>CM075004.1:5609519-5624557 GCA_037576675.1 Pangasius sanitwongsei | reverse complement strand
TTGTTTTATTTCAAATCCATTGTGGTGGTGTATAAAGGCAAAATCACAAAAACTCTGTCATTGTCCAAATACTTCCGCAACTAACAGTATGTGTGTGTGTGTGTGTGTGTGTGTGTATGTATATATATAGCAGCCGGTGTTATATATATATATATATATATAAAGTGCCACTAATTTTGTGTCATGTTTGCATAAGCAGATTAGGTTACAAATGTAGGGGTATGTGGGGTGTGTGCTTGAATTTGCTCATAATAATATTAAATAAGCTGATTCCAAATGAGGTAATATAGAGATGAAATCAAAGTGATTAAGGACTCATAAAATCATTTTTTGATGCAAATATAATGACTTCTGATAATTTACAAATGTTTTTTTATATGAAATACTAGAATATTATTATTAAACGTTAAACATCAGATTTTAAAACTATAAGCTATATCTTTACTTCTGATTAAGATCCATGCAAAAGTGAAACATATTTCAGTTCAGAAATGCCTGTAGTTGTCAGAACTATGTATAACTATGTAAATTTCACCATATGAAGGCTTTTTCCAAGCCACCACACAAATAGCAAAATCAAGAATGACTGTTAATGGACTTACAGTAACTTTTCTCTAGAGTATCAATCATTTAATCAAACTAAAGTGTAATTATTTTGTAGTTAATTATTTTGTAATTATTATTTGTTTGTTTGTTATTTGTTTACTTTAATTGTATAAAATGTAATTAACATTTAATTACTCCAGGCCAGACCCTGATCACCTCCCCCGGCCAGGCTATGATGACATGTTCATGTAGAAGATTATAATTCACATCCTGGTTCTCCTGGAAGACTGCCTGTTCCCTTAATGTACTACATTTCTCACCTCTCTGCTTTGCAGTGAACACAGGACAACAACTTCATGTCTTGCTACATTTAGGTTTTGCTGGATTGATCCTGTTTCCAAACTCTGTTCTCTACAGGGGCAATATATAATAAACTTAAAATAAATTTTTGTTAAATAAAGATTGAGGTTCATCGCTACTCAATTCGAAAGTGGGTTAATGCCTTCATTTTCACAAAATTTAGAAATTCACTAAAACTGATGCAACCAGTTGAGTGAAGAAATGTCTAATAATAGTATATGTAGATGTGTAATATCATTTTGTGTAATATCACTTCTCAGATTCTCCTAAGAACCTTTATGAGCAAGTTTTGAACAGTAAAATAATTAGCCAGTACATTGTAATCTTTATTCACACTAGAAAGCGACAAAGTGACAAGCAACCATTCATTTTCTCTGTACGTGTGACACAGGGCCTGAGTTCAGCAATCCACATGATTGACTCAAATGATTCCTCTGACTAATCCTAAAGCACATATGAGCTGATATTTATTCAGCTCACCAATCACAACTTAAGTTTCTACCTAAAATTAGTTCATGTTTACAGTTTGACATGCATAAATGGACGACAGACTCTCATTAAGAGGTCTTATGACTTCTCATTAAATATGTGTAGAGATATTACTAAGAAAAATAAAGCTTGGAAAGAAGAGATCATTGGTGCCTCTGGTGAGAGTATGTAGCTATATATATATATATATATATATATATATATATATATATATATATATATATAGCACTACCATTCCTCATTGGAACTATAAAAGTAACACAGGCTGCTGTTATCTGGTGTTATCTGAATCCAAACATCCCAGTTTTCTGTGTCCCACACCATAGTCACAAAGTCAGTCCCTGAGATCTGACCTCATATTCACACTTATACCAGGGAGGTAATGTAATCATAGGATGGCAATGGTATTATAAAAATCTTAGGCAAAAGGATACCAAATTTTTGCATATGGGTGATAATTCCTGCTCAAGATATATACACTCACTTTCCACTTTAATAGGGACACCTGCATACCTGTTCAATTATGTAGGTATGCAATCAGCCAGCAGCGCAATGCATAAAATCATGCAGATACAGGTCAAGAGCTTCAGTTAATGTTAACATCAAACATCAGAATGGGGGGAAAATGATCTCTGTGACTTTAACTGTGGCATGGTTGTTGGTGCCAGATGGGCTGGTTTGCATATTTCAGATACTGCTGATCATATGGGATTTTCACACACAACAGTCTCTAGAGTTTACACAGAATGGCGTGAAAAACAAAAACATCCTGTGTGCAGAGTGATGCCATGATTAAAGTTGCAGAGCTCACACTTTTTCTTCGTTCTGATGTTTGATTTGAACATTAACTGAAGCTCTTTACCTGTATCTCTATTGATTTTATGCATTGTGCTGCTGCCACATGATTGGCTGAATGGATAACTGTATGAATGAGCAGGTGTAAAGGTGTTCCTGTTAAAGTGACCAGTTAGGGTATATTGTAAAGGTATTAGATGTTCTGGGTTCAGTCAGACTGCAGAATCAATCGTGTGCTTCACTACTGCTTCTACTGAAAAAATAAAGGACTGTTTTCAGGCCTTACTGTCTTATTATGCAGCTGCAGCTGAGAATTTCCAAAACATTAAATGACTCACTGTGGAACACTGTGAAGGCCATCATCAACAATGGGAGAAAACAGAGCACTACAGTGACATTACCAAGAACAGGACATCCCTCCAAAATGTATAAAAGGACAAGACAAATTCTTACCATTAAAAGAGCTGCAGGAATATCTGAGAAGTACTGATTACTCTCTGCATGTGACAGCAATCACTCATATTCTTCACATGTCTGGGCTATGGGGTAGGGTGGCTAGATGGAAGCCCTTTCTCACAAAAAAACATCCAAGCTCAACTAAATCACCCCAAACCATGTGGCAAAATGTGTTATGTTCTGATGGAGACCAATTCCAAAAGTTTTAATAATTCCATAATTCCAGAAGGTATGTTTAGTGCAAAAAAAAAAAAATGCAAAACACCATGAACACCATACCCACGGTGGAGCATGGTGGTGGGAGCATCAAGCTTTAGGGCTGCTTCTCTTCAGGCAGAACTGGGGCTTTTATCAAGGTGGAGGGAATCATAAATAGCTACAAATACTGGTCGATTTTAGTGCAAAACCTAGTTGTCTGCTAGTAAGCTGAAGATGAAAAGGAATTTCACCTTTCAGCACGACAATGACCCAAAGCATACATCCAAATCAACAAAGGAATGGCTTAGCCAAAAGAAGATTAATGTTTTTGAGCCCAGACCTGAATCCATCTAAAAATCTGTAGGGGGACCTGAAGCAGGCTGTGCACAGGAGTGTAATAAAATCAAAAAGTGGTTCAAGAAAGTAATAGTTTAGGGGTGTGCAACCAGGTTATTGTAAGTTTTTTTATTTTTCCTTTTTACCCTAAAAAAATTCTGATTGTTTTTCACTTTATTTGTATACTTTGCAATCTCACATTAAAGCTAAGAAAAGATCTGACATGGTTTATCTTAGTTTCATTCTTTTAGTTCACAAACACCTGCCATTTTAACAGGGGTGTGTAGACTTTTTATATCCACTGTACTTTTGTGACCAAACCTTGTACAAGGTTTTTAAACTCCATGCTTGTTAGAAGGTTAAAATCTAATAAAATCAAATCTTACACATATTGTAATTCATAACTAACTAGTGTTGTTAGTTTACTTAAAAAGGACTGACTGAGTATGTTAGAGTCTGCAAATGTATTTATTTTGCAGGTTTATAAAGCACTGAAACCACATTGGATTTTAAAGTAAGATACATGGAGAATACAGCAGTGTTATTTTTGAAGGTTGGCTACAAACACATAGCTTTATCTGTAATGGTCCACAATGTAATGGTCCAACAACAACAACAACAAAAAAACAAAAAACAAAGTAGCACACATTGGGGGAAAAAAATTTAATTTTACATTACACTCATTGGCCACTTTAATAAGAATGCCTGTACCCCTGCACATTCATGCAATGCACAAAATCACATACATACAGATCAAGAGCGTCAGCTACAGGATCAGAGAAACTAGACAGTTGAAGATTGAAAAAAGACCAAATGATGTTGGATTGGCTGTTGTTAAGTAATAGCATTTGCAATTAAAAATCTTCTATGAATATCGCTTCAAAATCCTGTCAGGTTAGCTCATGTTAGCTGGATGTTTAACATTAGCAATTATGACAGCAAGCGACTGAAAAGTGTGTTGACACTCCAACCTGTCAATTTACTCACAGTAATTGCTTTCAGAATAAAATATGTGTAACTGGGAATGAATCAAGTAAATAGGATGTTTGTGTTATGCATGCATGAGCTCACAGACGTCCACGATTGGCTAGTGTCGTTATGACTGATAGGGGGGAGAGAGTATGGCCAGTTTGGCTCTCTTGGACTCCCGGACACGGATGGCTGGGGCAGCGTCGGGATTTGATGCTAACAATGTTTAATAACAATGCATGAATGAACACTGGTGTATATTTTCTGTTCAGTGACATCAGAAGTGAAAATTGCACTACATATCACAGTATCCAAGAATACTCCAGTTGGAATTAAGATAACCTTATAAAGCTCTCAGTGAATGGATGAAAAAGTAGTTACTTTGAATATCAACTGAATTATTAGCATAATAATAATTAGTTAAAAAGGTAATCAAAATTAAATGAGCTGTCTAATATATACAGTATCATATTCTTATTATACTACTTAATGTCAGTAAATTATTTTAGTAGTATTATTGTAGGTTGTAGGCTGGTTTGAGTTAGTTACAATGTATTTTTTAACTTCTTAATGCATAAACATTCTTGATATTTTAAATTTACTTTAAATGTAGTTTAGGGCAGCAGTGGGTAGCATTGTAGCCCTATGGCTTCTGGGGCACCAGTTCAATGTTGACCTCAGGTTACTATTTGTGAAGTTTTGCATGTTCGCCGCATGTTCAGGTGGGTAGGTGTCCTGGTTACTCCAAATTGCCTCTAGGTATTAATGAGTGTGTGCATGGTACCCTGTAATTGGCTGATATCCCATCCAGGGTATATTCCCACCTAGGGTTTATATAATGGGCTCACATACCACCTGTATTTTTTCTCTTTTCCTTTTTTTGTTAATGTGTGCTAGCCTGTAAATGTGTGCCTTTTGACATTTTCTAGCATATTATCTACAGTCCCCTCTGAAAATATTGGAACAACGTATCCAATTCTATTATTTTTGCTAGTGACTGAAGACATTTGGGTTTGATGTCAAAAGATGAACATGAGACGATAGATCAGAACTACAGATTTCATTTCCTGATATTTACATGTAGTTGTGTTAACTTAGAACATGGCATCTTTGGTGGAAGACCACCCAATTTTCAGGTGAGCATAACTATTGGAACAGATATGTACTTTATTTTACTTTAAGAATAACACTTAATATTTGGTTGCATATCCCTTGTTTGCCATAAGTGCATGAAGCCAACAACTGACCACCACGCACACTGTTCTCCCTTCAGTCTCCTCTTCAAGGGGTGAAATGCTTACTCGGTTGGGTTAAGGTCTGGTGCCTGACTTAGCCAGTCTAAAACCTTAAATTTTTTTAAAACAAGTTCTTTGTTGTGTTGGCAGTGTGATTTGGGTCTTGCTGCATGATGAAGTTCCTCCCAATTACACTGGATGCATTTCTCTGTAAATTGACAGACAGAATGTTTCTGTAGATTTCTGAATTCATTCTGCTGCTACCATCATGAGTTACACACAACTCACAATCACAAATAAAGATTAGTGAGCCTGTTCCAGATGCAGCCATGCAAGCCAAAGCCATGACACTACCTCCACCGTGCTTGACCAATGAGCTCGTATGTTTTGGATCATAGCAGATCCTTTCTTTCTCCACACTTTGGCCTTTCCATCACTTTGGTAAAGGTTAATCGTTGTTCCAGAACCTTCATGGCTCATCTTTGTGAATTCCAGTCTTATACTTGCTGCTGATGAGTGGTTTGCATCTTGTGGTATGGCCTCTATATTTCTTCACTTGAAGTCTTCTTCGAAAGGTGGATTGTGATACCTTCACCCCTGCCCTGTGGAGGTTGTTGGTGATGTCACTGACTGTTGTATTTGTGAGAGCTGTGAAGAAAAACCCAATGCTTCTCATCAACTGCTGTTGATTTCCTTGGCTGACCTGTTTGATGTCTGATTGTTAGTACACTAGTGGTTTCTTTCTTTTTTTAGGACATTTCAAATTGTTGTACTGGCTATGCCCAATGTTTGTGCAATGGTTCTGAATGATTTCCCCTCTTTTCTCAGCTTCAAAATGGCTTGCTTTTCTCCCATAGTCAGCTTTCTGTTCGTCATTTTGGCTTATCTTTTTTTAACAACAGATATATCCTTCACAGGTGAAATCCAGGGCTCAAACCAAGAGTAGCTATTAATTGAGCTATTAATTGTTTTAAACAATCAATCTAACAGGACACACCTGGGCAACAAGAAACACCTGTCAGTCACATGCTCCAGTTTTGTTTTGTTTTTTTGATCACTTGAAAAATGGGTGGGTTCAGTGTTCTAGATGTGTTGAACAACTTTGTTGAACACATCGAGGTGTAAATATCAAACAATGTAAATATAAGGAAATGAAAGCTGAAATTCTGCTATATCGTGAACACACACACTCACTGTCAATATATACTCACGTGAATATATATACAGACACCAGGTCAAGAGCTTCAGTTAATGTTCACATCAAATATCAGAATGAAAAAAAGTGTGATCTTTGTGGATCCCCTGAACCTTCTGATTAGCCACTAAGCCACCACTGCTCTAGTGTTTTTAAAAACTACAGATGAAGCATGTGAGAATAAAAAGATATAGTATGCTAAATATGCAGATACAGGCAAAAACAAACAAACAAACAAACAAACAAAAATACAGATTTTCATTATCTGCTCAAATGAATTTGGTTGCAAAGGGGTTATTTGTATGGAACTGTCCTCAATTCTTTGGTTTGTGCCAAGGGTCCAGCACCAGGCCTGTAAGTCTTGGGATTTATTGGGATATTGTGATAGAAATGGAAGGCTTCCCTGATTTATCTACTGAGTCTTCACTTTTGACTAATTTGTTTACAAGGTTTTATACAGACTTATTAAATAACTAGTAAGAGTAGTAAATCAGGTTGGCTGGACTTATGCTATAATCCACTATTCCACCAGGCTTCTTAAGTTTCTAAGCACTGAAACATCTTCAGTATTATAACACAAGTCCAGTCTTGACATAAACAACAACCACAAAATTTAATTATCCACTCCAATTTTTAAAAATTGATATAAAAAATTATTACAACCAAACAATTATAAAACAAAGTCATTACATGTTCTTTTAATGTGCAGGTTACAGAGCCCAACCTCACAACTCAACTGTAAGTATACTACTTTGTGCATGTTTGCACAAGATTTTAAATGAACTCACAAGCTTCTAGCTAACAGCCTTGACCACTGCCCCACATTTTAACATGCATCATGTACTTCAACTGTCATGACATTCATACAGTCAAAATATTCGCAGTTCTGGGTTTAATGATTTCCATGATATACCTGACTCAGTGTTTCAGCTACTTATCATGGACTTCATGTGGTGAATAAGCAACTCAATCTCATGCAAAATTCATAAGAGCAAGCAAGGGAAATTTGCTAGATTTAATAGAAGTCAAAGTTTTCACAAGAGTCCGCTTGTGCAAATTATTAAGAACTAGCAGTTCTGAGCCCATGCGAGTGAAAACTGTAACACCCAAATTAAATCAAATCACTCATTTATTATAATGGCTTTGAATGTTAACATACATTACCTATTAGTCAGCATACTCTCCCAAAATGTTTGGATATCCCAGCCTGAGATAATGAAGAACCACTAGTTAAAAGTAATCAGTCAAAAGATACTAAATGAAAGAGAGTGAGAAAATTTGGAGTAAGAACGTTTTGGCTTTTTTACCTGATCTATTCCTAACTGTTCTTGGCTATTCTATATACGCATCATTGGTAGACAGTTGCAATTTGTTATCCCTTGCCCTATTTATATGCTCAGATGCAAGTGTTAGACTATGTCTGGTGATTGCAGATGACCTCAAATGGGTTCCACAGCTATGTTTTGGTATATCTGGTTAAAAAAAATGAAAATAATTCACGTACACTCACTTGCCACTTTAATATGAACACCTATACCCCTGCTCAGTCATGCAATTAATTATCCAATCAGTCAATCAAACATCAGAATGGGGAAAATGTCATTTCAGAGATGGTTTTCTGCTCACCATGACTGTAAAGAGTGGTTGAGTTACCATAGCCTTTCTGTCAGCTCAAACCAGTCTGACCATTCTCCTCTGCTCTCTCTCATCAACAAATCATTCCCACACACAGAACTGCCACTTACCTTTTTTTTTTTTTTTTAGGGGGGTTCTGTGTAAACTCTAGAGACTGTCAGATGTGAAAATCCCAGATGAGCAATTTTTGAAACAGTTTAGTCTGTCTGGCACCACAAACATGTCACAGTCAAAGTCACTATGATCACATTTCCCCCCATTCTGATGTCTGATGTGAACAAAAGCTGAAGTTCTTGACCAGCTGGATGACTGTATGCACTGTACTGCCAGGATTGGTGACTGGATAGTTACATTAATGTGCATGTGAACATGTGTTCCTATTAAAGTGGCCAGTGAGTTTGCCTTGTCAACCCAGCCTTTTTGGCTTTTTTGTACCTCTATCCTTGAGAAAAGTACACTCAATGGCCAGTTTATCTGTTTACCATACATGTGTATAAATGTAGCCCATTTGTTGCTGTGCATAACTTGTGAGTCGAGTGTGAGCCACACTCTACCTAGTCCATCGGTGGACAGGGACCACCACAGGACCAGTGCTGGCCTAATATTATTTGGGTGGTGGACCATTATTAGCACATTAATGGTGCTGACATGGTCTGGCAATGGTAATGTCAGCAGTGTTGCTAGTATTTTTACTCCAATGCCTGTGTCAGTGCTTCTACTGAGTGTTAATGCTGCGCTGAGAATGGTCCACCATCCAAATTATATCTGTATAACAGTGATTTTATGGTATAGTGAAGACACTTCCTCTCACTTTTAAATCATCAGATACATTTCTCATTAATAGAAACATTCAGATGCATGTCTATTCATTGATATAAATTAACAATAATTCACAATTATTGGAAACAAAAAAAAAAAACCCCACTAACAAATAGGAATGTAATTACACATACATTGATTTATATTAATCAGTATAATCTCTAAAATACAACACACAATTTGTTAAAATGTAATCTTGTGAACATTACAGTTGTCTTTGAAATGTAAACCAAAAAAACCACGTTTATATTATACGCTGGTTAACTAGTTTTATAAATGTTACTCTACCATGTATAAACTTTGATATTATCTGTACATACACATATTTATTTTGGAGACAGAAAATGTGAAATATAGGGTGATCTTTTTTCTGATATAAGCTGTAGAAGCAATCTCTTTCAAACCAACACACTCTCTCCCTATTACCATGTTTTAATTTTAAGTGTGAAGACTACTGACTTTTAGCTCTTAGATGTGCCATTACTATATTTGAGTTGAATCTTGAATTGGATGTCAAACATTCATGGTCTGGTAACTGCACAACATAGTAATATGATTATGTATTTCATGGAATCTATTTAGTATTTTACATTTTTTAATAGTATGACATCAAAGAAAATGTAACCGTGGTAATGCAACTGTTGAACTACTTAGTCAGGGGAATGGCTAGAAGATTTTTAAACAGATTTGTTAAATGTATCTCACAGCAATTTATCAAAACAACGTAGATATACCATTTTCTTATATTTTCACTTGGTATTTACTCTTTAATAAGCATATTTATTCATATTTCATTATCACAGCATAACAACATATAAGCATCACATCACATCCCTAGTTCAAAGTACAATGGCAAAAATGCTGTAGTCTCTTCTGTGGCTGAAAAGGAGAAACAGGATCTCATGATCAGATTACATAAAACACTGGAAAAGGTGAGCTCAAGTGGAGACAGAGTATTTTTGATTTCAAATATTATCCAAGGAAATAAACCATGTCAGGCAAACTGATTAAATTGTCCTAACCTGGCCAATTCAGAGCTGATGCTTTCTCTTTGAGCATCCCTTATGGTTGCTCCAAGAGAAACCAGCCTTTTGATGATGGCACCACCGAGAATGCTTTGTTAATCACTGTAAAAATAAATAAATAAATTATACTAAAGGTTTAGTTTTTGAACATTAAAAAAAGGTTTTGCTGTGTTAGGTCAAGTGGCATTTTTCTGTTTGCAGGTTCAATTTCTGATTTGTCAGTTTATTAATTCAAGCACCTGAAAGAGAGTCCTCATTTCAGCTTCAGATCAGAGATGTTCTTGGACAATCCTGTGCTTCTTAAACCTTGACCATGATTATAAACTACAACTTAGACGTGCTGCCTCATAGAATCTATACATCAACTATATATTCTCTTTTAAATTTCTACCCTTCTTGATTGTACCATTTTTGTGCCTACTTTCTTCTACACTTACAGCACCGTATTGTAAATGTGATCATTCTTTTAGATTGATCAAATATCAGAGTATCAGATTATCATACAAGGCTCCTTATATGTAACTTCGTTACAACAACTGCTTTTTATACCATTCTGCGTATACTGAACATGGCCTTGATGTAGTTCTAAAAATAGAAACTATCTTGGCAAGAATTAAATAAAAAAAAAACACTTTGGCCATTGTTAAAATATCTCTATATTTTGTGTGTGCTAAATAAAATACCCCTGTCTCAAAGCTGGTCATAATTATTTTCTATTATTGACTCAACTTTGTGTATTCCCTGTTCTTAATGCCAAACATAACTGGCTATTTCTCTCTTATTTAAGTCTCCATAATGTCAAGTCTCCATAATGTCAAGAAGCTGGTCATGACTATATAATTTTCAGAATGTATTCTTCTATATGTATAGTAAACTTGTATAATAAGTGTGGATATTGTGACTTTTGTGATAACTGTTTTGTAGAATATACTACGTTTAAGTTATTTATGTATTTCCTACATATAAAATCTGTGTATCAGTATAAGACACTGAATAATGCAAAAGCTCCAACTGGTTACATTCATATGCAGTGCTGTATATATATTAAAGGCTTCACTACAAACAATTTAAACCCCACAACTTCTATATAAGAAAATCCTATCCTAATTCACAAGTCTAGTCCACCGAATATAATGGTTTAAGGCAATGTTGTTGTGGGGTATGAGACTACTGTCTTTCAGGAGGGGTATCGGAGGGGTGTCAGACTGCTGTCTTTCAGGACCACAGCAATGCAGAGTTTAGCCTTCTAATTTAACAAACCTATTTCAAATAATTTACCAATTACTTTAAGACTTTCATATGCTGAATTGTGTGTGTTACAAGAAGGGGGTGGGTGGGGGGGGGGATCTCTGTAAGGCCGTGCCACTCCTGGATTGTTTCATATATTCAGTGCTCTTGTATTCTCTTCCAGGGTGATATTATATTATTCCAGCTAAGATTCAAAAGTGCCTTAAACCCTTCCAAATTAGGCACGACACTTCACTTTATAGAATGCAGAAGCCAATATTTGGTACCTTTTATAATCATAAAGTGTCTCTTCATGTACATACAGTATGTTCAAGGTGTACTTACAGTCTATTGGAAATAAGGAGCCATTTAGGAATCGGCTGTTTGAGTGGCAGGCACTGTAAGCTGGTGCTACTGAGTTTGCCTTAGATGTTGCACTCCTTCAGCACTCAATGCATCATGAGTGTCTGTACTTGAATCACACTCCATGATAGGTTCTCTTCCATTTCCGGATGCTAACTGTCCCATCCTCATGTTTATGGAGCCATACGACTTCATAGGTCTCTTTAAGATGGCAAAACTTCTGCGGTGATAAAGCTCACCTTTGCATAGAGAAATCATTAGCAGAATGGACAAGAGCATCCCACCAAGAGTAAGTAAGCCAAGCCCAGCAATGATGCACTTATCAAGGTGTGAGCCGAGCTGTGCATAGTACATCTCCAGCTTTTCCATCTGGCGTGCTGTAACCTGGTCTGGATTGATTCGAGCCTCCCTTGGTATGGCATAGGCAATTACAACTAAAGCAATTCCACTGACGAGGAATACCAATGCCAACATGAAGCTGTAATCCACAGAACGTTCTTCATACACTGTTTCTTGTTCTTTGTCTGACTGAACATCTCCTTGAAGAATCTGAGGGCTAATTCCACTTCCACTGTGAGAGGGAAAATGTTGATTCGTCCTGGAATTAACAACACATACCCGGGTTTCCTCCTCCTCATCACAGAAGGAAGTGTTTTCGATGCCATGTCCTGAGGGCCTGAGCTCATGGAGCTCCACGCCATTCACACACTCCATCCACACTCAGTTTGTATGCCCATGATGATTAAACAAAGGGCTTTTTGTTGCGGCTGGAAACAAGAAGTCAAATTATTTATGCAGCACAATTAACATCAACACAAGTTGAGCACATTGCTATACAGTTTATGATTGCACAGGGTACTGGGATTAAAAATGTATCAAATTACTAAAAATGCAGGTGTAAACACATCCGCAGCCTGGGTGCATGGAATGAACAGTGTTCATGGCCAGGATATTAGTTTTTTTTTTTTTGGTAGTTGTCCAGTGGACAAGCAGGTTGAACAACCAGAAAAAGAAAAGAAAACCCTACTCCTTTATTGGCTTTTGCAAAAACGTTTTCATCTAGTACACGCTTTCAAATCTGGCTGACAGCAGCACAAGTTTTTACTAGGTGGATTAATTAGTGTGAATGGATGACAGATGGATGATTTGCCTGCCCCTGAAATGGTACAACAGAACACTCTTGCCTGCTATTGAAAAAGTATCAAATTACTGAAAATAATACAATGAAATACTTTTTGTACCAATATTAACTTGCCACTGATGTCACTGTACACCTACGTAGAGCAATATGAAAACCTCACTGTGCACCACTCTGAGAGGGAAGCGTCTTATGTTATTGTTATGAAATGAAAGTACTGCCATTGCGACGACAGAAAGCCAACAGCTTTAGATTCAACAGTCATATTTCCTGTATGAATATCAGTGGAATGTAGTCAGTCACACAGACTGAGATACAAATCACCCTGCCATTTTCCTGGCTTTTATTTCCATGATCCAGCAATGCTGTGCTTATTTAAAAAGCTGTTTCTGTCATATTCTCTGAAATATGGGCCTTTCAAAATGGCCAAAAATGCATTATTCACATTAAAAAGTCATTTTGAAGCAGATGTTTACAGAAAGGTCAGTATTGTGCATGGGGCCGTGTTACCCATGGATGGATGTAAACCTTGTTGATAACAGCTCTAGAGACATATAGTCCCTACTTCCAAGTCAATTTGTTCCACCTCAGTACTGGATTCCACTGGGTTATTAGCAGCCTCAGGGTGACATCTTGGATATAATTGTATTCCAGGTTTCACAGCTGCATTCATTTTTTTCATCAAGTGATCAGCCAATTAAATTTGAAATAATATAAAGTCCAGCTCTTATAGGATTTTGTGTTTGTTGGGATCACAACATTTTCTCTGGCATTCTTCAAATCGGTTGAGATAAACCATTGTATGGTGAATGCAAATATAATCGTTGGCACCACGTCAATGTAAACCAGTTCTTTTTCTGATGAGCTCTACATCATTTGCTGTAAAGGTGTTGAGTTTAGTTGTTCCAACGTTACAAGTATGACTAAATTTGTGGCAGTCGGCTACAGAATTTAAGAGTACACCAACAGAACAAGGGAAAATGGATGCCATGATAGCTACTGCACTAGAAAAGATGATAACTAGACAAGATAACAACACAATTAGGGCTTTTGGGAGTCACAATTTTTACAGTCTTTTATAGGCACACAAGATTGAGACATCCCAAATCATTGTGATATCAGTTAAACAATACTTCTAAGTAGCAGAAAATTTTACTGTCTATGGTGCAATCTAGGAACTCACAGATGATTTTGAAAAACATCATCTTTGCACATCTGAGTGTTTCAGAATGACTTTTTTTGTGCAAATATTGTATTTTTGGCCATGTTGAAGGAGATTGTGTGTGTGTGTATATATATATATATATATATATATATATATATATATATATATATATATTATATTTTACACATATATTATATTTTACACACACGCACACACACAGAGGGAGAGAGATATTAGCCATAACAATAAGAGCACCTGTCTAATATTGTGTAGGTCCCCCTTGTGCTGCCAAAATCTCTGAACCATCAAGGTATGGACTCCACAAGACTTCTGAAGGTGTGCTGTGGTATCTAGCACCAAGACATTAGCAGCAGATCCTTTAAGTCTTTAAGGATTGAGAACTGGGGAATTTGGAGGCCAAGTCAACACCTTGATCTCTTTGTCATGTTTCATACCTGAGCAATTTTTGCTGTGTAGCATGGCGCATTATCGTACAGAAAGAGGTCACTATCATTGGTAAATACCGTTGCCATGAAGGGCAAGGGGTGTACATGGTCTGCAATGTTTAGGTAGGTGGTACGTGTCAAAGTAACATCCATATGAACCTAAACGTTGTTGCAGACCAAATGCACTCCTTCGTGGCAACGGTATTCCCTAATGGCAGTGGCCTCTTTCAGCAGGATAATGCGCCCTGCCACACTGTAAGAATTGTTCAGGAATGGTTTGAAGAACATGACAAAGAGTTCAAGGTGTGGACTTGGCCTCCAAATTCCCCAGATCTCAATCCAATTGAGCATCTGTGGGATGTGCTGGACAATCCAGCTTACAGGACGTAAAGGGTCTGCTGTCTTGGTGCCAGATGCCACAGCACACCTTCAGAGGTCTTGTGGAGTCCACGCCTCTACAGGTCAGAGCTTTTTTGGTGGCACAAGGCAGACCTACACAATATTAGGCAGGTGGTTTTAATGTTATGACTGCTAGGTGTGTGTGTGTGTATACTGTGTACATTTTATATATATATATATATATATATATATATATATATATATATATATATATATATGTATGTGTGTGTGTGTGTGTGTGT
>CM075004.1:5586045-5603847 GCA_037576675.1 Pangasius sanitwongsei | reverse complement strand
AGTTTGGAGGTCTGTAGCTATTGACTCTGCAGAAAGTTGGTGACTTCTGCACACTGTGCGCCTCAGCATGCGCTGACTCTCGCATTATATATATAAAGAATGACTAAAAATTCAGAAATTGAGATTTCCCCATTCCGAAGGTTGTAGTAGTGGCGCATAAGACTCTATTTGTTAGAAATAACATATGATATATGACTGTATCATATTGCATTTGGTACATGTGTAACTCCTACAATCAAAAAGTTATTGAATTTTAATAATTTTTCTTTTTTAAAAAAACAAAAAAAAAAGGTTTCAAAATTGAGTTGTGTCTTTGATAGGACGAATGGAGTATAATATAGTGTGAATCATTATTTGTTGAGTTTTATTTCTATTTGTTTGCAGAAAAAAATTCAGCAATAAAAGCTTTTTTTAACAGCATTAAAACCCAAGACTAACCCTGGGTTTTATGTGGCACAATAAGTTTATATGTATAATCACTCATTTAGAAATGTATATCATTAATAATATATATATGTATCCAGACTGTGTCCTAACACTGCAGTACGTTAGATATGCTGCGAAGTAGATGACTATAATCTTGGTAGAATCTCACGCACTTGTTCATGTCGTGCACTTTTTACACGGTCCCTTACTGACTCTATTTACTATAAAACGCTGGAGACCTGCGTTTCTGAAAGATTAGCTTCAGCGAGCTTTAATGGGAGGAAATCCATCCATTCATTCATTCTCTGTACCGCTTATCCTGCTCCGGGTTGCGGGGAGTTTGGAGCCGGTCCCAGGGGATGCCAGTCAGCCTGCAACGCATGTCTTCGGACTGGCGGAGGAAACCCCTGTAGCACGGGGAGAACATGCAAACTCCACACACACACACACACACACACAGAGACAGAGAGAGAGAGAGAGAGAGAGCGAGAGCGGAGACGGGACTCGACCCCCAACCCTGGCGGTGCGAGGCAGCCTTGCTAACCACTGAGCCCCGCACGGGAGAAAATGTAAAAATATATTCAGTTGTACTTGGTTTTCCGTCCACTCTAGAGTAAGAAAATACACTTTTTTTTATTTATTTATTTATTTTATTTGACAAATAGGAGAGAATCTCGAATGTGCAGCGAATATCCAACATTAAAACCAGCTTTTCCACCGCGGTAGACGGGAGGAAACCAGCAGCACCCGAGGTAGCAATAAAAACATGAAACATGTTTGGATGTTGGACTTGACCTACTGTTGACGCCGCCGCCATTTTTTTTTATTCATTATTATTATTATTATTATTATAGTTTTACAAATACAGCCAGGAGTACATTAAGAGAACGAAAGAATTAAATACAAAAGATAAAAATAAACAACAGAAAAGGTATATTAAATAAAAATATCAAAATGTATGCATACATTAACACATTAACAGCTTCCTTATTGTTCAGCTTTGCTGTTGTTTTTAGGTATTGCTGATCTTCTGCCTTCAAAATTAAAAACAAAGGTTTTCCCCGTATCTACATTTATGTTTACAAAATTTAGCCAGTAGAAGCAGCAAATTAATTAAATGTTATTCCTTATGATAAGACATGTCATAAGTGAAAGTAAATAAATAAATAAATAAATAAAACATTTTCAAAACAAAGTTGAAAGCTGGGCATGATGTGATCTTTAATATATGAGCAGAAATCTGACCAAAAGCAAGCCGAATGAGGACAACTCTCAATTCATTCAGCAAAGAAAGTTCAAGAATCTTGGGGAAAAAGTTCATCACTTCAGCTTGGAGCGACCCAGCAAATGGCTGCTGTGGGCGCTCTTCCTCTTCCTCTTCCTCCTCCTCCAGAGCCGATCACTTCAGCATGGACCGCAGCGATTACGTGGATGAAGGAGAGAATTATAATCAGGCATTTTGTAGGGCACGCGGCCGTTGGGGTCCTTGACTGCTAAAACTAAACAACCCTGTGTGAGAAGCAGTGGAGTTCGTGTGGGTGAGAGCACGCTGTTCAGTACGAAGAATGTCAGGTATGTTTTAAAACAATTTGGTAAATTGTCTCCTATATGTACTGATAGTTTTGCTTTCTCTTGGTCGTCAGATTACGTTTAACGTTAGCTAGTCGTGTGCTCCCGTGTAACATGGTAGTACTCGGGTACCTGATTGTCCGAAGCTAGACGACATATTGAGGCCATTGCTGTCATTAACTGTTGAGAACACAGAAAAATAACCGCAAATCATTCGTGAAATTCCTAACTATACTGCATACTTGAGTTAAGTTAGCTCTTGATACTGTAGGCTGGTTTACAGTTCGCTAATATTAACCTGGTTAACTGTTTCGGTTCCGTAAGCTAGTCAGTGAAACGCTAGGCTGTTCATAACTATGTTTATTTGAGTCTCTGGTGTTTATTTGTACTCTGTATATATACCAAACAATGTGCGCTTCGGTCATAAATTGCTAGGTTAGCCACTGACACTTAACTTGTTTAATGGTTTAGATTAACGCTAAAGATAAACGTCCAGGTTGCTAACTAGCTAGCAAGTTAACTTAACTGCAAGGCCAGTGTATGCTAAATATAGCACGACATCGGGCAGTTTCTTAAAATACACACTGTAGTACACTCACACAGTCTGTGTAATAATGACTGACACACCGTTTGCTAACTCTGCTGTGAGCTAGTCAGTCGCTGACGGATGCCGTTTTGAGAACGAGGCTGAAGTTGGTTTCTGATTCTGGGTTTTCGTTCCACCTTAAAGCTACAGCAGTTCCGCTTGCGCCCTGTAGACGGCGTCGTTAAGCACTGGAAGGCGGTAATCCCTCAGTAAAAAAAAAAAAACTAATTTCCTATGCGTTCATCTCCTCATTCTCAATGCGTCTCACAAAGTTGACAGTTGCATGAGACACAGTGAAACACAAAATACTCAATAAGAGAAAAAATACTCCAGAATGTTTTAATGACTATCGGGTGTAGGCAAAGTGCACTTTCTGCTTATTTCACAGCAGGAGTAATATTTAGATTACTTTATTTGTCAGTTATACATTATAGCACAGTGAAATTCTTTTCTTCATATATCCAAGCTTGTTAGGAAGCTGGGTCCAAAGCGCAGGGTCAGCCATGATACGGCAGAGCATATCATGGAGCACGGTTAAGGGGCCCAGCAGTGGCAGCTTGGCGGTGCTGGGGGTTGAATCCCTGACCTTCTGATCAGTAACCCAGAGCCTTAACTGCTGAGCCACCACTGCCAGATAAGAAAGTTCAGTGCCATCACTCTTGTTCCATCATAAAAGCAGAGGCACAGGACAGCAGCTTGTGTTTGCAGAGTGCTGTTACACCAGTAATTATTGAAATTACAGCAGCCCCAGGAATGCCTGTACACCTGCCCATTCATGCAATTATTCAATCAGTCAATTATGTGGCAGCAGCATAATGCATAAAATCAAGTAGAAAGAGGACAAGAGCTTTAGTTAATGTTCACATCAAAAATCATAATGGGGTAAAATGTGATCTCTGTGGCTTTTACCATGACATGGTTGTTGCTGTCAGACAGGCTGGATTGAGTGTTGGAGGTGAGCTGGTGCTGAACTCCTGGGATGTTCATGCGTAACAGTTTCTAGAGTTTATACAGAATGGTACGGTGGCCAACAGGGGCCAATGTGCTGTAAACGCAGGAAACGTGCGAACACAGAAATCACATGTAAATGCAGAAAATGGATGCATTAAACTGGCAACATGCACGGTACCAGCAGGGGGCCAATGCGCTGAAAATGAAGAAAACATATGCAAAATCAGAAAAAAAGGAATTAGAAACTCTGCGATAAGCTGAAAACACAACGGAAACGGTTAGCAACAAAACGGAAATGTTTCCGAGGGAAGCGTGACAGAAACACCTGGTGCACTGCTCAATAAAAGATGGCATTTTGTGGGTGGAATGCCTTGTTGATGAGAGAGGTCAGCAGAAAAAGCAGCTCAAAATACACATGTATAATGGTTGACAGGTTGATTGGCCCAACTGATTAATCAGGCCGATATCAAGTATTTTAAGGTAATCTGCATCGGCCGGTCAGCCTGCAAGCATGGCCAGTTAATAAGTGCTCGAGCATCACCTTTTGTCCACTCCAGAAATCACATGCTGCCTTCAAACCAATGACTGTATCCGGTTGTGGCTAGAAATTTTTAACCTTTTTGAAACTTTTTTCAGATAATACACTAATTCTTCCTGAAAATAGTTGAAATTAAATTTGTTATCCGCCTGTGTTTTCCTGTATTAGAATTGAAACACACAAAAAGCTGAGAAAAATGCCAAATCTGATCTTTTTCCACACAGAACTCCAAAAACGGATTGGATAATATTATCGACACTCTTTAGAAATTGTAAGAAATAATTGGCTTTCAAGCAGGCAGCCTCCTTTTAATTTGTAATTACACTCACTGTTGACAAGTTACAGATGCTGGGAGTATAGAAATCACACTTTCAGCCAGTTTAAATAGGGAAAAAAGTTGACTCCGCCTTTGTGTGTACCGCATGGCGAATGGAAAGAAGTGGAAAGAATTGTCTTATGATTTGAGAAACAAAATTGTGTAAAAGCATGGAAAATCTCCAGGCTACAAGATCTTCTGAGATCTTAATGTTTCTGTGTCCACCGGATGTAATGTCATTAAGATGTTTGCAGCCCATGGCACTGTAGCTAACCTCTCTGGATGTGGACGGAAGAGAAATGTTGATGAGAGATTGCAGTGAAGAATGGCGGAGAAAGAAACTTGATCAACTTTAAAAAAACAAATTCAAGCTCACCTGCAGCTCATTAGCAGATATAAGGTACAGCTAGGCTTGTCACGATAACTACAGTGGATATAAAAACTCTACACACCCCTGTTAAAATGTCAGGTTTTTGTGATGTAAAAAAAAAAAATGAAACCAAGAAAAAATCATGTCAGAACTTTTTCCACCCTCAGTGTGAAATTCCAGCATATAAAAAAATTAAGTGAAAAACAAACATTTTACGGAAAAACTGGAACAATTTAAAAAAAAAAAAAAAAAAAAAAACTTACAACAACCTGGTTGCATAAGTGTGCACACCCTTTTATAATTGAGGATGTGGCTGTGTTCAGAATGAATCAATCACCTTCAATCTCATGTTCAAAAGTAATTGTCATAAAGCTGTCATCAATGAAATTATTCTGATTAACCCCAAATAAAGACCAGCTTTATTTCTTCTTGGTTTCATCTGACTTCTGAAGCTTCTAACTATTGAACGGTATCGATCAGGAGAGGTGTATACAAAAATTTACAGAAATACAGAGATGAGCCACAGAAGTTCTGGAACCAAGATTAACCTCTACCAAAGTGATGGAAAGGCCAAAGTGTAGAGAAAGAAATTATCTGTTTATGATCCAAAGCAAGCTCATTGGTCAAGCACAGTGGAGGTATTGTTATGGCTTGGGCTTGCATGGCTGCTTCTGGAATGGGCTCATTAAACTTTATTGATGATGTAACTCATGATGGTAGCAGCAGAATGAATTCAGATGTCTACAGAGACATTCTGTTTGCCAGTTTATAGAGAAATGCAATCTGATTGGGAGGAACTTCATCATGCAGCAAGACAATGACCCAAAACGCATTGCCAACACAACAGAGGACTTTATAGGGGAGTGGGGGAGTGGAACGTCACCAGACCTAAAAGCCCTTAAAGCAGTTGAACATGCATTTTGCTTTCTGAAGAGGAGACTGAAGGGAGAACCCTCCCTCCCTCCAAAACAAATAGCAACTGAAAGAAGCAAAAATAAGCACGAAATTCAACTGTTTGGTGATGTCAGTGGGTCACTGGCTTAATGCAGTTATTAGAAGCAAAAGATATGTAACCAAATAGTAAAGGGTGTTTAACACCATCTATTCCAGTACTTCTGCTCACCTAAACATTAGGTGACAAGTACAGCATTATTAATAATGTAAATAATTATTAATTTACATTAGTAGGTGTATTGATTTTTACTTTTGTCAGGAAGAGATTTTAGAGCTTTGAATCATGACTGACTGAGCTCCAGTTTGCTAGCTGATGTTTATCCATCATTTTAATGAAAGCAATGTAAGTTACCAACTGAAAATATGAACAACAGTCAACGTTTACACTCAACACAAACTAGTTTTTGAGGGGGAAAAAATTGCTACTGCATGGTTTTCTTCTGAGACCTGCAGTAAGTTATACATCTGAATAGAAAGTGCATCTTTTATGCTCCTCTCCTTTCATCCTTTTCATTTAAAATGTATTGATTGACTAACCACGCCAAGCCACTTAATGAGTGTTCTCTAAGGTCATACAGTCAATAAATTATGAAACAGAGCTAATGGTAGCTGCCTTGGTATGTACAATCACTTCACATGTTCACTCACGTTGGTTTGCTAGTTACAGTACCAGTACAGCGAGCTAGCTTGGACATCAAAATGAGCAACTTGCCAGGAAAAAATACACAAAGAACTCATGGTCTGTTACAGCAGTTTCAGTAGAACGAGACATGGCTTTGCTATAGGTCTTTCAAGAGCTTCAGGTGCGTGTTGGAAAGTGCATATGCATTCATGAGGCTCGACTGTTGTTTAAAACTGTTAATCACCTTAACCGCAATTTTAATTATCACCAAATAACTCCTGTAAAACACATTTATCATAACGAGCAATATTGGGGGGGGATACAAGGCAACTGAACTTGTAAAAACAAAGAACGCTTTTCCTGAAAAATAATTCGTGGAGCTGTAACTTGTAAAGAGAGAGATTGCCATCCGTCACTTTCACTAACATGGGAATAAGTGTGATATTGCAAAACATCATGCAAATATAGGTCAAGAGCTTCAGTTAATGATCACATCAAACATCAGAATGAAGAAAAATGTGATCTCTGTAACTTTGTTTATCGCATGGATGTTGGTACCAAGAGAGAAGTGAGGTCAGAGGAAAGAGAGATCTGAGGATAATGGCCAGATTTGTTTGTGCTGCCAGGAAGGATATAGTAACTCAAATAATCACTGTTTATAACCGTGGTGAGCAGAAAAGCAGATCAGCATGCACAAAACATCGAACCTTGTACAGCAGCAGTAGACCACACTGGGTTCCCCTCCTGTCAGCCCACAACAGAAATCTGAGGCTATCATGAGCACAGGCTCATTGAAATTGGACCTTTGAAGATTGGGGGAAAGAAAATCACCTGGTCTTTTTTCAGTTTTCCAATTGTTGGTTGAGTCTGTGCCTATGATGGCCTCAGATTCTTGTTCTTGGCTGGCAGGAGGGGAACCCAATGTGGTCTTCTGCTGTTGTAGCCCACCCACCTCAAGGTTCGATGTGTTGTGTGGTCTGAGATGCTTTTCTGCTCACCCTAGTGCTTATTTGAGTTACTAAAGACTTCCTGTCAGCTCAGGCCAGTCTGGTCATTCTCCCCTGATCTCTCTCATCAACAAGGTGTTTCAGCCTGTTTGTTTTTTTGATTAGATTAGTTGATGGCTAATTAGATAACCGCATGAATGTGCTGGTGTACAGGTGTTCCCAATAAAGTTGGTGGTGCGTGTATATAGTCATTGCTTCAAATCCAATAAAATGCCTGACAAAGCATTGGCATTGGAGTTCCCAGAGAACACATGGTAAGGCTGAACTCCTCAGTCTTAAAGATTTAATTAATCTAAGTTAATTTAATTAAGGTAAACGTATTAGCCACTATTTATAAGCAGTGTTTACTAGCCTCTATATAATTTTGTTGCATGGTTTAGTGGGAGACTGCAACAGGCAGGAAGGTGGTGTATGGGGAGAAGCTGATTAATGGGGCACACCTGATGCATATTGGCAATGTTATATTAACAAGCTGCTTGTGTTGCTCTCTCTCTCTTGTAGTGATCTGAGCTTGTGTGCGAGAGGCAATGACAACTGAATGGTAATCAGGAACCCACCAGACTCAGGGTGATATCACACATCAGCATAATTATGAGCACATGCCCTTGGCACATTACATCAGGATCAGAAAGATGGTGGGGAAAAGAAAAAAAAAATAAATAGCACTTTAAACAAATGGAAAGTTTGGCTGCTTTCCAGCTGCCCTTTACTTCTGTCTCAATGAGCTAGAATCTCTCTCACACAAACTCTGCTCACAAATAGAGAGAAATTAATATTCATGTTAATATAATCACAATAATCACGTTTCTATAACAGTGCCAATATGTGTCACGTGTGCCCTGTTAAGCCGCTCCTCCCATACACCAGCCTTCTGCTGCAGAATCCCGCTAAACACTGTCCCCACCTGCCGCAAATTTGTCTGATTTCTGTCATTTACTGAGAAAGATTCTAAGCAAAGATTGGCAACAATACAAACGCAACAAAAGCATAATGCTTTGCATACTGCACACTACATATTTACACAACACATTGCAGACTTGCTGTAGATTAGCGCTGAATGATATGGGTTGCTGTGTCAGCATCAACATTGCATGATCTGCATGTGCACTAGTTGCAATGCGAAGGATGCCAATCAAGTTGGTCAGCAGCATTATGTTAAAAGTTTTCTTACTGTTTCATAGGAGACAAAAACTAACAGTGTATGTCATTTTAACGAATGGGTTTTTAATGGGTTTATCGTTACTGGTTTTGCACTCTGTGCATGTGCTCCGATGTGTATGCGCTGTGAATGGTCGACCATAGTCCTTCGATTCATTCACTCTTTCAAGTGTTCTCCAGGGAATATGCAAAATAAATGTTCAGTATGTGTATATACACCGATCAGCCATAACATTAAAACCACTGACGGGTGAAGTGAATAACATTTGTTTATCTTGTTACAGTGGCACCTGTCAAGGGGTGGGATATATTAGGCAGCAAGTGAACAGTCGATTCTCTCAAATTTGTTGTTTGAAGCAGGAAAAATGGGCAAGCTTAAGGATCTGAGTGACTTTGACAAGGGCCAAATTGTGTGGCTAGATGACTTGGTCAGAGCATCTCCAAAACAACAGGTCTTGTGAGGTGTTCCAGTATGCAGTGGTTAGTACCTACCAGAAGTAGTCCAAGGAAGGACAACCAGTGAACCGGCAACAGGGTCACGAGCGCTCAAGGCTCATTGATGCTAGTGGGGAACGAAGGCTAGTCCGTCTGGTCCAATCCCACAGAAGAGCTACTGTAGCACAAATTGCTGAAAATGTTCATGCTGGCTATGATAGAAAGGTGTCAGAACACACAGTGCATCACAGCTTGCTGCGTATGGGGCTGTGTAGCCACAGACCTGTCAGAGTGCCCATGCTGACCCCTGTCCACTGCCGAAAGCACCTATAATGGGCATGTGAGCATCAGAACTGGACCATGGCGCAATGGAAGAAGGTGGCCTGTTCTGATGAGTCATGGTTTTTTGGGGTTTTTTTTTTTTTTTTTTTTTAAATAAAAACCCTCGGTAAAAAATAGCAGATGAGCCATTTGACATATAAATGGTTAACATTCTTCTGTTCTGGTCAGTGCTCAATTTGAGCAGCAGATTGAAAGATTATATCGAAAGTGTACTGTGACCAGCACCATAACTTTTTTTTGTTTGTTTGTTTTTTTTTTTTAACTCTACCAATGAGGGAAAAAACCTTTAAAAGGAGATATGACTAATCATAGGCCTTGGTCCAGTGCCCTTTTGCCCTGCATGTAACCAGCACCATAATTTTTTTGTTTGTTTGGTTTTAAAAACACACCCCAGGAGCCTCATGGTTTGCTTTAGCAATGTTGCATAGCATACATACAACCAGAGTTTACTACATTGTGCCTGTGTACAATATTTCTATCTTTAGTAGACTGTAAGCCTGTGTGTATGACTGCATTGTAACATTCAGTTTTTGATTAGACCATAAAAAGGGGACTACCATAAAATTCAAATTATAAACCATGCTCAACTATAACATTTTAAAGTCATGTTAGGAAGGCAGACTTAATGCTGCACGATAGAGTTTGGTTTTTACCATTAGGCTATCATTAGGCTGCTGTCACAGTTTTATCATTTACAGTGTATTTGGACCCCTTCATTTTTTTTTGTTGACCCCTACATTTTATGTTGCAGCCTTTTGCTAAAATGCTTTCTTTTTTTACACTCCATACCCCATAATGACAAAGCAAAAAACCAGATTTGTGATAACTTTGCAAATTTGTTAAAAAGAAAATGAAATCACATTGACGTAAGTATTCAGACCCCTAACTCAGTACTTAGTTGAAGCACCTTTGGCAGCAATTATAGCCTCAAGTCTTTTTGGGTATGATGCGACAAGCTTTGCACACCTGGATTTGGGGATTTTCTTCCATTCCTCTCTGCAGATCCTCTCAAGCTCTGTCAGGTTGGATGGGGACCATTGGTGGACAGCTATCTTATTTTCAGGTCTCCCCAGAGATTGAGTTTGATTGGGTTCAAGTCTGGGCTCTGGCTGGGCAGCTCAAGGACATTCACAGAGTTGTCCCTAAGCCACTCTTGCATCTTAGCTTTGTGTTTAGGGCCATTGTCCTGTTTGGAAGGTGAACCTTCAGTCCAGTCTGAGATAATGGTATAGGAAGTGATTAGAAATTGCAGTTTGCCTGCACAAAGGTCTCTCAATCCTAGAGTAAAATTTCATAATTAATGAGTATTTTGGTAGTATCTTGCACTTTCTCATATGTGATCGTCAAATTTGTGAGACTTTCTGAGCATGATAAGGTAATAGCATAGGAAATGAGCAGGAAATGCATTTTTTGTTAGCCTATTAGGATTTGTATTGCTTTTTTTTTTTTTTTTTGAGACAACTGGTACATACATTACACATTAACAGTAGAATTATAGTTGTCACAATACCTGGATTTTGACTTTCATACAATACAATTTTTGTATCACGAATGTTCAACATTGACGCTTTACCAGTTATCAAGTCTGAATGTCCAAGACTATCTGAGCGAGGTGGTGTCAGTCTGTTTCCAGTTGAACTCTAGCGTGGTTCAATTGCAGTGAGAAAGTGATACAAACCAAGGCAAAGGACAGATCGTTGAACAGTGGAAATGTATTCTGGAGATTTGGACCAATGAACAAAACGAATAGAAATAGTGGATCTGATGCACAAAATGTTTTAAACTAGTCATTTGTATAATTATATATTAAGCGCGGCTCTGAGTTCTCCATGCTAGGTCGATTTTTATGACTTCTAAACACGCTCGGTAAAGGTTTGTTTACTTTTTCTAACATCATATTTCTGACCATAGACTAACATTAGTCTTGAAGCATGCATGTTTAAATTTATGTTGAAAGTTAAAGGCATTTAAGATCAGGTGAAGTTGTGGTGATAGTAATGTTCGCTCTCAATAATGCAGCATGTTACGAGTAGTGTTAGAAAAACTAGGCTAACACGTAGAGGCTATCCTTCTAAACAGTTTCATCATAATGAAACTTACACAGGATAATCAGCTAACTTGTTGGCTTTTAAGCTCTCTGTGAAGGTGGGGATGCTTGTCAGCAAGTTTTTAAAAAGTTTGAGGTGTTCTTTTGGATTTAACCCTAGTCATCTGCGAGATAGGCAAAATATGCCCATACCTCACTCTTTCACCCTGTCTTTTTGAGAAACTGCAGGAGTGCCTGGAAACCAGGCGCATTCCGCTCAGCCATGATTTTATCACTTCATACTGTGTGTGATTTGTGTCGCTGCGCACTGCTGATAGAACGTACTGTGAGTCACCAGGAAAATGACATCGCCGTATTCAAATAAGAACCAAAAATATTCACAGTTTTGGAATCTAACTGTTTTTCATATTTTAGAATCAAAACGTACAGAAGTTTCGATGCATTGTGCAACCCTAAGTAGAACTAGTTGAGATTTTATTGTATACGGTCATACTAGTATTTCATACTAGCATACTATATCCAATTGCCATGACTAGTACATAATTAAGATTTTAAAAAAAAAGTTGATGCATTTTTTTTTTTAATGTCTTCTTATTCTTTTCAAGGCCTGACGTAATATCTGGACTACAAAGCTGAGCTCCACCAGCAGTTGGTGGTTGTACAACACAACCACCCATCACTCTGGATATCTGTTTTGAAACTTGGCCACCTCCAGCAACTATAAAGAGACAATGTACTGCCTCCAGTGGTTACTTCCGGTCCTGCTGATCCCAAAGCCGCTGAACCCAGCTCTGTGGTTCAACCATTCTATGTTCATGGGCTTCTACTTGCTTAGCTTCCTGTTGGAAAGGAAGCCATGCACCATTTGTGCCTTAGTGTTCCTCGCAGCATTGTTCCTCATTTGCTACAGCTGCTGGGGGAATTGCTTCCTCTACCACTGCCATGACTCTCCACTGCCAGACTCCGCACATGATCCCAGCATTGTGGGCACCTAGACTCCAGATCCTCAAGAAATCCTCCTTAGCGCTTCTTGGACAAATGAACAAATGAACAAATATCTAATGAGAAATGCAGAGAGATTTGCAGAAGATGAGAGCCTC
The DNA here is from genome assembly GCA_037576675.1 of Pangasius sanitwongsei. Lineage (NCBI taxonomy): Eukaryota > Metazoa > Chordata > Actinopteri > Siluriformes > Pangasiidae > Pangasius > Pangasius sanitwongsei. The sequence continues at coordinate 5,591,426 of CM075004.1, read as the reverse complement.
ACTGAAGTCATACTTTAATTAATCACAACCTAACCTCTTGCTGTTACTTTGTTTTCCATTCTGCAAAGAGGTCACAAATTTTGGTCCATGGGTTGCTTATAGGGTTCTTCTGTTTTAATCTTTCAGTCTAAATTTCCTTTAATTCATTAGTTGCTGAAAGATTCTGATGTGTGAGCATGTACGAGTTTTATCATATATAAATTTCTGTTCTTGTGTCAATCAGTTTAAATCCCAGGGTCTGAGGTGACTTCAGTGGTGGTGAATGTCCAAACTGAGCTTACTAGAGCTCAAGAGTATTGAAAGTGATGAGTTGTACTTGTGTGCAGCTCAGTTTGTTCAAATGCTGTTGCAGCTTTTAATTCAATAAAGTTCATAATGCGCAAATTGATTGTAATATCAAACTTTCTGAGTTCTATAGATGCAGGAACAACGTGTGAAGTGTGAGTGGCACAGGAAGGGGACACCTGGAGTTTGGGTCTGACCATATTTGACATATGTTTGTTCACTGTCACTGAAATCCTACTCAGTCAACACACCCAAAACACGAAAATGTCAACATGCATTATGTACTTATTTTTGTTAGTTTGTTTGTTTGACCAAATTATGAATAAGTACACTGCATTCTGTTATGTCCCCTATTTTATTTTATTTTTTTTTTTTTAATTTAAATCAAAGCACACTTAAATCCTGTGGCTTTCTGAAACATTCCAGTTCTTCTGTAACAAATCGGTTAACAAACGGTTATCAAAATATTATGCCCAAGCAGAGTGGAATGATTCTGCTCATAATCGTTAATGCTTTCTCAGACAGAATAGCAGGCACCAAGGGAGGCGTTGCTCAAGCAAAAGGCCAACTTGCTTGTATCTGTGGGACGTGGTTGTGGATAATTGAGCTCTCATACAGTTTTTAAGGCATCTAATAAAATATTTGCATGACTGTGAAAGAATGCAGAACACCTGAGTTTCTAAAAGCTTTCACCTGGATCTTTCCTTTACACATGGTGATACGATCACATTTTTGGACCATCAATTTATTTATACAAACATCATGGTGCAACATAGGAAAATATAAAAGCAAACTTTATACCAATACTTTTCATTAAGCTGTAACAGGGAATCAAATTAGCATGTGGGATTGCACACTTCTGAATTTCTTTTATCGTTACATCTTGCAAACTCCTGTTGAAGACAGTTTTGGAGATGAAAAGATGCGACCGCAACCTCTACATCTTCCAAAAAAAACAGCAATATATATATAAACACATACATACCTGAAAATAGCATTCTAATGACCATAATGTGTATATGTGTTTAAAGCTCAAATGAGGGGGCATGGAACCGCCCCTGCCCCTAAGTTCTGTCGCCATTGGTTACTCATTTTACTAATCTTCCAGAAGGCCTGATAATGATGTTACAAAAAGCAGACAGTATACAGAAAACTTGGTTATTTTTCACCACAGATCACTTTAATCATAATAGACCATGAGTCACTGGCCATTTTTATATATATATATATATGAATGAATGAATGAATGAAGTATGGAAAAAATTTGGAAGACATGTTGCTAGAAAGTGTTCATTTCCCCTATGTGTGGAGACTTTTGGGATACCCTGTATACTGATGATATACAGTGCTGCTAGTTTGTGAACCCTTTATGATTTTCTGTATTTCTGCAAAAATTTGACCTGAAATGTCATCAGATCTTCATCCAAGTCCTAAAACTAGATAGACAATCCAATTAAACAAATGATGCATAAACATTATAGTTTCCAAATTTATTTACTGAGCAAAATTATCTTATTACATTAGATACCTTTGTCAGAAAAAATACAGTTTGGTCCATAAGTATTTGGACAGTGATGCAATTTTTGTAATTTTGCCTCTGTACACCACCACAATGAATTTGAAATGGAAGGAATGTAATGTATGATGTAATTGAAGTGTAGACTTTAAGCTTTAATTAAAGGGGTTTAACAAAAATATTGCATTAACTGTTTAGGAATTACAGCTTTTTTTTTTTTTTTTTTTTTTTTTTTTTAACATAGTCCCTCCATTTTCACAGGCTCAAAAGTAATTGGACAAACTAACAATTATATGTAAATAATTATATGTTTAAAAAAAATTATATTTTGATACAAATCCTTTTGTAGTCAATGACTGCCTGAAGTCTTTAAACCATGGACATCACCATTGTTTCCTCTCTGGAGATGCTTTGCCAGGCTTTTACTGCAGCCTCCTTCAGCTGCTGCTTGTTTGTGGGTCTTTCTGCCTTCAGACTTGTCTTCAGTTTTCAAGTTTTCAGAAAAGCATGCTCACCTGAGTTGAGGTCTGGTGACTGACTCGGCTATTTAAGAACATTCCATGAAGCACTGTCCTATCAGTTTTGCAACATTTGACTGAATGTGAGCAGAGAGTATCGCCCTATACACAGAAATTATCCTGCTACTTCTATCAGCAGTCACATCATCAGTAAACACTAGTGACCCAGTTCCACTGGCAATCATACATGCCCATGCCATAACACTGCCTCCAGCATGTTTGACACATGATGTGGTATGCTTTGGATCATGAGCCCTACCTTTCTTTCTCCATACTTTTCTCTTTCCATCATTCTGGTACAAGTTAATCTTGGTTTCATCTGTCCAAAGAATCTTATTCCAGAATTGGGCAGGCTTTTTTGGATGTTTTCTAGCAAAGTCTAATCTGCCCTTTCTGTTCTTAAGTGTTACCAGCGGTTTGCACCTTGTATTTGCATTCATGATTGTAGACTATGACAATCTACCTCCTTGGGAGTGTTCTTGACTTGGCTGGATGTGGTGAAGGGGTTTTTCCTTCACCAAGGAAAGCATTCTGCAGTCATCCACTTTAGTTGTCTTATGTGGTCTTCCAGGCCTTTTGGTGTTGCTGAGCTCACCATTGCATTCCTTCTTTTTAAGAGTGTAGCAAATTGTTGATTTGGCCACTCCCAAAGTTTCTGCTATTTCTACGAAAGGTCTGTTTTGTCTTTTCAGTTTAATGATGTCCTCCTTCATTTGCATTGACACTTCTTTGGACCGCATATTGAGAGTTCCCATGAACAGCTACCAAATGTAGATTTAGTTCTTGCAATCAACTCCAGATCTTTTATCTCCTTAATTTGTCATGCAATAACAAGGAAACAGGCCACACCTGTCCATGAAACTGCTTATCAGTTAATTGTCCAATTACTTTTGAGCCTGTGAAAATGAAAGGGACTAAAAAAATCTCTGTAATTCCTGAATGGTTAATACAATATTTTTGTTAATCCCCTTGGAAAAAAAGCTGAAATTCTAAACTTCAGTCACATCTCGATGCTTCATGTCAAATCCTTTGTGGTGGTGTACAGCGATGGTGGCAAATTTATGAAAATTGTCACTGTCCAAATATTTATGGACCCAAATGTATGTGATCCTCTAGCAGAAAGTTAATTTTAAGGAGTAATTAAAGTATTTCGATCAAGGGGATGGCAAACAGGCGTGAGTTGAGCAGGCCCTGCCATGTTTCAAGAACATAAACTTAGGTCTTCTCTATCAAAGTCTGGTCTTCACCACACAGGTTTATGGAAGCGTGCCGTGTCTTAATCAAAGGAGATTTCTGAGGACTTCAGAAAAAGTGTTATCAATGCAAAACACTCCAAGAACAACCAGGAACCGAAGACAGCTGCAAGTAAAGGCCTGGCAGAGCATCAGGGAAGACACCCAGCACCTGGTGATGTCTCTATTTACGCCAAAGGGTTTGCAACTAAGTATTTAAAATGACAATTTAATTTATGATTGTTAGTTTATCCAATTACTTTTGGTCCCTAAAAAAAAAGGGGGGGGGGGCTACATATAAAAAATGTCTATGTAAATGATGTAAATACCCTTAAATTAAAACTGAAAGTCTGCACTTTGCTCTCATATTCATTATTTAATTACAAATTTATAAATTTTTATTTATAGATAGACAGATAAATGTGTGTGTATATGTGTATATATATATATATATATATATATGTATGTAATGTTATGACAAAGATACGCTGCCATTCAAAAGGAAGAATAAAGGTTTTTAGTTTGCTAGTCTTGCTAATCTATCACTGCCGCACTGTCCATGCGTTATTTAGGAACTGTTCTGTTGCTCAGTACAGCAGTCAAATCTGAGTACACTTAGTCACATCTGAGTCCATTGCTGGGTGTGTCTCTTCCTTTGATGCTCTGAGTTTTTCACATTTTCCAACATCTGTGAGCTGTGGGTCTACTGTGGTTGAGTGGTCATACCTCTCCATACTGCACTCTCCAGCACTGAGCTTGCAAAGTTTGCTGGCCTCTGCTAATGTGCATACAGTGGCCAGAGTGGGCTTTCCTGTCATTTCCTTATATCAGCACTGAGTTGGTCCTTTCTTGGTGCTCTGGTTCAGTCCCACAGCCCCCACAACCTCCTTCGCCTGTAGCTAAACCCTCCTAACACTGCTGAGTGACCTCATTCAAAATACTTCTATACTACGCACTATATACTACTACTGCCGGCTGTTGAGTTTGATACGATTGCCCCACCACAGTGCATCCACTCTTCCCACATCCCACAGCTGTGTCTGGGAATTAGCCTCTACCCCCTCACATGCACTGCACCTCGCATGCCAACCCCCACATCAAAGAGTGGACAAAAGTCAAAGGCACAATAAAACAAACACAAAAGGAGAAAAGTATAGCAAAATAATATATGCAACTTGAGAGGTAGTTAATTAAAAGTTCTTAAAAGATCCTGAGAGTTATGGGACAAAAAAAATCAAGTGGTAGACCCAAAAAAATTTCACCTGCACTGAGCCGACCCAAATTAAGGCCCTTACTGATGCTGACTGCAGCCCAATACCCATAAGACGGCATCTGCGAGAGAAGGGCTTAAAGAACAAAAAACGTCTTCGAAAGCCACATCTCCTCCCACACCACAAACTTGCCCATTTGGAATTTGCAAGGGAGCACCAAACATGGGACACTGAAAGATGGAGGAAAGTCTTATTCTCGGATGAGAAAAAATTTAACCTGGATGGTCCTGATGACTTCCAACGATACTGGCATGACAAGGAGATCCCACTGGAGATGCTTTCTACGCGGCACTGTGGAGGAGGCTCCATCATGATCTGGGGTGCTTTTTCCTTGAGCGTCAAACGGCGGCTGGCTATGTGGACATGTTGCAGCAGGCATCCCTCTTGACTGAGGCCCTCGTCTGTGTGGTAATGACTGGGTCTTTCAACAGGACAATGCTGCAGTTCACAACGCCCGCCTGACGAAAGACTTCTTCCAGGATAATAACGTTGCACTTCTGGACCATCCTGCGTGTTCCCCTGATCTAAATCCCCTTGAGAATGTTTGGGGATGGATGGC
>CM075004.1:5572625-5585945 GCA_037576675.1 Pangasius sanitwongsei | reverse complement strand
ATACTTGGAATGTTTCCCCCGGTCTTAAGATTTTGTTCAGGAGTGTATGTGTGTGTGTGTGTATATATATATATATATATATATATATATATATATATATATCAGCCAGTCACCAAATGTTTATCTTCAGTTCTGATTCACAATTTGATACATTTTAAATTCTGTTGAAATACTTATTACCTCTTTTGAGTGACCAGTGATTTTTAAAAATACTTGTATTTCACAGAAATTTAAATTTGATTTGCTCGCGTTTCTAGATTGAGAGGAAGCATGTTCACGGCCCCTATTTAACCCCATAAAATTATTATTGCACCTAGTGGTCAAAAATGGGCATTTCAACAAGAGATAATAAAGGCTCACTTAGGAAGGAATAATGTTGCTCCATGCTCAGGGGAGATGCAGCAAATAGGACAGTTAATGAGGGTTGGCCAAGGTTGTGGTATTTAGCCCACATTGGGCTAGATAAAAAATAATCCGTGGCCACTAAGATCATGGTTCATATCAAATAATCTGAATTAAAGCAAATAAATTTCTGCAAACAAAGGAAAAGTTTATTTTCCTTTGGACCTCATTTGTGAAGCTGGATACAAACTGATTTATTTTTAAATCATTCATAGGAGTATTTACACAAGAAATTTGGTATTCATGAAAATCCTGTTTAAAAAAAAAAAAAAGTCCTACTCTGGAGTATGTCAAATTTATGCAAAAGATGACTAACTAACATAATTCTCGACTTGATCGACTTCAAATCATATAATTTGCATGGATTACTGCACTTTTATATATATGGATTATATTGTTAAGTTTAAATTGCTTATTTATTTACATTTACAGCCTTTATCCAGAGCGAGTTACAGAAGTGCTTTGTTGTCGCTATCAAAAACATACCCCATGTTAGTTCACTAAGTCAGGGACTAAGAATACCATTAAGAAAATTTTGTGAAACCCAGTCATTTTATATTATTGGCATTAATTAAAGAATATGAAAAATATAGAAAGCAAACCAACAGTCTACATGGAGGTTGGATTGCTCTGTCTGTACATAGCCATAAGCCATAAACAAATGGCTCAGATGACGGAAGATTAAAGTCATGCTTATGAGGGAAAGGATGTGTAAAGACCAGTAGGATTTTTTCAGAGGATTTTTCTGTAATTTAGCTCCAGATTTTGGAATTTTCAAGGTGCTTTTACAATGTTAAATAAGTAAGCCATATCGCACAAGCAAGAGCACAATTATATTGAATATCAGCATGACAGTGATTCGGCCATAAGCACAAGGCTATAAACAAGAAATTAATATAGAGTAACTGATATTTCAGGCACAGTATGGCCAAATATTTTGTTTATTTTTGATATATCGATGAAAATAGCTCCCACAGCTGGATAGAGCTTTGCGTGTTGCCATGTAACGCACAGACTGACTGACAGCGCGTGGTAACGGTTTCCAAGTAACAAACTATTGCTAGAATTGGAATTTTATGTAGCGAACACAGTCAAGTGGAGCAATACAAACAGTGAACTATCCCAGTGCTGTTATATTAATATCAGCACTCTTGGAATGTTGTAATCAAATTAGTAGACCAGAACTAACTGGTGTGTGTGTGTGTGTGTGTGTGTGTGTGTGTGTAAATTTATTTTGGCATAGACATGACTCAAAATTACTTTAACTTTTCTACCTCTGAGAAAGTATTTTTTGCCATTTACTAATCATTTCAGCTCTGTGAGCTTTTTTTTATGAAGTTTTGTGGGCATCATGGCCAAATGCAAAAAAGCTGTGCCATGCATGTGCCTGGTAATTTACAGGTAATTGACATTCATCAACATACATGTGAGTACTAAGAAAATCAGCATTTCTGAAACTTTTGTAAATCCAGCAGAAATCTTTAGCTTGGTTTGGCTTACACAAACATTTACACACAACTTTACTAAAAGACTGATGAATGAGGCCTTCTGTGTCCATGACATACAGAACCATTTCTATTTTAATCCTGGTTAATGATATGACCTCTTCTGTGTGTGCCTTGTACACTGTGATGGGAAACATACCTGCTGTATCAAGCACATGTATACAAATGTACATCTAAAACCACTCAAATCAAGCTACTAGACTGTATGCTGGATTACAGGGTTAATAAAAAAATACACTAGACAGTAGCCAATAGCATACATCTCATGTGGCAGCCCCTTGACCTAATTTTGTTTGAGGCTACATTGTCCTTCCCCACCAAAATCTATGGTCATAAGCCACTTCTGTTTGCCACAACTTGATTCCATAGATAAAGGCAAAAAAATCTGCCTCTTTACTTGATTACTTTCATTGTTTTTTGAAAGCCCGTTTGACCTTTGACACACATTTCTAAATTAATCCCAAGGATTTAATTGTAACTTAATTCAAATGTGTTTTTAATCATGAGTAACACACGTTTGAAGTTTGCAGCTTGCTGAAATGAAAAATATTGCTCTGTTCTGTTTGCAGCCGTGTATCAGATTTTCTGCTCGGGATTTTTGGTGCCGGTGTATACTGGTATATACTGTACTTTTGGCAAAGTACTCAAGAGTACTGTAATTCCGGTCATATGTTAATTACTACTGCTGAGAAAAAACACTGAAATTTTGGGCTATACAAGAGTGACACTTTCAAGTAAATATTAATATTTAATTAATGTTTTTTTGCAAACAGTCAACATTTAAATAAATAAAATAGTCAACAGGCCTATGAACGCAACAAACAACAGAACAAGAAAACTTTCTGATAACAAAAATTATTACTTTATGACACAACTGCTAATAACATTTTATTGATCTTTTAACTAGATTTAATGTATTGAAAGAAGCACCCAAATGTTACCTAGCAAAACCTTTTCTCAAACGTATCACACATCTGCATCTGTGCAGCTAGACCAGGATCATATGTCTCTATGATCCCGAGATGTTCCTCACTGTCTAGATTACCTTGTAGCAAGAAACTTAAAAGTTGACTGTTTTGCCATTGTCTGTTCAGCCGACTATTTGCCGACATGTCTCGGTATCAGCCACCTTGAATTCTGCAAGGAAGAGGAAATTTGTTCTTTGGAATTGAGTAAAGTAGTATCTGACTTGGTAAGAGGAAATTTAATTTTGGACTAGAATAGCGTGTATCCTGTATGACAGGATTTTTTTACTCTGTAATTGAATAACATGTTTGGATTTTCTGTGCATGTCAGCAGAAAGTAGTTTGCTAGAAAACAGCGCTTCCACAGCAGTGGCTAAATGAATTAGAGGCTAGTAGTAGGTAGTAATACAACTACCAGTGGCAGTGCACTTAGACCAACAGTGACTTTTTTTCCTTCAGCATATTGTCTATATTCATTTAAAGAGACATACTATTGAATAAAATAAATCCTAATATAATATTTGTCTTTTTTTTTTTTTTTTTTTTTTTACCAGACACTGTGTCTGGCAGGATCTGAATTTGCTGATCATGCAGAGTTTTTACCGGCTAACAGGAAAACTGCGATGTATATGGTTGGTTTTTAACACATTAGTTACAATTATTGGCACTATTTTTTTTGTTTACAATTTTTTTTATTGTGTAAATATAGATCATGCTTTTTATAATATTTTGAATAGTTTTATACAAAAATGGACTGAATAAAATAAGACTCAAAGGCACTATTAAGCAGTGTCCTGTTGTATGACTACAGGCCATTTTGAGTTACTTCAATACTGAATATTTTTGCATGCAAGTCTAGCTTTTGGTCTCTTTTCTGTAACTGCTACTGTGTGGGATATTACTGGAGTTTTTTTTACTTTTTATTTTATTTTTTTCCCATAATTGTTTACACTTCTTGATGTCTTCTGATCAGCAGCAAAAGACTTAGCCAAATTTGTACAATCACTAGAAGATTGTGATTTCTGTTTTTAAATTTTTATAAATTTCCTCTTGTAACTCAGCGCAGATCTGGTCCATTCTCTGGAAGGCTTTGTGGCCTTTTTTCCCTGTAATAAAATTGCAATATAGTTAATATTAAATATAGTCAATTTAACTTTGATACAGTGTGTGTAAAGAGTTGTTCTGTGGTTGCTAATGTCAACCACTTTTCATTTGATAAATGTTTATTTAAACTCTGTCCTATGATTCCTCTCTTTTAATTAACAAAGGATACATTTTCCAAAATGTTTAAATTTTTTTATTTTAAAAAATATCAAATATACTAAAAAAAATATAGTAATATTATAATATAGAAGTATTATAGTATTATACACTCATTGAGCATTTAATTAGGAACACTATACTAAAACTCGGGCCTCTCTTTGCTCTCAAAACAGCCTCAGTTCTCCGTGGCATGGATTCCACAAGATGTTGGAAACATTCCTTTCCTTGAAATTCTGGTCCATGTTGACATGATTGCATCCTGCAATTCCTGCAAATTTTTCAGGTGCACTTTCATGATGCGAATGTGCCCTTCTACCACATCCTAAAGGTGTTCTATTGGTTCTGTTGATTCAGATCCGGTGACTGGGAAGGCCACTGAAGAACATTTAACTCATTGTCATGTTCATGAAACGGGTTTGAGACGACTTTTACTTTGTGACATGGTGCATTTTCATGCTGGAAGTAGCGTTAGATGATAGGTAAATTGTGGCAGTGAAGGGATGCACATGGTCAGTAACAGTAATCAAAAAGGCTGTTGGTGCCAAATTCTGACCCTACCATCTGTGTGCCTCAGCAAAAATCAAGGTTCCTCAGACCAGGCTATGTTTTTCCAGTCTTCAACTGTCGAGTTTTGGTGAGCCTGTTTCCACTGCAGCCTCAACTTTCTGTTCTTGGCTGACAGAAGTGTAACCCGAAGTGGTTTTCTGCTGTTGCAGCCCATCCACCTCAAGGTTCGTTGTGTTGTCATTCTGAGATGCTTTTCTGCTCACCACAATTGTACAGAGTGGTTATCTGAGTTACTGTAGCCTTTCTGTTCAACTCAGACCAGTCTGGCCATTCTCCGTTGACCCCGTTCTGATGGTTGATGTGAACATTACCCAAAGCAGTATCTGCATTATTCATTCATTATGCATTGCACTGCTGCCATGCAGTTGACTGATTAGATAACTGAGTAGGTGTACAGGTGTCCCTAATAAAGTGTTTGGTGAGTGTAGATAAAATGGTATAATCTTGTGCCTTAAAAATAAATTTAAATTAAAATGGAAAAAATTAATTAATGACTGCATTATTCTGTATAATACTATTTAGAGATACATTAATGCTCTGCCCGAATAACTACAATTCAGTTAGTGTTCTTAGCAGAGTGTATCAATCAGAATGCATAGAATGCTGTATATCAGTATACTTTGTAATTCTTCTTAAAAAATAATAGGTGTACTTGTTGCATCAGGTGAAAAGGTTACCAAATGAAAGAATGGTCTCTCTGGCTGCGTTCCTTAACTCTTCATCTGTGGAGTGCCACAGCTCAGCCACCTGCTCAGCACTTTCAAGGGCCTAGGACATAGATTACAAATTTTAATCTTTACTCCTCTCAATCTCAGCCTTAATCTAAGCTTTTTATGAACCATTATTTGTAGGTGGATCATCTCAGTCATTAATAAATGACAAAGTAAATTAGCAGGACTATAACCTTAGCAGACCACTCCCAACAGGATAGACATATTTCATAACAGGATAAAGGTGATCAGAATAAGTTTGTATTGATTTGCAGTGATTCTTCTCTATAACAGGACAAGTGGAGTTTTCATCATCTGTGCAAGAAAAGTGCGTTTGAAGTTGTTGGCAGTGCTAATCATTTTGATTTTTGATGAGGAATTTTTGTCAAAAAGGTATTGTTTCTCAGGGAATTTCGAGTACTTCAGTGCAGTTCAAACTAGGTCTGTATTCATGTCCAAAGAAATTGGACACTTTGGACAAAAATTGGACAAAAGAGGTTATTCATCAACTGTGCAAGCAAAATGCTTCTGAAACTGTACAAAGTGAAACTATATTCACTGTCCACTTTAATAGTAACACCTGTACACCTTGTCATTTATGCAGTTATCTAATCAGTCAATCATGTGGCAGCAGCACAATGCATAAAATCATGCAGATGTAGGTCAAGTGCTTCAGATGGAAAAAGACTAGGGCCCGTATTCACAGAGTTCCTATCTTAGCCTAAAAAGTCCTAGCTGGGAGTCCTAGACTAAAAGTGATTTAGGAAACTTCTCAGAGCAACTCTGAGTAAGGAAAGTACAAAAACCTTTATCTTAGTGAGGAGGTGTGGTTGACCCCGTTGCTAGGGATGACGCAGCAATTCAAGGACTGTGATTGGTTGATAAAAAACATCTGTAAAGGTCTTAAAATGTGCTCTTTGTGAAAACAGAATATATGATAATAGAATGGACAGTGAAATCATAAAATGTGATCTGGAAGGAAGTAAAAGAACAAGAAAACCAAACTGGACAGAAGAGCAGTGTTTGGAGAATATTTCTTCTTTCTATAGAAACTCTTAAGCCTCTTAAAAGTCCTCCTCTATACTCTTAACAATTTTTACCTTAGGAGCTGTTTTTGGGGCTAAGATGTTTTGTGAATCATTTTCATCTTTACTAAGATTTAGTCCTAAATTTAAGGGGAAATTCTAAGAAAACGTCATAATTCTAAGAATGTTTTTTAGAATTTCGTCACTAGGAGGAACTTTTAGGCTTAGGAAGCTTTGTGAATACGGGCCCAGGTGATTTTTTTTCTAATCTTCAACTGTCCAGTTTGGGTAAGCCTGTGCCCATGATAGCCTCAGATTCCTGTTCTTGGCTGACAGGAGTGGAACCCAGTGTGGTCTACTGCTGTTGTACTCATGTTTTGTGTATGCTGAGTTGCTTTACTGCTCACAACAGTTGTAACCTGTGATTTTATGAGTTCTGAAGCTCTTGACCTGTATCTGCACAATTTTATGAACTGTGCTGCTGCCACATGACTGGCTGAATGGATTACTGCATAAATGAGCAGGTGTACAGGTGTTCTTGTTAAAGTGAATGGTGAGTGTAGTTTCTAGATATTTGCAATAGATTATGTAGTCACTGCTGTTGTCAAATGACAATTCAGTTCATCCATTCAGATCAGATGGCTTTATCTTTTTAGTATTTTTAATAACCTATTAAACATTTTGGCACTGACTTCAGTGAAAATGAAAATCGTTACCTTTAAGCATTTCAGTGCTAAACAAGCCTGCTGCTGCACATGAATGTCATTGTCTTTCAACAGCCATGTATAATGAACCAGGGCCTGTCAAGGTCAACATAACCAGATCAAATGCAGCATGTCTGTATTTTTAGTGAAATAATTAGATTTATATTTTTACCTTGAAATATAAACAAATTTGGAACATACGTAAGTTGTAGTCGGTTGCTTATTCCGTACCTTTAACCTGAAGGACTTATAGCCTGAGGCCCTACAGAGGCAGGAGGTCGCTGAAACCGCAACCTTGTGACTATCATCTGTAAGTAACTTGGCTAGGAGCTGGAGGGTTTGTCCCATTGGTTGCAGTTCTGAGATCCTCCTTCCCTTCAGCTTCTTGAGAACCCTCCTCCTCTTTGGCGTCTGTAGGCATGATACTAAATACACTAAAACAGATAAACAGAGGGGAAAAACTTCAGTTCAGTTTTTGCACAATTTATTTTGTTATAGAGTTGAATTAAAATGGATTAAATTGACTTTTTTGGCCATCAAACTGCACACAATAACCCATCGCCAAGCAAAGAATTTTTCGCAAATTTATAAAAAATCAAAACTATAATTTCTCATTTAGGTAAATATTCTGACTCTTTATTCAGTACTGTTTAGAAACACATTTGGCAGTATTACAGCTTCAAGTCTTTTTCAGTAAGCCTCTACAAGCTTTGTACACCTGAATTTGGGCAGTTTCTTCATTCTTCCTGGCACAGCCTCCTAAAGTTCAATCAGATTGGATGGGGAATGTCTGTGAAGTCTAGGTTTTGGCTGGGCCATTCAAGGACATTCAGAAACTTCCCTCTACATCGAGGGGTGCTGGGGGTGTTGTGGGTGGAACATTCTCCACTAATGGGCCTGGGGTGAGTGGTTTAAGGCAGGACACATGGAAGGAGGGTGCTAGGCAGCAATGATGAGGTAATTCCAGTTTGTAAGTCATGTCATTCATATGCTGCAGGCTCTTGTAGGGGCCTATGATATGTTGTGTGAGTTTCTTACAACCTTGTAGGACCCAGATGTCCTTGGTAGACAGCCATACGTGATCACTGGGATCATAACTACGAGTCTCTCCACAGTGTTGGTCAGCAAACTCTTTGTAAGTTTATGCCACTTGTTCAAGTCTTTGATGAGTTCTCTCCCAAACTCGTTCACTATGTTTAAATCATTCATCTACCAATGGTGAGTCAGTGGTGTTCTTATTCCAAGGTAACAAGGGCAGTTGTACCCCTCCAGTACACACTGGAAGGGTGTTAGTTGGGTTGCGGAGTGACAATGAGTTCTTCACGTACTTAGCCCAAGTGAGAAATCGGGACCAGTCTCTTGGTTGGCCCGTTCCACTTGACCATTGGACTGAGCATGATATCCTGACATGAAGTGAACTGTGCACGTCTGTCACTTACAATATACTCAGGAATGCAAAAGTATCAAAACGTGTTGGAAAAGGCTTTCAGCAGTTTCGAAGATGGGAGTTTGGGCTTTGGAATGAGGCCTAGAGAATTGGAGAATCTGTCCATGGTGACCATTATGGAGTTGTTAGCTTGCAAGAAGGGCAGGTCAATCACAAAGATGATGGCTAGATGGGACCATGGTTGCTGGTTCTGGGGACCACAAACCTGTGGCTGTCTTTCATCATATTAGTCCATTACGGTTGAAAGGTCCTGTGGACACCTGGATGTGCAGTTGCTGGGGATGTGTGGGCCCAGGTGATCAGTTTGGCAAATGCATTTTTCCTGTGGGACATGATTCTGGCAAGTGATGATCTTGAGACTGTGCTCTGTCGATGTCCACAATGCCAGATTGGGGGAGAATGCACTCCACGCTGGTTGATCCTGGAAGTGCTGGGTAGAGTCATGAAAGAGAATCAGCTTTGGTATTTTTTGAGCCATGTCGGTAGGAGAGGGTGAAATGGAATCATGAGGAGAATAAGGAGGGAGGTGAGTGCTGCAGTGATGAGGCTGAAATTATGAATCAATCGCCTGTATAAATTCGCAAAGCCAAGGAATTTTTGAAGCTTCAATTCCTGAAGTGGCCAGAGGTAATGCTAAAGGCCCGTCGTCCATTCATCTTCTTCTCTGATGCATATGAGGATGTATGCGCTCCGCAGGTATGGTGAATACACGGGCTTCTCTGAGTTGCTCTAGGATAAGCAGCAGGTGGATAATGATATTTGATTGTGATTTAGTTGAGACCTCTGTAGTCAGTGCACTGTCGGAGTCTGCCCCCTTTCTTTTTCAGATGTGGTTGATATGATAGGGCAAAGGTAGCCATGAACTACATTACGAGCTTCTGTTATGCTTTTTCCATTGTTTGGTTTTTGGTAGAGGTTAACTACCACAGAGGTGGACTGAGCAAGGCCAGGAACTGGTTTGCCCATGTGGTGCTGGTTGGGTTGGTGAGCGTTCTGAACATTGGGCAATGCGGTATAGAACTGCCTCAGTAGAAACACAGCCCTTCATGTTGTTGTCTTTGGTACTCCATAGTGCTGAGTTTAGTTTGGCCGATCTGCATGGGCTCCAAGACATTTGTGTGAGAAGAGGGGTTTTCCTCTATGACCATTTTGTCATGCTGTTTCAACAGCTGATACGCTGGCTGGTTCCGCCTACTGCCTGCTGCCAGTGTCCGGAACTCAAAGGCATATTCAGTGGTGCTCCGGTTGCCGTGTTTCATTGAGGGAAGTTGCTCCCCTATTTCTTTGCCCATGAGGAGGTGATCAAATACTCCTTGGAAGTTTTGAAATGGAATTGATGAAATTGTCATAGGATGCTAAGCGGCAGTGACAAGGTAATTCCAGTTTGTAAATTATGTCATTGATATGCTACAGGATCTTGTAAAGGCCTATGAAGCATTGTGTGAGTTTCGTATAACCTTGTGAGACCCGGATGTCCTTGGTAGAAAGCCATCCACAATAAAGTCAGGCAAACAGCAAACACTAAGACAGGCAGAATCTCAAAACCAAAAATTATAGCAAAACAGTCCAGACCAAGTTAATAGGATAGAGTCCGAGGCTGCCATGTCCAATCCAATCCTGGTCTTTTCCCTTGGTTACAGTATTGGATAAAATTCATTCTTTACCACTTTTTGCTGGTATCAATCTGATACCGATTCTGTGTATCGGACTGGTGCCATCTAATAGTTCTATGATTCTTATTTTAATGTTTGTTAATTTTCTTATTGTATTTTTCTTATTCTAATATTTCTTATAAGCTAGTCAGGAGGTCTTTGCAAGTCTTTGGAACGGATATTTAATTCTGCAAATGTTTAGTTGTGTTCTGGGAAATCAATCTTTGGCACATTGTCATTTCCCATGACTTCCATCACTGTACTGCTGTCTTCCTTAGAAACTACTTTATTTTAATATGATTTCTAGAAATATTCTCTAGAAATAGAAATATTATTGTGCAAATCATTATTATTCTCATTATTATTATTATTGTGCAAATATTATTGTGCAAATCATTATTAAACTTCAATTGTGGTTTCATGCCAATTTCTGCAATAATCTAATATAGAAATGACTGGAGTAGCCACTGGTGTGCCATGTTGGGTCTGTGCCACTTGCAGTTGTCGGAACCCGTTCTTGCTTTTTTTCGTGTTCATAAAAATAATATTAGCCAAATTCAGAGTAACTTGGCATATTACCGACTTATCAGAGTTTTCACCAACCTAACAAATTTTCCCAGCTTAATGTGCAGTTAAGCAGTACCAATGGTCAGCTTGTTTGTATTGATGAGCAAATCTCATTGTTTATATTCCCATTGTACAGCACAAAAGGTGCATAGATTATTTTCGACTTGATTACAATATTCCAATGTGCTAGTAATTTGCTATGTGCATACTCTGTAGCAGTTACTTCAAAATAATTTTACATTATACTAACAATGAATCTCAATCAAATTATCCTAACAGTGAATCTCAATCAAACAATTTGAATCTAACAAATGAAGTCACACTTTGCTAAACAGGTTGTTGATGTTGTTGTTTAGGCAGTTAACATTAGCATAACGCTAGTACTTAAGGTTTGGGCCTCAATGAAAGTTTAATTTGGTTGTTCAACACATTATTTTCTGATTTAGTTCTGGCATATCTTGTTTCTTCAAAGGCACATAAAATGTATATTTCTGCCTAGATTATCTGGTGAAACAATTTGCTGTTGAGCAACATTGTGCACTTACCTTCTCTGGACATGTGAGAGATATGCTCTCCAAAGTTGGTGACCTTCCAACAGCCGAGGTAGACATGTAACTGAAACAAAGTCACCAGATCTGTTGCGCATGCTGCTAGTGGGACCATCATAGAGCAGGACTGCACCAGCTGCAGCAACTGAGCAAAGACTGGGAGAGAGATGTTGGAGAATGAATTCTAAATTAATTCTATGGAATAGAATAGAATAGAATAGAATAGAATAGAAACCTGTATCAGCCTGGCCTGGCAACTTGGCTTTCACTTTGTGAATGAACCGCCTGCGTAGCATCCTGAGAAAAGATTTAGCAGTGCAACAAAATGCTGGGGTACTTCCACAGCACTCGTCCCACAACATCATAACATTTCTCAGCTTTGGTGC
Organism: Pangasius sanitwongsei; assembly: GCA_037576675.1. Lineage (NCBI taxonomy): Eukaryota > Metazoa > Chordata > Actinopteri > Siluriformes > Pangasiidae > Pangasius > Pangasius sanitwongsei. The sequence goes on along the minus strand of CM075004.1, from coordinate 5,574,204 downwards.
CCCAGACCACACTAAAGGAAAATCAGGTCATAAAAAACAAGACTGAATGTTTTAGTTATTTCTTTTAAAAGCAATTATGAAATTAAATTCTGATATCTGTTGGAGCTTAAACTTAATAGTATATTATGACCAAATAAAAGCTTGTCATTTCAATGTTATTTCTAATCATGTTGGTATGTATACAATTTCAAATAAGATACAACACTTTCATGCAAGCATGCCACCATGTTTCATCATCTATTACTTAAACAACAAAAGTAATCTATACCAGTAAATTAGAGAGGTTGATCTATAATAGCTAACACTGATCTTAATGATAGTTGATATGTATGCTGGAGGTGATGTCAGGCTCTGGCATTCTTGGCTAGGGGTGAAAAAAGTACAGAGAAACTGTACTTAAGTGAAACTATGGGTTCTGTGTCAAACAAATTAAAAGAGGTATGAAGGCAAAATTCTACTTCAGTGAAAGAAAAAAAATGATCTACATTTAAACATTTTTAACTGATAAAAAGAGCTGAAAAGGGCACAAGTTCATCAGGCCAGTCCCTGTATGACTAGCTAGTCCACTAAGTCATAAGGAAAACAATCTGCTATCTCATCTCATATCTCATATCTCAATAGAATTTGAATTGTTGCTTAGGTAATGTGTAGTAACACTGTTGAAGTGAATATTAAGGCACACTAGAAACTTTACTAATCGATTTTCCAAACTTAATGTTAATCGAACTCAATATAATACTTTATAATGGTGAATTCAGTATTTTGTTTTTATGTGAAGTGCAATTACCTAAGTTTTATACAATATATATAATATTGGAATATTGGAACAGTTGGTTTCTAAATTTATGCTTTTGGTGCCCTCTTACAAGTCAATGAAAAGATAGTGTTGGTTCAGTGGTTTGGTTCTACGCTAGCGACTGCATCATAAGAGGTTCAAGTCCCAGGACTGCAGAGCAAAAAAAGGTACCTTATCAAGTGAAGATATTCTGATTAAAAGAAAAATAAATCTAATATTTCTCATTATGAGATTAATTATATTACAAATAAGAATATTAAGCCTATTTAGACGTGTACTAATTTGAAAATTTAAACCGTCTTATTCTATTGAAATAAGCAAAATTATTTGCCAATAGAATGACGATTTTAATATTGAAATAAATTTTTTAAAAATCTAGAAATAGGCTTAATAACCTTATATTTGTTTAAAACCTGAAATAATCTAATGACGGGAAGTATTAGTTGCCTATAGTTGTAGAATTTGCCTATATTCAAGATATTTTACTTGCTAAGATAATTTTTTAGTGTGTACTTATGCCAGAACCTCAAGTGTTAACCCTTAACTGCTTACCCATATGCTTGGATTATGTTATCACAGTTGAATTGTTAAATGTAGGTATAAATCCCAAGAAGGTACAAAAATGAAATGAGATTCAATGTCAGACCTCATGTCTATTGTACTACAATGTATTATGGAGGTTTTACATTATATATATATATATATATATATATATATATATATATATATATATATATATATATATATATATATATGTATATAGACACACACACACACACAGAT
>CM075004.1:5551169-5564963 GCA_037576675.1 Pangasius sanitwongsei | reverse complement strand
ACTGAATATCACTTTCATCCAATCATCCACACTCCATGATTGCTTCTCCTTAGCCCACTGTAACCTTGTTTTCTTCTTCTTTTTGTGTCATATCTGTGATTCGTTTGTTTGTTATAAAGTAAAAAACCTGGGTGAACATCCTCTAAGTGTGGTGATTCCATAATTTTTGCCAGGGGTTGTATATGTCTGTGATTTTTGATCAGTTGCAGATGCCATTTTCTTCATAAAGTGAACAACCAACTCAATTCTATCATTAGTAACTAAGCTCTAGTCCTACCTAGTGTCCATGAGCCTGCTGCTACTCATGCAGGAGTTGTTGTCTTCTGTGTTGAAGTCAATGGACAGAAAGTCAAAACTGCCCAGCACTTCCTCTTCTTCTACATCTAGTGCCTCACTAGAGGAAGTCTGAAGTATGTAGATGTCCCTCTAAAAACCAAAGTAGAGTAAATGGGACACAAATGGGTGATCAATCATTAAACATCTGTATTAGAGTTTGTAGTAATTTCAACACTTTTAAAAACATTGTTGGGGAGGTCACCTTTAAGACCTGGTTAAGCTGCTGTATTTGTAGATTCAGATGCTTTAACTCTGTCTTGTCAAAACTCATCTCCTGCAAGGTAGTAGCAACCTGTGCTTGAGCCAGGCCAACCTTCATAGCCACTGCTCTCCTTTGGGAATTTTCTATACCCATCGCTAGGACGTTTGGCTTTTCCTCAAACCCTTCTTCTACCTCCTCTACTATAAGATCATCTGTAGCCACTTTTGACTTCACTGGTTCCACTTCTTGGTTGGAGGCTACCACACCATTTTGTTGAAGAATGTCAGGAGTGCTGTAACGCTGAAAAAGAAGTATGTTGTCTCGCTTGCTGTCCCCTGGACTAGGAGAGCTGGTCTCGGGCTCTGAAGGACATTCACCACATTCATCAGCCTGAAGATTGCAGAAAAGATTAGAAGATCATGCAGTGTTTAGATGATTATGTATTTTTTCTAATCTAGTTTGATCTAGTAATCTGAATTTATTCTACCTCTCCAAGGGGTGTCTGTAAAAGGTCATCATCCACTGACTGACAATCCATGGAAAGGTCAGGGAAGATTGGAGGATGACTGGCCATTTCATAGACCAATGGAGAGAGTGCCTGGGCAGAGTCAGACAGGTAGCTAAGCAGAGACAAACCCCTGGATTCACGTGAGCCAACAGAGAAAGAGCCATCTGCGTCGTGAAACTGGCGCATCATAGACTGCGTCAAAGAAGAGATGCATGACCTTATTTTCAAGTTTTCATGTACTGTGCATATTGTGTCTTACAAACTCACTAAGAAGTATTTCTCTGTGAAGGTGGGAATGTTAGGAGGTGTGCAGCTGCTCACCAGTCTTTTCCTGCTGTGGGTTGATTGTCGACTGGCAGATGACATGAGATTCTTCATCATGCCACTGTCAAAAGGACTGCACATAAAGTGAGAATGTGCAAGAGAGATTGAAATATAACACTGTAGTGGTGTAGTCAGAAAATAACTATAGGATCATCTTAAATTCAGTGCCACTGTTCTGATGACTATAAATCTAAACACTCTAGATACAAACCAAGATCAGAACAAAATAACAATAGCTTGCAGTTTACAGTCTTAGGCAAGTGACTCTTAAGATTTGAAACATAAAGTCAAATATCAACTGATGGCTTGAAATTAAGATGTGAATAAGTTGGTATGAGCTGCTAAACTGGGATCACAACTGTGGTAAGGAATTGGTTTTAAATGTTGTAACACACAGGTCAAAAATATTTTAGCCATGGATTTCCTCTGTATTCCTGCAGTTGATATCATATAATCCTGGAAGCAAGGCTGTAATGAGAAACCATGAAAATTCCCTCCATCTGGCCTGCAAAAAATACTGTGACATGCATCCTGTGTGTTATGCATGTGTATCTGAGTGCCAAAATCAATATATAGTACATCAAGCACATACAAATGTCTCTTCCCTTTTTTTAAATAAATATTTAGAGATATGTTAAGAAAATGTTTTACAAAGGAAGTACTACTCACTTCCAGACCACCTCCAGTTGGAGTTTGATGGTTCCCAGTTCCGTAATGTCAACAATCATCATTTGTGGATGTGCAGTGTAGAAGTCTGTGCACTTGCATGTCACCATTCCAACTAAGATGGAGCTCAGACCCTTCACTTCTGTTACCTAAAGGACACATGATATCATATGATGCATTTGTTACTTTGTAATGCATGCCAACATTGACTGATAAAGAGCCTCTAGACCCCTTCCGCCTTTCACTCAAAAAGCTGACACATACAGTGCCTTGCATAAGTATTCACCCCCTTGAACTTGGACTTAATTGAGATTTTAATATTTGATTTACACAATATGTCTAACATTGGGTGGGGGGGGGGGGGTGTCAGCAGGGTTTACAGGAAAGTATGTGGAAATACTTGTCTCTCATTGGCTGTCAGGTCTCAATTCTGCCAAATGCTAGGTCACACAGTCAGTTAGTGTGAGGGGAAAAACGGATATATGCCAATTTTTTATTTTATTTTTTTTTTTAACCAGTAAAGGGGTTGAAACTAACATCCTCTCATGTTGAGCCAGGAAAACAAGGTGTGTAAATGTCTATATGAGTTCCAAGTTACATGAAGATTATATGAGCAGTCGTTGGGTCGTAACAATACTGAAGTAGGCTAAATTTAACCAGATAATATAATTTTTACAAGACAGAATTCAGTCATTGTCTCCATTTTATATTTAATATTTTCTCATGTTTTACTACCTGTACCATTGAGGTGGGAATTGTGGCTCATATCAAGTAGGTCCATCAGTAACGATTTTGCAACCAGATTATCGAAGTTTACTCAGTCACTTTGAGTAGTTAGCAGTTTTGTGACAACCTGTCCTGTGACAACCAGCTTATTCCATCTGAAACGTGGGTTTCTCCAACTTCTTTAGAGTTACTCTTAGACTTCCAGTTTCTTTTCCGACTAATGCCTCCTTACCCAGTTAATGAATTGGCGGACAGCTTTCTCTTGGCAGAGTAACGGTTCTGCTGTATTATTTCCTAAAAGTAAAGGATTGTTTACAGAGCATGATTGTTAATAGAGCTCTGTGGGATATTCAAAGTTTATTAGGTATTTTTTTTAACCAAACACTGACTGATATTTTTCCAGAACTCTGTCTAGGCCTTGTTTTGATAGCTCCTCGGTCTTCATGATGCTCTTTGTTTAGGTATGCTCTTTAACAGGAACAAGAACAGATGTATTTATACTGAGACCACATGACACTTTCATTGCACACAGGTGGACTCCATTCAACTAATTATGGGACTTATTATGTCAAATAATTGTATCAGTGCTAATTTAAGGATTTCAAGGCAACCGAGGTGAATACATAGAAAATACTTTTTTTAGACTTATTTTAAAACTAATTTATTTTTACTAATTAATTTGTAAATTATTCAGTAAATTATACTGATTTTTCCCCACTTCAATATTATGAGCTTTTTTGTGTAGACATTGCATAACTATTTTGTGATGACATATATTTTCAATTAAGTCCATTTCAGTTCCAAAATGTGGAAAAGTTCAAGGGGTGAATAAACAGGTCCAGAGAATCTGCAAATTATCCTCCCAAACACCAGAATTCTGCCTACCCCAGCACTGTGCCAAAAGAAGGTGCTAAAGCCTACAACACTCTGTGGGCTGGCACACCTGGCACACCTAAACCACCAAGGCTGATTCAAAATGAGGCATTGGGGCTAGGAGGTTAAGATGAAGTATATTCATAGTAATGTCCACACATTTCCTTTGGTGACGCTCAACAATGAATATACTTATGTATATTCATAAAAGTGTAAAACAATGGTGGTTGTTAGTATCTGCATTTCCCACCCAGTAATTTTGGGAACAAATTGACTAGGGTTTGTTCAGTTAGCAGTGGACTTAGTTCTGGGTGGGTCTTGACCTGTAAAGCAGTTTGAACTGTGCCCTGGGCGTAAGTGGCAGGGCAGTGGGACCTTAGCCTTTAGCTGCCTCATTCCCTTCCTCTGTCTTCATGCCCCTAGCAGTCTTCCCTCTGAAGCAGTCACACAACAATCCTTTAAAAGATTGTAAAGACATCAAATTCACAACGATTGATGGTCAAGCTAACCTTTTGACCTGGGGTCAAGTTTTCAATTATTAAATATAGCTGCATGCAGCGATTAGCAGGGTCCAGGCACCTTTAGCAAATACTGCCCCCAGTGGGCAAGAACTCGCCACTACACTCACAGAACACTTTATCAGGAACACTTGGGCCGGCAGCTCAATGTTCACATCAACCATCAGAATGGGGACAAAATGTGATCTCACTGATTCTGACTGTGGCATGATTGTTGGTGCCAGATAGGCTGGTTTGAGTATTTCTATAACTGCTGATCTCCTGGGATTTTCACATGCAACAGTCTCTAGAGTTTACTCAGAATGATGCAATAAAGAAAAAAATATCCAGTGAGTGGCAATTCTCCGGACAGAAATGACTGGTTGATGAGAGAGGTCAACGGAGAATGGCCAGGCTGGTTCAAGCTAACAGAAAGGCTACAGTAACTCAGATAACCACTCTGTACAATTGTGATAAGCAGACATGCATCTCAGAATGCACAACACATCAAACCTTGAAGCGGATGGGTCACAATAGCAGAAGACCACATCGGGTTCACTTCTATCTACCAAGAACAGAAAGCTGAGGCTGCAGTGGGCGCAGGCTCACCAAAACCAGACAGTTGAAGACTGGAAATACATAGCCTGGTCTGACAAATCATAATGTGTATCCCAGATCACACCACAGGTAGCTAGGTCTCACCAGGTTGCATAGAACACTAAAGCAACCAAAGATGAACATACTGTACTATAACATTTTTTGTGATGGTGGCTTAATTTTAAAACTGTGAAGTGTGTTCTGCAATGTGAGTGGCATATGGCTCACAGTCCTGGCCTAATGGTTAGAGCATCGGACTTGTAACCCGAAGGTCGCGGGTTCGAGTCTTGGGCCGGCAGGGATTGTAGGTGAATGACCAGTGCTCTCTTCCACCCTCAATACCACGACTGAGGTGAGACCCTTGAGCAAGGCACCAATCCCCCAACTGCTACCTGGGCACCGCAGCAAAAAAAGGCTGCCCACTGCTCCGGGTGTGTGTGTGTGTGCACGCACTTGGATGGGTTAAATGCAGAGCACAAATTCCGAGTATGGGCCACAAGTCACTTCGCTTATTTACTGTTGTATTGTAGGAGTATAACTCAAACACACATGCACTAAACACACAGGCAGACTATATATATATATATATATATATATATATATATATATATATAAACACACACACACAGAGATCAGCCCTAACAGCAGGATAATGCACCCTGCCACACTGCAAAAAGTTCAGGAATGGTTTGAGGAACATGACAAAGAGTTCAAGGTGTTGACTTGGCCTCCAAATTCCCCAGATCTCAAGCCGATTGAGCATCTTTGGGATGTACTGGACAAACAAGTCTCATCTATGGAGGCCTCACCTTGCCACTTATAGGACTTAAAGCATCTGCTGCTAATATCTTGGTTCCAGATACCACAGCACATCTTCAGGGGTCTTGTGGAGTCCACGCCTTGATGGGTCAGATCTGTTTTGGAGGCATAAGTGGGGCCTATACATACATACACAACATTAGGCAGGTGATTTTAATGTTATGGTGATATATATATATGTATATATATATATATATAGCATCAGAAGTTGTGGGTCCGAACCCAAACCTACCATTAAAGTTTTATGATGATACCTCAGTGGTAACCCTGTCAAATGCCTGCTCAATTCTGACTGGCTGATAGTGGCCATGTTTTTAAGTAATTCAGATAGTTCCAAAGAAAAATTCACTTACATATTACCACATAGATGCATTATACCAAATTTCATTTGTAATTTCATTTCATTTGTCAATTTCACACTTGCCGTAAATGTCTAATATCAGCAGCCCCAAACATGACATTATGGCATCCTTCCTAGATCCCCACTGAAAGAATTGGTATGAAACTTGTCAGGCCATATGGGGCTGTAGATGGGTATTGTTTCGTACTAGTCTTAGTGGACTATGGGACATGGTAACCAGAAGCAGTACCTCTGTGGATGACCTCTGTGAAGAGTGTGACGAGGCACTATTTCACATAATTGGGATTCGCATAATCGAGTTGGGATCCTGAAGGAGATCCTATGTGATCAGGGCACATCATTTATGTCACATAGATTGTGCAAACATTATGAATTGCTACAAAAATACAGCAATCCAATCCAGCACATACAAGCTCCAAACTGATGCATTAATGGAGCACATTAATACCTTTAAAGGATTATTTGTACATTTGTGATAGCTGGAATTGATATTAGTGGTTGGAATCCCTATTGATTGCAGTTTGGGAAGTGCCCCAGACCTCCACAGGGTTTTCCCCATTTTTATATGGAGGAAGCCCAGGGGGTTGTTGGATGTAATTAAAAAAAACTGCAAGGGTGGTCCAACACACAGTGAAAATGCAGTCATCCAAGACCTGTAAGCAAAACTCTATTGGGTTTCTTATTGTGGATGAATTTGCTCCAGGGCCAGGAAAGGCAACAGTGGATCTACTACCTAAAACAGTTTGCACCAGCAGACAAAGTCCTCAAATTACTATCCACCTACAGCTCAAAATTACTTGCAATATAGCAAAGATCCTTCAAGTATGGACGGACAAAAATAAGAGGCAAATATGGCCGGGGTCATGATAATGACCATTCATCCATTCCGCTGTATATTTGCACAATTTTTAAGAAAAGTAGGATGTGCTTGTTTGATGACAATTTTTACAGCCAAGCATACCATGCAAAACAAAATGTTTAAGTATAGCCAGCCTATTTTAACCAGTTTTATTGGGGTATATTTCTAGCCAACAACTCTGCGAGCACTTCACTCTGGACCACTACATTGTCCTAGGTAAAAGTAGGACTCATTTGTTATTATCTGCAGATAGTTGTAAGAATAAAATCTATAATATACAGTAGGCTTGTGCAATATAAGAAATTATCATCCCTACACAATATTACACTGCCACAATATCCAGTGATGTTTTTTCCAAAAATATTACATCAGAGTACATTAGTATGAGTGATCACTAAACAATATGCCAAAAAATAGTTTTTTTCTCCCCAAGAAAACAGGACATGAGCCAATAGACACAAGAATCTGGAATGTTTTGAACAGGTATTTTGACCTCTCCAATATTAACTAACACTAGCTGGAAGCCCCACTCCCTTCAGGTGCTGTCAACTCATTATATCACATTAACTTGAGTTCATTAATGTGAAATAAAGTCTATCACTCTATGTTTGACTAAATTAACATTTACAATTTGTTAACATTACGTCATAAGCAGCTGAACCCTGTCTCTAACATAGTTTCTCCAGTTATGTAATACCTGGTGCAGCCATCATGAATGAACAAAAAGGCACTGTTGTGTCACCACGGCCTTCAGAAGAGGTTCTGTTTGAACAGGTGTGTGGCTGTGTGTCACTCACCTTGATCTCAAAGCTCTCATGGATATGAGGGAGGAAAACCATTTCCTCTTCATCCCAGAGCTGTTTGTCATCAGTCTGGATCCGCCCTCTGATTCTCCATCGCTGTCGTCCCAGCCGAATTAACACCTACACAAGAGTGAGAGTGGTTTGGTTTGTGTATGTGTGTAGCACCTATTGTTTAGCTGACTGAATAATTCTATAACCTTATTCCACCAGGATAAAGTCTTGAACTAGTATTTACCTCAAAAATATATGTGGCAAATATATCTTACCCCTAAACAATATTTTAAATAAATGCAAGCAAATTATCATTCATTATAAAAGTACATTATTTTTCATTTGATCTCAGACTGAAATTGTAATATGAGGTTGTAAAATCCCTTTGCCCTCTGTAAAAAACAAAGAATTTTTAACACAAAAGATGCAGATGGTTGTTTGACCTGCACAAATTGGGTAATGAGTATTAAAAAAAAACTACATACGCAGTTAAAAATACCATTACATAACAATTACAAACAGAAAGGTTCATATGTATGAAACAGTTGGGCATTTGCCAGGAAATGCAAATGTAATTGTTATGTAATTGAACACACTGTTCCCCACACAGTAAGGAGGATGGTGAAGGATTGTGCCACTTTCAAAGAAGCCCTTCCAGAGAGCATCTCACCAAATGAACAGCCTGAACTTCACCAAGTGTCATTAGAACTACAACTGGCATCATGTATTGTGGCCTGATAAAATCAAAATTAAACTTTTTGGTTATGCATACCATCAGCATGTTTGGCATAGGATATTAGGCCAAAACCTGGTTACCTCTGCTAGGACTTGACCACACAGGGCTTTCAGAAAGATGATGGGCCAAACATGCTATCAAATCGACACAGAAATTGTTAAAGAAACACAAAATCAAAGTTTTGCAATGATCATCTCAGTCTCTGGATTTTGAACCCTAATGAAAACTGTGATCTGTGGTCTCAAACCTAAGAATAAAGCGGCTATTATCAGGGGCCAACCACTGTTCACCAAATATCGCTCCCAGTAGCCAGTTCTAGCTAAGCTACATAGAACAATAAAGATTCCATAGAAGAAATAACTTATCAAGTTTTGTGAAGATTGCTCACAAAGCTTAATAAGTATTATTGGCAGCAGGGGCATAGTTGAGTGTCAGACAAAGAGATGGCGGGTTGAACTGGCAGGTATCGCGTGATGATTCTCACCTGTGTCTTTTTATCACCAGTTTACTTATGTGTGTTTGTGCTTTCAGTGAAAGCTGTGTCCAGAGAGAGAGAGTGAGTGATCGAACTGGCAGAGTGTGCAACACACACACTGAGGAGCATGAACATGAACTTGAACAGAGCAAAAGCCACAAGTTCATGATGGACCATTTTCAGTTGGTTTGTTTATTTGATTAAGTTTTTGTAAGTGCACTGAAAAGCGCAGTATGATTAAATGCAAGCCTGTAGCTCTGTTAGAATACCGCCGGTCTCCTGAGTCTTCCTCTGCACCGTCTCACACGCGGGTTCTACAATGGTGCCAACTTGCCGAGAGCCGGTGGGCATTCCAGAAGCTGTTTCAGCCCATCTGTTAATTAGAATGGGCTGTATGAGGGCATTGCATTGTGTTAGTTTTAGTGGTTAATGCTTAAAAATATGATTCATAAGGTCATTTACGATGATGCTCGCAATTGGGATAAATGTCTCGAACCTCTGTTGTTTGTAGTAAGCCTCCACGGAGCTGTGAGAATGTGCTATGAGAATTTGCACCAGGAGATAAAGTACTTGTTTTACTACCTTCGTCAAGCTCTAAATTACTCCCAAAGTGGCAAGGACCCTTTGAGGTCACATGGTCAGCTGGAGAATTTGAATATGAGGTCAGGCGAACAGATAGAGGTGAGGCATGTCAAATATACCACTTCAATTTCCTGAAGCTGTGGAGAGAGGCGGTTCCTCTGGCCCTGACGGCAGTTCCTGAGAGGGAGGCACTGGGACCGGAGTTTAAAAAGTGCAGCCAAATTCACCTTAGTCCTTTGTGGAGACCACCTCTCACCATACCAGAGATCACAGTTTGCTAAGAGGAATTTTACATGTTTTTGCCTCTACCCAGTTGCACAAACATCATAGAGCACCACACTGAGACTCCTCCAGGTGTGGTTGTATGCAGCCACCCATGCTGGTTACCTGTAAACAAAATAATATGGCAGGAGATGAACTCAAGGCTATGCTTGACATGGGAGTAATCGTCCAACAGTTAGTGGAGTATGCCTCGCATTGATGAACTGCTCGTTCAGTTAGGTGCAGCACTAGACTTAACCAAGGGGTATTGGCAGATTCCCTTGACTCCAATATCTTGAGAAAAAACAGCCTTTTCCACTCCCTTTTGGTTATACCAATTTGTCACCCTTCCATTTGGGTTGTTTGGAGCCCCAGCGATGTTTCAAACTCTCAAGTACAGAATACTCCCCCACGCAATGCATTTGCCTCTGCTTATTCTGATGACATCATTTATAGTAATGATTGGCCATGGCATTTACAACATCTGAGGGCTATCGTGAGATCCTTGAGACAGGCAGGACTCACAGCAAATCCAAAGAAGTGTGCAACTGGATGGGTGGAAGTACAATATCTGGGGTTCCACTTGGGCCATGGGCAGGTGCGTCCCCAAATTGATAAGACAGCAGCGACTGTGGTGTGCCTGAGACCCAAGACCAAAAAGGAGGTGAGGCAGTTCTTGGGGCTGGCTGGCTATTATCAGAGGTTTGTACCTAATTGTGTGGGGGCCCGCTGTTGAATTCTCCTGACCTTTCTCTCCCTTTTGTTCTGCAGACCGATGCATTGGACAGAGGGCTAGGGGTTGTTTTGTCCCAGGTGTTAGAGAGGGAGGAGTGGCCCGTGCTGTACATCACACACAAGCTCTTGTTAAGAGAGAGGAAGTACAGCACAATCGAGAAGGAGTGCCCAGCCATCAAGTGGGTGGTCCTCCACCTCCAGTGCTACCTACTGGTGCACCCCTTTACTCTCTGTTCTGTATTTTTGTGCAATACCAAAAGCAGTGAATGAGGTTACCCATATTGCTTTCACACTTCAGACATATTGGGGAACCAACAGCTTTGAACTTATATTGCTGGGAGGGAGATATATGAGCTCTGTGTAGAATATCATATTGGATTGCCTTCACCCTATTATATACACTCAGAGTCCTCGCAGTCTTCCAAGCCTCCTCCCCTCATCATCTGCAATCTCCACGTCAAGTTTCCCACATCTCTTTTAAGTGTTAAGTGCTTGTAAAGCCACATTCTATATTCACATACTACAGAATTAACTAATAGAGTTACCCGGCTGTGAAAAAAAGCTGCCATGCGAAAGCATGGTAGTATCCCTTTTTACATAGCCCCTTAACTGTAAGTAGCTAAAAAAAAAAAAAAAGTCCTGCTTTGAAATATTGTATTCATCAATTAACTGGCCAAAAGACATTAAGGTGGGTCCTCCGAATAAATAATGCAAAGTAGAAATTGCCCAAGCCCAAAAGCCAGAATCTAGATTCTGTTCAGGATCAAGATTACCACAGATTGGAGTGTACACAGTAGTAATATGAGATCTGCCCTCTAAGCGTCTAATAGTTTGCCATGCCTTGATAGTACAATTTGTAATTTGTTTACTGCAGGCCAATCTCAGAGATTTAAGTCTCTTAAGAAAAAAGGAGATTTGATCATCAAACTTTCTAGATGGAAACAGACTGTTCGTGCACCCATTCAGAAATAAAACATAAGTGTACACTGAGCTGATATTTTTTGGATGTCTGGCAGGTCAAGGCCACCCACTGAGGATGAAAGACATAAGGTTGAAATTTTAAGGCGTGACTTCTTCTTAGCCCAAACAAAAGAGCTAAACGAGCCATTCAATTTTTTATGGTTTCAGCTGTAAAAAATTACTGGGACCATCTGAATTGGGTATAGTAACCTAGGGAAATATTCATGTTCAAAAGGGAAACACAACCCCACCAGGAAATTAGGAGGACGTTCCATCTCTCTAAATCCATCCTAATATGTTACATCCTACATCCTTATGCCTTGTACATTTGGTCAAAAGAGGAAGTAAGATTTATGCCTCAATATACAAATCCTTCATTAGACCATCTATAGGGAAAGGGAGGGGAGGTTCATGGTTTATGTTTCAAACTACCCAGGGGAACTGCCTCTGAATTACTGAAATTAATTTTATATCCTGAAAACGCTCTAAATCTGCCAATTGTTTCTATAAGTGCAGGGGTAGATATCTCATTCCTAGTCAGAGATCAGGACATCGTCAGCATATATAGTAATCTTGTGCTGTTTGTCTACAATGGTTAAACTGAGTTTGTCTTAACTGCCTCGGGCCAACAGTTCAATCGCCAAAGCAAATAAAAGAGGCGAAAGAGGGCAGCCTTTTCTTGTGCCTCTGATAAAGTAACTTAACCCATTTAATAAAATGCTCACCTTGGCAGAATTTATGTAACGTGTGAAACAAATAAGGCCATCTGACATGGTCAAACACCTTCTCCGCATCCAAAGAAACCACAAGACTATCTACTGATTGCTGGCGGAAAAAAATGGATTGTGTTCAGCAATCTACACATATTGTTAGCGGAGTTGCAACCTACAATAAAAACCTGTCTGATCCTCATTAATAAGGGAAGGAATTAAGCTTTCCAATCGTGTTGCTAATATTTTTGAGAGAAGTTTCAAATCTACACTCAACAACAAAATTGGTCAGTAGGATGAACAGTCTTCGGGTTGTTTATCTTTTTTTAAATTAACGAAATATTTGCTTCCCTCAGAGCTCAACCTTTTTTGCACTGGAAACATAAATGTGTAAATAAAATTCTACAACGTCCCTCTATGTCTAAACTCAAAATATCACTTATTGCATGTGAAGCATTTTTATAGATTAACTTATGCTAATTTTTATAATGAGTGCCAATAATTGGAAGTGCAGTGGGGATACTACACAACTTGTGTATAGAAAAGACCAGCACTGACTGAGAGAGGTCTATGCAAACCTCATATTTACCTCATACTGATCCCCTGGGCAGAGACGAGCAAAGCCTATCAAACCTGCCAGGAAAAACAGAAAGAATGCAAAGAGTAAATGAATGAAGACAGAGTAAGTAACTTATAGATATAATCAAAATGTTGATTTATACCTTTCATTTTTATTTGCAGTTCTCCCAGTAGAATCTCCAACTCTCCTTCCATTGCACACATATCCTATAACCATAAAGGTGTTACTAAAATTTACTAAGGCACTGTGCTCCCAACTTATAAAGTACTTGCACAACTAATAAAAATCTTGGTAACTGTGAGGTAACCACAGGCTGACAGCTAAGTCTGCCTTACTGAATATTCAAGCTGTTGGTAAGAGTACAGTATATTAACAGTTCCAGCAGTTCATATATGATATTTAACTTCACAGTGTGCCTATTCCAGGCCTGACAAGGCTGACAAGACTTCTTCAGTTGGGAGGACAATTTATTGCTTAAATTAAATAAAAATGTGTATTTTATAAATTTCTAGAGGTGCCAGCCAACAGTATTAAAATATATATTAAATTCTATAAATATATATAATTATATTTTTATATATAATTATATGTATAAGATTTTTTTCAACACAGCATTTCTAAACATAATACTTTATTTAGGAAACTTGGAGTGTTTGTAAAACAAATAGAAACAAAATTATAACCAAGAATAAAAAAGTCTACAGGTCAAAATTATTAGCCTTCTGATGTTAATAGTCAATAGCATATCCCTTTTGCTTGATAACAGCTTTTAGTCGTTTGTTGTAGTTCTCAACAAGTTTCAGTCACGTCTCCTGAGGAGTTGCAGCCCGTTCCTCCTTAGCAAATCTCTCAAGCTCCTCCAGATTTGTTGGTCTCCTGGAATGGACTCTGGTCTTCAGTGTGCCCCACAGATTTTCTGTTTGATTCAAGTCTGGGCTTTGTGCAGGCCAGTCAAGGACATTCACTTTGTTCATTTGGAGGTAGTTCTTCACCAGAAGTGAGGTATGCTTTGGGTCTTTATCATGCTGGAAGACAAAACGTCGACCCAAACCAAGTTTTGTTCAAGTCAAGTCAAGTCAAGTCAAGTGGAGTTTATTGTCATTTCAGCCATATACAAGTTATGCTGTCATAGCTAGTCTTGCCGGAGTCCCTGCTTGCACTCTGCATGCAAAGTATATTTTGCTTAACCATTA
>CM075004.1:5422654-5523879 GCA_037576675.1 Pangasius sanitwongsei | reverse complement strand
GGAGAGTGACGTCACACAGCCAAAAAAAGAATGTTCAATATCTTGAACGCCAAACCAGCACAAACGTTCATTTTTGCAGCACAAATCAGCACAAACACAGCACAAACGAATGGTATAGTTTTGGTGACAATTTATTTATATGGGGTGCCAACATCACAGAGCTATAATTGCCAGGTATTTGCTGTAGTCAGAATCTTCTGCAACCACACCATGTACTGCTGATGTTCCAGGAGATGACAGGTCATAACTAGAGGGATCAGACAGGCTATGACTTCTATCAAAACTACCTTCTTGTATTTTTTTGGTCCCCTTGCTCACAAGGTATATCATCTTCATTCTGGTAATTTTGCTCACAAGGTATTCAACAGCAATGCATTCTGAATCATCAGAATCATCAAACTGAAAAAAAGTTGGCTGATGTAATTGTTTAGATACATTTTTTTAATATGTGATAAAATAAGCTACACGAGCTGATTTATAATAAATGCTACATGAAGGTAAGAATTATGTAAAGATTTAATATGACTATAATTGAGAACATTAGTTAAAAAGCCAATAACAAATTTATGAAGTGTGTGTTTGTAAATTTGTTTACTTAAATTGATCTTGATGGCCTGAAAAAAGACTTTTTTATCATGTTCCCATCCAACTCCTGTCCATCAGTGAGTGATGGAACAGCCAGCTTTCTGTCACTGGCCATCAGAAATTCAATGCTGGATAGAAACAGTTGGTAAAGTGTTACACTGTTTTACTAACAGTGTTCCAATAGCTTAAAAAAAAACATATTCTTGAAATTATTACCTCACATCAAGTGGAATCTTTCCCATGAATGTGTCCCTAATTTTTAGCTTCAGAGTAGCATTGTCCCATACTTTGCCAAACTCAAAGGTACTTAAAATATGCCTCTTCTTATTTAGTTTGAGCTTCCTTCTTTTCTAAACCACTATTTCATCTGTAGGATTTGGAAGATCACATCTTTGTGGTATATTTGGACATGTGGTGTCTGTGGTGAACCTGTAGAGAACACAAGGAGGAGAAAACAAGTTATCTTACAATAATCCAAAAAGATATTCTTCTAGCACTTGCGAATATGTCTCCAGTGGGACATATAGTACTGACTTTGTTTGGGAAGAATTACTAAATACAATGCAGACTTTTCTAACTGGACGTTAGTTATGTAAACTACAATGTAAACAACATTATCTAGCAAGGTAACCAGCTAGAAACTAGATTGCCTTTGCAAACGGTTAAAATTGTACTCAGGTACAATTTACTAAAATTGAAGCTCAGGTTTGCTCAGGTGTAGCATTAGCCCTGGATATCCGTCCACAGCCAGGGCGAAACAAAGTCCTTCATTCGGATTCCACTGATGCCGTGTCAGATGATGCAGGTGATGGTGCCGCTGAATTGATGTTTATAGAAGCGGTTATGTAATTAATAATGTCTGGGGATGATAAAATATTGTTTAACTGGCCAACCGCTTCACTTATAACCTGAGCCCTTCTAGCTTTGTCCATCTGTGTGAGTTGCATGAGAGGATTTCAGCAGTAAATGTAAGAGAATTTCATCCATATTAGAGTGCATGTCTCACATGTATGTATAAAAGTATTTTTGTTTCCTTACTTACTATGAGAGTATTCTACTCGTGTGTGTTTATGATTTTCACTGTTGTTTATGCTAGTACATTTCATACATACAGCCCCTCATACTATTCTCTATTCTATTATATTTTGTTATATTCCTTGAAAATGTTCCTTCTTCATGTACCTAAATTTGTAATCCAAGGTATCTAGTGCACAGTCTCTGGCTTCAATTTACACAAGATGGCGACTCCCATTTTCACCCAAAAAAGGCTTCAAAAAACACACAATGGGAGCGAATGATGTGCAATGTTTTCAACCCATATATACAGTTATTGATTCAGAATAATATTGTTTAATAATAATTTTTAAAAAAAAGCTTTGTAAAAACCTCAGTTCAGATATATTCACTGTTAGTTTCTCAGACTGGTGTCTTTAATAAATAGTCTCCTCTAAGAAAAACTCTCAGACTGAACAGCTAGTATGAGCACATTAATAAACAATGCATTTATTTACAGAAAACTACAATTATCATATTGTGTTATATGCAAATATAAAGTGTGAGGCTTTATACCAGCTGTAGTTCATTATAATTGGCAATTTTATCCTTTATCCAAAACACTTTACTTTCTTTTCCTTTTAATTGATTCCTAATAAAGACAAAGTGTAGGTGATGTAAACCACAGAAGCTCAGTAAACTTAACACAAAATTATCATCATTCTGTGATCGATAGATTTGTGGATTTAAACACTGGTTAAATTTAAATGCTTTAATACAAAAGCCACTGATACTGCTGAATACAGATGAGTGAAAACACTTCAGATATGTTTTCAGCGAGAAATCCCTTGGTTTGTAATTGATCAGGCAAGGTTTCTGTATTCCCCAGCACATTTCAAAACAAAGTTATGCCCATATTGTCTTCCATTTTGTTGTGTACTAACTATTTTGACCCTACAAGCATACCTTTGTTTCAATTCATGTATATTGAATAGTGAATTCGGGTATATTGGGACAAGTAAACTTAGCAGCATTTATTTTCTGGCCTGATAAGTGAAAGTTAAAACTTATACTCCCTTGCAGTAGAAGTGCCTGACAGAAATAACTTCATTCATGTGATATAAGGGGATGTGGTCAGCATGAAAAAGGAAGGTGACCCCTAAAATCTTGAGGTATGTCATATGCTTTAGTTAGTTTTTTCTTTCTTTCTTCATAAGATTATAAAATTGTCATTAATAATTTATTCCACATATTTATGATGCAAATATACAAAAATTGTACTACTGTAACAAAAAAAGAATGGAGTTTTACAGAATTTTATCATTTAATCATTGTCAAGATATTCCAAATATATTCCAAACATAGTTTGGTAATTTGGGAAAGCATGGTTCAGATTAATTGGGACAGTCTTAAAACACAATAAGTGGAGAGAGGAAAAGTGAAAGGATATAATAAATGCATGAAATACTGCAGAACCATGGTTAAATTATCTATTGATGGCTTTTATGTGCACTGAATGTTTCATATGTGTTTTTATGATACATAGTAATAAGCAGTGGAATAAGGTATACTGGGAAATACAGAACACTACTTAGGCCTACTACTCAGCATGCAGAGATTTTTACTTAGTGTACTGTGGTCATATAATTTTAGAGACTGTTGTGATTGATAGTCATGTTTAATACTACTGCTACTTAACCAGGTGATACTGAATTTTAGAAACTTTGGTTATAAATTTGGAAATCATTGAAGATTTTCTAAACTCTGTTATTGTTAGAGATCAATTATAAAATGATATTTAAGCCATTTAATCTTAATATGTAATCAATTTTACTAAGTCAACTTTGCTCATGCAGTATAAGAATATGTTGATGATGAATTTGGATAAGGTTTATTTCTGTTACTGAAATTTGATTTATTGATGCAATGGATGTGTGCTACAAATAAATAATGTTTTAAACGTGTAAATGTGGGTGAAAGAAAAAGCCTAAGACAATGAAAACATGTCTAAAATTATGAAACATGATGTTCCAAATGACCAAACATGTCATAAAAATGGTTTTCAAAGAGGTAAGCCATGCTTAAGGATTTCAGAAATATATCTGTCTGGCATTGACAGACAAGGTTTGAGCAGAGAGACCTGGAAAGTGTGTGCTATTTTGTATTGTGGTGGAAATTCTAATATTTATGACACTAACCCTATGAAATGGGGACTTAACTTTCATGAGGGTAGTGTGAGGTGAAGGTCATTATTTGACAGCCAGACCATCTGTCAAGGGTGCAGTGGTTGACGTGGGTGACGATGGAGGTCAGTCTCTTTTGGCAACGGATTGCTCTTTGTAGTCTGGCGGGTCAGTTCACTCTGTTTAATCCAGTCATTAAACAGCAGGAAGGTTAGATGGCTCTCCAGACCATGGGAGGAGTGGAGGATTGTATCCCAGCACACACTAAAAGGGGGTGAGACCTGTGTACTCTGCCCATGGGGGGTACCTGCTCCAATCTTGCTGGTTGCTGGAGTAATATCCTCTGACGAATCTCCTGATTCAACCTCTCCATCTGGCTGTTTGACTGGAGATGGTAACCTGATGATAAACTGACATTTATGTTTATGGTGTTACAGAAAGCTTGCCAGACACAGAATGTGAACTGGACCCCTCGTAGAGAGATGATATCTTCAATGAGATTGCACAGTTTAAATACCTCCCAGAACAATATCTCTGCTGTTTCCAAGGCCATAGGCAGCTTGTTCAGATGAATAAGGCTGGATGTCCAGAACTGAGTTAGGTATGTACCCGCTGCATTAACCATACTCCCTTATGGTCTGTTGTACATATACTTTTGTCGCCTGTCATTCTGGTGATGTAGGATCATCTGGTTGAGCCTGCTGGACATCCTCCATAAGCTCCTGGTCGGTATGTTAAAATAAAGTTAAATCGAGTGAATAATAGGTCCCACCTGGCTTGAGGAGGGTTTAACCTTTTTGCAGATTTGAGATATTTGAGTCTTTTATGGCTGATTAGGATGATGAAAGGGCATTTTCTACCCTCTCACCAATGTCACCATTCTTCCAGTGCAGCCCCCGGTTCCCCATGTCTCTCTGCAAGGGTTAGTTTCCAGGAGTGGAAATCACAAGGATACAATTTTGCTGGGTTACCTTATCATTGAAAGAGGCATCCCCTCCCCCATGGAATGCAGATCAGTGTCTGGGTGGTCGTGAATCCCTTTCTCAAGGTGTTGAGTGCTTATTGTGCTTCTGGATTCCACTTTAGGGTTTTTGGTTTCCCTTTCAGCAGAGAGATCATGGGGGAAGCCATGGTGCTGAAACCCCTCATAAAATATCGAGAGAAGTTGGCAAAGCCAAGGAAGCATTGTAGGTCCTTGCCAGTTTTGGGTCGTGGCCAAGGGGTGACTGCTTCTACCTTGCCCTGACCCGTCTCCATTCCGTTCCCATCCATGAGAACTTGACTGAGGGTTTGTGAAATTCACAGATTTTACATGCAGGTAGTTTTCAAGATTTTTTTTTTCAAAACTGCTCATACCTGTAACACACATTCTGCCTCAGACTACAAGTAGATCAAAATGTTTACACAGAAATTCAGCAATTCTCAAGGGGCAAGGTGCTTTGTAGGTCAAGCTTAGTGAAAATATTCACTCCACTCACCTACTCAATGGAAGATAGGACCAAAGGCAAGGGATAATATTTGATGGTGACAGCTTTCAAACCTTGGTAATTGATACAAGGCCACGATCTTTCTTTTCCACAAACAATAAGCCTGTGGCTATGTGTGATGTGGAAGGTTGTATGTAGCCTTGTGCTAGTGTCTCAGAAATGTAGTCCTCCATAGCCTTAGTGTTTAGGAGAGACAGAGGGTAAACTCATCCCCTAGGGGGAGTCGTTCTGGTATGATGGCACAATGCTGAACAATTCTGCAAGGTCACCATAGGTTTCAGAGATCAGTTCACTTCACTCTGGGTCTTTTGGCTTTCTATGTGGGTAGGGTGAAAATGGAGAGACCGACAGTTGATAAAACAGTGTAGGCAGTGAGCTTACCTCATTTCCAGGGAATCCGTGGCTCATGGGTAGACAGTGAGGGGAACAATGAGTTATGTGGTGACTTGGTGACCATGAAAGAGAGTGTTTCAACATGCAGTATGCCTGTGTGCATTTAGAAAGTGCCATCAAGGGCTTTTAAAGTCAAGGTGCTTGTGAGAGGAACAAAAGTGATATTTATCATTTCAGCCATGGTTTCATCCACCCACACCGGAGTTAATGAGAGCTGGTACATAATAGGAGTAGAGGTGTGGCTCATTTGTTTCAGGCTTCTGTTTTTGGATCTGAAAGTGCAGGTTACAGGGGTGTCCTTAATTCCCACAGTATAGGCATAACCTGAATTGTGTCTGATGCTCCTTTTCATCAGAAGAATAACCAGAGCAATGTCTATAGGTCTTACATCAGTCATGATGGGCTGTGGTCAGGAGCTGACACTGGAGATGGTTTGGGTTTATGAGACCTGAGCAGGTTGTCAGTGTGAATTCTGAGCTGGATGAATTGGCTGAAAGATAGAGAATTGTCTCTGCATGCTAGCTCTGTTTGTAGAGCATCACTGAGGCCTTGTCTGAATACTGTTTTGAATGCTGGAATGTTCCATCCACTCTCTGGCCAAAGTATGAAAAGAGCATAGTCGGCAGCAGAATGTTTACCTTGCTTCAGTCTTTCGCTAGCATATTTTTCTGATTCAGGATGGTGTTTGAAGCTTGTGTAGGGCATCATGGGGTTGAAGGTAGCAGTGGCCCAGGTTAGCACTCTTCTGGTTAGTAGGGTGAGCACTTGGTGATATTTATCCACATACCTAAAGAAATGTGAGGGGGCAGTAGCGAAAAAGGATAGAACAGTGCATCTGATATCAAGTCAAGTCAAGTGGAGTTTATTGTCATTTCAACCATATACAGCCAGTTAGTACATAATGAAACAAAACAAAGTTTTACATTTTCCAGGGAAACCATCATAATTGTCTGGAAGTGTGGATGGATTGGAGGTTTGTTATTGCCCTGCTAAGATTGGGCTCTGGCCTAGAGGAATACTGCAATGTTAGTAACATGAGCTGGAGACAGAGGTTGAAAAGCTGGGTAAGTGGGGAATGAAGAATTTGAGTACACTCACAATGCTTATTACAGTACACACAATCCATACGCAGAAAACACCTTTACAACCTGGGAAAACAGTTTTAACAAGTGTAAAGTTAAAGAGAACCAATGTACCAGGTGGTCCCCCTAGGGAGAGAACTAGATGGCACCAAATGAAAGAATGTAAGATATGCTTCTACGTGCTTCTATGCTTCTACGCTTTACTCTCTAACCTGATTGCCAAAATAACATTAGCTGCTACTCTAATGATCTACTACTGAGCCTCAACTAAAATACAAGGGGTGGTACCTGCCCACTTACCTAGTGTGTCTAAACAAAGAATTGCTATGTAAGGGTTATGTATGTGTGCACACCTGCTGACCTGTTCATCCTTCCTAAGGTTGCAAAAACAATACAACACAACATAACCTTAACACTACTACCCATGCAGAACAAATAGCAGAATGCAGTTCGTGCAGAAGCAAAGCACAGAAGCTTAGCAAAGCACACGAATGCAAGCATCGAGAAACCAGAACTTACGCACTAAAGCAAGAAGCAGCATGCATGGCTGTGTGCAAGCCAAAGGGCTGGCTCACCATTGTCACCATGCTCACTTTAAAGATGGGGCTCCTTCCTTTTCGGATAAAGCCCAGTGATCGATTGAACCAGTGATACTGATGACTGGTCCACCAATCGGACAGAGAGCTGAAAGAGAGAGAGATAGGGAGGGAGAAAGAAAGAGAGCGAGTGAGCAAACAAGGCAGCAAAACTATGCAGTAAGCAGACAAACATAAATACGTACACACTAACGGTCATGCATATAACAAGGCTTCCCTGTTCATTCACAGTTTAAGAGAAAAACTCAATGGCTTTGCCTTAAAATCAAGAATCTATGCACAAATCTTTTTCTTTCTTTAAAAATTAGCATGATAGCCAAGTTTTGGACCCAGAAGCAGAGTACAGACTCAAGGAGAAGAAGTTAAATGGGTTTTATTCAAGGATAATGAGAGTAAAGATGTATGGGGAAAGAGTGTGGCTCAGCGTGGCTGGTAAGAGCAGGACTCGAACTCGGGTCAGCAGTGTGAGGGTTGGACACTCTGTCTGGGGAAGTGAGGCAGAGTGCAAGCGTGGCTTTGTGTTGCTGGCAAGGATTTTTGGATGCTCTGTCTGTGAGGCATCAGGCAGGCAGGCAGGCAGGGAGGTGGACCTGCAGCACAAGGGAAAACAGGATTACACAAAGAACAGACACTGGACAACAAAGAACTGAGCATAAATGCAAAAGGGGCCTTATCATTCATACTACACTGGTATCCAGAATGATCTGGTGATGAGTGACTTAAGAACTGGGGTTTATATGCACTGCAGTTTGATGAGGAGATGGGAAGCATGTGCACTCGCTGAACAATTAGGAATATGCACAAAGTGGAGCGCCACAGTGGATCAGGAGTTGTGGGCATACTCAATCCAGGCCAGCTGAGGGCTCTAGGACAAGGGGTTACTGGCTGTGACACACTGAAGAGCCGCTTCCAGCTCCTGATTGGCCCTTTCCACCTGATTAGTCTAGGGGTGAAAACCTGAGAACACACTTACGGTGGCACCAAGAGCTTTAGAGAAGGACTTCCATGCCTGCAAAATGAATTGGGGTCCACAGTCCAAGACAATGTCTTGTGGGATTTCATGCAACCGGTCTGCAGTCTCACGAGCTGTGGGGAGTTTGGGAGAGCCGCAAAGTGCATTGCCTTGGAAAAACAGACGATGGTGGTTAGAATGGTGGTGTTTTTGAGGGGGGTGACAAAATCCAAGGTGATGTGAGACCAGGGATGGCTGGGAACAGGTAAGGGATGGAGCAGACCAGCAAGTGGGCATGCAAGGCTTTACCATGCGTGCACACTGAGCAGGCAGAGATGAAGGCCCAGGTGTTGGTGTCCATGGTTGGCCACCAGAAGTGCCACTTCAGCAGGCCCAACATGTGACTAGAACCGGGGTGACAGACAAACCAGGATGAGTGACCCCACTGGAAGACCTGGGAATGCACAGAATCTGGAACAAATAGGTGGCCAGGGGGCCCATTACCTGGGTTTGGTTTGGTGCGTTGAGCTTCCATGACCACAGTCTCAATCTCTCACCTGACTGCCCCCACCATGCAGGAACAAGGGAGGATGGTATCAGGGCTCGAGGGGGCTTCTTTGGAGGTGAATTGGGAGAAAGGGCATCAGGTTTGACTTGGAACCAGGGTGGTACGTGATGGTGAAATTGAATCAGCCAAAAACCAGAGCCCAGTGTGCCTGACGAGAGTTCAATCGTTTGGCGGTTTGGATGTAGGCTAGGTTTTTGTGACCGGTCCACCTGACGAATGGTTGTTTGACCTCCTCAAGCCAGTGTCTCCACTCTTCCAGTGCCAACGTGGTAGTTCCGGTTGCGCTCGGCGGGGGACAGATGGCCTGAGAAGAAGGCACACCGATGAAGTTTCTGGTCTGGAGCAGCATGCTGGGACAGGACCACATCCACTCCCGAACTGTCGAGAGGGGTAAGGATGAATTAACACTGGATCCAAGTTGAACAGCTTTGGAGAAGTTTGGAGAAGGTGTGACCTGCCTCAGGGTCCAAACAAAGGG
Source organism: Pangasius sanitwongsei (assembly GCA_037576675.1). Taxonomy (NCBI): domain Eukaryota; kingdom Metazoa; phylum Chordata; class Actinopteri; order Siluriformes; family Pangasiidae; genus Pangasius; species Pangasius sanitwongsei. Next base: position 5,514,562 of record CM075004.1, on the reverse strand, counting down.
AGTGGAAGAGGAGGTGAGGTGGAGCTAATGGAGCTGTTGTAGAAGTTAGCAAACCCCAGGAAATTTAACTGCTTCAGGGTGGTGGGTCTGGGCCACTCTTTTCCGGATCAGCCTTTGCCCGTCCACTTTTGATGACATACCACAGAAAGCTGACATGCTTGTCTGGCACAGAACTTGCAATTTTCCACTTTATCAAACAAACGGTTCTCCAACAGTCATTGAAGGATCTGATGGACGTGAAGGGTTTGTTCAGAGGAGGTGAGAGAGAAAATTACGGATGTCATCTAGGTACATGAAACAAAGCCGTTCAGGAAATTCCTGAGGAGGTCATTTTCCAGGGCCTGGAACACCGCTGGGGTGTTGGTTAGGCCGAAGGGCATGACCAGATACCTGAAGTATCTAAGTAAGATGATGAGCGGCAGAGGGTACTTATTTTTAACAGTTATGCTGTTCAAGCCACGGTAATCAATGCAAGGACGGAGGGGGTGGTCTTTCTTGGCCATGAAGAAGAAGCCTATGCCCAGGGGGGAAGAAGAGGGTCGAATGAGTGTTGATAAATGGCCTCTCGCTCTGCTCGGGACAGGTTATACTGCCTACTGGACAGCAGGGTGGCCCCAGAATGGCACCATCATAAGGCCAGTGAGGTGGTAAGGAGAGGGACCGGTCCTTGTCATGGTACTCGGGGGGCATGGCCAACAAGGGTTGTGTTGCCGGGTGAGTAAGAGGGCAGATGGGAGGCAAGTTAGGAGTGAGGTCAGCTGGATTTCTCCCTGCGCCGCTCTCATGTGGAGATCTGAAGTGAAGGAGATCTGACTCATCTTTAAGGGTCAGCTTATCCTTTACCTGGTCATTGAGCCCGCTCAGAAACACACCCTGGCGTGCCAGAATATGGAAGTCCACAGAATATTCTGTCACATTGCCGGAGCCCTGGAGGAGGGAGAGCAGAAGTTTGGCAGGCTCAATAACTCCATAACTCAGCACTGAAGGAGGAAATGGAGGACCACAGAGCCGGATGCCTGTCCTAGATGGCCGTGGCTAAAGCCAAAGCATCTCCCCTTTGCAGCTCCATTATGTAGGAGACTTTGGCCTCGTTAGTGGCATACCTCAGTGGGTGCTGGCCAAACATGAGGAAACACTGAAGTAGGAAGGACTTACACTTCCCTAGGTCACCTGCGTAGGGTTCAGGGTCAAAAAGTGGAATGCCATGCCCAGAGACACATACAGACACAGGAAATAAACACAGCAAACATGAGGAAGGGGGAACACAGAAAAATAAAAGGGAACAGGGAAACAAACAGGAGCCAAGCCCGGACCATGACAATTGGTGTTATTTTTAAGAATATTTTAAGGTGCAGAATTATGATGCTCTGTTTTGTTGGGGTAATTACCCTAGAATTACTTATAAATGTTGCCTTTCACATTACTATGCCTACAGCAAATGCTACGAGTGATCATTTGGCTTTGATCATTAAATAACTAATAATGGCATTTTGTGGCATCCCACTGACCCACTTCTAATAGATATAACACACAAATGAAAGCAGACATAAACATATAAGCAGTTGTAAAGGAATAAGACTATCAGTTGAGTAATTAGTACAATCAGGAAAACATTTTTTAGATAAGTTGTAAAAATGAGAAAAGCATGAGATTGTCTAATCAGGGTGGGATAGGTGTTTAAAAAGGCAATCAAAGAAGGTGACTGGTAGAAGAGTACCAAGAGTTCAAGTTGGTTGGAAGACGAATACCACTAGTTAACTAATACCACCTTTTGCATGTAATATAGCACTCAGTCTTTTTTGCTAAGAGTCTACCAAATAAGCCCACGTTGATTTGCAAGTTTATTCCACTCGTCCTTGCAAACTGCTCCAGGTCTATCAAATTGCAAGAGGATCTCTTGTGTACCTTCTTTAAGTCATTCACTGGGTTTTTGATGGGATTTAGATCTGAGCTCTGACTGGGCCATTCCAAAACATTGATCTTCTTATGAAACCATTCCTTTGTTGACTTGGATTTGTGCTTTGGGTCATTGTCATGGTTAAGGTTTAATTTTTTTCTTAAAAGTTTTTGATTGATACAAGGAATTATCCATGATTTCCTCTATCTTGTTCAGCTGTCTTGTTTTTGTGCCAATCATTACTTTGTTGCCCAAAAAGTAATATAAGTTTTCATCTTGCACTTTTAACAATTTTGGAGAGGTGTTCTTGGTAATGTCACTGTGGTGCCCCATTTTTTCCACTTGATGATGGCCTTCAAGGTGTTCCATGTTACATCTTATGTTTTGGAACTTCGTTTGTACCCCTCACCTGATCGATATCTTTTGACAATGAAATCCCATACATACTTTATAAGCTCTATGCAGACCATGGTTTCAGCAGTTGGATGAAACCAAGAAGTTGTCCAGAAAATACTGAGTACTGCTTTTATACAACAGTTCTATAAACAAGAAACTAATATTGATTACCTGACATTTCAGACACAATATGGCCAAATATTTTGTTTATTTTTGCTCTGTCAATGAAAATTGTTTCCAAAGAAGCCACAGCTGGATAGAGTGCTGCATGTACAGTCACAAGTCACAGCCCTATTATAAAAGTTACAGCCTTATTATAAAAGGGTGTGCACTTGTGCAACTAGGTTATTAGGTGTTCTTCTTCTTTTTCTTCATCCAGACCAAACTGTAAGTTGTAGAGACATGAAACTTGGTCAATAGGTAGTACTCCCTCTCACTACTCAGGCAAGTGAGATGGGCCTGATCAGCCTAATGGTGGTGCTAAAGAGCTACAGTAACACAAATTGCTGGCTATGATAGAAAGGTGTCAGACCACACAGTGCACTGCAGCTTGTTGCATATGGGGCTGTGTAGCCGCAGACTAGTCAGAGTGCCCATGCTGACCCCTGTCCACCGCCGAAAGCGCCTACAATAGGTATGTGAGCAGCATAACTGGACCATGGAGCAATGGAAGAAGGTGGCCTGGTCTGATGAATCACATTTTCTTTTACATCATTTGAACGGCCGGGTATGTGTGCATCACTTACCTGGGAAAGAGATAGCACCAGGATGCGCTATGGGAAGAAGGGAACCTGGCACAGGCAGTGTGATGCTCTGGGCAATGTTCTGCTGGGAAATCTTGGGTCCTGGCATTCATGTGGATGTTATTTTGACATGTACCACCTACCTAATCATTGTTGCAGACCAAGTACACCCTTTCATCGCAACAGTATTCCCTGATGGCAGTGGCCTCTTTCAGCAGGATAATGCGCCCTGCCACACAGCAAAAATTGTTCAGGAATTTTTCAGAAAATCCCCAGATTTCAATCCGAATGAGCATCTATGGGATGTGCTGGACAAACAAGTCCAATCCACGGAGGCCCCAGCTCCATGGGGCTTACAGGACTTAAACAATCTGCTGCTAACGTCTTGGTGCCAGATACCACAGCACACCTTCAGAAGTCTTGTGGAGTCCTTGCCTCAAAGGTTCAGGGCTGTTTTGGCGGCACAAGTGGGACCTACCCAATATTAGGCAGGTGGTTTTGATGTTATGGCTGATCGTTGTATACAGAAAATCATTCTGAGGTCATACGCAAAGTTTGGGGCATGACCATACCTAGAGGGTGGGGCTGGGCTAAGTAAAAAAAATTCTTTTTTAGATTGTTTCTTTTGCCAAAACTCTAAAAATTGCCTATTGGTGCATTTAGACCATTTGGACCATTCATCTTTACAATCTTGATGTCTAAATACTCAGGTGCACATGAATCTCAATATACATCAAAAACAAGTTGACATTTCTAAACAATATGGCCACCATACCCCAATCAACTCTAAGACAGTGGAGACTAATTTACACAAACAGCTCTAACTCATGATTACTTGCATGGTTTCACACAAAACTTGAAGGGCATATACAGGAATAGCAAGCCATGCAACTCACTCAAATTGGCCACTGGAGGCACTGTTCATGGGTTTTCACACAAAAATAAGTATATCTGTAGGTTAATAGTGGCAGTTCGCTTTTCTTGTAATCCTTTGCCTGAACAATTTGCCTTTTGGGCCATTTAGCCACACCCACTCAAATTTATGAAAAGTTGCATAATATGGTAAATATTTTTTGCAAACTAGTTATAGGATTTTTTGGCCTATGTTCCCAAAATTACTCAAAAGAGTCTAATAATCAAAAATCATCCAAAACATTGAGATTTGCAGACAACATGGTGTCCACATGCCAATCAATCCAAGTGGGGCAGGGCTTGATTTACTAAAATAGCTGTAACTGAGGACCGGTTTTAAAGCTCTACACAAAACTTGAAAGGCACCTTCAAGTCACTGTAATGAGATGTTTGTAAGTGTGGGGTAAGTTTGGGGTATCAATGTTGACAGAGGGCAGAGGTAAATTCAAATAGTTGTTTCTCAGGAACCTAGTCTGATTGAGCTGAAATTTGATACGCAGCATTATCTGCTAATCTGTAACTGGATTTTAATTTCTACTGGATTACTTCAAAAATATGGCTGTCTTTAGCAAAACATTTCAAACAATTTCAGACATTTCATATGGCTACTGGGGCCGACCCTGATAATCACCACTTGCAGCTATAACTGTGTGCATATATATATATATATATATATATATATATATATATATATATATATATATATATATATAATTATTAATTAAAATGAGGTAAAATCTTGCAATTTGAGTTAAGTTATCCTGCAGTTTGAAGCCATATAAGAAATTGTGGACCACTTTTTTTTTTTTTTCATGCAACAAATGTTGGGTAGTGGGTATGAAAGATATCAATTTTAACAATTGCCCTGAAAGCTAGGAAAACACAACCTCCACTCAGGAAATACTGCGACTCTGACATGTTTGCGCTAAATCCTCCACTGCTCACATCCGGGCTACGAACCATGAGCAAAGACGTGGAATGTTAGATTTTTTTTTTTTCTCCTCAGCCGCCGTAATGATGAAGTAAAAAGCACCATGATTGGTGGATTGCGAGGGACAAGAAACATAAAACCGGAGGATTAGCTTTAGCACTCGGATCCAAACGGCACAAACGCGAAAAAAACAGCGAATCCAAACAGCGCGAACAGCACCTGATGGCACAAAGGCGTTCCACTTGCTTCTGATATATGTAAGGTATTTAAAATAAAATACAACGCTCAGCATCCACACAAGTAGCTAACAGTACACAATGGTCTCTCGCAATATTTTGCTCTCATACAAACGTAGAGCGGCGCGCCTTGCTTGACAGCTCGGCATCCAATAGAAGGAAGCGCGCACCAGGCTGCGCTAAGCGTCAGCCAATGGGTAACGAAATAGTACGGGCCCAAACAAAGTTAGGCTGTTGTTTCAGGCGACCAGCGCTAAACTTCACCAAATAATAGCTGTTTGTGTTTTGGGTGATGCAGTAGCCATTTTAGGTAAGTAGGTCTTTTAAATTCCCACCCTCCCTGAATTTGTGCCATATAAATTTGTGTTGCAGCAATAGAGCGTTACTCGGCCCGGGCTCTAACTCCTGCATCCCTCATGAATGAAGTGCTGAGGTCTTGTGCTTTAATAACGATTAAGAAATTGTACCGAGTTGTTTTCCTCCTCGCCTCCCACCCCTCTAATATTTGATGCATTTTCCTAAACTGTCATGGCGTTTTTTGCGTCCTTGGAAATAATCGCGGGGGCGGAAAAGCGGTGTGGTGTTCGGAACCGGTGGCTGAAGCCCAGGTAGGCGAGGTCCTGCTGAAAGAGAGGGGCTAGTGGAGTTTCAGTGTCGCTTCACACGTGGAACGTCTGCGACATATACATGGATATTTAACGGTGCCGTCGCAGTGGTATTAGGTTTAGCAGCACAGGCTAACGCCGCTAATGTTTGTGACACGCGGCGTTTCTGATGGTCATACAAGCGATTTAAAAAAAAAAAAAAAATTTTTACAATAAACACTAATACATCTGAAACCCAGTTGTAAAAGTACCGTGAAGCAGGTAAATTGTAGATTTGAAAGAACAACATATCAGGAAAGTACATTTAATTACACTGTAGTTACTTACAATTATGCCTTATGCAGTCGGCATCCGTGCAGTGCAGCTAAGCTGATAGAGGTAGGTTCTTCAGCTTGGCACCTGTCAGGACCAGGTAGGCTTCTTAGGAAATACAATGTTAATAAGACTGTGTCTTCTGATGTAAGCACACTTTGTATTTGCGATATAGTTAGACTAGGCTGTCTAGGTTAGAAGTTACAACCAAAATGACTTAAAATATTGTGTAATCTCTTTTTTGTGAGTTAAGGGGTCTTTTACATGCAGGGTTTTAGATAGTAAGTGGTTTGTTCAAACCTTATTAGTGTAATAATGTTGTCATTATTCATGACCTTCACCTGCAGGCAAATCATGCCACGGGGTTGTTGGAGTTGATCCGAATAGTTATATACGGCATAAATTTAATTTGTAGTGTTATTAAGGAATTATTATTATTATTGTTAAGGATTATTAAGGAAATTTTGAAACCTCAGCTTGCTCTGTAAGTATGTACTACACAGGATCTGTCCTAAACACTAGAATTTATTTCTAGTTAATGTGCAAAGCCTGAAAACAATATCCCTGGTAACAGGATTTCTTTATAGCCGTTATTTTTGAGGGATTATATGGTGCAGATTTAGTGAACAAGAGAATATGTGTATTACTCATAATGCACTGTCATTTAACACTGCGAAGTGCTTTACAAATATGAATGAAATGATTGTGTAATTAAAAGAAGAATATCAACGATTTTCTTTAAAAAAAAAAATAAAAAATTCTGCCTTTCTAATTCTACTAGTACAAATTTTATCTGGACAGTGAAGAAGCCAATGAGCGCACTAAGATAATGCATTTTGTTAATACAGATTCCTGCTGTGAATGATGGGGAAAATTTTGATTTCATGAAAAATGTGGATAGCAACATTACCTGTGACTCTTGGCATAAAATGGATTTACATGCGTTGTTTACAGTCATAGTATACTGTAATTGAATTGTTTGTTTTTTGGACAAAAAATATCACAAAATGACAAAAATTTTGTCATTTTTTCCCATTAAATTTACAGCATTTAGCAGATGCCTTTATCCAAACTTAAAATATATTCATTAAATTAAATTGGCCAGGGTTTAAGAATACTGTCAAGCTAAAATGTTGTCAGAGAGAAGTTAGTACAAAAAGAAAAACACACACATCCAGGATTTTTTTTTTTTTTTTTTTTTTTTTTTTTTTAAATTAGTGCTCTTTTAAGTACTTAGTGAAAAGGTAGGTCTGCAGTTTTCCTGTAAAGATAGCCAGTGACTCAGCTGTTCGAACAGTCAGGGGAAGTTGATTCCACCACCTGGGTGCCAGTACAGAGGTAAGTCTTAATGTATATCCTCCTTGTAACTTGAGGGACGGTGGGTCAAACTGAGCCCTACTAGAGGCTCAAAGGTACTGAGCAGGGTTTGATAAGTACCTTCAGGTAGGTGGGGACTGGCCTGACTTTGGCTTTGTAGGCAAACATCAGTGTTTTAAATCTCATGCAGGCAACTACAGGAAGCTGATGGAGGGAATGCAGCAATGTTTATCTAATCATAAAACTTTATATTTTTTATTTGGTAAGCAGAAGTCTATATTGACCATAATTCCTGCTCAGGAAGCTTTTCATACAACAGATATAAAATTACTTTTGTCCCTCACCCTAAACTCATTTTGGCTTCTATTGATCCCATGTTTGTTAGCCTAAGTTTGCAAATTATGGTGTTTAAATAGTATGTTTAATGGAGAGTGTGGTTAGCTGACCTGAGTGTGCACAGCAGTGTCAGCGAACATGTTCATTAAAATTGAGTACAAGGTATCATGATTTGCGTGCGTGCAAGGGTATTCATGAGTGTGGAGCAGTGAAGCGAGCATCCAAAGAAACAGTCACACGCGAGAGCTCTTCAGTTCTGTGAACACTGAGACATGCGTGCCTCCTTTCCACTTGCTCGCAGGGCCTATATTTGCTGAGGGGGCCAGGTTCATATTTGGGACTTTGGGGACTGGGAAAACATGCGTGTTCCCACAGTTATGATTGGTCACTTTCAACCAGTCCCTTGTCCTATGAAAACAGACCATGATTGCATTCACCATTCCCAAAATAGCAGAGAGTACGGTGCAGTTTTGCCAGGAGAAAGTAAGTTAGCCACAGAAATCCAATTAATCCACATATCTTGAAACTAAGAGAAATGTTTCGAGTTGAAAATGATCTTAAATTGTGGCATATTTCAGCCATTAACGTAATGAATCATCACAAACCAATAGAAACTTTACTACATCTATTAATAAGTTTTCTTTAATAGTTCAGGCTTACTTTATTTACCGTTTCATACGAATGCAATATTTTTAAACTAATTTTAAGGTCAGCTTCCAGAAGAAAGAGGATTGGTTGAGAGTGACTGATGGGAATATGCATCCTATCTCAGCCCTCAATCTGTCACAGGTGAATTTGGCTAGTGAGCATGCAGTCCTGCAGGGCTGTACAACAAACCGTGCAACAGTTTTGCTCAGGTTTGTGATTTAAAAATATGCAGTGCGAACATAAATATTAATTAAGGAAGCACTGTTCAACAAGTGTCTGAGGTATTGCTGTTGTGTAGTTAACTGTGATGAATGTAACTAGAATAAGAAACATTAAAAAGTTCTTTTCAGTTCTAAATCTTGACACGTCAACCACAAGTCACCCTCAAAATCTAATATGTCACTGATTATGGCTGGAGTTAGCTTAAGTGTTAGCAGAACTAATGGGCCAGCCTCGTTCTCATCTGAGAGAAAAATCTACCGATTTAACACGCAATAGGTTAAAGTGTTTTTTTTTTTTTGTTTTGTTTTGTTTTTTTTTTAAATAATGACCAAGGGTTATATTCTGTTGGTACTGTCAGACAGCAGGTGAAATGCTGGCAAACAAGATATTAGATAACCAGCAATTCATATTTTAAACTGGATAACATTTCTAAACATAACATGTGAAAAGTACATATTGCTTTTTGAGTTTGAGAAATTGTTTTGAGAGATTTGTTTTTATTCAAATAATGTTATGCAATCAACTTTCATTCAAAGAAATTGCAAAAGTTATATACAGCAGCGGGGGTGTGGTGGAGCATCAGCGGTGGATGGAGAGGGGTCTCCCACCTGTGTCTTATTACCGCCAGTGTACTTATTTGTGTCTCCTTGTGCGTTCAGTAACTGCCGTAACCACAGAGAGAGAGAATGCGATATAGCTGGTGGAGCTTGCGAGACACGCATGCGCACGCGCACACACACGCCACGAAGCGTGAACTTGAACGAAGAGTGAAAGCTGCAAGTCCAGGATGGACATGTTTCAGTTGAGCTGTTTTGGGTTTGTTGAGTATTTGAAAGTGCGCTGAAAAGCACGGACTGAATAAACGCAAGCCCGGAGCTCAGCAAAAATTTCGCCTGTCTCACGAGTCTTCTTCCGTACTCTCGTACACTGGGATTCTACATTGACCTATTAATAAGATCGACCATTGGTTGTCTTGCGATCGACTGGTTGATCACAATCAACGTAATGAGCACCCCTGACTTAAGTGAAAGGATCAAGCTATGATGGAGACATGCATGCTTCATTAGTTATATTTACGTGCAAAGTTTTTTGCCAGAATGAATGAATTCATTCTGATTCACCATGAACTGTTTATATGTGTCATAAAATGGGCAAGTTTTATTGACATGCACTTTGCAAGTAATCTGATCCAAAGTTATGCTCATGCTCGGAATGCGCTATAGCATCAACCTTACCATAACAATGAGGAGAGCGTGAGTCCAGCTCAGTGTGATCAGCTTTCTAATCACGCTTGTGTTGTTGATGAGTTTTAAATGATTGCTGTCTCAGCATTCAGGAACATGGATGCTGTAGTTAAAAAATAACATAAATACACACACAAAATAACATAAATATACACATTAGCCATCAGTATAATGCCATTACACATCATCTGTTTTACCAAAAACGCAAGAAATAAAAGTTTTCTTAAAGCTTTCTTCCCCTTATTTTATTGTGTGTGTTTACACAAATTTAAAATACTGAACCAAATTTATTGAGGTCAATTGCCATTCCTCGTCTACCTTAAAATGTTAGTTTGATGCTAGTCTAACCTCTCAGTTATTTTAAATAGATTAAAATATCAAACATGAACTGTGTTTTCTTACTTGACCGTTTTACAGTACAAGAAATGCATTGGTACTCAAACACAGACATGTAGAACACACCCGTAAGTTCCGATAATGAAAATAATCGGACGCAAAGGTTTACATGGCTATTACACTTCTATTTAATATATTATTAAATGGATGCTAGCTCATCTAGTTCAATCCTATAGGGTTTTTATTTGGATTGGAATGAGTCAGATTATTAATAACTTTATATGCATCTAAGCTACTTTGATTTTTTTTTGGCATATATGTTTTGTTCATTAGTAGCTTCTACATTTTTAGATCCAATCTTTTGTGTATAGGCAATTTATTTTTAATAATAAAACATGTTTTTAAATGTACTCCTCTGTGTACTTTGCCAGCACCAGCACTCCCACTTAAAAAGAGTAAGTGTACAGCCCTGTCCTGGTGAGTGAGTGGAAAGGAGGCACATATGTCTCAGTGCTTGCAGAAATGAAAAGTTTCTCTGTACACTCGGTTTACTGCACCATGTCTCATCCGTTCAATCAAACAGAGAACGGACTTTTCTGAATTTAGCCATTTATTGCCTTGGCTATGAATATTTTCTCTCTTAATGGTCAATCTAGACTGAATATGATGTTTTAGAATATATATTGATTTTTAGTTTTTTTTAAAAAAAATTTTAAATGTTTTTTTCTTTTTTAATAAATATTTTGACAGTTAGTGTTTTGGCCTGGAAGAAGGGACAAGTGGATGTCATTAAAATATCATTGTGTTTGATAGATTTATGTTGTGGTCAGATTGTTAAAAAAAGAAAGTTGCCAATCTTAGGCTACATTAAATACAATAATATTGTGGCCTCAACAAATTTACCTCATTTATTGACCTGGCCACTGTCATTTAAAAAAAAAAAAAGCGGATTTCTCTCCATTGATTTGAGCCAGATTGACAGACTTATTGTTGTATGTCATTTTATCATCAAATCAAATCAAAAATCAAATTTTATTTATATAGCACAAATAAACACATCAATAGTTGACCATTGTGCTGTACATAAAAGACAAAAGATAAATATCTAAAAAAAAAAGAGAAGAAAAAGACCGCAAAGCAATGATAAAGGGAATTTACATCAAAAATACCAATCTGTTGTAATATCCAATATCAGTTGCAGGCCTGAGAGAAAAGGTAAGTTTTTAACTTGGATTTAAATTCAGACTCTGCAGAGAATAGTCTTAGGGATAATGGGAAACTATTCCACAATTTTGAACCAATGATAGAAAAAGCTCAGTCGCCCCTAGACATAATCATCAAACGTTTTAACTATGACATCTGTATACAGCTCCAATTTTTTTTTTTTTTTTTTTCCCCCCGATTTTTTTTTTTCTTGTTTTTTGCTTTCAGAACGGATATGGATTGAACAGATACTACACAGGTTTTACGCCTTTTGCATAGTAGCTTCACATTTTAACATCACAGTAGACTAGTGCAAGTGATCACACAGAAGTACACCAAAATAGCACGCTCCTTTTTTTTTCTCTGCCAGTAAGCCATATGAATAAGAAATATGAACCAGCAATGACTGACAGTTTGTACACTGACTGAGCACTTTAGTATGAACACTGTACTAATACTGGTTAGGGCCTCCCTTTGCTCTCAAATTCCACAAGATGTTGGAAACATTCCTTTGAGATTCTGGTCCATGCTGACATGATTGTATCACGCAATTCCTGCAAATTTTTTTTTTAGGTGTACTTTCACTTTGCATGTTGACTCTCCCGTTTTACCACATCCCAAACATGTTCTATTGGATTCAGATCCGGTGACTGGGAAGGCCACTGAAGAACATTGAATTCATTGTGATGTTCATGCAACCAGTTTGAGATGACTTTTGCTTTGTGACATGGTGCATTATCATGGTGGAAGTAGCCATAAGAAGATGTGGCCATGAAGGGCCACATATACTCAAGCAATACTCAAGTGGTACTCAAAAGGCTGTGGTATTCAAGCAATGGTAGTAACGGGCCCAAAGTGTGTCAAGGAAACATTCCCCACACCATTACACCACCTCCACCAGCCTGGATTGTTTACACAAGTGTCAGTCTGTGTGCCTCAGCAGAAAGTGAGATTCATCAGACCATGCTGTGTCTTGAACTGTCCAGCTTTGGCGAGCCTGTGCCTACTGCAGCCTCAGCTTTCTGTTTTTGGCTAACAAAAATGGAACCTGACGGGGTCTTTTGCTGTTGTATCCCATCTGCCTCAAAGCTCAATGTGTTGTGCATTCTGAGATGCTTTTCTGTTCACCACAATTGTACAGAGTGGTTATCCTTTCTGTGAGCTCGATCCAGCCTGGCCATTGTCCATTGACCTCTCTTATCAACGTGGTGTTTCAGTCCGCAGAACTTCTGCTCACTGGTTGTTTTTTCTTTATTGCACCATTCTGGGTAAACTCTAGAGACTGTTGTTCATGAAAATCCCAGGAGATCAGCAGTTAGAAACACTCAAACCAGACTGTTTGGCAGCAAACATACAATGGACAAAATCACTGAGATCACTTTTTTTTTCTCCATTCTGATGGTTGATATGAACATTACTCGAAGCTGCTGTCCCGTATCTGCATGATTTTACGCATTGCAATGATGCCACACGATTGGCTGATTATATAATTGCATGAATGACTAGATGTACAGGTGTTCCTAATAAAGTATTTTGTGAGTGTATATTGAGCTCTTTGATGTTAATGTAAACCCTGCCCCTTCTCCTCATCTCATTTTAGTAAAGTTTTCCCAGTGTTCTCATCTTGACTCAGTGTTCCTGATTAAAAGATGCCCTTGCTTACTGTCAAGGTAAATGGAGATTGTTTTGAGTTCATTAATGTGAAATATAATACAGTACTCAGCGTAAATGAGTACACCCTATGAAAATTACGATTTTTACCTATTTCTCAGTGAACACCAGAGCAATTAGTGGAATTTTGACAAAACTGAGTTTTATTAAATGTTTGTTTTTTTAAGAACATAAAAGGTTGGTCACCAACATCATTAGAATTAGAAAATAATAAATTTTATTCAAATGAGGCATTGCAAAAAATGAACACACCCTACAACAAATTTTACCAAATGTAATAGTGTATGGCCTCCATGATTTTTAAGAACAGCACCAACTCTTCTAGACATGGTGTGAATAGGTTGGCAACATACTGCCATGTCTATTTTTCTCCATTCTTCAAGAATGGGCTCTTTCAGAGCCTGGATGCTGGATGGAGAATGATTCTTGACCTGTCTTTTCAGAACTCCCCACAGGTCTTCTTTTGGGTTGAGGTTGGTTGAAATGTTTGGCCACTGAATCACTTTCACCCTGTTCTTCTTCAGAAATGCAACAGTGGCCTTGGAATTATGTTTTGAGTCATTCAACCCAGGGCACGCAGAGATAGTAGCATCTTCTCTTTCAGTATTTCACAGTACATCTGTGAATTCATGAATCATGAAGTGCAGTTCCCGAACACCTGCAGCATTCATACAACCCCCCGGAAGAACACTGTCACAGCCATGTTTTACAGTGGGTATTATGCATTTTTTCATTGTACTCTTCCCCCTTGCGATGCCATACAGTTTAGATGCCATCACTTCCAAAAAGGATTTACATTTGTCTCATCAGACCAAAGTATGGAGTCCCAATATTCTTCACCTTTGTCAACATGGTCCCTGACAAATTCTAAATGGGCTTTTTTTTGTGCATGGGCTTTAGCAGTGGCTTCCTTCGTGGACGACACCCTTGCATGCCTCTCCTCTGCAGCATACGCCGTATTGTGTCATGTGAAACAGTCACCCCAGTTTAGCTTTCTACAGCTTTAACAAGCTGTAATGTACTTAGATGGCAATTTTCTTCAACTCTTCTTAGCACAAAACTCTTATCTCAAGATGTTAGCTTCCGTGGATGGCCTGGACGTCTCAGAGAGCTTGCCACAAGTCCATCCTTTTTTGAATTTTTGAATCACTTCCGCTACTGTATTCCAACTGATTAGCAATGCTTTACTAATTTCATGTATGCCTGACCTTTTTTATGTAAAGAAATGACTTTATATCTCAAGTCTTGAGAAGACATTTCTCTCCCATGTGGTGCCATTATTGTCAGCTTTGAATGGGAGGGGATTTAATGGGTTAAATACCACCCTTAATTGTCAATTATCTGACAGCCACCAGTGTGATGATTGATTAGACTCATCTGTTGTTGAATTTCCATTAATTAGCATTTTATCAAGTTTCATCCCTAAAACCTTCATTGGGGTGTACTCATTTTTGCACCATGGTCTTAAAGCATTTTGTTAAAATCCAATTTTTTTTGTACTGTCAAATCTAATTTGCAACCAATAAACCAGAGTTGCTGGAATATTTTATTGTATAGGATCCCATAAAAAGTATTAATTCTAAAGAGAGACGAGATGATTTTCTGAGAAATATACTGGGGTGTACTTATTTATGCTGGGCACTGTATATCAATATATGCTTGACCTAGCTAAAATTAATCAAGTATATAGTTAATATACACCAAAACTTTCAGCTGAAAACTTGAATGGCAATGATGATTAGAAAGTCATTCCCTCATCCTTTCCAGTGTCCGCATTTTAACTAAAACAGATGAACAGCAACCCCCCCCCCAAGGGCTTAATGGTTACCTTAAAAAGGCACACTCCAGTTTCTACCTTAGACAAGAGATTTGTGAAGAGATTACATTAAAAATGGACCACACAGGAGCACATTTACAGCTTTACATCTCTGTTACAATTTCAGTCAGATTTCAACTGTACTAACTGTACTAGTGAAGCTGGCTCACCTCATATGTAAACTGAACGCGTGGTACAAAAGTGAAGATGCCACAATCAGTAGCAATAAAAATCTTCTGCCATTAAGTTTTTTCGTGGGTGCCAGTACAAATGGAATTTATATAGTCATTGTGAGATTCTGGTCAGACAGCAGATTTTTGCATTATTGTAGCGCACCAGGTGATGAAGAGTTGCTAATGTTAATTAACAGATTAATTAACAGATGTTCCTGCTGAAACAAGAGGCAGAGTTTCTAATATAAATTCATAAATTCATTCATAAATGAATGAATTTATGAATTTATAAAAAAGAAATCTCAAACTTTTATTAGTTAGTTTAGTTTAGTAATAAGGAAGCTACAAAATGACAGATGGCAAATCCACCAGCTTGATAAACTCAGCCTATGTTTTATGACAACAGTCCAACTTTTTTAATATAATAAACATTTATTAGAGTTGTGCCCTGATAAGCACATAAGGACACGTCGCTCATGCTTGTGACACAAAAACACGAAACGCTAAACTCATTGCTAACATTGAGGATGAATTAGTTACAGTTGAGTGCATGACTTAAATACTGTATGTTTTGAGGTGAAATTAACCATGGAATGGCATTTTTATTTGTTACAAAATATTATTATACCAAATATTGTGATATTATTTGAAGACAATATCGCCCACCCCTACTTCAAAACTTAGGATATGAGGCTATGGCCAGAGGCTAGCTAATGTGGGAATAGAGTAAGCACTCACACCTCGTGCACTCAATGTGGGATCAGTGAAGCATAGACAGTGTACTTGTGAATTTTTTTTTATAAAGTTAGTATATTATTGGTCTATTGGACTGGTACAGCTCTGGCCCATTGAGGCATGGACTCCACAAGACGTCTGAAGGTGTGATATCTGGCACCAAGATATAAGCAGCAGATCCTTTAAGTCCTGTAAATTGCGAGGTGGGGCCTCTATGGATTGAACTTGCTTGTCCAGCACATCCCACTGATGCTGAATCGGATTGAGATCTGGGGAATTTTGAGGCCAAGTCAACACCTTGAACTCTTTGTCCTATGTTCCTCAAGCCATTTCTGAATAATTTTTGCAGTGTGGCAGGGTGCATTATCAAGCTGAAAGAGGCCACTGCCATTAGTACATACCGCTGCCATGAAGGGGTGTACTTGGTCTGCAACAATGTTTAGGTAAGTGGTATGTGTCAAAGTAACATTCACATGAATGCCAGACCCCAAGGCTTCCCAGCAGAACATTGCTCACACTGCCTTTCCCGGCTTGACTTCTTCAGATAGTGCATCCTGGTGCCATCTCTTCCCCATGTAAGCTATGAACAAGTACATGATGTAAAAGAAAACATGATTCATCAGACCAGTCAGCCATTCTTCCAGTTCTGATGCTCACTTGCCCATTGTAGGGGCTTTCAGCAGTAGACAGGGGTCAGTACTCCGACGGTCTGCGGCTACTCAGCCCGATGCAAGCTGTGATGCACTGTGTGTTCTGACACCTTTCTATCATGGCCATTTTTCAGCAATTTGTGCTCAAGTAGCTCTTCTGTGGGATCAGACCAGACGGGCTAGCCTTCACTCCCCACGCGCATCAGTGAGCCTTGGACGCCCATGACCCTGTCATTGGTTCACCGGTTGTCCTTTCTTGGAGTACTTTCGTTAAATACTAACCACTGCATATCGGGAACACCCCACAAGACCTGCCGTTTTGGCCCTTGTCAAAGTTGACTTTCACATCAACTTCAAGAACTGACTGTTCGCCTAATATATCTCATCCCATGACAGGTGTCACTGTAATGAGAGAATCATTGTTGTTCTTGTCACCTGTCAGTGGTTTTAATGTTATGGCTGTTCGGTGTAATTGCTCAAAGGACATACAAGCACAAAACATGGTTATGAAATAGCTGAGGTCAGGAAGAAAGGCCACACCTGATGCTATTTCTAGTTAACTTCCTATGATATTAAATTCTATTCTGTTTAATTCCTATCTCTCTCTTTCTCCACTAATGATATTATTGCATGACAGGACTTCTTGTTGACAGTACTAAATGTTTGCACCGATTTGATTTCAGTCTGCAGTAAACAGCTGTCGCACTTTCCAGCTCTGCACACCTGGCAAGGCAACCATGCTCTCCCTGAAGGATTCCAGACTCTCTCTTGCTCTTTTTTTTTTTTCAAAAGCTTTCCTCTTCTTCTCTCTCTAGAATTACAGCCTCTTTTTCTAAAGAATGGCAACCTCATAACCTTTCTCTGTCCACTTCATCCCAGCCTCTCCTATACATCCCAACACCCTTGCCCTATGCATTCCAACCCTCACTCATCCAATCCCTGCTCACTCTAAGCGTGCTGCCCTTCTGGTCACTGATAGCTTACAAGCTATTCTTGTCTCTCAAATCTTACAGTCATTTCCATCAGCCTTTCTTGTTGCTCTCTCTGAAGGATCATAATCACTCTCTCTGAAAGGACTGCAAGACTCTCTTTCCCATTTTTTACTCTCCTGAGCATCATAGATTCTCCCATTCAGTTTCCCTCATGGATAGCCTCTTTTTCTAATCAATTGTGGCCTCGTTGCTTTTCTAGAGTTCATCCCAACCACCTGCCACCCTCACATCCCTCTTCATTCAAAGCATGCTGCCATTCCTGTCTAACAGTGCTTGTAGGTGTTGTCAACTCTCAAAGTTCACAGCTCTTCCAGTTTTGCCTCTTATGAGCCTCTCTCATATACCTTTTTTGCAACTATATGTCTTATTTGCATTTCAGGCCCTTTATTATTAAATTCTGACCAGACAAATTCAAAATAAAGGCCAAATTATCCGCTGCCTGTCTCGCTAACTGAAACACTCCGCAATGCCGCATTCGTTTTGCTTGCCATGCGCATGGGAATGTAGAGGAAATGGTTCTGTCTATACAGGAAGCACTGGAAATACAAGGTACATACCAGAAATGTAGGTACTTCACTGTAAATTTTATTAATCAGTCTCATTAGTTAATCAGTCTCATAGAATATCACCTTTTTAAGTAATTAAAATGATCAACCTTTACATAAATACAAAATTATTAAAGCTTCAGTTTTAGTTGAGGACAAGACTAATTAGTGACTTGGTTTTTGAAGACTTAGTTCTGAATAGTTTGGCTTCTTGCAGTATCAAATTAATAACCACAACAAGGCAATAAGATGTTAAATAATATAGCATTTATTGAAATAGAAAAGAATAAACACTAGTTAACTGTTAACTATGAACAGAAAAAGAAGAGTTTTGTGTGTGTGTGTGTGAGAGAGAGCGAGGAGAAAGGAAAGGAATGTGTGTGTGTGTGTGTGTGTGTGTGTGTGTGTCTGGACGCGCTCTCTGCTCTTGAGCTTGCGTGTCTGTATGTGCATTTGCGCTGAGCTTATAAAAAATTAATTACCACAAACCACGTGAGATGCATGGCTGTGTCTCCTGGTACGTGAAACAAGGAGAACAATAGGGTATAGAAATATGGCGGGGACTTTAAAAGACTTGCACGTGGTGGATGGCAAGCTATAATAATATTTCTGACAAAATAAGTTCCAAAGCACAGTAACATTAATGGGAATAACGCTACTAATTTGGATCTTATTTTTCCTCAACATAAACAGAGATCACTGACTGAGTGATCGCGTTAGTAAGAACAGAGTGAGATCACATGCAAAGATAAGAGAGAGATCAAAGAATGACGGGTAGGATATTTGCAGCGATGCGCATGATTCCTTTTGTTTAAAAAAAATGCTGATTTTTAACAAACAGATGACAGTTTCAAATGACTCAACACAGTAGAACCTTGAAAGAAATAATAGTGAACATTGTCTTTTCCTGCCCAGATGTAAAGTCTGACCTGGAGTTGTTTTTAGTTTGTCGCAAGCACGAGAACACTCAAGCCTTTGAAGCGTCTGTGTGAATGATTGCCAATGCAGGCTTTGAAATTGTTGTCCTCGTGCAGTGATCAGTTCTGATGAATGGCGATGCAGCATGTTTTACTTTTGTCTTCATGTGCATTTTGCACATATGGATTCACTTCTTGACGAAGTTCAGTCGGCTTCATAACTCACGGAGGTCCGGCCTCCGTGAATGAAGTTGAAAGCAGCTGTTTTTATTACCATTAAAAGTAAACTTGCACAGAAAAGACAAATGCACAATGCTACTGGGTAACAATGGTTGATTTTTCGCCATTGGAAGAGGTGAGTATTCTTGCATTATGATCTCAGATGAGAGAAAAGTAGGCCTCTCCTTTTAAGCCAGATTGCATGTGGCAGTTAGACTGAGAGAGAGATTCTCTCTTTTACGGTCCATCCCGGTTGCCCATTGGACACAGGGAGAGCGAACAAAGGCTGGTGAAGTCCTTCTGATGGTTTGCGGGGTGACTTATAGCCATCTTATGTACTTTTGGTAGTTGTAAAGTACTTTAATGAAAGTTAATATATAATAAAGGTTAATCATTTTAATCATTAATCATTTTCGGTGTGGAATTGAGTCCAAAGCTTTGGGGTTGACTCTTTCAGTGTCTGGGATCAGTGAATTGACTGTGATCAGTGAGTTTTTAATGTCTGGGATCAGTGAATTGACTGTGATCAGTGAGCTTTTAATGTCTGGGATCAGTGAATTGACTGTGATCAGTGAGCTTTTAATGTCTGGGATCAGTGAATTGACTCTTTTTGATCTTGACTTTGTGAACTGAAAGCAGGATGGAGACTTGGTCACTTGACACACAAAATATATTTAAAAAAAATATATATATATATATTGTGCATGATAAAATTAAACAATGTAGTGTTTATCAGCAGTACTGAAAAAAAAATAGTTATCAGCAGTACAGTAAAAAATAGTTGAACTACTTACAAACTAATTGATTCAAATAACTTAGCACACAGCTCAACACTGCATAATGTACATGCTTGAGACAATGTTTTTCAACCCATCAAGTTGTCATACAAGGTGCTACTTGGCCAAAGTGTATCAAGATAATGTTTTATGGTAAAGTAGGGAAGAAATAAATATGTACGTTGTACTCTTTTAAAAAAAAAATTATTTTTTGCATTGCACTAATCTTGTGTTTATCACAAACAAATAATTACAAATCGAAATATTACTCACATGAAAACTCACAAGTTATATCATGATGCCAACAGTGTAGTCTAATGTAGAGTTTCTTCTGAGGAGGTTTTCTCTGTGGCAACGTGCTGCGCCTTTTCAAATCAAATGTGTTTGTAGTCCAAACGAAGTGACGTACCAAGCCACATTGTGCTTCACAATAGTTCTGCTATGAGCTAATCAATAAATAAATTTGTTACCAACTATTTTTATTATAGATTTTTATCAGTTTTGTTAATTAGTTTTTTCAGCCCTGTTTTTATTTACTTGAGGGCCTGAGAAAATCTAGTTAAGAAATAACTGAAGTTTAGGTAACACTGAAGCTACAGCTTCTTCCTAGCTAACTTCCTATAAATTCCTATCTCTCTCTTTTAACACTAGTGATGACATTTTCATACTCAACACCTCCCCTTCTCCTCCCAATGATTCAACTCCTACCCAAGAGTAGGACCCGACTATATAGGACAGTAATCTTCACACACATGCAATGGTTCTTATGGTACAAACACAAAAAGGAGCCTTGAATCATACTTATCATTTGAAATTAAAATATGTTACGCCAACTGTCTATTCAGAACATTTTTTCAAGTTTCCTATTAGGCATGTAATTATAGATTAAATTTAAATTAGATTTAACATTTATATGTTAAATATGATATTTTAATTTTGTTAGTATGAACCTTGTCATATTTTGGGAAGTTCCAATCCCACTTGTTCCATTTTCAATATGATACAAATATAGTCCCATCCTAAAAGATTGGAAGGGCAAGACCAGTTCTTTTGTTTTTGCTATACTATAGAGAAGACTTTTGGGTTTGAGGTCAAATGATGAATATGAGATGATAGATCAGAATCTATATTTACATCTAGAGGTGTTAAACAACTTAGAATATGGCACCTTTGGTTTCAGACCACCCAATGTTTAGGTGAGCAAAAGTCTGGGAACAGATAGTCTTAATGTAAATTAAAGTAAATTACACTTAATTGCATATCCCTTGCTTGCAAAAACCTCATTAAGCCAGCAACCCACTGACTGTGTTTTAGCTCATTGTCTTGCTGCATGATGTTTTTCCAAATTAGATTGAATGCATTTTTCTGAAAATTGGCAGACAGAATGTTTTTGTAGACTTCTAAATTCATTCTGCAGCTACCATCATGAGTTACATAATTAATAAAGATTAATGAGCCCGTTCCAGAAACAGCCATGCAAGCCCAAGCCATGACACTACCTCCAACGTGCTTGACCGATGAGCTTGTATGTTTTGGATCATGAGAGGATCCTTTCTATCACCACACTTTGGCCTTTCCATCATTTTGGTAGAGGTTAAGCTTGGTTTGAGAACTTTTATGGCTCATCTCTGAATTTCTTTGCAAATTCTAATCTGGCCTTCTGAGTCTTGCTGCTCATGAGTGAGTTGCATCTTGTGGTATGGCCTCTATATGTCTTCTCTCGAACTCTTCTTCAAACAGTGGATTGTGATACTTTCACCCTGCCTTGTGGAGGTTATTGGTAATGTCACTGTTGTTTTGGGGTATTTTAGAGCTCTTACAATGTTTGTAATCAACTGCTGCTGTTTTCTGACTGTTGTTGGCTGACTGTTTGATGTCTGAATGTTAGCACACCAGTGTTTTTTTTATTTTTTCAGGACTTTCCAAACTGTTGTATTGGCTATGTCCAATGCTTATGCAATGGCTCTGATCAATTTTCCCTCTTTTCTCAGTTTTAAAATGTCTTGCCTTTCTTCCATAGACAGCTCTCTGGTCTGCCTGTTAGTTGGTCTTTTTTTAACAAATGCAGTCTTCACAGGTGGAATCCAGGGCTCAAACCAAGAGTAGTCATTCAGAGCTATTAATTGTTAAACAGTCAATCTGACAGGGCACACCTGGACAACAATGTCACATATTCTGATATTTCTGATCACTTGAAAAATAGGTGGGTTCAAACAAAAGGTGCCATTTTCTAAGTTGTTTAACACGTTTAACCACAATGACTCTCCAAGCTATTTTCAAGTTATGAGAAACATCATGGGTGTGATACTGTGATAATGCTGCAGTCACTTTTATCACTCACTGATGAAAGCGAATTGTCTGCTGATGCAAAATAATCAAAAACTAGAACTCCTGAGTTCCATTGGATCATGTGTGAAGCAACTCTTGTGTTGCTTGTGCAGTGGAAAAATCGTCTACTCTCCCAACAACTTGTTCTTTTAAGTTTCTTGATGATTGTACATGTTGAAATAGCATCTAATAAGAACTAATAAAAAATACCTGTGCTTGGGATACACGCCTTCATTTAGTAGAGCAATTTCACTAGAATTTGTTTTAGTTTTGGCGATTTTAGTTGTGGACTTATTATTACTAATTATTAGGTAGTTGTCTGTAACCAGCACATGATGGTAATGATCTCGTTATAATGTGACTAATGCTTTAATTGGTTTTTGTATTCCTGTTTCAATAGATGCAGATTCAAATTTGTAGAAAAAAATGAAAATACAAAAGAAGGACAAGCAGGTCAGTCTAACTTTATACATCTTTCTATCCTTTTCTCTCTCTTTCCCTCTCTGTCTGATTTTCTTTTTCGGACAAGTCTCTCACACATGCATTTAAACAGCAAAAACAATCTGAGGACCAGGGCGGGGGGTGTGATGCAGCACAACCCACAATCGGAATGCTGCTAAGCCCTGAAGTACATTATTTACATATAACAGTATAGTCTGGAGTGTATTATTTGTTTATACTGCAGCGATTCGCCAACTATTACAATGTTTACTTTATTAATGAATAACGTCACCACATCAACAATTATACATTTTGCTTTGTTAAAGAACACATTTTTAAAATCTGTTTATTATTGGTCTTCTTATTAGTCTAACCTACTAGAATTAGTGCATTAATATAAACCTATCATTCATGTAACAGGCGGAGCTACTGTCTGAGCCATGCTATTATATGAAAAATAAATCACACCTTCTGACCAATTAGATTTGAGCATTCAACTGCGACAGACAAGGTGGTTATATGAAAACAATGCACTTCGCTTCACGTCATGCCAGACCGCACGGTGTGTGTTCTTTTCATAACCGCTCGGTCTGTCGTGTGTTATTCCTTACTTATTGTGTCAAATGTCAAATTTGAATTTTGTGTATTGTTATACCTCGTTATACGTTATAATATTGTGTTTTCTACTGTATAGTTGAATAAATGAATTTAAAACTAGCTGAAGTTTGACCTGTAATTGTATTTGTAATTGAAATTATCCATTGGTAGGTTACAAACAATAATGAATGCAGATCAAATATCACCATTGACATTTCAACATCTAATCATCACTCAACGTATGGGGGCGGGATCTGCCCAGCAGCATTCCCAGTGATACAGACGGTTATCTGTTCCCGTACTCTCTGGTACACATTCTTACATCCCTTTGAAGCCAGGACGTTTTCTGAAGATGCAACAGTGACAAATCCTGTCTCATCTCCATTGTAGATATTTTGTTAAGACTGCAAGATCCATTTCTTTTTGAGCTTCTCAAACCTGTGTGTGAATATGAATGTTTTAGCTGAGGCCCTCGCTCTAGCCTCAGGAAACTGTTATGACTTGTGAATGGTTAGTTCAGGATGATCCTGCACAAAATGGTAACATCATGTTCTCCCTGGTCCCCTATTGGTGAATGGGCTCTGAATGCCATTATTCAGAATATGTTCCTCAACAAGATCTAAAAAGTCTGCTCAAGTGAAGCCCCAACCCCAGTCACACAGAACCTACAAGGATTGCAAAAAGAAATGGTCACATTAGTCAAAGCCACCAGTGTTTACGGCCTACTTGAATACACTCCGAAATCTCCTTCTCTACTTCTGAACGGAGGAAGGTTCTCCTGTGCCTCTGTTCTGATCCTGGCCTTCACTCTGTCCCTCAAAGATTTCTGTCTTCTCCAAACTTTTTTGTTAGCATAAAAAAGTTTTTTTTTTATTGTACGCTCATGGTAAAGGTGACATACCTCTACCATTTGTGGACAGGTGCAGTAGTTTTTTCTTTTTTGTTGTCAGTCTTCTCAAGATGATGCACGTTATCTGATGCGTATGTTCAATATAATAGTATTAGCAATATAATTATTAATAGTAATGTATTAGTCTAAATATAGTTGTACATTAGGGCAGTAAGGTAAAGGAATACAAGGAGTTGTTATTATCAGACACCTTCACAGAAGAGTAAAGTGAAAATTTTACTTTAAAATATAATAGGGGGACATCTCATTGAAACATCTAAGATGGGCTTAAATGGTTCCACAGTGACTAATGGAGAAGAAAAGAATGTGTTCCATTCTAAATAAAATATATATTTACATAATCAAGCATGTAGCCTAAATATAATGTGGAGTAAGCATTATACTAATTCTATTATTGTGCCCATATACAGAAATGTTGTTATTTTCATTCATAGTTAGCTTGTGTTAGTTCTGGTTGGCACGCTTTTTTGAAGCATTGCACCATTTAAGCCAACCAAATTTGTAGACTGATGCAAAATGAATCAGAAAATATTCAGTGTACAACCTTGACATGCTTAATTCTTTGGTAGTGTATCTCTAAATAAAGCTAATGGTTTGCTCTGTGTGCTAGCTCATAAAATTCATCTTCACATATTATGTAAAATAGCATAAATTGATGAAATAACAATCTAATATGCAAGAATCAATACATTAATAAGTTTGATCATTAATTATTTTACATAATGTAAATGCACTTACCAAAGAAGTGGCTGAAAATAGCTGAAACGTGATGATATCTGTGGGGTCCGGAAACAGTTTTTAGTGACTATGTTTGAAGTCCCCAGAGACTTCATGCACACGGGTGGGGCTAGTTCAACATTGGCATATGTGGTTGGTGTGCAGTAAAAAATGATTGCTGGAATGGTTGACTGGTTAAAATAATGAGTAGCACAAAATATTGTTTTCTCTCTCGCTTTTTTTTTTTTTTTGACTTCAGGGTTGAAGCTGGGCTTAAATGGCATATAGGCTTAATGGGTACAGGTACCCTAAACCATGCATATGCATGTTTCTATGCATAGAATGTTATTTATCAATTTGTTCTTGTGCATGAGGATATGCGTACATTATGCACACTCCTGACCATGGCTGTGCAGGAACCCCTAGTGGCAGAAAAGTGTAATTATGGGTAAACTTATTAGGAGATGCCCTAATTACATTTATTGTCCATTATTTCAGCATGATTAACAGTGTAATTGCTGACTTTGGTGCTCACAAGGTGTAGACAAGTTACACAAGCACATCTAAAGATTGATTAGGATGATCCCTTGCTTGAAGATTTGATACACACAGCTTTTTGCAGGGAGGAATGTGTTTTTTAGAAGCATAACAAGCAGAGAATAATGAATGGATCGTCAGCTGATTCAGCTGCCCAGTGCAATTTTAGTTGGTTTCTATTCTAGAGCTTTTAGCCACGAGTACAAGAAGAAATTGCAGACAGGTCTGGTATTTCCCAACCAACTATGAGCCGAATAATGAGACATCTTTCATATCACTCACAGTGCAAGAAATTACATTACAAATTACTTCATTACAAAATCGGCAGTGGAAAAGGCAACAATAATGAGGATTTTTCACACCATCGCTGCATTTCTAAATATAATTGGGCCAATAGAATGCACAGATGTGAATCTAAAATAAAATCTTAAATTATTTTGTATTTATTTCTTAGAAAAGAAATAAATCTTTTTAGACCTTTTGACATGTTTTATGTCATCCTTACGAAGCAGTGCTAGGAACAGGCTACTGACCTTTTTGAGGAGAAGTAGTCTACCTTAGGCAATTTAGGGGCATTTCTTTGTGCAAATGAACATTACGGTGCACAAACAGAGCTTAGAATGCGTGGGACTTATCAGTGCTCATTGTGTACAGCTGGATTTATGCACGTGATATGCCAGTCTCCTCATGCTTACTGGTGGTAATTCTTACACACAAATTAAGATCTTGTGGTACTATGCACGCCTGGATAAATGAGACCCCTAGACAACACCCATGATGAGAACAACAAGGTCACAAAGTGACTTAGTATTTGCCTTAAATGCCACTGTCATTCATCAATCATTACATTTTCCCTTCTTGTCTGAGCACATGCCAGACTATGTGAACACAGAGCTGTCTGATTACCTGCTTATGAATATGGTCAGAGCTACTGGTGTCATGTCCTCCAAAGCTGGGAATAGTCTGCTCACATTATTTTCTACTTTGCTGAGTGTTTTTGTTTTGTATTAGTAGCATTTTTTGTAGAATGCTGCTGGTCTCTGTAGTGCTTGTTAGCCTTGAGTCATTGTTCTGTCTTTAGGATTGCTAACCCTGCATTTAGCTAGCCATTCATTATCGTAACTAGCCCTGCCTTTAGTAAGATAGTAATTCTAACCCTCATTAGCATTACTATACCTGCACTTAGCTAGTCACTCTTATGTTTCTTGTATGTGGACATTCATCTCTGGGGGGTTGAGCATTTTTTTTTCTTTGCAGTGTTTGTAACTGCTCTATAGTTTCTATTCACCATAAGGCACATACCACTCATTTTTCCTGCTGAGTCTGTCCTCAGCGTTTTGCCACATTCCCATCAACTAGCTGGCTAGTGGACCTTGTGGCTAATACATTGCTGGCGTTGTAGAGTGACATACGTCTCCCGGTTTATTGCTGAACCTGCTAATTTTGCTGGATTCCTGAACATCCCCAGCTCTTTGGAGTGAGTATTTATTCAAATATCAATTCTTTTTCTAGACTAGGGTTGAACTGCTCTTTCTGGTTTTGCAGAATTTTTTTTTTAACAGGTGTTGGAGTTCCTTTTTGGATGTAAATTGCTCTAGATGAATCAATGGCTTTGAGGCAGACGTGGCTCATTAGCTGAGATTGTGCAGCTCAGAGGTTCGGCAGACCCATTCTTATAGCTCAGTGGTCAGTTATTCTTTATGCCTTTTATAAGATTAGTGGGAAGATGCTCTCTCTCCAGCTGTTTCTGTTCTAGAAGACTGATATTGGTTCTTCCAGATTGAATACTGGTGGCTGAATGGTTAGGTAAGATTATTTTGGACTGGCAGGCTATCTGAGATAACCACACCTGAAGATAATTGTGGCTTGAGTTAGGATGGATGGGGCAACACATTCAATTTTATTTGTACAGCGATTTTAACAATTGCCATTGTCACAAAGCAGCTTTACAGAAATATATAAATCCAGGATATAAATTTTAAACTTATAAATGGCAAAGAAAAACTCACTGAGATGATATGAGGAAGAAACTTTGAGAGGAACCAGACTCAAAAGGGAACCCATCCTCATCTGGGTCACCTCCTTTTCTGTTATAATGTCCTCTACTCTTCTAGGAAGGCTTTTCTCTAGGTCTTGGAGCATTGCTGTTGTGGGCATTTGTGCCCATTCAGCTGTAAGTGTGTTAGTGAGGTTGGGCACTCATGATGAATGAGAAGGCCTGGCATGCAATCCGCATTCCAATTAATCCCAAAGGTGTTCGGGGCAACCGATTTCTTTTTGAGCTTCGCTTTGTGCACAGGGGCCCTGTCATACTGGAACAGGTTTGGGCTCAGCCTCTTAGTTCCAACAGGGCACGTGTCAGAGACAAGGCCAATGGGTCAGATCTGGCCCACAGGCTCATTTCGTTCAGCCTGCATGAACTTGAAAAAATAATACTGAAATGGCCCGCAGTACACTATTGCTCAACATTTTCACATTATGTGGAATTCACAGCAGATCGTTAGAGTCTGCCATTGTACAGTGTCTGGGATCCTACATCTCACAGCTCACCTCAATATGTCTGTACTGAATGTAGAGCCACACTAGACTTGGAAACATCATTCTGAGCAGTTCTGGCAAACCAGCTGACTATATCCCCTATTAACCTATGAGAAACAATGAAATGTTTTCAGTATGATGAGATCTCGTACTTTCCCGGTCCCCAGAGGCCCATCCAAACCTCACACCTGGAGTGCTGGCAAACGCTGTTCCACCAGTATGTGATGGGGTCCAGATCAGTGTTGGTGAATGCAATGATTTTTTGCCCCCTTTTTGCTTTACCCTTTATTTGTTTTATTTCCACAAAGTGCTTACACACACAGCAATATGTGTTGATTAATTAGGGTGATTAATTAGGCTGATGGAAAACATTTTAAGGTAATTGGCATCAGCTGATCAGCATGCAAGCACGGGCATTTGATAAAAGTTCTCAGGCTTGCCCTTTTGTCCATCCTGGCAATCACATACTGACTTCAATGCAATGAAATGTCTCAGAGAAAGCACTTGCATGGGAGTTCCCAGAGAACAAATGGTAAGGCTGAATTCCTAGCTCTCAAAGAGTTTTCAGAATACTAATAAAATAAAAATTGCAAATGGCTTTTTTTTTTTTTTTTTTTTTTACACTTGCGTGCAGACCTGCACACTTGCTTCACTTGCATATACCTTTGTCTGTGTGCAGTTCACAGCACCCTGCACTCACATTAATGACCACACTCACTGATACTGCTCTCCATGCTCAGGTCAGCCATCTGTGTGCTCTCCATTAAAGATACTGTTTAAATGCCATCACTTGAGCTTTGAGAACTGTGCAAGATGTGCAAAGTTGTTTTTATGAGCGCATAACCTATGCTACTTAAGACCATAGGCTTAAGTACAGGCGTATATGATGGGCCAGATATCTGCCTACTGCAACCATATTATGGTTCTGCACACTTTTTTGCACGTCAGTGTGACCAGTCACTGGGGGAGGGTCTTACCTGCAGTTGAGGCCCTGATTTGTTCAGTAAAGGCGATAAACTGGCTCTCACGCTAACTGAAACACTTGGATGCTAAATTCACTTCGCACGCTGTGTTGGCATGAGGTGAATCATTTTTCATTGTGCGGAAATAGTGGACACATAATTGTCAGTTCAGGGAGTCGACTCTTTTTGGGAGGAAAAAACAGAATGGCACCTTGATGACTTGACACTAGGGGTGTAATCGAATATGAATACCTTATTTGGATTGAACACACAATGCATTCTAAACAAATACAAATACTGATATGGACAGTAGGTGGAGTATTCTGGGGTTTTTTTTTTTGTTGGTTGTTTGGGGTTTTTTTTTTTTTTTTGTTGGTTTTTTTTGGTTCTTGTTGTTTTTGGGTTTTTTGTTAAAGAAAGCTCATCAAAAAGCTTTACAGTAGGTGTGGGTCCTGCAAGACAGAACAAAGACAACTGCATGAACACAAGGTTTTGACAGTGTTGTTGAGTGAGCTTTAAAGAATAGGTAGTGGAAGTCCATCAGGTTTGCCAGGTTTCAGCAAAATTCTCCCCACAACTCCATCTGAAAAACACAATCACAAAAAGACTTAAAACTAAACAAAACTGCTTGTGCACAGAAAAAGATGCATTATATGCATTATTCTTTTTCTCTGTCTTTTCAGGGGAAACTAGTTAACAGAAAATTAGAAGAGGACTGTTTATAACCACTACTTCATTTGAAAAAATAGATTAATTACTTACAAATGAATTAATATTGAAGGTATTGATATTGAAGGTAACTGCCCAACATCTCACACATTCTGATCCACATAAATGCATTATTATTGCATTAATTTAGAACAATTAATGAAAACTCCAAATTAAAGAAGTGTAAATGAGTTTGGCTTTATGGCATGAGTTGTGTTTTAAAAGGAGAAAACTTTTGACTTATACTAATCATTCATTTAGCACCATGTTCAGTTATTTTCATTTAAGTTCTGATATGAACTACTGACTTTTTGACCAACGTAGCATGAAATTGTGTTTTCTGACAGTGTAGGAAAGATATACACAGTCCCCTCCAAAAGTATTGGAAAGGCAAGGCCAGTTCTTTTGTTTTAGATATATGCTGAAGGCATTTTGGTTTGAACCCTGGATTTCACTTGTGAAAAAAGGATTTTGCATTTGTTGTTAAAAAAGGATAAATAAGGATTCCCACAAGGATCAGAGCGCTGTCTGGCTGTCTAGCAAGCCATTTTGAAGCTGAGAAAAGAGGCAAAATCAATCAGAGCCACTGCATAAGTATAGGGCATAGCCAATACAACAATTTGGAATGTCATGAAAAGAAAGAAACCACTGGTGTACTAACAGCCAGACATCAAACAGGTCAGCCAAGGAAAACAACAGCAGTTGATGACAGAAACATTGAGAGAGCTGTGAAGAAAAACCCCAGAAACAACAGTCGTTGACATCAACAACCTCCTTCACCTTCAGGGGTGAAGCTACAAAAGTTCTCGAACCAAGAGTAACCTCTTCAAAAGTGATGGAAAGGCCAAAGTGTGGAGAAAGAAAGGATCTGTTCATAATCGAAAACATAGGAGATTATCAGTCAGGCATGGTGGAGGTAGTGTGATGGCTTGAGCTTGCATGGCTGCTTCTGGAACAGGCTCACTAATCTTTATTTAATGTAACTCATGATGGTAGCAGCAGCATGAATTCAGATGTCTACAGACACATTCTGTCTGCAATTTTACCGAGAAATGCATCCAGTCTGATTGGGAGGAACTTCATCATGCAGCAGGACAATGACCCAAAACACACTGCCAACATAACAAAGGACTTCATCAGGGGGAAAAAAGTGGAAGTCAATCACCAGACAGAATGATCTGATCGCCTTGCGCAATCTGGCTGAAAAGAGGAGGACTGATTTTCTCTCATCTGGGATCGTAGTAAAAGGGGAATACTCACCTCTCCCAAAATGGTGTAAAATCAACCAGTTCTACCCAGTAGCATCACACGTGTTTATGCTTCTTTTTCTGTGCAAGTTTACTTTCACTTTTAACGGTAAGTGAAACAGTTACTTTCTGCTTCGTTGGATGGCTGGACCTCAGCGAATTATGAAGCCAACTGAACTTCACCAGGAAGTGAATCCATGAGCACATCAATGTGCAAAATGCAATGTGCATTAAAACATGCTGCATCGCCATTCATCAGCAGCCAACACTGCAGGAGGACAACTCCAGAGGCCACATCGCCACAGAGTCTCATGCCACATCCTTCTCGCAATGAGCTAAAAATGACTCCAAGTAAGACTTTACATCTGGGCAGGAAAAGGTAGTGTTCATTTTTTTTTTTTTTCTTCCAAGGTTTTACTGTGTTGAGTAATTTGAATCTGCAGATTGTTAAAATTATCATTCTTTTAAACAAAGGGAATCGCTCACATCGCTGGGAATCTCCTTCCTTCACTCTTTGATCTCTCTCTTATCTTTGCATGTGATCTCACTCTGTGCTTATTAACACGGTCACTCAGTGAGTGATCTCTGTTTATGTTGAGGAAAAATAAGATCCAAACTCTACTGTTATTCCGATTAATGTTACTGTTATATTTTTATTTTTCTATCACTTGAAATTCACCATGTGCAAGTCTTTTAAAGTCCCTGCCATATTTCAATTCCCTACTGTTTTCCTTGTTTCACTTACCATGGCCACTTAGGCATGGCCACGTATCTCACCTGGTATGTGGCAGTTCATTTTTTATAAGAGCAGAGCACGTGTCCACACATATACACACACACACACACACACACACACACACGTATTCCTTTTCTTGCTCTCTCTCTCACACACAACTCTTCTTTCTGTCCCTGTTTAGAATTAGAGTCATAGTTAATTGGAGTTTAATCTTTTCTATTTTAATAATGCTATATTATTGAACACCTTATTGCTTTGTTGTGGTTATTACTTTGATACAGCAAGAAGCCAAACTATTCAGAGCTAAGCCTTCAGAAACAAAGTCATTGATTCTTGTTTTTCTCAACTAAAATTGAGGTTTTAATAATTTTGACTTATTTAAAGGTTGGTCATGTTAATTACTTAAGAAGGCGATATTCTGTGAGACTGATTAAATGAGACATTTTGCATTAATGAGACTGATTAATTAAACGTAAAGTGACAGATCTATATTGGTGGTACGTACCTTGCAGTTCCAGTGCTTCCTGTATAAACAGAACCAATTCCTCTATATAATATTTTAAAAAATCAAAACAAAAAGTAAGAAAAACAAAGAAAACTAAGTATTTTTCACTTACTACAGTTATGTACAGTTTTCTCTTTTTTTTTTAAAGATAGTGCATACAATGGTTTTGCATTATAATAGATACCAGAATGTTTAAAATAAATATTTGTTGGTATGATTAGAAGACCTAGTGCAAAGTGCTTGGAAATCCTGTAAGATTTAGTAGGATTATTCTTATTTTTCTGACTCTACACCATAAGTTGTAAAGACCCTACTCAGGCAAGAGAGATGAACCCATTTGGCCTGATCGTGGCACTATAGTGCAGTGTTTTAAATTTTGGCCCGTACATCTTGAAGCACGAGTCATCAAGACTGACTTCTCTGTCGAAGTGTGAACAAAAATCCAGTTTGAACCATTTAGCTCTGATGATTCTGATTTTATTATTCACATGAACCTACTTTTGCAAACTAGGATTTCTGATGAATCCTCAAAAAATTGGTATCTGAATAGTCAATAGAGTCTGTTATCAGTGGTCAAAACTATCTTAATATTTATAAAGACTATGGCCGCCATCTGCCAGTCAAACTTGGTGGAGCTTGGCTTGCTCAAAAACTGTAATTCATGATGTAGTTAAAGAGTGCTTGGACCTCACAGATTTATTAAAAAAATAAAATAAAATCCAAGATACCAAGATAAATAATGTCAGAACTTTTCCACCCTCAGTGTGAAATTTCAACATATAAAAATTAAGTGAAAAACAGAAAGTAAAATAAAAATAAAAAAGTTACAATAACCTGGTTGCACCCTTTCATAACTGGGGACGTGGCTGTGTTCAGAATGAACCAATCACGTTCGTTCTTAAGTTCAAAAGTAATTATCATACAGCTGTCATCAGTGAAATTATTCTGAGTAACTCCAAAAAAAGACCAGCTGTATTTGTAGGATTTTCTTCACATCTCCTTGGTTTCATCTGAAAGCTGAAGCCATGGCCCACAGAGAGCTCACAAAGCATGTACGGTATCTCACTTGTTGAAAGGTATCAATCAGGAGAGGGGTGTACAAGAATTTCCAAAACATTGGCTATACCATGGAACACCATGAAAGTGGAGAAAATGGGGGGTACCACAGTGACATTACCAAGAACAGGTGAGCCCTCCAAAATTTACAAAAGGACAAGACAAAAAATTACAAGGGAGGCTGCCAGTAGACCTACGGCAACATTAAAGGAGCTGCAGGAATATCTGACAAGTACTGATTACTCTCTGCATGTGACTCTCACATTCTCTCATATTCTTTATGTCTGGGCTATGGGGTAAGGTGGATAGACAGAAGCCCTTTCTCACAAAAAAAACATCCAAGCCCAACTAAATCACCCTAAAGCATGTGGCAAAATGTGTTGTGGTCTGATGAGACCAATTGCAAAATGTATAATAATTCCATTATTCCAAAAGGTATGTTTGGTGCAAAAAAAAAGCACATCACCAAAAAGAACACAATACCCATGCTGCAGCATGGTGGTGACAGCATCATGCTTTAGGGCTGCTTTTCTTCAGCCAGAACCGGGGCTTTCATCAAGGTGGAGTGACTCATGAATAGCTACAAATACCAGTCAATTTTAGTCCAAAACCTTCAGATGTCTGCTAGTAGCCTGAAGGTGATAAGGAATTTCACCTTTCAGCATGATAATGACCCTAAACACACATCCAAATCAACAAAGGAATGGCTTACCCAAAAGATCATCAATGCTTTTGAATGATCTAGCCAGAGCCCAGACCTGAATCCATCTAAAAATCTGTGGGGTGACCTGAAGTGGGCTGTTCACAGGAGATACCCTTATAATTTGATGGATCTAGAATGTTTTTGCAAGAAAAA
Source organism: Pangasius sanitwongsei (assembly GCA_037576675.1). Lineage (NCBI taxonomy): Eukaryota > Metazoa > Chordata > Actinopteri > Siluriformes > Pangasiidae > Pangasius > Pangasius sanitwongsei. The sequence continues at coordinate 5,480,592 of CM075004.1, read as the reverse complement.
GTTGGAGAATATTGCCAAGTTAAGATGTGCCACGCTGATAGACTCTTACACAAAAAGACCCAAAGAGTGGTGTAATAAAATCAGAAGGTGCTTCAACAAAGTATTAGTTTAGGGGTGTGCACACTTATTCAACTAGATTATTGTAAGTTTTTTATTTTTCCCTAAAATGTTTGTTTTTCACTTACTTTTTATATGCTGTAATTTCACATTGAGGGTGGTGGTTTCATTTTTTTACTTCACAAAAACCTTCCATTTTAACAGGGGTGTGTAGACTTCCACTTTATTAGGAACATCCACTTTATTAGGAACACCTGTACACCTGCACATTCATGCAGTTATCTAATTAGCCGATTATGTGGCAGCAGCGCAAAAAATCATGCAGATACAGCTCAAGAGCTCCAGGTAATGTTCACATCAAACATCAGAATGAAGGAATAGTATGATCTCTGTGACTTTGATTGTGGCATGTTGGTTGGTACCAGATGAGCTTGGTTTGAGTATTTCAGAAACTGCTGATCTCCTGGGAATTTCAAACACAAAACCTCGAGTTTACACAGTTGTCAGTTCTGTTGGTGGAAATGCCTTGTTGATAAAAAAAAAAAAAAAATCAGCGGAAAATGGCCAGACTGGTCTGAGCTGACAGGAAGCCTATAGTAACTCAAATAAGTGCTCTTTACAACTGTGGTGAGCTGAAAAGGATATCAGAAAGCACAACACATCAAACCTTAAGCCAAGAACAAGAAACTGAGGCTACAGTGGGCACAGGCTCACCCAAACTGGACAGTAGGCAATGTAGGCCAAATATGTATACAATACACCAGCGCTAATTCTGAAACAGCATTTCTTGACTTTTCAATCCTGGCTAAAGACCATCACCACGGCAATATGGAAGTTCCTAGCTGCAGATGTGAGACTACATGGTATAGTGGAGAATGCAGGATTCAAAAACATGCCTAGAGCTACACAGATTTACCTGACTTGGACAGCATAACTAGGTAACAGCAGAATGGAAAATAAAAAATTAAAAGCCTTGTGCTTCAGACTCATCCCTTGAGAATCACAACAGCTTGGCCAGAATGCTAATGTTTAATTAGCCATGTTTAATGTTGTTACATTCTAATGCACAGCTTTTGTTATATGCTGCTAAGAGTCTGAGTTGATCACGCAAATGCTGTGTCATTGTCAATTGTACTTTTATAATGCTGAATGTTTTAAAAAGTTGAAAAAGGAAACCTACTACACATTTGTGCAATGGTTCATTTTTATTGTTTTGGAAATGTATCATATCGAGACACTACTATATCATTATCAGATTTGAATTTTGTGTATTTTTGCACCCCTGACAGCCACCAGCCTTATGCGTTCTTTTAGAGAACATGCATGACAGGGCAACATGGTGGTGCAGTGGGTAACATTGCCGCCTCGTAGCTCCAGAGTCCCTGGTCTGATCCTGAGCTTGAAGCACTCTGGTAGGTGGATTGCCTACTTTAAATTATTTCTGTGTGTGAAAGTGTGGACCCTTGGTGCTCGGCAATGGAATGGCGTCCATCCAGGGGGTATTCTCACCTCGTGCCCAGTGTTTCTGGGATAGGCTTTGGATCCACTGCCACCTTGACCAGGAGCAGTTAGTGAAGATGAATGACTAAACATACATGAAAGTTTATACATTGGAAATTTAAATTGGAATTTATATTCTAAAGACAGAAAAACATCTAGACTGGTCAGGTAAAATCTGTGTCCCTTCACTTTCTGAATAGCACAGCATTTTCTAGAACCTCAGATTCTTGCTTAAACTGATGTAAAGGAGACTTGAAGGGGGGAATTTAAAAAAAAATAAAAATTTGAGAAAAAATTTGCATTGGGAAATTACTATGTATATTTCTACAGTAGGTTATATCTATTTGGCTTTCATTCATAACTGTCTGTAAGCTTGAAAGACTATGGCATGTGAGTAAATGCATGTCATGTAATGTGTATTTTTTCCCTAGAATTTGTCAGTTTGATTTAAGCTTATCCCAAAGGTGTGTCTGTGTGTTCGTAGAAGAAGTGTGTAGCACAGGTGTGTGCTGAAGCATTTTGTGGGAGAAAGGGAGCTGGCACTGACCAGAGTGCAGCTGTTGCTTTTGGCTGTTTTGAGCTGGTATTGATTTCGTAGGGCACTTTGTGTGTGATTGCATTGGAATATTTGCCTGGCAAGCATTTATATTACGCCATATCTGTAGAATAATGAGTTGCATTTATGGAGAATTTTGTGTATATGCACACTTGCAAGTGTGCATGGAAATATATGTGTTTTATGCATGCACGTCACAGTGGATAAAGATAAAATCTGAAAAGTAATGAGCTGAACAGAAATCTGGACTGACATACTATGATTTTGCACATGGCACATATATTGAGTAAAAACTATAAGCTATATTGTGATTAAAAAACAAAAAAGATTATTTCTGTAGTCCGCTATTCTCTATCGACTGTTTCATTTGGATTTATCTTAAAATTGAGCATAAATTTCCAAAGCATCTGAATGTGCTCCATAGCCTGTGGTGACCAAAGGGTTACCACAGAGATCACATGTTTGCGTTGCTGCTTCCCGCGGCTTGGTTGCGAGCCTGTTGCCGTGACGACGGCCTTGATTCAAGCCCACTGTGGAAAGCTTGTGATTCATTGATATTATCCACATACCTGTCTGCAGATGCATGCTGAGGGTGTATGAGAGCATGTGTGTGTCATTGTGTGTTTTTGTGGGCCTGCACATGTATGCTGCAGTGGTAGGCATGGTTAAAAATAAAGGTTTATCTGTGAAAAAATTCATTAGCTTAATATACCTCAGAAATATTCAAACCTCTCTGTACTATCGTACTGAACACTTTTCATGTTTAATATGTGTCCTTTCCTTAAAGAAGAAGCTTATGTTTTCTTGTCGATCCAGCAATACATTTGTATTATGTTTTCTTGTCGATCCAGCAATACATTTTGGGGATATAATAACAAAGAGTATGATCCTGATCACAAAAATTGTAGTAAGGTCCAGTGGCTTCATGGGGGGTGAGGGTGGAGACCCTTTTGATTTTTTGTCTCGGGCAGGCTGCAATCACTGCTGCCTTGTCAATTTGGGGATGCACCTGCCCATGGTTCAAGTGGAAGGCATCTCTCTGAGGTGGATGGGCTACAACAGCAGAAGACCACATTGGGTTTCACTCCTATCAGCCAAGAACAGGAATCTGAGGCTATCATGGGCACAAGCTCATAGAAACTGGACAGTTGAAGATTTAAAAAAAAATAATAAATCATCTGGTCTTTTTCCAGTCTTCAACTGTCCAGTTTCGGTGAGTCTATGCCAGTGATATCCTCAGATTCTTGTTCTGTTTTAGTAAAATAAGAAAATCTCCCTTCTTCATGTACCGTAATTTGTAATTTGTAATTTGATTTGTACCATAATTTGTAATTTCACACGCGCGCGCACACACACACACACACACACACATATATATATATATATATATATATATATATATATATATATATATATATATATATATATATATATATATATATATATACACACACACACACACACACACACATATATATATATATATATATATATATATATATATATATATATATATATATATAATCATCAATAAATACAAGAGAACCAGTTCCATATATATATATATATATATATGGACCTGACTGTATATATCACTCACACACACACACAGTGACACAGTTTTTGTAATTTTGCCATTGTACACCACCACAATGGATTTGAAATGAAGCAATTAAGATGTGATTGAAGTGTAGACTTTCAGCTTTAATTTAAGGGGCTTGACAAAAATATCGTATTAACGGTTTAGGAATTACACCCATTTTTTGCATAGTCCCTCCATTTTCACAGGCTCAAAAGTAACTGGTCAGTTAACTGTTAAACAGTTTATGCTGTCCAAAGAGGTGTCGATGCAAGTGAAGGAGGCCTTCATTAGGTTGAAAAAACAAAACAGACCTATCAGATAGATAGCAGAAACTTTAGGAGTGGCTAAATCAATTTGGAGCATTCTAAAAAAGAAGGAATGCACTGGTGAGCTCGGCAACACCAAAAGGCCTGGAAGACCACGGAAAACAACTAAGGTGGATAATCACAGAATTATTTCCTTGGTGAAGAAAAACCCCTTCACAACATCTAGAAGTCAAGAACCCTCTTGAGGAGGTGGGCGTATCATTGTCAAAATCTACGATCAAGAGACGTGTATAGTATGCGAGAGTGTATAGAACTATACTTTCTGCTCAGATTTAGTCAAATGCTGCAAAACTGATAGGACGGCACATCACAGTACAGATGGATAATGATTTAAGGCAAATAAATGGAATGTTCTTAAATGGCCGAGTCAGAAACCTGACCTCAACCCACTTGAGCATGCTTTTCAGTTACTGAAGACAAAACTGAACGCCGAAGACCCACAAACAAGCAGTAACTGAAAGCGGCTGCAGTAAAGGCCTGGCTAAGCATCTCAGGGAGGAAACTCAGCATTTGATGATGTCAGTGGGTTCCAGACTTCAGGCAGTCATTGACTGCAAAGGATTTGCTTCCATGTATTAAAAATAATTCTAGTAATTATGATTGTTAGTTTGGCCAATTACTTTTGAGCCTGTGAAAATTGAGTTACTACGTAAAAAAGGCTGCAATTCCTAAACAGTTATTGCAATATTTTTGTTAAACCTTTTGAATTAAAACTGAAAGTCTAATCACATCTTCATTGGTTCATTTCAAATCAATTATGGTGGTGTACAGAGGCAAAAATTGTTTCACTGTTCAAATACTTATGGACCTGACTTTATATATACACACACACACACACACATATGGCCGGGTGTGTGTATGTCGCTTACCTGGGGAAGAGATGGCACCAGGATGCACTATGGGAAGAACGCAAGCTGGCAGAGGCAGTGTGATGCTCTGGGCAATGTTCTGCTGGGAAACCTTGTGTCCTGGCATTCATGTTACTTTGACATGTACCACCTACCTAAACATCGTTGCAGACCAAGTACACCCCTTCATGGCAACGGTATTCCCTAATGGCAGTGGCCTCTTTCAGTAGGATAATGCACCCTGCCACACTGCAAAAACTGTTCAGGAATGGTTTGAGGAATATGACAAAGTGTTTAGGATGTTCACTTGGCCTCCAAATTCCCAGATCTCAATCCGATCGTGCATCTGTGAGATGTACTGGACAAACAAGTCCGATCCATGGAGGCCCCACCTCACAACTTACAGGACTTAAAGGATCTGCTGCTAACATCTTGGACATAGACAGTAGATCAGAATTGCAGCATTTATTTCCTGATATTTCCACCTAGATGTGTTACACAACTTGGAACATGGCACCTTTGATGGCAGACCACCAAATTTTTAGGTGAGCAAAAGTATAGGAACAGATAGTCTTAAAGTAAATAACACTTAATATTTGGTTGCATATCCCTTGCAACCATTTCACCCATTTTTCAAGTGATCGAAAACATTGGAACATGTGACAGACAGTTGTTTCTTGTTGCCTAAGTGTGCCCTGTTAGATTGATTTTTTTTTTAACAATTAATACCTCTTAATATCTATTTTTGGTTAGAGTCCTGGGTTTTGCCTGTGGAGACTGCATTTATTGTTAAAAAGGATAAACCAACATGTGGACCATTTTGAAGCTGACAAAAGAGGGAAAATTGATTGAGCCATTGCAAAAACATTGGGCATAGCCAGTCCAAAAATTTGGAATGACCTGGAAAAGAAATAAACCAGATGACAGAAACATTGTGAGAGCTGTGGAGAAAACCCAAAAACAACAGTCACTGACATCAAAATAACCTCCACAGGGCAGGGGTGAAGCTATCACAAGCCACCTTCTGAAGAAGACTTCGAGAGCTGAAATATAGAGGCCATACAACAACATGCAAAGAACTCATCAGCGGTAAGTATCAGAAGGCCAGATTGAAATTCACAAAGAAATACAAAGATGAGCCACAACAGTTCTCAAGTGATGGAAAGGCCAAAGTGTGGAGAAAGAAAGGATCTGTTCATAATCTAAAACATACAAGATTATTAGTCATGCTCGGTGGAGGTAGTGTCATGGCTTGAGCTTACGTGGCTGCTTCGGCACTGGGCTCACTAATCTTTATTGATGATATAGCTCATGATGGTAGCAGCAGAATGGATTCAGATGTGACAGAAACATTCGGTCTTCCAATTTACAGAGAAATGCATCCAATCTAATTGGGAGGAACTTCATCATGCAGCAAGACAATGACCCAAAACATACTGCCAACATAACAAAGGACTTTATCAGGGGGGAAAAAAAGTGGAAGGTTTTAGACTGGCCAAGTCGATCACCAGACCCTAACCCAATTGACCATGCTTGTCACCTTTTGAAGAGGAGACTGGAGGAAGGTTTCCCTCAAAACAAACGACAACTGAAAAAAGCTGCAGTACAAGCCAGGAAAAGCATCACAAAAAAAGAGTTCAACAATTTGGCCATGTCAGACGGTCGCTGTCAGATGGTCAGTTACTGCAAGCAAGGGATATGCAAACAAATATTAAGTGCTATTTAATTTTCTTTAAGACTATCTGTTCATATACTTTTGCTCACCTAAAAATTTGGTGGTCTGCCATCAAAGGTGCCATTTTCCTTGCTGTTTAATACATGTAGACAGACAGACAATCCCAGAATGGAATTCACAGATTACAGCAGCAATCCAAAAAGTAGTGTGTGCAACCAAGAGTGTTCAGAATAATAAAAATAAACATAAACATCTTCGGTAAAAAAAAAAAAAGAAGAAGAAGAAGAACACAAAATATAGTATAGGACTATATTTGAAGATGTACTGTATATTAAGACATGCAGGGTGTGAGACAAAGAGAAGGCTTACCATAGAGAAACTTTTTTTTTTTCTCTTCTTTTTTAATTTCGGCATTGTGATAAACTATAAATAAAAATGTACAACATCGAACGAAATAGTTACACAAATAAAACTTTCCTTACAACATAAGTATTTTTATGTATGCCTTTCCATTCTTTTTATTGTTTATTTAGACAGATCATGCAGTAAGGTTGATGTCAGACAGGACAGCAGCTTTGCACAGGTAGTCTACATTTAAAACTAGGTTTTTTTGTAAATATGTTTATGTGGACTGTGGAAAGAAGAACAAGAATTTTCCAGCTAATATGTAGGCAATTGTACTGTGTCAGCCTCATTCAAGGTAATTGACCGTGCTGAATATAGGTAGCTGTTAAAGGTGTAAATGGTTACAATCTTTTTAATGGATGTGCACAAATATACTATACTAGAGAATAGCCAAAGTTTCATGTTTAGACAGCATAGCTTTTATGCACTAGTAATCAAGGATTATTTGTTTTTCCATTAGCCCCCCCACCCCCCCACCCCCTTTTTTTTTTTCCCACAGCAGTGAGGTTGAGGCAGGGCAGCAGCTTTCAGCAGGTAGTCCACATTTAAAAAACAATATTGTAATCTATGGACTGTTGTACTGTTTCAACATTAGCATAGGAAATAATTTGATTCATGTTCTTATTAACGTGACTGTACAAATCTACTAGAAATGTTTCCCAAACAAGGTTACACTTTGATGGCCTGTCAAAGTATGGCTGAGGTATAATTTGTCCCATTAAAAAATAAAGTAATTAATTTATTAAGCCATTTTGACAAACCCAGGGGCACTGTTTCAGCTTGTCCTTTAAAAGAACACACTTTGTGGGAGGGTAGGAGGGTTGTAGGGAAAGCGGTGGCTGAGCAGACCTCTTCTGTCAAGGTGACTGTAATAACATCAGTCTGACATAAAACAGCATAGGGAGGGGAGAAACCCAGTGAAATTACTTGATGAATTCACACTCTTGTCCTTAGACATCAGCTAATCCTGATCTTCACAAATAAGGGCTTGCTATGATTAAACAATAAATACACCAGTGTGAAAATATTTTAGTCAGGCATTTTAATCAGCTTGAAAAAAATCTCTGAGGGCTGAGCTCCTCATATCTCAAAGTTCTACAAGCACCCCTGGTAAAGTCATGACTCAGGTTGCACCTAACATTCCAGGTGCAAGTGCATTGAAACTGTAGCATTTAAATGGCATGGACCCTGGGTTTTTAAAAAGGTTGTTTTGTTTTTTTCTTCTTGCAGGACCAATGTAGCACACTGGATTTTTATGTTGCATTTAAAAATAGCATTGTGTGATCTGTTAGTTTAAATTAGTTTAGTCCTTTGAGCAGTAAACCAAAAATTGCTCTCTTGTTCTTATATTTGACCGAAAAGTGTGTTTTACTGTCTTACAGATGTCTGCCACGCACATTTTAATGCACACTTCAGCTACTTCAGCCACCACTGCCTCTGAGCAGAATGCACAAACTACTTTTTCCATAGGCCACTTTGGCAAGGAGCAGATCCGCATCATTGATGGGCCATCTAACCACTGCGTGGCTCATGCAAAGCTCTCCGGAATGAGGGAAGTAGTCCAAGGGTCTAGCAGCCTCAGTCCCAACCTTTCTGTTTCACCAGTCAATAGCGAGGAGGATGATGGAGGAGGTGGGCCCAGGGTGAGGAAAAAACGCAAAAAAAAAGACAAGAAAGACACAAGAGAGGACAGAGAGTGCGACATTAGACCAAAGAAAAAGAAGGTACAGAAAGAAGGGAAGGGGCTGCTCCTGAAGAAATCGAAAGCACTGAAGGAGCTAAAAGAGACAAAGAAGGTGGAGGGGAAGGTAGTAAAGGATCCTAAAAAGGTCAAGAAAGTTCAAGAGGTCAAGTCAAAAACACAGGGAAAGGATGTGACCTCCCCACCAAGGCAGCGTGGGAGGAAGCCGAAGTGAGTTGAGGATAAATTATGGCATTAAAGTACATTCCTTTATTTAAGTAAGGAATAAAACATGACTGGGTGTGCTTTTATAGGAAAATAATCAACGACGTGGTGATGAGATGCCAAAACAAACCTGGAGTTGATCATTTTCCTATAAGTTATCAGTGTTTGTTACATTTAATGTTGTGAAGTGTCCGTGAGAGAAGTTCCTGTTATTACTTACGTTATAATAGCTTCAGTTGTGGCCAAAAGTTGACATACACTTGGGCTAAAGATATTCAGTCTGTTTTTCAAAACACCACACATTTCCTGTTACCATAAGTTTCTTTTGGCAAGTCAATTAGGGCATCTACTTTGTTCGCATCAGAGATCATTTTAAAATAATAACATAACACTATAACATAATTCCAGGGGAAAAAAATTGGGACCTCCACATATCCAGTTTCTCCTTAGGAGCAATTTCCAAACAACTGAAGGTACCATGAGCATCTGGACAAACAATTGCATGCAAATATAAAAATCTTGGGACAGAAGAGACACTGCATCATTCAGGAAATAGGCACAAATTAACTCCCAAGGATGAATGAACTTTGGTCCAAAAGGTTCAACTGAACCCCAAGACAGTGACAAAGGAAATGGTGAAGGAGGAATCAGGTATGATATTATGTTACACCTGTCAGGAGGAATGAGCAAAGATTCCGGTAAAGTATTGTGAGAAGCTTGTGGGAGCCTACCCCAAGTGTTTGATCCAAGTTCAAGCAATTAACATGCCACTAAATACTAACAACGTGTATGTAAACTTTTGACACACTGAAAATCTGATATATCAGCGCTGAAATAAATCTCTCTTAGCTATTATTTTGAAATTACAACTGATAAAATAAAGTAATTATTTGCCTTAATACAGGGAATGTATGGTAACATAAAATGTGTGGAGTTACACAAAATTGGGTCTGAATGTCTTTGGCCTAGCTGTTGTTCTAACAGTTGTTCTCTTGCTAGCCTCTTTTTTTTTTTTTTTTTAATCATATTAGAACAAATCCGTTGGTATGGAGCTGTGATTAGAATTACAGCTGTTGCTACCGTCAAAGCTTTGCTATTATAGAAAATTAATTAACACCTTCTGACCAGTCAGATTCAGGAATTCAATGTTGTGGTATAGTACTAGAAGTAAAGATTTGTCAAAAGTGATACCGCTATGATACAACTTAATATGATGTGATATACTGTGTGATATGATATTTAGTTTGTGTTAACTTTGTTAGAGATCTTAATAAAATGTAAAGCTTTTTTCCCATGTTTTTTCCCCCATGTTGTGCAGAGAGCAGAGTGTTGTACCCCTGGAGAAAAGGAAAAAAGGGAAGCGGAAAAATGATGCACCGCAGGAGGCGGCCGAGAGTGATGATACGGCCTCGCTCTGTACACTGGCTACAGGAGAAGAGAGCACTGACCCTATGGACAACACTGTGAGTACCCCATTCATGTTTTCTTTGTCATTCCTGCAGTTAATTCTGTCTATGCATTTCATATGATGCTCTTTTATCTTCTAGACATTGATGATTAAACAGCCTAACTTACTTCGCTTATTTAGCTTCTGTTTGCCTGTTTTTCTTGATTTGGTTACTGTTGCTTTACTGTTGCTTTACTGCTTACTGTTGCTTTGTGTTGTGTGTGAAGATGTGTAAACAGAGGATTTAGCACCTATAATAATATTAGAAAGTAGCAAAGTAGATGAAAATGACTTTTGGGGATCTCTCTTTTTTTTTTTTATTTGATAACCAAGTAATTGTCTTTCTTTTTACACACTCAAACTTTCATTGGTCTTGTTCTTTCACTTGTCTGCAGAAGAGGAGATCAGGGCGTCAGGTGAAGCGTAGGAAGTACAATGAAGATCTAGATTTTAAGGTTGTGGATGATGATGGTGAGACCATTGCTGTGCTGGGAACAGAGCGAATTCCCGCTATCTCCTCCTCTACCCTGGCTTGGCAAGCAGAGGTAACTGCAGTATCTCCCACCATTCCACTTCACCACACATCTGCACTACTTCTGTCTTCTAGCCTGCCTTCATAAATGTACACTAACTCCAAGATGACAGATATAAGTCTAGGTGCAGAATTGTGCTTGTTAAATTTTCATATAACTAGTATTACAGTGTATATATAGTATATTTAACATGGTTTGAAATATTACCAAAAACAAAAAGTGAATACCTGTACATGAATACCTGTACTTGAACACAGTTTTTAAATAGGGATGGCTCTGATATTGAAGAGCAAGCTGACTAACATATCTACTCCTCTAACTGACTAGCATTTTTGCTGTGCAACAGGTTATGTTTAGCTAGTTAGCTAAATTTAACCACAGACATCTAAGAAATTGAGATATTGTTTAATCAAAAATCATTAGTTACAGCTCTAGTTGTTAACTTATTTTTGTAAACATATTTGTGCGTAAAGCCAATTCTTCCTTCCACTCCTCATCTGGAGAGAGTGAGGATGCTACTGTATATCTGTGGCCTCATCTGGGAGACAACTTCTGTTTGATGGGCAACCATTGGTTGATGACCAGTCATCATCAGTCCTAAGGTAACAGGCTCTAAACAGGCTGTAATAGCCACCCTGAAAATGGCAGTGGCCCATATCGGATTGGATACTGATATACAACTCATGCCACAGTGCAAGGACTACATTGAGAGCATTAGAATAGGCTCGAGCTTATTAGCATACCAGCTGTTGGTGGTTTTGCCAGATGAAGGACTATGCTCAGATGTACACTGCCTATGCACAGTCCAGGCGCACAGATGATACATATAGGCAGTTTGCTGGTAGTATTGCTGCTTGCACTGGATCGGTTGTTCCAGTTGGCAGCAATTGAACCCACTGTGATTGAACTGATTGTAACTGCACTTTTGGCAGTGAGACACTTAGGCCAGGACTCAGGGTGACTGTCCGCCAGTCTGGTCCTTGGTCAGTGGCAGGTATGGATAGTGCAGTGAGAGTTATGGGTGTGTGAAGACAACACTATGGAGCCTGTCTAATGTACCTGGATCACTCTTTTGGCCTGCAAACAGGCACAATCTATTAGCGCAATCACGTGGAATCACGTAATCATCTCTGCAGGCCTTGTCAGCCATGGTGGACACTAAACAATCACCTGACCATTGTCTAAAATGCCTTTGCTGTAACTTTAAGTTCCCTTCACTGGAATTAAGGGGCCTAGCCCAAACCAGCATGACAGCTCCATGGAGACATGGTTTGCCAAGGTTGGTGTGGAGATTAATTGGAAAGCAGACTGTGCACCATGTGGCCTTGTCACCTAGTGCCCAACTTCACTAATGCTCTTGTTGCTGAATGGGCAAAAATTCCCATAGCCACGTTCCAAAATCTAGTGGAAAGCCTTCCCAAAAGAGTGGAGGCTGTTACAACAGCAAAGGGAGGACCATCTTTGGAATTTGATGTTCAACAAACACATAGTCATGAGAAAAAGAAAGTACAACCCACACAGTCATGCATATACCCATACACCCTTCCAGTTGTCACTGTTGTCGTTTTACTCTGTCTCGGTGTTTTACTTTGTTGCTTCTCCTTGTCTATTCTTGCTTCTCTCCTTTGTCTCAGGAACCCCCTGAAGATGAAGCCAACATCATTGAAAAGATTCTCTCTGTGCGGACTATTAAGAAGGAGGTGGTGTGGCCTCTTTTAATTTTGTGTAGTCTTTGAAGTGTTTGATAACATCTTCCTCACCTATTTTATGTTATTTTTCCCATTGTTTCAGACATTCCCTGGAGAACCAGTTGAAGAGTCAGAAGAGTTTTATGTGAAATACAGAAATTTGTAAGTCTAATGCCTAACCCTAATGCTAGAAGTGGTGGAAACTACTTATGTTCCATCCAAAATCATTTTCACCTTTTTTTTAAAGAATAGTCTTTTTTTTCTAAGTGTATGTGACAGAATTGCCAAACATACATTCAGATGAACACAGAAATAGTTTTTGCAATGGCTATCCCAGTCCCTGAATTTGTGAATCACTGGTCTGCATTTGAGAGAGAAGTCTGTCTGTAAAATGTAATATAAATGTATAAATGCTTAGCCAACTGGAGCAGGCAGGAAGCATCATGTTTACTACATGATGTCACAGGTGTGACTCACCCTCAGTGTGTAAATAGCAGGCATTCCCCACCATTCAGTGTAATTCCCAGCCTACCACCAGTAAAAGCCGCTGAACTTAAAAGGCAACACAAACACAGCATTATTATATATCACTGATGATGCGGAGGCACAAGACATTGATAAGCTTTAAAAGCAAATAAAAGTATCTTAAACTGGGTAATGCAATGGACAGGGAGCTGGTGCTACTTAGTACCTCACTCTAAGCAGCCTAGCAGCAGCATTCTATATTAACTGTAAATAAACATGACTTATTAACACCTGAAAAGTAACTAAAGAGGACTTGACACCTATATACAGGGCATTACCATAGTCTAGAAGAGATTAAATTTAAGCATGTGTATTTTCTTTTTCCTAAAAAGTAACTAAGTAACTAAATAGGAACCTGTTATTAACACCTGTATGCAAACAATTACCGTAGTCTAGAAGAGATTAAATGAAAACATGTTTACTTTCTTTTTCTCTAGGCCATGTAAAGAAAGAAATGTTTAGATTTTAGCAATTGCTCTAAGTTAAAAGAAGCTGCTCTCCACCCATGCAATGTTGTAGAAACAGACACCATGGTGTTATCGTGTTTCACCACCAGCAAAAACTCGATTTTTTTTGCTTCTTCTCCTATAAATTTTGTCCAATTATCACCAAATTTGGAGCATCGTGAGACCAAACTGAACAAACTTGTTTCTCAGATTTTTGATACAATGGATAGTTTGTCTATAACGCCCAAACAGTAGGCTTTATAATTGCAATCAATAACTGCAATCATATTTTTTTTTTTTTTTTTCTTGACTCCCTAGAAAGTGCTGAGAGTTCTTCATGTGCGGAATTTGTGATTTGCCAAACAGGATGTCAGCCATTGTGAAATTGAATTAAAGAAAAACTTTTTTTGCTTCTTCTCCTACAAATTTGGACCAATCATTACAAAATTTGGCTGACAGCATCATGAGACCAATCCAAACGACTAGTTTTTCAGATTTTGATATGCCACACTTCCATAACCTGCAAACGAATTTGACTGCTGAGTCACCGTACAGGAAATGAGGGCAAATTTAAGCAATAAATACCCATATAAAATGATATGTCCTGCTGCTTTGTACTTTTTTTGGTTTTGTTGCTAGTTCCTACCTTCACTGTAAATGGGCAACACTGGAGGAGCTGGAAAAGGACCCGCGTATTCACCAAAAAATCAAGCGCTTCAGGAACAAACATGCACAAATGAAACACATTTTCTCAGAGGTAACGTGTCATATAGAAACATTAATTTATTACTCATGGAGATTGTGTGTGTATTTATGTGTGAACCAAAGTAGTTTAATCTTATTCATTTGCTGATTTGTTTATCTAAATCTAAATCAATTCCTTGTGATACCCTGGTTGGCATGTTATTGTTATAATGTGGAACATGCCCAAAAAAGAATTATTAATGAATCATAAGTTCAGTGCAAATGCATCAATATGTGAACAACAAAAATAATATTTAGAAAGAGTTGCAATTATGAGTGTTTGCTTGCAAGTTTTCATTTATTGTTAGCCATAACATTTTTAAGTTATTTAGGTGGTGTTTTTAATTTAATTGTATTTTTTATGGTGCTCTGTATTAGTAATGTCGGTTTCAATCTCTCTAGCTCGATGAAGACCTCTTTAATCCTGACTATGTTGAAGTAGATCGGGTTTTGGAGATTGCGATCACTACAGACACGGAAACTGGAGAGGGGAGTATCACTTTAGTAGAAATAAAGTGTGTATACAATCTGTCTTAGACTGCTGTTAGAAGTCACTGCATGTGTACTAACAGGAGGTGACGCACTACCTGGTAAAGTGGTGTTCTCTGTCCTATGAGGAAAGCACTTGGGAACTACAGGAGGATGTAGACCCTGTGAAGATTCGTGAGTTTGAAGAGCTCAAGAAAATACCAGAACTCACACCTGTTGTAAGATTTTGCATTGAATTCATCTGAACTGAATTTACGTCCTGAGTATATCATGAAGAGACATGGTTTTGTTCAGTGTTCATATATTACGTTTTTATTTTACCTGAAGGTAACTAACACAGCATTACATGTAACGCAATGACTTTTTATATGTAATACTATGCTTTAAAATATTTCTCAGGAGTTATATACTTCCTCTCATTGTTTCACTGTAGGAGAGGCCTTCACCAGAGCAATGGCAAAAGCTTGAACAGTCTCGTGAATACAGAAATGGCAACCAACTCAGAGAATACCAGCTAGAAGGCATGAACTGGCTTCTTTTCAATTGGTACAATAGGTAATAATGCACTAGTTTCACAAAAATCATAATCTTCTAAAGCTTCTAATGTTTGAACCAAATTATCTGTCACTGACATATTACAAAAAAAAGTTCTTCTTTGTTTTAAGCCTCACTGTTTGACACTGTTTGATTGGTGTTCAAAATAAAAAATGAGCTATCTACACTCACCGAACACATTAGGAACACTATACTAATACTGGCTAGGGCATCTCTTTGCTCTCAAAACAGCCTAAATTCTTCATGGCATGGATTCCACAAGCTGTTGGAAACAATTCTTTGAGATTCTGGTCCATGTTGACATGAGTGAATCATGCAATTACTACAGATTTTTCAGGTGTGCTTATATGCTGCAAATCTCCCATTCTACCACATCACAAAGGTGTTTTATTAGATTCAGATCTGGTAACTCGGAAGGCCACTGAAGAACACTGAGCTCATTGTCATGTTCATGAAACCAGTTGAGACGTCTTTTGCTTTGTAACACGGTGCATAATCATGCTGGAAGTTGCCATTAGAAGATGGGTAAATTGTGACCATGAAGGGATGCACATGGTCAGCAACAATACTCAAACAGGCTGTGGCATTCAAGCGATGATTGATCGGTATCACCAGGCCCAAAGTGTACCCAAGAAAACATTCCCCACACCATTACACCACCTCCACCAGCCTGGACTGTTGACAAAAGGCAGGTTGAGTCCATGGATTCATGCTGTTGGCACCAAATTCTGACTCTACTATCTATGGGCCTCAGAAGAAAACGAGATTTCCTCAGACCAGGCTACGTTTTTCCAGTCTTCAGCTGTCCAGTTTTGGTGAGCCTGTGCCCACTGCAGCTTTAGTTTTCTGTTCTTGGCTGACAGAAGTGGAACCTGACATGGTCTTCTGCTGTTATAGCCCATCCACCTCAAGGTTCGAAGTGTTGTGCATTCTGAGATGCTTTTTTTTCCTTTATTTCACCAATCTGTGAAATAAAGAGACTGTTGAGACACTGTTGCACGTGAAAATCCCAGGAGATCAGCAGTTATAGAAATGCTCACCCGTTTCTCACCAACAATCATGCCACAGACAGAATCGCTGAGCTCACTTCTTCCCCATTGTGATGGTTGTTGTGAACATTACACGAAGCTGCTGACCCGTATCTGCATGATTTTGTGCATTGTACTGCTGCCACAGGATTGACTAATTAGATAATTGCATGAATGTGTAGGTGTACAGGTGTTCCTAATAAAGTGTTCAGTGAGTGTATATCTTAGAAAACAAGTTAAAAACAACTTTACTCTCAATAGATATGACAATCAAGAATAGAAATCTAGAAATTACAATTTTTGGTGGACTTACTTTATAACAGTGACTAACACTCATACACAAAAATAATTTATCAAATGTAATTTTAAGAAATTATATACTATCATCTTTCTCTCTAGGAAAAATTGTATCCTAGCTGATGAAATGGGCCTAGGAAAAACCATCCAGTCCATAACATTCCTCTATGAGATCTTCCTTATGGGTTTGAGAGGTCCCTTCCTTATCATTGCTCCTCTCTCCACCATTACAAACTGGGAGAGAGAGTTCCGCACATGGACGGAGATTAATGTAATTGTTTATCATGGTAGTCAGATCAGCCGCCAGATGATCCTGCAGTACGAGATGTATCACAGAGATGAACAGGTATATTCACTTCATTTCAATTTTATTTGTATAATGCTTTTAACAATATACATTGTCACAATGCAGCTTTGCAATTTCAGAAGATCCAAACAGAAGAAGTGTCAGGATGAATGTGGAAGGTCTGGACGGCAAGAGGTGCCACAGCAGTAGAAGTGTCAGGATCAGGCACAGAGATCACATTAGGCAGAAGCAGTACACGTATAGCTCAACAGAGAGAGAACGAGAGCAGTTTTAAAAATTGAGACTGTATCTGAGTCTTGAACTCTAATTGGAAGTCTATTCAATAGCTGGAAGGCTTTGTAGGAAAAAGCACTTCTCTTGCTATAGTCTGTATTACTCCAGGTACTATAAAGAACCTTTTGATCAAAGCAGGCATGGTGGAACATAATCAATACCAAATTTCACTGGGAGCCAGTGTCATATGAATAAATGTGGGTGATATGATCAAACTTTCTAGATTTAGTAAGGATGCTGGCTGTGACATATTTTGTACTAACTATAGCTTGTTCATGCACCAAATGGCAAATCCAGACAGCAAGGCGATACAATAGGCCAATATGGAGGTAACAAAAGCATGAGCTATTTTTTTTCTGCGTCATTTAAAAATATTTCTTATGCTAAGAAAAAAGGCTATCCTAGTAATATTATCTGCATGAGCTTCAAATGAGAGACAATAATTACACCAAGGTCTTTCACTGCTGCACATAATGTAACAGAAAGCCATCCATAGTTACTATATAATCACCTAGCTTACTTCTTACTTCTGCTTGTGGCCTTAGTAGAATACGTCTGTCTTGTTGGAATTAATTATGAAGAAGTTACTCAGCATTCAATATCTAATGTCCTTTACATATTCCACAATTTTTTCAAGCTAGATTTTTTTGTCATATGACTTTGCTGAAACATAGAGCTGCGTGTCAGCAGTGGAAACTAATAACCTGTTTATGAATAACTGTACCTAGATGTAGCATTATATGGAGGGGGAAGTATTTGGCCTAGAACAGAGCCTTGTGGAACACCAAACTACTTTTGTATGCATAGAGCAGCATTAATATTTTAATATTTTAACAGTCAGTCAGATAAGACCTGAGCCAAGAAAGAGCTGGTCCTTAACTCCACCAAAATGTATAGTACATGTACATTCACATCATTGACAAACTTATTATTTTAGTTGTCTACCACATTATGTGTATTTGAATTGAAATTAAATCAAGTATATGCACTTAAGGTGCAGATTTATGGCTTTAATTTGCAGGTATGTACGTCCACATTGTGTGATTATTACAGTAGTTGGTACATGTGGCCCCCTACTTTTTAAGGGCTTAGAAGTAAGTGGACAAACTAATAATCATACGTCAATCAGCCATAACATTAAACCCACCTGCCTGATATTGTGTAGGTCCCACTTGTGCTGCCAAAACAGCTCTGACCCATTGAGGCACGGACTGCAGAAGACCTCTGAAGGTGTGCTGAGGTATCTGGCACCAAGACGTTGGCAGCAGATCCTTTTAGTTCTGGAAGTTGCGAGGTGGGGTCTCCATAGATTGGACTTGTTTGTCCAGCACATCCCACAGATGCTCGATCGGATTGAGATCTGGGGAATTTGGAGGCCAAGTCAACACCTTGAACTTTTTGTCATTTCTGAACAATTTTCGCAGTGTGGCAGGGCACATTATCCTGCTGGAAGAGGCCACTGCCATTAGGGAATACCTTTGCCTTGAGGGGGTGCAGCACTGTTTAGGTAGGTGGTATGTGTCAAAGTAACATCCACATGAATGCCAGGATACAAGGCTTCCCAGGAGAACATTGCCCAGAGCATCACACTGCCTCCATCAGCTTGCCTTCTTCCCATAGTGCATCCTGGTGCTGTCTCTTTCCTAGGTGAGTGACGCGCGCACACACGCAGCCATCCACAAAATGTAAAAGAAAACGTCATTCATCAGACCAGGCCATCTTCTTCCACTATTCCATGGTCCAGTTTTGATACGTGCCTATTGTAGGCACTTTCGGCGGTGCACAGGGGTCAGCATGGGTCTACGGCTACGCAGCCCCATACGCAGCAAGCTGTAAGGAACTGTGTGTTCTGCCACCTTTCTGTCATAGCCAGCATTAACACTTTTGGTACCACTGCATCTCGGAAACACCCCACAAGATCTGCTGTTTTGGAGATGCTCTGATCCAGTTGTCTAGCCAGCACAATTTGGCCATTGTCGAAGTTGCACAGATCCTTATGCTTGCTCAGTTTTCCTGCTCCCAACACGTCAACTTCGAGAACTGGCTGTTCACTTGCTGCCTAATATTTCCCACCCCTTGACAGGTGCCACTGTAAAGGTAATCAATGTCATTCACTTCACCTCTCAGTGGTTTTAATGTTATGTCTGATCGGTGCAAATACAACAATCATTTTTATACTCTGCTGTCAATCCTTTGCAGTCAGTGACTGTCTGAAGTCTGGAATCCATAGACATTATCAGATGCTGGGTTTCTTCCCTGATGATGCTCTGCCAGGCCTTTACTACAGTTTTCACGTTCTGCTTGTTCTTGGGACATTTCGCCTTGCATTTTGTCTTTAGCATGGCATGTAAAAGGCATGCTCAACTGGATTCAGGTCAGGTGATTGACTGGGTCATTACAGAACATTCCACTTTTTTGCCTTAAAAAGGTTGTAAAAATGTTTCGGGTCATTGTCCATCTGCAGTGTGAAGCGCCATCTAATGAATTATGAAGCATTTGCCTGAATTTAACAGATAATATAGCACTATACACTGTAGACTTAATACTGCTGCTTTTGGCAGCAGTCACATCATCAATAAATACAAAGAGACCAGTTCCATTAGCAGCCATACATCTCCACACCATAAGATGAGGTGTTATGATGTGGAGCCCTTCTCCATATTCTTCTCTTCCCATCATACTGGAAGAAGTTTATATTTGTCTCATCTGTCCGTAGAATGTTTTTTACCGAACTGTATGGTCTTTTTTTTTTTTTTTTTTTTAGATGGTTTTGGCAAACTCTAATATGGTTTTCCTGTATTGTAAGGTTTACCAATGGTTTACATCTTGTGGTAAACCCATTGTATTTACACTGGTGAAGCCTTTTCTTGATAGTTGACTTTGACATAGATATGCAAACCTCCTGGAAGGTGTTCTTGATCTGGCCAACTGTTATGATGGGGGTTTCTTCACCAGGGAAGGTATTTTCAGTCATCTACTACAGTTGTTTTCTGTAGTCTTCGGGGCCTATTGGTGTTCCTGAGTTCACCAGTGCATTCTTTCTTTTTAAGAATGTACTAAAGAGTTGATTTGGACACACCAAATGTTTTTGCTATCTCTCTGATGGGTTTGTTTTGATTTTTTCAGCCTAATAAAGGTTTGCTTTGCTGGCAGTGACAACTCTTTGAACTTCATATAGAGAGAGACAGCAACAGATTCCAAAAGAAAATGCCATGAATTTGAATGCCTTGCATTTAACTCTAGACCTTTGATCTGTTTACTTGTAAGTGAAATAATGAGGGAATAAGACCAACCTGGCCAGTGAACAGCTGACCAGCCAATTGTCAAATTACTTTTGGTCTCTTACCAAGGGGGAGACCACATATAGGAAATGCTGTAATTCTTACACAGTTCACATGATGTCGATGTACATACCCTCAAATTAAAACCGAAAGTCTGAGTGCATGTATTTAACTTCAACTCCAATATACCGTGATAGCTAAAATAACAATTATTTTGTCAATTTCCAAATATTTATGTACCTGACTGTATATCTAGTAATGGATAATGATTTATGAAGACAAATGAAATAGAATAGTTTGGGTAGGTGATCAAGTTAAGGATGAAATATGGCAACAAGGGGAGTTTGGTTGAATTTGCACCTTGCAGATAGATATAAATGAAGTAAATAGAGGTAAATGCTGAGGATTAATACAAATTTATTTGTTTGGGTTCTTTTTTTTTGCCTCTGTTTACTTCTTTGCAGGGAAACATAATGCCTGGCCTGTTTAAGTTTCATGGTGTAATCACCACATTTGAGATGATCATGGCTGATTGCCCTGAACTGAAAAAGGTTAATTGGCGCTGTGTGGTGATTGATGAAGCCCATCGACTGAAGAATCGTAACTGTAAACTGCTGGAAGGACTCAAACTCATGAACTTGGTTTGTTTATTAGCCTCCTACCCTTATTTTGTTTTCTCCATTAGTCTGTTCAAGGTAAACTCTGTTTTTAAATATGTTAATGATATACCATTGGTTTTCTACAAAATTGTGTTTGATCTCAACAGCAACAACAAAGACAGAAATAGAGCCAGTCATGGAAATAGAGTTGGTGTGTAGTCTACAGACAGAATTTTTGGCACCATTAATGGAGATGGGGGAGATTTTCCTGTAATATCTAGCAAAATTGGAGTACACTTGTATAGAGATATTGGATTACTCCTCCACTCTAGGGCTTGCACGACTGTTAATTTTTACTATTCATTCAGTAATTCAAAAAAGTATTTGACTGGTTGACTAGTTGTCTTTTTTGTAGTTAAAGCAAAATTTGTTTTAAGCTGCTGTAATTCATTAAATTCTCAAGCAGCAATCACCAAAATTAACATGGTCAAACCTGGGTAGACCAGGACCTGTCATGGAATTACAGACAGATTGAACTCGTACATCTCTTTCTATCCATCTTTATTTCTTCCCCCATTTATTTTAATGGGGGTAAACTAGAGTGGGTGACTTCATCGCCACTCTAGCTAGTAAATTGTCTGAATTAGCTGTTTCGACAAACCATTTTACTGTAAAATCCTTATACTTTCACCTAGAAACTTCATTCAAGCTTTAAACTGTTAAGCTACTTCCCCTTTCCAAAACCTCTAAATATATAATTGTTTCAAAAAATATATTTTTCAAGTTATGAGTGCCATCAGTGTTGGCTTTTACTAAATGTTCATGTGTTTTTAAACAGCCATAAATCAACAATTCTCACTCAGTCTACACAATTTTTGCAACAAAACTGCTTATGTAAAGTTTATATCCATTACCTGACAGTTAACTATTTGAGGCACCACTATTGAAATACTGAAGTCATTACTTTGGTATTCATTATGCCTTGCATCCACAGGAAATGCGTGAAAAATATGAAAAATAAAAGTCGTTCCTGTATTTTGATGCAGAGAACAGCAGTCTTATAGTGTACAAGTTTATTATAAGCATGCATTGCCACTGTGATCATATAGAGTTTGTTAATCCACTGAGATTTTCAAACAATCATTTTAAACTCTATGGCTGTTTCACAAAGTTTGCTAAAGTAGGACTACATTGTGAAATATTGAGCTGACATTCAGTAAAGTTTTCAGTGTGTGTTTTGTTTATTGTCCTTTTTCCTCTTCAGTATCTGTCCCCTACCACTGACATGTAGAACAAATTGCAGTGGAAAAACAATACTTGATTGTGCATTATTAGATTAATGTTTTAACTAAGTATCTGTTCATCATGTCCTATCATAAAGTCATATTTGAAGAGAAAATAAAAAAGGCACATCACTAACTAATACCCCAAGGGAACTAAAAAATGGTTAAAGGCAGCATCAGGGTTTCTGAAGAGTGAAACAAATTAAAACCCAGGGCTGAATAAATTTATATTAGTTTGCCACTGATGCTTTAAGAGAAAATTGAAAGTATTTTTGTTAGAGAAATTATAAGTAGTTTCTTTCTTTTTTCTGGTTGAGCTGAAATTTTTAATAATTGTCTGTAATGATTATACAATTACGTTTACATGTTTTACTTAGGGGTGCCAGGATTCTGGAGTTACTACTAACACTTCTCTAAATACTGACCACAATGCATATTGATAAGATTCATTGTAATGTTATCAGGAACTTTGTGTTTATTTAAAGCTAAAAAACAAATTGCAATTAAATACTGCAATCCAAAAATCTGAACTGTATTCATGTTAGTCAGAAATTAATGCATATCTTTGTGACAAATACAGAACAGAGAAAACTTCCCAGATGCATTCAGCCACCTATGAAAAGTCAAGGCTCTTAGAATGCTGACTCATCTTGCCCCTATTTTTCCCCTCTCTCTCTTCAGGAGCATAAAGTGCTCCTTACAGGTACACCTCTACAGAACTCTGTGGAGGAACTCTTCAGTCTGCTCAACTTCCTGGAGCCAGTGCAGTTTCCCTCAGAGAGCACATTCCTTGAGGAGTTCGGAGATCTAAAAACTGAGGAGCAGGTGGGGTTTTCCCCTCACTCTATAGTCCTACACCATGTAGCATGTTATCTTAGTAACTATTAGCCAGCTGAAGCTTCTCCACAAGGGGGTGTGATTACACAAGGAACCTTTGTACAAAGAGCATTGTTTAATATCAAGAGACAGGCATGAACCCTGCACCAGCAGGTTCTGATGAATGTTTCTATAATAGGTAAATGCCCCAAGACATACCCTAATCATACACAAGGAACATTTAGTCTTGCTACAATATGGCAGTTTTTGTGTGTTTGTTTTATTTTTGTCTGTAATGTTCTTTGGGTTGTAGTAGCCTTACATGGCATCACATGAAATGTGAAGATTCAGCGCATTCTCTCTGTTATTTAAATTGTAGAATATCACTAGCGTGCGCATAGACATTGAAGTAAAATCAGGTTGAACAAGCTGAAAAGGCACAGATTTACAAGCCTCAGTAAACTATGAAAATGCTACAGTAGTATTTTATTGCTTTGATCATAAAATATCAAGTCACTCCAATATATGAGGGGCCATGCTAATATTCTCTGTATTGTTCCAGTTTTAGTATATGTGCTGCCGTAAGTAGTCCCAAGTCCCATAGTCCACAGGCGCAAAAGTAATTGGACAGTTGACTGATAAGCAGTTTAATGGCCAGGTGTGGCCTGTTTCCTCGTTATTTCATGACAAATTAAGGAGATAAAAGGTCTGGAGTTGAATTTGCATTTAGTAGCTGTTCATGGGAACTCTCGATATGCAGTCCAAAGAAGTGTCAATGCAAGTGAAGGAGGCCATCATTAGGCTGAAAAAAACAAAACAGACCTATCAAAGAGATAGCAGAAACTTTAGGGTGGCCAAATCAGCAATATGGTATATTCTTAAAAAGAAGGAATGCACTGGTGAGCTCAGCAACACCAGAAGGCCTGGAAGACCACAGAAGACAACTAAAGTGGATGATCACAGAATTCTTTCCTTGGTGAAGAAAAACCCCTTCACAACATCTAGCCAAGTCAAGAACACTCTGGAGGAGGTAGGCATATCATTTTCAAAGTCTACAATCAAGAGACGCCTTCACAAATACAGAGGGTAAATACAGAGGGTTTATCTCAAGATGCAAACCGCTGGTAGCACGTAAGAACAGAATGGCCAGATTATAAAACATCTAAAAAAGCCTGCCCAGTTCTGGAACAAGATTCTTTGGACAGATGAAACAAAGATTAACTTGTACCGGAATGATGGGAAGAGAAGAGTATGGGGAAGGAAAAGAATAGCTCATGATCCAAGGGATACCACATCATCTGTTATACATCAGTCAAATAATGGAGGCAGTGTGATGGCATGGGCATTTATGACTGCCAATGGAACTGGGTCACTGGTGTTTATTGATGATGTGACTGCTGATAGAAGTAGCAGGATGAATTCTGAAGTGTATAGAGCTATACTCTATACTTTCTGCTCAGATTCAGTCAAATGCTGCAAAACTGATAGGACAGCACTTCACAATACAGATGGATACCGCAACCCAAGAGCTTCTTAAGGCAAAAAAAAAAGGAATTTTCTTAAATGGCTGAGTCAGTCACCTGACCTCAACCCAAATGAGCATGCTTTTCGATTAGTGAAGAGAAAACTGAAGGCAGAAAGACTCACAAACAAGCAGCAACTGAAGGCGGCTGCAGTAAAGGCCTGGCTAAGCATCTCAGGGAGGAAACTTAGGATTTGGTGAAGTCCATGGGTTCCAGACTGCAAAGGATTTGCATCCAAGTATTAAAAATAATCCTTACATTTATAATTGTTAGTTTGTCCAATTAATTTTGAGCCTGTGAAAATAGAAAGGCTATAATTCCTAAACGGTTAATACACTATTTTTGTTAAACCCCTTGAATTAAAGCTGAAAGTTTACACTTCAGTCACATCTTGATTGCTTCATTTCAAATCCATTGGGTTGGTGTACAGAGGCAATATTATAAAAATTGTCACTGTCCAAATAGTTATGGACCCAACTTGCATCCCCTGGAGAAATCTCACGCCACCTAATAAATCTTTTTCTGACTCTAGTATGCCTTCACCACAATAACATAACCTAAACTACAACTGAAACAATTTGTGTTAAATAACCACATTATATGTGGACACCTGTCCATCACACCCATATGTGGGCCTTGCCCAAACTGTTGCCACAAAGTGGAAAGCACACAGTCTGTCCTGCCCGCACTCAGCAATGACGAGCACGCTCTTTTTCACTTGCTTGAACTAGAAGCTAGAAGTGGCTAGAACTAGCATGCTTAATGACCAAGTTCAGTGAAATTAATTTACTTTTATCAAGTGTATATAAATAATAAATGTGCTGCTAGGGTAACATAATTAAATCTGCATACCTTTCTATGGAGGAGCTGCTGCATTTTAGAGTGGACAGACATGACGCATATGGGTTTTGTCATTCAGGCTAATACAACACAATGTACATCAGCTCTTAGAGACATGGTTGTAGCTATATGCCATTTGTAGCCAATGCCCGTCACTTCAGAACTTTAATTTAGCCAGCACACATCAAAAAGGAGAAAGGCTTTGGATAGGCACTGATGGCAGTGTGCATTTATAAACTGATCTCCAATAAGGAGAATCAAAATATGGGGAATTAATGCGTTTACATTTTGCACATGTAAAAAGAACCTAATGCACTAATTTGAGAAAAATAAAACCTTTAGGTTTCATAGACTAAAACTGTGTAGCTTTAGTTGACTAAGAAAAGTAGACTATAACTAATGCTAGTTAAATGACTAAAGAAATTACAAATTTTCATCAAAAGTCTAAGACTAAAGCCAAACTTAAATCACTTGCTCATATTAATATTTGTAATGTAAATGATCAAATAAAGTAAATTAATTGATTTTAATTAATTTTTTTAATTAATTAATTTAAAAGGTATATCACCTAGCAAGTAGCACTAGGTATATCACCTAGTTGTGAATTTTTTTTTTTCTCCAATAAATCACATGAATGCCAACAGGTTAAGAAGCTTCAAGCAATTTTGAAGCCCATGATGCTGAGGCGGCTGAAGGATGATGTGGAGAAGAATTTGGCCCCCAAAGAAGAAACCATCATTGAGGTGGAACTCACCAATATCCAGAAGAAATATTACCGGGCCATCTTGGAGAAAAACTTTACCTTCCTGGCAAAGGGAGCCAACCAGCACAATATGCCCAACCTCATCAACACTATGATGGAGCTACGCAAATGCTGCAACCATCCATATCTCATCACAGGTAAACACACAAACACACCTATATAAACAATATAACTTGCGTGTACCCTCAATGTTCTCTGTACTGTTTCTCTTAGGTGCTGAAGAAAAGATTCTGGATAGCTTTAGGAAAACCCACAATCCTGATGCACCAGATTTCCAGCTCCAGGCTATGATCCAGGCTGCTGGGAAATTGGTGCTTATTGACAAGCTGCTGCCCAAACTCATTGCTGGAGGACATAAAGTGTTGGTGTTCTCCCAGATGGTTCGGTGCCTAGACATACTAGAGGACTACCTCATTCAGAGAAGGTGAGTGTATATTTAATATTTACAAATTGTCACATATTAACACGTATCGATATGTGCAAAATATAAATATTATACTTTCTACATAAAAACCTGCATATATCTACACATACACACTGATCAGCCATAACATTAAAACCACTGACAGGTGCAGTGAATAATATTGATTACCTCTTTATAAGGCACCTGTCAAGGGGTGGGATATGTTAGGCAGAAAGTGAACAGTCAGTTCTGGAGGTTGATGTGTTGGAAGCAGGAAAAATGGGCAAGCGTAATGATCTAAGCGACTTTGACAAAGGCCAAATTGTGATGGCTGAAAAAGTTAATGCTGGCTATGATAGAAAGGTGTCAAAACCCACAGTGCATCGCAGCTTGCTGCGTATGGGGCTGCATAGCCACAGATTGGTCAGAGTGCCCATGCTGACCCCTGTCCACCACCGAAAGCGCCTACAATGGGCATGGGAGCATCAGAACTGGACCATGTAGCAATAGAAGAAGGTGGCCTGGTCTGATGAATCAAGTTTTCTTTCACATCATTTGGACGGCCGGGTGTGTGTACATCATTTACCTGGGAAAGAGATGGAACCAGGATGCACTATGGGAAGAAGGCAAGCCGGCGGAGGCAGTGTGATGCTCTGGGCAGTGTTCTGCTGGGAAAATTTGCATGCTGGCATTCATGTGGATGTTACGTTGACACGTACTACCTACCTAAACATTGTTGCACACCAAGTACACCTCATTATGGCAACGCCATTCCCTAATGGCAGTGGCCTCTTTCAGCAGGATAATGCGCCCTGCCACACTACAAAATTGTTCGTGAATGGTTTGAGGAACATGACAAAGAGTTCAAGGTGTTGACTTGGTCTCCAAATTCCCCAGATCTCAATCCGATCAAGCATCTGTGGGATGTGCTGGACAGAGTCTGATCCATGGAGTACGGTGGCCCTAAAGTGCAAAACACTGTAACAAACCGAAAACACAACAGCAAAACTGAAAACTCAACAGCAAAACCAAAAACACAACAACATTAACTCAAACATTTGAACTGTTTTGCCCTTACTGCAGCAAAAGCTGACTGAAAAAGCGTAGTTCCTTTTCACTGTGATAGTCATACCCTGTATCCAATCAGAAACGAGCATGTGATGTTCAGTGAGGTCCTACCCTTTCCATTTTGAGTTAATCTTGTTGTGTTTTTGGTTTTGCTATTGGGTTTTTGGTTTTGCAGTTTGTTGGGTTTTGTTGGTTTTGTTTTTTATTTGCTGCTGCGTTTTTGGTTTGTTAAAGTGTTTTGCACTTTAGGGCCACCGTAATGGAGGCCCCACCTCACAACTTACAGGACTTAACCCTTACAAGTCAACGGAGGTGCAGGCGGGATCACTTGGATTTTCTTTCTTATAGCAACAGCAACGAGTTAAAATACTCTGTTAAGAGGAGGACATAATTTGTAACTGTAAAGTGTCTACTGTTATTTGTGTCCACTCAGAATAAAAACAAAATGTTGTACTTTTGTAAAATACAGAAAACAAATAGGATTTACTTTCCACTGCATCCATCTTCGTGCACTTCTGTCTGGAGTGTGTCACAGAAATGAACGGAAACTCAGAGTATAACTGTCACACAGACATGAGAAATACTTTCAAATGAACCGATTCAAATCCAGAACAAATATTCCCTGATTATGTCATGTGCATGAAACTAACATTCTTTTAGTCTCTTCAAATTCTTACTTTTAGTTTCCACAGTGACATTCCACCTTGATAGACTCAAAATAAAAAGTGTCGCACAAAAGTTAAATCAGTGCGTTGTTTTATGTGAATGAATGAACAGGATGGTTTTCACATGTTGTAACAAAGACTCTGGTCAACATAATCCAGTACTAAAAGTCTTGTGAAAATATATTTAGCATGTGTTTTATGGCATTTTTTTGATTTTCTCAAAAATGTACATACCTGTTGCTCACATATTATTGTAGCAGAAATTCTGCTGAATATAGTAATGATAGTTTTGCCATTAATTTGCTATAAGTAACTGAAATAAGAACAAATGTCAGGGCGTGTCAAAACATCTCCAGGATCCAAAAAAATGCCTCAGACTTCTAAGGTTTAAAGGATCTGCTGCTAACATCTTGGTGCCAGATACCACAGCACACCTACAGATGTCTTGTGGAGTCCATGCCTCGATGGGTCAGAGCTGTTTTGGTGGCACAGGGTGGATCTACACAATATTAGGCAGGTGGTTTTAATGTTATGGCTGATCAGTGAATACGTTGTGTGTATGTGTGTGTGTGTGTATATATAATGTATGTATAAAACCTATTGTTTTTTTTTTAATAAACAGTGAGTGTTTATTAAACAATGGGTGACACCGGATAGTGCGATTATAAACAATATATAAGTATATAAATAATTTCCTTCTATAACTGTGTGCTATGTAGTCAAAAAGTGCAATTCAAGAAAGCTTACTTCTAGCTGCATGTGGTTCTAGTGCAAGTACTTTTGTCTTGTCAGAATTAAGTAGAAGAAGTTAATGAGCATCCGGTGTCTAATGTCTTTCACACGTTCCTCAACTTTATTAAGCTGGTGTCCGTCATCTGGCTTTGCTGAAACATACAAATGTGTGTTATCAGTGCAACAGTGGTAGCTAATACTATGTTTATGAATAATTTTACCCAGAAGTAGCATATATAAAGAAAAAAGCAGCAGGCCTAAAACAGAACCTGCGGAACACCAAACTTTACCTTAGTATGTGTAAAGAAGTCACCATCTAACGATCAGTCAAATAAGACCTGAGCTAGGATAGTTTTGTTCTCTTAACTCCAACATTTTCTGGTCTCTCAAGGAGACTAGTATGATCAGTGGTGTCTGCATTAAGGTCAGGCAACACAAACAAGGAGACACAAACCTAATCGGAGGCCAGTAGTAGGTCATTTACCACTTTAACCAGCGCTGTCTCTGTGCTATGATGAGGCCCAAATCCTGACTGATACATTTCATGAATGTTATTCCTATGTAGGTATGAGCATAGCTGCTGTGCTACAACCTTTTCTAGGATCTTGGAGATAAAGGGGAGGTTTGATATTGGCCTATAGTTGGACAGCTGACAGGGGTCAAGGTCAGGTTTTTTAATCAGAGGTTTGATAGTTTAAGGATTTAGGTACATAGCCAGTGGTAAGAGAAGAATTGTTTATTTTTAGAAGAGGTTTGATTGTTTCTGGTATTTTCTTTTTGAAGAAACCTGTAGGTAAGGGATAAAGTACACAAGTTGATGATTTTGATGAGGAAATTAGTGAAATTAGTTCTGTCTCTCGAAGGGGAGAAAAACATTCTAATCGCTGATCTGATATAGGTATATTGTTATCTACAGAGTTAGTTATAATATTGTCTGGATTTAAATTTTTAGTCTGAATTTTTTGCCTAATTTTTTTTTAATTTTGCCACTGAAAAAATTCATGAAGTCATCGCTGCTACATATTGATGCTATGCATGTTTCTGTTGTGGTCTTATTCTTAGTTAATTTTGCAGTGGTATTAAATAAGAATCTAGGATTTTTTAAAAAATCTTCTATTAGGATGGAGAGAGATGTTGATCTACCAGCACTAAAAGATTTTCTATAGTTCAGGAGACTCTCCTTCCATACTGTTTGAAATACTACCAATTTTGTTTGACTCCATTTACATAGTAATTTTCAAGTGGCCTGTTTTAAGGTGCGTGTACAATTGTCATATCAGGGTGCTATTTTTTTCTCCCTAATTATTTTTCTTTTAAGTGGAGCTACATTATCGAGAGTGTAGCGGAACGTTGACTCTAAGCATTCAGTTGCCTGATCAAATTCTGTGGGGTCAGACAGTGATCCTATCATAGTTGATAACTCTGGAAGATAAAACTCTGACATGAATGTACGTCTGACACGGTAACGTGGCAAGATGTATATATTATGACTAAGACACAATTTAAATGAGATTAGATAATGATCTGAGATAGCTTCAGACTGGAAATGTGACTATATTTTCTATATTTAATCCAAAAGTTTTTGAGTGGGTCCTTTTACATTCTGATTAAATCCTACTAAATGTAGAATGGACACAGGCTGTTCTCATATGGTCTTTGAGTTTATCAAAATGAATATTTAAGTGTCCAACAATTAATGCTTTGTCTAAAGAAACAACCAGGTTTGAGATGAAATCCACAAATTCACAAAGGTATTCAGAATATGGCCCTGGGGGTCTGTAAATAATGATTAGCGGAATCGACCTATCAACCTAATATAAGCTACATCGCCATGTCGTGTTGGGATGGAGCTGGAGCTTATTACTGCGTCGGACATTGTCTTCGCTAATTTACACACCTCTACAATGTTACTCTTAGTAACCTCTGACTGAGAAAGGTGTATGTCAAACCTATGCTTGCCTAAGACCCTAAGATTACCTGCTATGTCCAGCGCCCTGGTTTACGATTTATACGGAATTATCATAGTAATTATCAGATGAACTGATTAGATTTTGGGATTTTTCTAGATTTCAACAATTTTTATAAAATTGAGGCATCAAGTATATGTCACCCCCTAGGAATTCTTATGCAAGGGTAATTTTGACCCCACACACAGCAAGAGGGACGGTTAGACAGACAGAATTTCTCCTAGGATTCTCTAAATCTATTTTTCTGTCATGTTTGGTATCATTTTAACAAATACTCTGTAGTGAACAGTATGCTGATTTCAGTAGTAGCATACAAGTTCAGGAAACATTTACAGATTATGGTTTCTGCTGTATGTGGCCTCACCTCCTCAGAGGTGAGACACGCACACACACGTAGCAGGGTGATCTGTGGTCACCCCTCTAGGATGAAACTCCTTTGATCATGCCCTTTGTTCCTTGTTCTCCTCAACTTATAACATTTGGTCTGTCCCAGCTAACTGTCACAATTATAGTTCTTAGCCTAATCAGTACAAACCCAGTTCCATTTGGTTATTCTGGTCAGAGACAACAGAGATTTTAAAGAAAGCCCATGGGTATAAAAGGAGTGCATGTTGTATGTTCTGAGAGAGAAAGAGTGTGTGTGTGACAGAGAGAGAGAGAGAGACTTCTCCCATTCTCTTGTGTAGTACCATCTGATCTCCTGCACCATTGTGTGGTGGTAAAACTTCCATTATTCTCTTGGATTTTTGCATATGTGATTCCATCTGCATCCTATGCTTGTTTCAGGCATGTTCATCCATTGGATTTGTATTTTTTTTACATTGTACTTTTGTTTTCTTTGATTCTGTCTTTAAATTGTGTAATAAACTTTATTCCTTAGGCAATCAGCATTCATGTCGAACTTTTAATCTTACGATCATGTATGAACAAGTGAGCTGCCTTTTGGCTCATAGTGCTCCCACTTATTTTTTCAATTTAAATTATTATTTTTATTTAAATATGCATGCAGCACTGAAAAAGTGCAAAACTATGGAATAATTTTGATTGATTTCAGCCATTTTTTTTAGATTTAGATTTTTTTCTATTGACAAACGTCTGTTGACAAAGTATTGGCCATATAGTGTAGTTCAGAGAGAATGGCTCTTAGAAATCTAAGTCAAATCATTAGCCAGTAATCATTGCAATGAAATCTTCATGGACTCTAAAAACATGTTCCCGCCTTATTCGCTGGTTGGTGTGGTTGTCTAATAATGCCAGAAAAAACCACTGTGCCATAGACAACGCATCCTTCATTATGACCTTTTTATAGATCAGTGAATGTGTACAATTGCTTCACAGCTGTTTGCAGCCTGTAATTACCCCCAATTAATACCAACCCATAACAAGTTACTATTTAATTCGGGGAGGGGATTCAGCAAATTTTAGCCTGCAAGTAGTTATTTGGAGCAATAAATTTCAAAACCGATACAGTTCCTGTTTAGGCTTTAATGCTTTTCATGATTAAGTAGCCGACATGTAGTTACTATGGAGCTGCATAGATATTAAGTGTTACATGTGATACTGGTGATTTGCGCATTTAGCTGTAATGCCCTGCATATCCATAGGTGTCATAAATTCCTGCTATCTATACATTTTTAAGTATATATCTACACATCGGTCAAGGCTTCCATAAAACATATGACCAATTTTCCGCCAAGTATTTCTTTATAAATCCTGGCTTCTGCTTGGTAGTACACACTGTTTATAAATGAGTCCCCTGGGGTTTCACTTATCAAAGTGTGCATAGAACTGGTTTTAAATTTGTGGGTGTTAACTGTCAATGTGCAGAAACAAGGAAATCGGCATTTAGCACGTGTGTACACACAGCTGTATACAGTGGACATTGATAAATCCTTCACAGTCTAACTTGCTCTACTTGTTTATAGCCAAACTTATTTATATATAGTAAAAACCATGGTAGAAACATCCTTTTAAAAAGGCAATAGCCTGCTTGTGGCACTGCCTTTTTGTGGACGACATGGAGCATGTCAAAAAGTCAATGACGATGCACTAAACCTAAGAAATAAATAAAAAGTGAAATAAGCCCAACATGTCCAATGCAAGCTTGCTGAAGTGCTGTTCTGCACAATAAAAGGATGGTGTTTCCACCTGGCCACCTGGTGACAATATTAACTAAGTAGCCTTTTCTGTTCACGTACATAAATTCCTCAGAACTCAGTAATTTTAAGGCTACGTGTGCACAGTCTGTTCCCCAAAACATTTAGCAAACCTTTGATGGCTTGAAAATCGTTCATTATAGTTGTCTTTCCTGCTGCCTTATTTGGAAATGTAATGCATTCCAGCATGTGCAGTGCATGCATTTTATTGGCCTCTCTAAAAAGTGGGGCAAGTTAGCTAAAATTGCACTGGGCAAATGAAATCATCTGACAACTGATAACACTCACATCACTCTCAGCAAAAAGGGTTTCCTGCACCAAGCATTGTGAGCCAAGTCTTCAAACAAGGCATGATCAGTCATTGTCTTCATCATCCAAAATACTCTACAGATGTGCCTTTTAAATGATTTTACTTCACAGTTCAACTGTCTTACCTGCCTGCACTTTGTTATGGAATTGACATTGATCAGGAATTACTGCTTTAATATTAATTGGTATTAAGTGGGTCGGGAGCTCTTCATGATCTGTTCACCTGCTATTTTCCTTTAGCAGAATTGATTAGTTAGGCTTAGTTCAAAAAGCCTGGCTAATTTCCTTCAATTTCGCTTCCACAAATAAAGCTAATAATAAGCCCTGCTGAGTTACCATGGCAACATATGCTTGTGGACAAACCTGCTCCATGTCTGGTTAGTTTTGAAGCTTGTGCTGCGTCTCAATTCGCCTACTATCCGTCCTAAATAGTATCCAAGATTAGAATTAGTGTGTTCCACTAGTGAGTATCCCGAAGGCACCTGGATAGTCTACAATTTCCAGTAGATTGTCAGCTCTATGGACACTTTTTCAGCTAATATTGCCCACAACTCTTTGCGAGGGAGGAGGAGTTTTGTGACTGTTTGCTTTGCTTATTTCTAGGATGCATTTTAGAGAGGTGTAAATGAAATGTGGAAAAATAGAGGGAATGGTAAATTAAATGATATAGTATTATATAAGGAATAATGAATGAGGAAAAGCTGAAATGCACCGGGGAGTTTGTTTACGATGACAGTGTGCGTAACTAGGCAACAGCGTTCTCTTCTGTTACATGATGTGTTAGTATGTCCCAGTAGTTGCATACTGTTTTGCTACACACTCAAAAGTATGTACTTTTTCTTCACAGAAGTACATACCTTTTAGTACACAGTATAAGTAGGCAAATTGAGATGCAGCATTAGTTTAGCTTGATGAATTCTATTCGCCAAGCCTTGTGCTTTCGTAGTCTCATTAGGCAGAAACAATACTCGGGAACAATCGTTCTGCTGTAGTGCGCAACGAGGGAAGGGAATATGTGGTCAGTCAAATTTAAGAGAAAATATTATGTATCGTTTCCATAAAAATATTTAGTTTCTCATCAGAATGTGATTTCATTGCTTACAGTACATTTAATTTAAAGAAATGTCTAATCTACTAGTTTGAATTATGCAGAGGTGAGTGTGATCAGCTTGCATAACTTATATAATAAGTTTAACAATATTTAATAATAATATTAACGTGATCCTGCTTTGTTAATTGCTGAGGTGTTATTAATGTGCAAAAATGTTTTTATACTCGTCATAAAACTTATACTAAACAAATGTATACTCTGTTCAGCTGGGGTGAAAAAAAAAAAGCAGCTCTTTCATTCGCTGCCCTGTTCCATAATCGAGAAAATTACTCAAGTCGGAGCAAATAAGTTATCTGGTGAAGAAAAAAAAAAACAACTTGATAAATTAGTTTACAGATTATTTTTATGTCTACAACTGACACAACTAAACTTTTCTGTTCTGTTCTGTTCTACAAAGTGAGAAATGCTGTAGTGAACACCAGAGTGATTATCAACAGTATGTAAAGAAAGGTAATGTTAGCTAGCTACCTAACTTAGCCAAATGCTGTTGGGGTTTCAGTACTTTGCTAGGTTTGTTAACTAGCTAGCTTCCTTATGTTAATTCATACATTGTTAGCTATCTAGCAAAGATGCCTCTTACACATCATCCTGAGCATTACCTATAGGTTGTAGCACTAACAAACATCGAGGTGACGTCTTCAGTTTAATACAGAGCTTACATACTGTAAAACATCAAATTATCTGGCTAGCTAGTATAGTTTGTTTTCACAGGTTGGATGTTGAACCGTGAAATGCTGATATCTCTACGGGTTTTGGCTCGCATAATTTGCAGTCATTGCAATCATGATGCTGTTTACTTTGAAGCTTTTAAAACTGAAAATAGCTGATAAATTGGGCCAGGGACGCTCATCTATCTTCACTGTCTCAGACACTGCTGCTAACATTTGGTACCTGAGTTACTTGTCTTTCTGCAGGAAACTGCTTTATTTTGATTGGCTCTTGAGATTTAATTATTTAAAATTTGCACATAGTCTTTTAATTGGCTTACAGTCATCTGGGGGATAAATACATTAATAGGAACTTTAAGCAAAGTTGGCTGCAGGGATGGCTGTAGCAACTGGAAATATGTATTCATGCCATAGCCATGAAAGCTAAAGTCTCTAAGCAACAACTATAACACAACGGCAGAAAGGAGTGTTTGACAGTCATTTAAAAAAGCCATAAGGGGGTCATAGTTTTTGTCTACTTAGCTTCCAGAGAGTTAAAGGTCAAATTCTGTTTCAACATTTGGGTGTTTCTGTGTTTAAATGAAGAAAATATCCGAAATTCATTATGATGCCAAAGTTGACTTACTGTGATCCCTTTGGTCTCTGGTGTCATTATGAGCAGAGTCTGAGATTTCATCAGGAAAAAAAATTAATGTAGTAAGTGTCTTTGACCACATTGATCTGTATTCATTGAAGGAATCGTATCATTGTCAGGTGTAAATATAATACTTACTGAACACACATTAAAAACTTGAAATATGCATTTTATTATGCATATCCAGCATTTTTACTATAGCAGAGAAGCGGGCATTCAAATTCGTGCATGCACAGTCCAGTTCAGTTTTTATTCCCAAAGCCATGCCAGTGGACATCATTGCATAAAGTCACTATTTTTTTTTTTTTTTTACTCTGTTCAGGTGATCAAAAAAAATTTATTGTATTTGAATATTTTATTTTTAAAAATCTCAAGTAAAAGTAACTGATTTAATTACACTCAAAAGCAGTGAACTATGTAATCAAGTACCATTTCGTTACTTTCCACCCTGTTGCTCAGTTAACTTTGTTCCTAAGTTAAATTGTGTGCTGGTTATGCTAGTTTGCTTTGGTTAGCTATGTTGCTCACACTCAAAGACAGGGTACAAGCTTGAATGCATAGTTTTAATTAAAGCAAGAGGAGACTTCATCCTAAGATTTACCAATGATTAGGACTGTGCAATAAAGAAGAAATGGGAGAAATTCTGGTGAAGTACTTTTTCCACAAGTACACTTTCCACAAGACTTTCATTAATAGAAAGCAATTGCAGATGTGGCTTTTAAAATGAAGCTGTATTGTGTTTCAGGTACACATATGAGCGTATTGATGGGAGAGTCAGAGGGAATCTGCGACAAGCGGCTATTGATAGATTTTGTAAGGTGGACTCAGACCGCTTCGTCTTCCTGCTGTGCACAAGAGCCGGGGGGCTGGGCATCAACCTCACCGCTGCAGATACCTGCATCATATTTGACTCGGACTGGAACCCACAGAATGACCTGCAGGTCACCACCTCAGTTTGTATAGCGCACATAACCACACAGAAGGAGGTCAGGAAAAGTTGTGGGTAGTCTAGAGGTTCTCAACCCTTGTAAAATTGGCTGTTTGACATGATGAAATGCTATAGATGTATTGCTTTTGTCAGTAGGCCCAAGATCAGTGGTGGGGCACCCCTTATCATTTTTAAGGGAGGGAGAGGAAAGAGACAAACACATAAAGACACATCAAGCAGCAAAGAAGAAAGCCATTGTTTAGAAGCAAATGGATTGTGCCACTGAAGTATAGGACAACAATGGCAATCTTAAACAATGTCTAACGTGATAACTGGTTCTTCATCTTTTTCCTAACCATTGTTCTTCATTGTTTTTCAAAATCTTAGGCCCAAGCTCGCTGTCATCGGATTGGCCAGAGCAAAGCTGTGAAGGTTTATCGTCTTATTACACGGAATTCATATGAGAGGGAGATGTTCGACAAAGCCAGTCTAAAGCTGGGCCTGGACAAGGCTGTTCTACAGGATATTAACCGCAAAGGCAGTCTAAATGGGGTGTGTGTTCACCACTCCTACGTTCTACTTTACGAGCACAAGTATAGAGGTGTGACAAGGATCCCCCAGAACCCAATAAATAATCACAGGAGGGGCACTTTTCACCTTCATGCAGGTGGGAGCAGGCAGTCAGATATGAAGCCCGTAGGACAAAGAAAGCTCTCTTTCAATAACATGGAAGACTATTGGACCTGCTGTGTTACTTGTGTAGCACTGCACAATGCATTTACCCTAGTAATTTATTCATCTTCAGTAACTGCTTTATCTTGGTCAGGGTTGCTGAGGTTTAAATTGATACTTTGTTTATACACTACATGGCCAAAGTATGTGGACCCCTGACCATCAAACCCATATGTGGGCCTTCCCTAAATTGTTGCCACGAATTTGGAAGCCCACAATTGTGTAGAATGTCTTTGTATGCTGTAGCATTACGATTTCCCTTCATCGGAACTAAGGAGCCTAAATGCCCCTGTGCACAAAGCGAGGTCCATGAAGACATGGTTTACCAAGGTTGGTGTGGAAGAACTTAAGTGGCCTGCTTTTGGATGTACTGGAAGGCTGACTTTGCCCAAGGCCTCCTTGCCAGACATCAGTGCCTGACCTCACTAATGCTTTTGCGGCTGAATGGGCAAATCCTCAAAGTCATGCTCCAAAATCTAGTGGAAAGCCTTCTCAGAAGAGTGGAGGTTATTATAACAGCAAAGGAGGGGGAACTAATTCTGTAATGGCATGTTCAAAAAGCACATATAGGTGTGATGGTCATGTGTCCACAAACGTTTGGTTGTATAGTGTATACTGGGGAATAGAACACCCAAGTTTCTTAAGAAATATCGTGGGAGCAGGCAAGACTGGTCAAGAGTGTTTGCGAAAATAGCTACGATTGCTTGGAATTCTTTCAGGAGTGCAATTAAAAAATAGTCCTGTGCACACCTCTAGACCAGTTTACTTAAAATTGTACAAAAAATGCTATTCCAAGAGCACCCAAAGCCTGACCTCTACTTGATTTAACTTTATTTTTTTGTTTTCTCAAAGTTATAAACTTTCATGCTTGTCTAACTCTTTAATATAAACTGAAGCAGACTAAATTATATTATTGTCACTAATATAACACTGTTGCTTTTTCTTCACTGCATCTTTGTGATTCTCATTATTCTACTGTCACAGGTACAGCAGCTGTCTAAGATGGAAGTGGAAGATCTCTTGAGGAAAGGTGCATATGGTGCCCTTATGGACGAAGAAGACGAAGGCTCTAAGTTCTGCGAAGAAGATATTGATCAGATTCTGCAGCGCCGTACTCAGACCATCACCATTCAGTCTGAGGGGAAGGGATCTACATTTGCTAAGGTAAATACGAGAACACAGACATCTGTAGGTATTGCATTTAAATGTTTTGTATCTTATTTTCAAACATTTTAGTATTATCTCTGATTGTCTGTTAAACACATCTCAAGCTATTTTTACTCTGTATTTGTTTTAGAACATCTTTCTCTGCCTCTTAAACTCACGGCATGTTTTCACAAAGGCCATCCACTTCTCATTAATATTCCTCAAGCCCCCCACTTTTCATTAATAATTCATTAGCATTAGTTCCAAAATACCCCAGGGCCGATGACACTGAATGTGAGGAAAACATGAGGAATATATCTAATTTTGTATGCTACAAGAAGTATGTGAACAGTGAGTTTACACTACAGTTGATTAACAGTAGTCTGCTTAATGTGTAGGCAGGCCTAAAGATTTAGCAAGGTAACAAGCCTACACCAACAGAGTAGCTAGCTATTGGCATGTTCATCACCCAGAGAGGTTTTCTAACTACTACTGTGCCAACCCTGGGCACCAGTATTCTGATTCAATATATAACATCATGAGCCCCTAACTAAATCAATCGCACTGACCTGGATTCTTAGTACTGTCCTGAGAGAAATGTGCTGTGTACTTTACTCACTGGTTATGAAGAGAGTTTATGAAGTCTTCGATGAACGAGTCTCAAATTGCATATTAAATAGCATATCGAAATAATACAACACCATTTTATACTTTATATGAAGTTGCTTACTGTTTAGAATGACATTGTGTGGTTTGGGTCATGGCCCGTCTCTCTTGTGCTGAATGTTGAGACATGGGCCAATCCCAATAGAATATGCTTCATTCTATAAAAGTCTGTAGTCTTAACCACCTGTAAGAATAGGTGTTTCTGACACTAGTGAGGAGACCATGCAGATGTTAAATTTTCTAAGTGTGCTTTAAGTACTTTTCACATTATAGCTCCTTTAACCTCTCACCATAGGAAGAAAGGGGCTAGTCTACGACAGAGTCCACCTGCTAGTTTAGTCGTACCATGTACAATATCAGTGCGGTGTCACGCCGAAAAGTTGTTCGTTCCCTTTACTCTCTGGCTTGCACGCATGAACACTGTATGGAGATATCCACTCAGCAGCTTATGGTGTTATCAGAGCTTCATATGCCCTGTCCTACAGAGCTGAGGCTAGCCCTCTCTTATTTCCATTCTCCATTCTACATTGGTGAGTGTGTTCTCATTTCTGATATTAGGAGCATTATTTTAGAATGCGCCTGGGAATTGTAGAGTCCCGTTAGCCTTGAGTCAGTTTTTCACTTGCCACTCACTGTTTTTGTATGTTGGCCGTTCACCTCTAAGGGCTCTAGGGTGTTGGAATGTTTTTCTCCACACTGTATACATTCACTAAGTTGGTTCTTCCTCTGCTTTTAAGAGCATTGTTATATCTTGTTCACATTGTACACTCTCTGGTGAGCTGTGCGATTCCAGATTGAGTAAGACAGTACTGCTCATTTTCATGTCGAACTGGACCTCCCTCAGTGTTTTCTCCCTTCAAGTGTTGTAATATGCTGGCATTTTGCTAATTACCTGTCTAACAGAGCTTAACGTGCTGATAAGCGTCCCAGAGTTGGTACCTACACACCATACACTGTTCACTGCTGAGTCTGCTTTACTAGTTGGGATTTCTGCTCACCTTCAGCTCTTTGTTTTGGAGTGGGTATTCCTTCCATACCGTTTTTACACCCTTGGATTGGATTGTCCTAATAGTCTGCATTGTACCAAAACTACTGCTTACACTTATGCAGACGATGTCTGAATCTTTGGAAAGCAATCATTGTAAAATTGGTACTCTTTCTACATACAACACACTGTTAATTCTGAGTCTGTTCCCAGGATATCAATCGCAAAGGCAGTCTAAATGGGGTGTGTGCTCACCGCTACTACATTCAGCATTCAGTATAATGCCTGCAGGACAAAGAAATGCCTCATTCATTAACATGGAAGAATATTGGACATGGTGTGTTACTCGTATAGCACTGCACAATACATTTAGTGTAGTCGTTTATTAATCTTCAGTAATTGTTTTATCTTGGTCAGGGTCGCAGTGGTTTAAATTGATACCACCTGGCAACAAGTATTGTATGTGGACACCTGACCATCACATCCATATATGGGTCTTCCCAAAACGTTGCCACAGTTTGCCACACGTCGGAAGCACACAACATTATGATTTCCCTTCACTGGAACTAAGGGGCCTAAGTGCCCCTCTACATACCATGCACTGTTCACTGCAGCGTCTGCTGTTCTTAGCGGAGATTTCTGCTCATTCCCAGTTTAAAAATGAGGAAGAAAGGAAGGGGTCTGAATACCTTCTGATGCAGTTCATCTTTGTTTAAATAATTACAAGTCGGAGTGAGATATTTATATTTATTTGCTACATATTTGGTTAAGTGTCTTGAAACAATTTTGATCAGTCTTTTTCAGTGACTATGTATTGTTGCATGAGAAAACTTCACATAATTAACATTTGACATTTTCTACATTTTATGGTATGAAAACTACGCAAATTTCCTGAACTGAAATATTTTTCACTTTTGCATACATTTCTCTTTTGCCGAAGTAACGTTATAGCATTTTACATTCTCCTTACATTCTTCGCATTTAACGATTCCATGCCAGTTTCACTGAAAATCGACCCATCTACCTCTACATTTATAACTTAAGCTGCTTGTGGAAAAACATTACTGTCAAATTTGAAAGAATTATAAGTTTGCAATAGGGAATTCTGATTATCAGTTTGATTATCAGATTAAGTCTCTGTCTGATCACCTGAGATAGACTAACACACTAACATTGGTTGGGAAATATTTGCTGATTAATTCAGTCATTTCTTTTCTCATGCCTAAATTTCTTGTCATTATTGTCTTTTACTACAAGTGTCCAATTTTTAAAAACCTCACTACTGACTTCAGATGGATTTTTCCTGAGTGCCTCGTATATAAGTAAATTTTTTAAAGACCTTTTTTGTGTTTTGGCTGCTGGCTGTTACACAGTTTATTAAAAATTATGTTTATAGATGAGGGTGCAAAAATGATAGCATGCATTTGGGGTAAATAGTGTTTTTGTTTGTTTGTTTGTTTGTTTTAAAAAGGGGGAAAAAGAATTTAAAAAATTAAATAAAAATAAGCCTAGAATCCTAAAGACCAAAGCACCAAGTGTGATATAAACATTTCAATCTAATGTTTAATTTAAATGACTTGTTCAACATGATTAACAGTTTTAATAAAATGATATCTGAAGTCTATTTTATGTACTTTCCCAGGCTAGCTTTGTTTCCTCTGGAAACCGAACTGACATCTCTCTGGATGACCCGAACTTCTGGCAGAAATGGGCAAAAATTGCTGAGCTGGAGATTGACTCAAAAGAAGAGAAGGTAAAAATGCCAGTTGTCCATTTGTTTTTATCGGGAAAAATGCCACACTGTGCCAACCTTGGGCCAGAGAATTAGCTCAAGGGCTTCTCTGAGGGAAGGGCTCAGGGAAAGAGAGAAGAAAGACACTTGATTTAAATATCTGGGTCTCATCATGGTTGAAACAAATAGGGGAATTTAAAGAAAAAAAATATAAAATTGCAGTAATTCATGCCAATCCATGCCAGCGATTTGAAATCTATCAATTGCGGTTTACATTAATGCGTCTCCTTACATTTAAATTTACAGGTATTCGGGAGCTATACAAACATACCAAGCCTATCTTTGCTTCTGAATGTCGAGCAGATGTGACATGCTGAGCAGCTTTACTGTGGTCGCAAACTCTTTTTCTTGCTGTCTGATTAAAAATCCCATTTGGATGATGCTTTACTGAGAAGGAAATACTTTAAAACATGTTAACAACGCAAGCAGAGTGATTAAAAAGCTGAACAGGCTGACTGGCCTCTTCTCTTTGTCATGGTAACACTGACAGTAAAACTCACCTTTTTATTTTCTTAGAATAAATGTACATGATCTAAAGACATCTTTCATAATCTTTTTAT
The DNA here is from genome assembly GCA_037576675.1 of Pangasius sanitwongsei. Classification (NCBI taxonomy): domain Eukaryota; kingdom Metazoa; phylum Chordata; class Actinopteri; order Siluriformes; family Pangasiidae; genus Pangasius; species Pangasius sanitwongsei. Next base: position 5,437,778 of record CM075004.1, on the reverse strand, counting down.
GCCTTTATAAATCTGCCAATAATTTTGGAGCTGACTGTACCTATTTTCTGAATACTGAGTATTAGGGTTATTGGTCATAATGTGTAGTGTTAAGTCACATGAGAAAGCTGCTTTGGGTGAAAGTGTATAAGCAGTTTTTTTATTTATGGGCCCATGTGTGTCTGTATCTGCAGGACCATGTAAACACACAAAAAATGTTTTTGTTACATCAGGATTTAATCATCTACTTGTTTTGAGATTTAAGAGAACTGCAAGAACAATGACAATAGGAGATGAAGGTAAAAACCAAGAAGTGCGTTTGTGTGCTCTAGGGAAGTGCTGTCACCATCCTGTTAGCAAGTGGAAGCAGTCTCATTAACTGAATGCATGTGTTTAGATAATAAATCTTCTCTTGACATATCCCATAGGAGAGTCTTGTGATTGATACACCTCGTGTGCGGAAACAAACGCGACACTACAACTCGTTTGAGGATGACGAGCTGATGGAGTTCTCAGAGCTAGACAGTGACACAGAGGAGCGTCCCTGTCGTTCACGACGCCTCGGTGACCGCAGCAAGCGATATCTTCGAGCCGAATGCTTCAGAGTGGAGAAGAACCTGCTCATATTCGGGTCAGTCTCTGTCACACGTGCTTACTACCTTTTCTTTCGACAAACTACTGGTTTCCCAAAAGCACTGTATCAGAAAGGCTTCACATCCTCATAAAGTAAATAAAGCTCCACATCTCTAGCAAGCACCAGTACATAGAAATAATTCAACATGCATACTTTTATCTTGCTTTATTTGTCTAGTTTCAAGTAGGAACAGCTGCCATTTATCAATGTTAAGTGTTAAGTCTTCATGTTTATTAGCATTCTGAGTGGCACTAATAATTAGATGGCAGTATTTTGACTTAGGAATATGTCATACATGCCAGTTATTCCAGTCATTTTTCAAATAATGCCCTATCAAGACCAGTCACAGCCACTATGTTTTTGGTGTGTCTTTGCCAAATCACTTCCATAGTCTTTCTACAGTAGTTCACAAAAAAAAAACACCACCACACACACAATAGGTGGCACACCATTTGACACTGGCTTTCTTAATATTCACTTCTTAAATAATATGCACTACATAGATCTTCACATACACAAAAACACACATGGTTGTATGCTGTGAATTTATGTATTACCAGGCTAAAAAAGATTTTTTTTATTACAACACAGAAATGCAGTTGAAGACTTTTTTTATTACTTAAAAACCCTCTATGATATTTTAAATGTTATTATAGAATATCTGGGTCCGTTTACCTTCATTCGTTTACCTGGTCATTGTTCCAGTTAATGAGAAGAGATTGAACGTGTGTGTGTTGTAGTGGTGTCCTATAAAAGATGGCAAGTGTGGTCACTGACAGAGTCTGTGCTTTCTAAAGAAAGATCTGTTTTGATCTTTGATCTTTGATATGAAACCATATCCTGATCAGATTTCAAAGGAGAAATGTAGAGATGCATGAAGCTGGAAAAGGCTTCAAATCAGGCTCGTGAGATTGTGGGCAATACATCCTATCATGCCCTCTAACTATTGCTAATTGTATCGCTCACGGCTTTGGAGGAGTGTAGGCTGCAGTGAGGCTAACTCGGGAGAAAAAGAAGGGGTCGAGGCCAGAAATACATCATTTGTGTTGTATACACATTACGTCATTAGACCAAAAAAAAAAAAAAAATTGCTGGAAGCTGGTTACAAGTCAGCTGTAGCTGAAGTCACTATCATTAACATTTAGTTAGGTTTTTTTATTATTATTATTATTGTTATTATTATTATTATTATTATTATTAATAACCACTAGTTGACAAGGTCAGTAATGCTAATGAGATAAACCTAATGAGTTGTAACTAAGCTCACTGTAAAATTTAAGTAAATTATAGAAATCATATATGCATGTGTTCTGAATTCCTGTATAAACATGTAACCCTGATAAACACACTGATTGTTTTGTTTTCTTAATTTAATCATGTTTTGCACAGCTTTACCTGTTTGGCAAGCATGGACAAAGGGAAGCTAAGATGCATCAGAGAAATCAGACAGAAAGTCAGAATACACAGGCTATTGAGATTTGTATAGGACTACAAAATAGGATAAAAGGAAATGATGTACAACACAGTTTATGTTTGCGACAGAAATTTAATTTGTCCAACTTGATAGCCATCACAGTAGGTGTAATGTTGCTAATTTGTGATACTATTGTCAGTTGTCTCCATTTCAAAAGACCTGAGTGCTCATGAATGCGGATCATGAGCACTCGGGATCACAGTAAAACACCTGCCACAAATCTCTAGAACTTTCTAAAGTCTCTGTTCATGTCTTCAAATAAAGACTGCTGCATGTCTCAAGTTTTAGAGAAGACCACCCAAATGTTCTACAGCAATTCTGGGACATTGCATTGTGAGACTTTTTTGTCAGAAATGGGAAAAAGATATTGCTAACTAATTCCAAATTCTAATCCGAACTGTAAAGCATGGTGGAGGGAGCATCATGAATTGGGAATGCTTTACTGCCTCAAGGCATAGAAAGGTTGCAGTAATTAAGGGAACAATGAATTCAACATTGCATCAAGAACTTTTACAGGAGAATGTCAGGGTACCGGCCAATCACCTGAAGCTTAATAGAAGATGGATTATGACAGTGACCCAAACACATGAGTAAATAAACAACAGGATAGTTGAAAATAGAAAATTTATGTTTTGAGATGGCTATTGTGCAAGTATGATCAGCAACTGCAGAATTGTAATACCAGCCCAGGACATTCCCACCAGCAGATGTCATGGTCCCCATTGATTGCCAGATATTGTGGTCATGCATGTTGTTATCTGTGCTATGTTTGCCCCCTGTCTTCTCTCTTGATTTACTCTGTTGGATTGTATTGTGACTACCCATGCTCCAAAAACTGCCTGGTTAACGACACTGAATTGTTTTGTGAGTTCACAGTGTATGCTCAGACTTTGCACATGGATCCTCACTCTTGCTGTGAGTCTGGTCTGATCAAGATAGTGTTTTGTGTAGGTTATTGTTGCTAAAGGAGGTTCTGCCTGGTATTAAATACAAGGGTTCACATATTTTGTTTACAGCCTGGACTGTGATTGATTAATCAGTGTGTAAATTACAGGCTTGAAGAGAAAATATGGGTTATTAGTTTTGGCAATATTATATAATTTGGCCATATTCATTGTTGACTTAAGCTTGCATAGTGGACATTTAATACCGGTTTGCTGCACATTCTTATTAACACTTCAGGCATAACAACATGCTTATGTGATAACAGTTATGTATGTGGGGCGGAGTTTGCTGAAAACAGGGGTGTGGCTCATTTCCACATAACTATAATCTTATCTGGCAGTGGTGGCTGAATGGTTAAGGCTGTGGGTTACTGATCAGAAGGTCAGGGGTTCAAGCCCCAGCACTGCTAAGCTGCCACTGTTGGGCCCTTGAGCAAGGCCCTTAACCACATCTGCTCCAGGGGCACTGTATCATGGCTGATACGTGAAAACACTGCATTTCATTGGCGAAGAACATGTACTCTGCACAATGATAAAGTTGAATCTAATCTAATCTGTGTAACATTGTATTGTACGTATATTTACTATAAGACTGAGTACATGTTTACTCAGTTTTAGCAACAACATTAAAAACAACAAAAATAATAGTCATTTCTCTTCTGCTGCTGATGCTTCTTCATCCTCTTATTTTTCTTTTTTGTTCCACATGACACAATAATTTGCAAAAAATATAATATTGCACCACATGGACAAAAAAGTCAAAGTATGACAAGTAAGCTGGTAGTCAGCTAAATGCTGTAGTACTGCGGCTTTGAATTAACTGTTTTGATAAGTGAACATCTGAAATGTGGAATAGAAGTAAGAATGTCAGAAATGCTTGTTCATGTGGATTTATTCCCTGATGCTTCCATCTTGTGGTGTAAAGATACCACATATTATATGTCTTAAAATGTAACAAATCCTTTTGACCTGTAAACTGTTTGGTAATGAGGCTCCGGTTGATGCAAATATATCAACATTGGCATGACACATTAACGTGACATTTTCAACCTTGTGACTTATTATTATTAAGGCTAGAAATTGCTTTACCAATTTCCTCACTAGTTATAGGTGAAATGAGTCTAGCGTTGTGTACAGTACCAGTAGGGGGAAGGTCTAAAGAATTTAGGAACTGGTCAGTAGTGGACTCAACAGCTTTATCTGGTTGGGTGTGAAAGGATTCCATCGAGGTCACTGGTTATCTTATTTGAAGTAGGGACTCTATAATCTTTTATATTGTGTGTCCTGCTAGTTTTTTCCTAGTCTCCCTGCCAAAGTTTTTTCAGCTTTCAGGCCTGCCTCATAATACTTTTGCTTCCTGAACCTTATAACCTTCTCCACTTCTTCACTGAGAATTTTGTCTATTTCTTGCCTAGTTAGCCTAATTTGCTCTAGAATAGAGAGCAGTCTATTAATATTTTAGGCCAATTCCAACTCCTTCAGCTTTCGTTGCAGATCAGGTAAAGTTTAGTTTTAAATCTTTTTATCGGTGCGGATCTAGCTATAATTTTCCCCTCAAAACTGCTTTGACTGCATCCCATAATATGGCTGGACTTACATCTCCGTTATTTTTGTCCTGTAGATATGTTTTTAAGTCTGCTGCAGTTGCAGTTCTAAATGAAGCGTAGTTCAACATGCCAGTATTTAACCTTCACAATGTTCTCTTTGGTCTACCATCACGGTGCAGTATAAAATATAAGCTAGAATGACCTGAACGACCTATTTACAATCCTTCAGTCTGTACATATCTCTACTGTATATGAAAAAATAATAAATTCTAGAATAAGATGCATGGCATGTACAATAAAAGGTGAATTCAGAGTCTGATCTATGTAAGTCTCACCATTACTCCCAGGTCCTGCAGTATTTTATTCACTTTTCTACCGGACACTTTCTCCTTGTCTGATTTGTTGTATCTAACATAGGATTCAAAAGCATATTGAAGTCCTCTGCACAAAGCAGGGCACCATATGTTTCTAAAGGGTTCCAAAGGGCACCCCTGCTTTCTTGAATCCTCCACAGCTTGCGAGGCACTGTGAAAGATGACGGTGCCTGTGTCGAGGTGGACACGCATCTCAGTTTTGAAGCGTATGCCTTTGTCGTTTAGTACTCTCTTGATCGAGGCATATTCCTTTCTCTTTTTCTGCACATTCTTCGTGCAGTTATTGTCAAAGTACACCAGTTTACTTTGTACATAGATCACCTTCTTCCAAGCAGCCTGGAGGATTTTCTCTTTGACAGAAAACTGCAGAAACCAAACCCTGATTGAACACGGAGGAGCACTGACCGACGGCTGAGGGGCAAGGGCTTGATGAGCTTTTTCTTTGCCCATGTCTCTGTCCCACACTATTCCCTAGCTCCGTCCTGATCAAATTGTCCACAAATGCAGCCACTCTGGAACCTTCAGCAATTTAAGGGACATCATATAGTCTAATGGTGTTACACCTGGAACATCCCTCTAAGTCTGTAATTTTAGCTTGCAGAGCCTGCTGATTAGAAAGCAACTGAGAGAATGTATTTAACTCCTATTTCCCGTACTTTCATCTCTGTCATGATTTCTTCCATCTCACCTAAGCGCTTCACAGCCTTATCAGTTTGATTGGTAGTGTTCTGAATCCTCTGGTGAATTTCGGATGCTATGTAATTCAGTTGTTTTTTAATGTCAGCATTGAAACTCTTGCAGAATTCAGCACGCACTCTCTTCACCTCAGACTTGAGTTCTAGTGCCACTCCAGCCATAATGTCACTCACCACTGTGCGAATTGAGCCTAACATTGCATTTCCCCTATTAGTGTCCACCATCTTTAGCTCTGTACACAGTACTCAGGCTAGTTTTCTCCATTTCTCACTCTGTTTAAGTCTGTAGTCCTAATCTCCCCTTTTTGGATTTGTCCCCATTCATTGCACACCTAAGTGGGTTGAATATGTGCAAAATAGCACTTGAAGTTGGGGGTTTTAAGAGGCTGATGCAGGAGCACACACTGTGCTGCCATAAATCCTAGGATTAGTTCACAAAAATAAGCTTAGGATATTATGCAAAATATCATCAATGTGAGTGGGCATGGTTACGTGAATCAAATGGAATTTTTATGGTTTGGATTAATGTAGCAGGTCAAATAAGAATTTTTAATGATCCTCTTGTAAAATAAGATTTTTTTTTATGTGCAAATCAGATATACAGATCTTGATAAATAATTATTTAAACTTAACTCTGGCCCCTATGGGTGACCAAGCCCCAATCTTGGCAGACATCCGCAAACCTTTGTGGTAAGCATGCCCTTCAACTTTCATTCAAATCCCTTTAAAGCAGTCCTGAATTACAGCTGTTTGAGAAAAAGGAGCTCCACCCCCTAGGACTGATTGGCATGTGACAGCCATATCGCTTAGAAATTGTAATATGTCTAGGAAAAATATGGAGTTTCAGCCTCCCATGAGTAGTTTGACAGCAAATTTGTGAAGGTAGGCCCAGAATCCTAAGAATATTTTGTAGTTTTTTGGTCAAAGTAGGTTTTGCACATTATGTAAATTATCTTTAATGTGAGTGCTGTGAAAGCAGATATTTCGGGCATGAGACACCGAATCAGGACTTGAAAGATATTTCACTGCACATTCTAATTTATCGAAGATGCGCATCTTTCAATTTGCAAATTTGACTTAATGATCCTAGGAAATGTTCATTAGAACTTAACTCCATTTCCTAATGATGACCATGCCCCAAACTTTGCAGTCTTCCTCCCAGTCTTGTCCTGAACACAGCTTTCATGGTTCGTACAAATGAGTTTAGCCCATTTACCCAAACCTACATTCAAATTTCATGATGATAGCTCAATGAGAACCCTGTAAAATGCTTGCCGAAATCTGATTGGACGATGATGGCCATGTTTTTTATGTAATGATGTCAAGAAACATGAAACATGAACATTATACACTTTCGTTCAATTGCAAATATTAAACATTATACAGTTAGTGTGCTGGCTCTTATTGCTGAGCTGAGCCAAAAGATCTGGCTCAATAAAAAGAGCCAGAATTCCCATCACTACTTCTTGGCTGTCAACTGTGACTGACGTCACTTCCAAATAAAAACACACCATAGTATTACTCCCACCCCCAACACTGATCGACAGGTTTCTGCATCAGCATCGGAAATGCAAATGCAAAGGGAACTGTGGTTCCATTTGAATTTTGGCAGGCTCCATACGCGACACTAAGGAAGTGAAATGGCAAACAGAGTAACTGCTATTGCTATTTTGATATGACAGGGTCATAACTCATAAGACATGGGAAATGCAGTTGCAAATGAACTTTGCTTTTCCATTTGAAATTTGGCAGACATTAGTACAGTACGCTTGTGTAAAACAAAATGCAAACGGTAATACACGATTTGCATTTGCATTTGAATTATGTCTCAATTTATGCATCCACAAATTTGCAGTTGCTTTTGAAATTTGTCAGGAAAATGCTTCCATATGAGACACTGCACTTACGTTTAAAGTTTTATCTTCAAAAGCAAAAGCAATAGGGTTCCAGCACTTCATGATTTGACCCTTAATAAGAAAAATAATAATAAATATCTGAACAAAAAAACAATAGGTTTATCTGGAAGAAGAAAAAAAAAAGGGGGTTCTAGGGGTTCTGCTTGGACCCCTAATTAACACAAACACTGGCATTATTTTATTAATTAAGTAACTCAAAATAACAATTTAGAATCATGATAAAATAGTTTATATCCTATGTACACAGTAAGATATTAAAAAAATTAAAATGCTAAATAATAGAATGTGCTGGATCAAGTGCTATGTAAGCTGCCGAATAATGCTGAGGTTGGGGAGTTATATTGTTAAATTAAACTAATTTTAGAATTTAGGACAATTCATGCAGCAATATATCGGCAATGTTCTAGACCCCTGTTAGATTTCAGTGTTTGCCAACTTGTATTAATCTCTTTTTTTTTCTCCATTTTTAAATTGTCTCTTGTGTTTGTTATATTGTATTACATTTAAAAAAAAGAAAATCAATGTGCTTCTTTAGTCTGCATTTTCTATCTCACACTTGTTTTCGGGCATGGAAAGAGGATTGATAGTCTTTGTTTTTATTGCACTTCTCTTGGCGTTCTGTGTGCAGTTGAGGAATGGTGGTGTTAGAAATATATTTGTGAACGGTAAGTCACACTGAGGATCAACTATTTTTAGTCGCGTAAGACCCTCGTTTTTGACCCTTGAAACTGGTGTTACGTCCTTGGCCAGGTACAGTGTCACAGTATCAGTGATGTCTTTGCAGCACTTGCTTGTTTACTTATAAGTAGTGCTTTTTAAAATGCCTTTATTTATTTCATCTCTGTTTCTGGCTGTGGTGCTGTTCACGTGCTGTCCCTGTGTTTGCTGGCTTTCGGCTTTGACTACTCTTTCGGGCGCTTTGTTATTAGTTAAAAAATGTGTGTTTCCTCAATGTGCCAATCTTGCCTTTGGATATTTTGCAAGCAGCCATTGTTTGTGCTGTATTCCAGTGTGTAAAAGCAGTTCCCTTATAACTGATTGAATTTATTTAGTCAACTTGCTGCTATGTTGCCAGACAAATCAAGGATGAAATGTAAGCTAAGGAACTGCCTACTCTCGGCTATTATGGTTTGTTCATGTGTCTGTCTGAGCTGGAGCGTGACTAGTGAAAAGAGTAAAATCTTATTCATAAAACATCTTGGGATGCCATATGCATTCTGAGCAACAGATAAATGTGTTTATCATCACGGTACATCTGGATTTCTGCAATGCTGTTTTGTGACAGTGTCTATTATTAAAATGTCTATTATTAAAAGAGCTATTTAATATAAAATTGATTTGAATTGAATTATTTCACAGCTCTGCATGATTGTATGCATTGCACTGCTGCAGTGGATTATTGGATAATTGCATGAGTGGTCACGGAGTACATATCAGTTACAGCAACAGTTGTAATATATTTTTAAAACATACCTGCTTAAGGATCTACAATAATATGAGTATGAAACATGCATGCTAGTTCTACAGTACAGATGCCTTTTATAAGTACTGCATTTGACAGACTACATGATTGTTATAGAATTTTACCAAAAAAAGGCAGGGCTTAATGCTAAGGATTTTTTTTTACTGGCACGGTTGGGCCAGTGGTTCAGATTTTTACTTGCCTTGCCAAAATTTTCCCCACAAACAAAAATTAAAAATTGTGTTCCTTAGCTGCATATTTTAAATAACGTGTCAAAAGTCAAATATAATTGTATACATACACTTTTTATTCAACGTAACTTTTCTTTAAAAGACGACTGACATTTTAAAACTCTAATTGTAATGTAACTAAATTTCTGCACAACAGTCTGTCAGGGGCCATGGTCCCAGATACATCACCAATTAACTGTACAGCTAACAGAAATGGAGAACTCCTATTAAAGGCATGTATTTGTAAGGAAGAGAAGTAGACAATAACAGAAGGCAGCTTGATTTCAAACTTTGAATTTTATATAAATTTTTAAAAGCAACTATACATTATTTAAGGCTGTTCTATTTGTTAGGCTATTGATATAGAAACTGCTATTAAAAAAAAGTTTAAATTACAATATTACCTCCTTTTACCTGATATAAAATTTTGTACCGTTATCATCCCTTGTACCGTGGCAAGCCTTTATGTAAATGGTCTGAGGCTGAGGTTACTCTTACTGCACTCAAACGGCAAAGTTCTGACTTTTTTAGAAATCGTATAAAACTGAATGAAGCCATTTTAATGACGCTGACAGTAATGTAATACAATTAAACTTAATATTGCTTACCTCTGAAATGCAACGTGTGTGGCACTGAGATCATACATCAACTCCATTTTTTTTTACAAGTCAGTACTCTGTTTGAATGACACAAGGGGCTGTTAATTCTTGACTGTGTGATATGCTGTGTTGATGAGTTTCTAGATGCGCTTAATGCTCTTCATTCGCTCTCAAGTTTAGTGGACCAGATGAAGGGTTATCGGCAGCCAGTTTTGTGTTTTGTGTGTGCACGGTATGTGCTGCCAGCTTTTATCATGAGCTTCAAGGGTTTGCTTACGGTAATTACTGGTTCAAAAGAAAATGGGTCTGGACTTGTCTGCTTTTCCTGGAAACTGACGGCAAACGGTGCAAAACATCACCTCATTTTTTTCGTCATGTTTTACACATGTAAACTTCTGCATGCAAGACATTAGAAACAGTTGTTCTCTTTTAGCCTCATAGTTAGATGCTGCCGACATGAAATTAATTTCGTTACTGTCTCTTTGCTGTAGTCGTTACCAGGGGATGATATGAAAGCAACAGTATTCACAACATCCAGTAAGGGAGGAGAAACCTAAAAGCATAACCAGTGCCATTTCTGATGTTCATGACATCACAGAGAAGAGAACATTTAAATCGGCAAGGCTTAAAATCACAGGCAAATGATAAACTTTCATGACAACGCGGATCGTCTGAGCGTCTTTCACACTGGCCCTGGGTCACCGGGCAGTCCTTATTGTTGAGCCCTGCTAGACCAGTAATATCTACAATTCACAGCAGACCCACAGCATAGTGACCGCAAATTCCACTTTACAGTGCATCCAAGGGCTCTGCAAGAGCTGTGACTAACGCAAGAGCTGTTAGAGAAAACGGCACAATGAAGTGCAGAACTATGAGGAGCTTGGTACAGCTCCAGTACAAAGGAATCAAGGCTTAGCTATAAAGAATCTTTTTCCTCTATATATCTTAAGTACATTTAGATGATTAAAAGCAGTATTCACTAGATAGAATGTTAGAGCTAAAAAAAAAAAATCCCAGTCCATCAGGTTTCCAAGTTGAACTGTAAAATGTTTAGTCATTCCATGCAAAGTACTCAAAAATGGTCTAGAATAGTACACGTTTGAGATTTGAGACACAGGTAGATGACGGGGGAAATTTGTCCATTTTTACTGCAGAACTCCTATGTTAGTACAGCATGTCATGATAGCAGAAAAAGACTAAAATAGCATGTACATTGTTAAATGTGGCTTGTTTGAATGTGACTCCCGGTGACATTTCAAAATATTAAAAATGCTGTACAAAAGAGGAGATTTTGATTTTCTCTTGTGACCCCATTTGTAAATCAAGTGACCCAACTGGTATAAGCAGTGTCATGAATTAATGCAGCCCTTGGTTGTGAATAAAAACATTTTCATATAATAGCTCAAAATTGACTTTTTGACATGTAGTGATATTCTTTCAATAAAGATAAGGCATTTTCTTTTAATCTTCTCTTAAAGTGGTTTTAGGGCTGCCTTAGTGAAATTGAAGCTAGATATTCCCCTATACACATCTGATCGATACCAAATACTTACAGTCACCTGTGAATGTGACTGGGCTATCCCACAATGTATCAGTTTTATTAATGAGCCCTTATGCACATTCAAGAACATTCACTTAATCAAAGAACACACATTCTGGCTCCAGTGGCAGATAAGGAAGCACTAACGTTGACTCACTGGTGGTCTTATGGCTTGGTGGCTGATGAAGCTCTGTGCATAAATCCTTGGAATATGAAAATGCTGACATGCTGGTTCACAAAGCATATGATGGTATGACATATGGGTTGTATCCCTAACACAGAGTGCATTTGCTCTGTATATAATGTAGCTATCCTCACATTGTTCGGGCATAGGAGAAACTGCAACAGCGGATGTGTGGAGTTATGCAGGATGCAGCGCTGTGCAAACATAAACACTAAAACACGTTTGTGCTAGATCAGGTTGTGACTTTGCCTCAAGGGCATGATTCACTGAAATTGCCGTGGCATCTTGGCATTGTATCTGAAAATACACATGGACCACCCCCAAACACAGGGGTCTAGGTTCAAAAGTGCAAGACCTGCAAGACTGGTTATACTGAAGAGTAGTCCTTACTAGCCAGAGTGCCTGTCCAAGTTCTTTTCTAGATATTATCTGTTCAGAAAAAAAAAGAATGTTTGACATAAAAAGCGGTTTTGGTGTTAGTTAAAGCTTAGCACCTGTCACCAATATTACAAGGGAAAGTAATAGTAACAAAGACATGTGCATGCACCCATGAGGTGTTCGTCCAGTGCACATTTTCTCCTTGCAGAAAGAAATTGGTGGATCACTGACCAGCTGTTTGTGTGCTTTGGAGAGCACCATATAGAGGCTCTGCTGTCTGAAAACAGGTGTTAGCCCATTGGGTTAAGGAAGTCTTCGGGTAATCTTGAACACAGTCCACAAGGAGTGTCTCTTTTTTAGGCATGATTTTTACCGTTCAACCATGATCTGTGGTGAGTTTGACTGATTCTTTTCCTCAGTAGTGAGGACTATTGATATTTAAGTGATTATTATCCTCAGTAGAGTACAGTGTGAGCATTTTGATCTTTCCTTAACTTTACTGGAGAATAATGTCAGGGTTTTGAGCGATTTTCATCCTCAGTAGTGGAAGATTACATGCATACCCTTGGTCTAGTGTCTAAGTGGAGAACCACAAGGCCACCACAGACTCACAGGTGGATGAGACTGGTGAGAGAACAAGTGTAACAGAAAGCAAGGTTCAGGTGGGCCACTTTAGCCATTGCCCTTCGGTCTCATCCCTAAATCCCTCCCTTACTTTGTAGACCCCTGCAAAACCATTATTATAGGAGGTATGAAAAAACTGACAACCCACTATTGTTTACTGCACTGATAATAACACTGATTTATGTGGGTTATTAAAATAACAGTTCTGTAATAATGAACTTTGATAAAGGCAGAAATTACATACTCAGTCTTTCAGTAACATAATTCTACTAGAGAAATAACAGAATTCCTAAATGTATATATTCCTTTTTTAATGTTCCTTTGCCACACCACATTTTCACCATTTCAACATTTCTGAAAAGAAATAAGATGTTTTAAATGTTGTTTTTCTATTTGCAGTAATTCTCAATAACTGCACTGATTTGTTTGCAGACAGTTTGCAGGGGATAAGTTCTATTTCAACACTTTCTCTGGGTTAAGAATCCGCAAAATCTCGTGCAAGTTTGGCATGCCTGATAAGCATAACAAGAAGCCCAGAATGTAGTTACTTCTAGGTAAATTAACAGCCTTCTTGCTCTGCTAAAATCAATGATTCAGGAACTGAGATTGTAAAGCTTGGAGGCTCATGCCCTTCAGCATAGCCCTTCTTATAGCCAAATGACCTGCCATTCTCCCCATTCCTTATCAGAGCAACACAATCATGTCTACAGCCACATCCTGGCTGATAATAAACTTGTAGTTGATCTGTCATATTCAGTCAACTCAGACCTCAGAAGGGTCTGAAGAAGGGTCTGTGTTGGCCCCTGGCCCCTATCTTTCAGGTGTCACTGATAGGCTCTAAACTAATCATGGCAGCCACTCTAAACATTGTGGTCCAAGTAGGATTCTACACAACACAGAAAGCCCTCTTTTGCACAACGCTAGTGGAAACAGAACTTACAGTGCCACATTGAGAGCTTTAAAGGGGGATTTGGACACACAGTTCACTATGGATGATGAGCAGCCTCTGCCTCTACCCCCAGCCTCTGCTTATAACCTACCATATAAAATAACCCCTACCTGATAACTCCCAAGCCTTCTTCTCATTTGGACCGGTGCCAACTGAGAAGAAGATTCCTGGGAAAATGTCTCTATGATAGCAGCATTTATTGCAAATACTGTGTTAAACGTTACTGCATCACTTGTTGGAAGGTGATTGTGTTTGTGCGTGCGTTTGCGTGCACTCAAGAAAAGGGCTACTACCAGGGGATACTCACTGCCCCTGACAGGGTTCATAGAACCACAGTTACATATGTAACTACCATTTTATTTCCTGGAGAGAAATAAAAGTCTTTTTTGTTTGTCAGTAACCATAGTGATTTTTAAACTATATGCATGTGTTTTAAGTTATATTTTCTTTATTAACAAAGCCACTGAATTTGGTGTTCCTGTTTTAAAAATGTTTATACTGGCTGGACCATATTAATATTCAAACTATATGTATAGGTGGGGACGGTGGAAGGACATACTGAATCACGGACGTTTTAAGTGGCACCTTACAGAAAGAGACATGGAAGTGCTGTGCAGAGCACTGCTTGCCTACTGTGTCCGTCACTACAAAGGTGACGACAAGATCAAGAGCTTCATCTGGGACTTAATCACACCCACCAAGGATGGGCACAATCAAGCACTCCATAACCACTCGGGTAATAACGAACTTTAATATCCAGTCTGTTGAATGTATTGAATGTAGAGTCCTGTATGGAACAATATGATACAATATGCTGTAACGTTACGGCCTGAAAAATTATTTTTCTATTTCTGTTTCTATTATTTTCTATCTATTTTTTGCAATGACTGTCTCAGTTTCTGTATTTGACCCTGTGAAAACCTGTGGTTTGAATGGGAGAGGGGAGTCCATATGCACAAACCTAAGAATATAAAGGAGTTTAAAATGTTCTGCATGGAGGTGTGGACTAAGAGAAAATGCAGTACTTAATGTGTGTTTTGCAAAAATATCAAAATATCATGTATTGCTTGTGTTAATCTTTTTAATCAGTCATCAAGGGTGCCAGTAATACTTGAGGGTGCTGTAATAATTCTATTTGATTTTTGTGTAATTCCTCACTTAAAACTTTGCCATTTCCATGCTCAACAGAGTATTATTAAACACTGATATGTTGTCATTGAATTTTCATTTAGATTTTCTTTCTGTGCAGGACTGTCTGTTCCTGTACCCCGGGGCCGTAAGGGTAAGAAACTAAAGAACCAATTAAGTCCTCCTGAGCTAAAGAATGCTGACTGGCTAGTTCACTGTAACCCAGAAGTAGTACTCCAGGATGACAGCTACAAGAAACACCTCAAACAGCACTGTAACAAGTGAGACACATCAAAACACTGCTCTCTGTGTTGATGTTATATTTGAAATGGTTGTATGGATTAAAATCAAAAAAAGTTTAGGATACAGGCAAGTTTTTTTGTTACAAATATATATACAGTCAGGTCCGGAAGTATTTGGACAATGACAGAGTTTTTGTGATTTTGTCTTTATACACCACCACAATG
>CM075004.1:5352320-5422554 GCA_037576675.1 Pangasius sanitwongsei | reverse complement strand
TATATATAAAAAGCATTCATTTATTGATTTGTTTCATGCAGATTATAGCAAGACACTAGTAATTTGGGACATGAATATAATTGAACTTTTAAACATGTCGGATGATGAGTGGAAGCACTCTGAGGCACTGTGTGCTGTTGCAGTAGGCAGATATCATTCCTAGCAAAATAAAAAAGGCATTCTATGGTCTTAATTAGCCTATTTTTATGTGAACATAAAAAAATAATAACTTTTTTCAGTTTTTCAGTTATTTTTCAGTTCTCACAGCTCAGACTATGGTGGAATTAGGCAAGAAATTGCATCATACCAAATTTTCTTCTCCACCAATTCTGAAACCTTGAAATCAGCCAAAACTGATATCAAGTTCATATTGTTTTAACTGCTAAGAAAAAAAATCTAACAAGAATCCTTGTGGTAATCCACTCAGTACTAGTGTGCTAATCTAAAAAAAAAAAACATGATTTGGCATAACAGATGAACAAAAAGGAAATAATCAAGCCAAACTGCACCTTTTTGCATGCTACATACACTACACCTGCTTCCTTACTCTGCTAATTCCCACAGCCCTTTACTCTTCCTGTTTTTGTGTCATTCCTCCATAGTCATGTCATTAAGTCCTTTTTCTGTTATTGTCCATAACCAAGTCAAGTCAGATATTTAAAGGGATACTTGAAAGTCCTTCACTTGCATCCATTATATTATTTAAAAACAAAGAAACCATTTTCTGCTTACAGTGTTTTTGGAGCCATAATATTAGCCAAGAAAACAAAACTAGCAATTACTAAGACTAGGCTTAGTTACAGTTTTTAAAGCTGATTTTAACTGAATGAATTTGTCCCACAATTTTATGGTGTGTTTATGTTACAGGTGGACACGCCGTGAACAAGCTGATTTCTATCGTACTGTGTCCTCATTTGGGGTGGTGTATGACCCAGAGAAGAAGGTTTTTGACTGGCGCCAGTTCCGTATCTTTGCTCGTTTGGAGAGAAAAACAGATGAAAGTTTGGAGAGATATTTTTGGAGCTTTGTGTCTATGTGTCGTACTTCTTGCAGACTGCCACCAAGGAAAGATGAAGGTAGAGATGGATGGATAAAGGGATGACATATTGGATAGGTTAGTTTTGTTACCTAAACAATATTTCTGACTTTTTTTTTCCACTGTAGGTCTGGTTGACCCCACTCTATGTATAGAACCCATTACTGAAGAACGAGCTGCTCGTACATTGTACCGCATTGAGCTCATGCGAAAGGTTCGTGAGCAGGTGTTGAATCACCCACTCCTAGAGGAGCGGCTGAAACTGTGTCGTCCTAGTCTTTACTTGCCTGTTTGGTGGGAATGTGGGAAACATGACCGTGATCTTCTCACTGGTGTAGCCAAGCATGGCCTTAGCCGCACTGACTTCTACATATTGAATGATCCTCATTTGTCTTTTCTGGAGACTTACCGTAACTACATCCAGAAAGAAAACCATGGAAACCCAGTGTCAAGCTTGCCCCATCAACACTGCTATCTGGGGCACTGCCATTCTCCTCAGCCCACAGAGTATCATCATACCCTCTTACACTCCTCACAGATACACCAGCACATGCATGCACATGGACACCACCAAGCCTCAGAAGTAGTAGCAGCAGCATCAGAATCAGAAAGCACTTTGACTATGCCTGCAAACTCCAGGGAAAACTTCTTGGACTGCTCCACAATTAATGACTCTTTGGATCTTGGGTCTTTACAGCATGAAGGCTTGTCCTCTGGCTCCCTCCATAGCAAAACTAGCAAAGAACCCTTCAATGGATTTCCATTTAATTCTGCCTCAGCTGGTCAGAGTATGTTAAATTCATATGATGTACAAGGAGACATTACTGGGGCACAAGGAGACATGACTGACTCTATAGATGGGAAACTTCGAAATGACGTTCTTGTGGGAGAACAGGGGTCCTCAGAGGAGACTGGGTTAATGGCCCCTTCAGTGGAACTAGATGAACTTCAGACCCCGTGGGGAAGCTCAGATCATGCTGAATCCTCTGATATTTTCAATGAAGGTGATCCTATCTTGGGGGAACCTTCACTGGAAACAGAATTCCTGGACCCTCCTCAGTCTGAAGATGGACAGGAACGGGAGGATCCACTTACAGGCTGTTTAAGCATACCCAGTTCTGACTCACAGAGTGACCATGTAGAACCACTAGCACCAAGCTTCATGTTGTTCAAAGATCTAAATGCTGGAGAGACTTCCATGGAACAACCAGATTTATCTGCCAGTCCACCTGAATATGTTGCTCCCCAACCACTTGCACTTTCTGATGTAGGCATTGACCAAGCAGGGTCCATTAGTGAGGAGCTAGAAACAAAGCTGGGTGATTCTGACATCACACATTGTAACCCTAGTTCAGAAGATAGAGCAGAACATGTAGAATATCACTTTAAGAAAGAGGAAACTTCCCAAGGTGGCCATAGTAATTTGGAAACTAATCAGAAGCTAAAGGAAATTGAAAGCAAAACAAATAACGTGCCCTCTATAGAAACTCTGATGGAAAATCACTTGGAGCCCCTGAAGGTAGAGTGCAACATGCCAAGTGAGGAAGAGCTGAAGGATCATTGTCAAGTGTACTTGGAAGAATCTTGTGAAAAACTCCTAATGGAGCCAGATAAAGTGCCCTTAACAGAATCTTATGATATACCATGCAAAGGGACCCTGGAGGAACTACTTGAAGGATCCCCCAATGACCCAAGTGAAAAACTGTTGGTAAAAGAAGCTTCTGGAAAACCCCTTGAAAGTTCTTTAGAACTAGTAGAGAATAGTCCAGCCAACGCCTCACTCTCCCCCCATACTTTGCCTTCTTCATTTCCTTTGTTTCCCACCTTTCCCACCCCAGTACCAGACCACTCTGTGTTCCCAGACCCTGAGGCTGACCATGACATAAAACAGGAGTTACTCTTGGGTTCAATAGAGTCAGAGGTCAAACCCAAACCTGATAGCACCACAATGACCCCACACCTGGAACAGGCTGCTGATGTGGAAGTGAAGGATGAAATAAAGGAAGAAGAAACAAAGACAACAGGTACAGTACATTTACCAATTTCTATGTTCAGTTTTAGTCAGTTTTGAATACAGAGCCCAACCCATTATTCAGTATCATTATATCAATAAATCATGTTAATCCATTACTTAACTAGGTACACTTTCACTAGTTCATCAAAAAATGCAGAAAAAATACAGCAAGATAGATGTTGGGAGTAATAATGGGAAATTCTTATAAACGCAAGCATGCAGTTTGATTATAATATCCCTCTATAGGTACACTTACTGTCCACTTTATTAGACACATCAGAATGAGGAAAAAGTGTGATCTCCGTGACTAACTGTGGCAGGGATATTGGTACTAGATGGGTTGGTTTGAGTATATCAGAAACTGCTCTCCTGGGATTTTCCACACACAACAGACTCTAGAGTTTACACAGAATGATGAAAGAAAAAAAAAAAAAAAACATTAAGGACATGGTAACTGAAATAATCACTCTTTACAACTGTGGCAAACAGAAAAGAAGACCAGATTGGAAGCCATGAACAGGAATCTGAGGCTATCATGGGCACGGCCTCACTCAAACTGGACCTAATCACCTGTTCTTTTTCCAGTCTTCAGCATACCAGTTTTGGTGAGTCTGTGCCCATGATAGCCTCAGATTGAATAACCACATAAATGAGCAGGTGTTCAGGTATTTCTGTTGTGATTGGACTACTTTCTCTTGGCGCATCGTAGACAAACTCTGAGTAGATCTCTCTAGATAGGTTGTATAGCCTCTGTATAGGCTCTATTTTGCCTGTAAATTAAAGTATACATTTTTAGAAAAATGTGTGCAAAGTCCGCAGGACAGAGGAGCTTTCCGGTTTCTTCTTTCCTTGTCTTATAACATCAAGGGAGAGAAAAAAGATTGAAGTTCGTGGTTACACAATTGCACTTTTTAACCATAGTATATAGTCATAGAAGGGAATTATTTATAATCGCCCTATCCGCTGTAACCCATAGTCTGGTTCCTCTCAAGGTTTCTTCCTCATATCGACTCAGGGGGTTTTTCGTTCCCACCATTGCCGCTTTCATGCTCATTAGTGATAAATTCATACATTTAAAATTTATATCCTGAATTTATAGATTTCTGTAAAGCTGCTTTGTGACAATGTCTATTGTTAAAAGCGCTATACAAAAAAAAAATTTGAATTGAAAAAAGAGGCTAATGAGGGAATAACTGTTATAACTGCTCTAACATAAGTGATAACAGAAACTGGATGTTCCACAACATGAAATGAACGAATAAATGTTTAAAAAATTTTGGTGTTAAAAAGTATGGTTGAAAAAAATGATGATTCATTAATCAATTAAGAAATAATTAATTATTTGCAAACATGTGGTATAAGAGGAATAAAACACTTCAGGGCCAGGTGTTACAGGAACTTAACAATTTCGGGTGGCAGTGGCATCACACCAACGTGTTGTTGATTATATTCCTATAACAACATGCCCCATCGTGATTTATTCACTATATATTTAGCTAATATTACTGCAATATGCCACCATTGTTACCTTGAATGTGGGCCTTATACAAAAACATTTTTATGTTATTATGTTAGGTTTCACAGATGTTCCTTTATTATAAGAAGCAACACAAATAGTCAAATACACTGATCGGCCAGAACATTAAAACCCCCTACAGGTGAAATGAATAGCATTGAATATCTCATTACAATGGCATCTGTCAAGGGGTGGGATATATTAGGCAGCAAGTGAATAGTCAGTTCTCAAAGTCGATGTGTTGGAAGCAGGAAAAATGGGCAAGCTTAAGGATCTGAGCGACTTTGGTAAGGGCCAAATTGTGATGGCTAGACGACTGGATCAGAAAATCTCCAAAATGGCAGGTCTTGTGAGGTGTTCCTGGTATGCAGTGGTTAGTACCTACCAAAAGTGGTCCAAGGAAGGACAACTGGTGAACCAGTGACAGAGTCATGGGCACCCAAGGCTCATTGATGCGCGTGGGGAGTGAAGGCTAGCCCGTCTGGTCCGATCCCACAGAAGAGCTACTGTAGCAAAAAATTGCTGAAAATGTTAATGCTGGCTATGATAGAAAGGTGTCAGAACACACAGTGCATGGCAACGTACATGGCTTTATGGCAACGTTATTCCCTAAAGGAAATGGCATCTATCAGCAGAATAATGTGCTCTGCCACACTGCAAAAATTTGAATGGTTTGAGGAATATTACAAAAGAGTTCAAGGTGTTGACGTGGCCAAATTTCTCAGATCTCAATCTGATCAAGCATCTGTGGGATGTGCTGGATTCATGGAGGCCCCACCTCACCACTTACAGGACTTAAAGGATCTGCTGCTAACGTCTTGGTGCCAGATACCACAGCTCACCGTCAGAGGTCTTGTCTTGTGCAGTCCTTGCCTCGATGGGTCATAGCTGTTTTGGTGGCACAAGGGTGGTCTACACAATATTAGGCAGGTGGTTTTAATGTTATGACTGATCAGTGTAAGGTAAATATGAAGATATATGATATATTTGCTTTCATCATGTAACGGTTTATTTTGGCTGAGTTGAGGAATGCCAGAGATTTTTTCAGCAAATACAATTACATTTACAGCAATCAGATAAATAGGCTAAATAGGCTTGAATCAGTGAGGTTTCACTTGCTACTCTGAGCTGATATCTCTCTAGTAATTAATATGTTAAAATTACTTGTACATTTGCGCATAAACATTCTAGTTTTACATATACAAAATCTTGAATTATTTTTCATAGTGATGCCAGCCTGCTGGCAAATGAAATTTGGAGTTGTATATAGGAGTAGGATGATACTTTAGCTGCTTGTCAACGTTGGATTTTATTCTTCTCAACTTTTTTTTATCATCTTCAATTTTACCCATATTTGGATGCTTATATCTCTAAACCTTTCTGAATGAAAAATTGTGGTTACATTCCAAAAGTGGAATAATACAATCTAAAAGAAAGAAAATTGAGGTATATAGCTTAGTAAATTTTCTCTAATATTTCAGAATACTAGGTGTGATTTATGATTGTCCTAAATTTGAGACCTTATAACGGAGTAAAAGCACTTGATGTCAGTAAAGGTATCAGTACTACTATAAATATACATTTTGAAAGGCCATTATTTCAAATAATAAGACAGATACAATTTTGACATTCTGGTTTCTCTTGGAAGTACCTCAGCTCTGATGAGAAAACTTTGTTAGATTATTGAAATAAAATCCAACAGAAAGTGAAGAAAGCTAAATTTGTACGAGAAATCTGACACCCTTCCAATGTAAAACCAGCTATATTTTATATAATTGTATCAGTATCAATACCTGATGAGCAGTACTTCATAATTCTCAGTTTCAAATATCAGTCTTAGCCTAGAATAAGTTTGAAGTCAATTGAAGACATTTATGCAACCAACCTTTTTTTTCAAATTCAAATTCAAAATTTGTTTGAATTGACATGGAATGACCCAGCAGTTAGATCCTCTTTTGTATATAAGGTTGGGATATGATGATGCAGTGATGACAACACTAAATTAAAATACTAATACTTTTAGGCTTTTTTAGGCTAACTCACAGAAGCTCAAGAATACCATGTTTTAAAGATTTTTCTCCACAGACTCAGTGATAACATTTTTTAACAACAAATTAAAGCATGCTAACAGTATACTGATATTTGACATTAGGCATAGTAATTATTTTTATATTAAAAAAATCTGGAATACAGAGACAGTAACAAAAACGTATTTACAGAATAAATATATAAATTATTTGTATATGGCCCCCATTTAGCTTGTAATATTATCTGTTATTACATCATATAAAACGGTTTGGAACAATATTTACTAACATTATACCTATTATAATTATTTGTGTATGCTTCTTCAGCTTTATTGGGGGATAGTTTTGTTGAGGCACCACAGTTTGATCCATCCATATGTGAGGTGGCAGGCAGTCTTCATGATCCAAAGGAGCCAACCATTGCTCGGCTGCTACAAGAGAAACCCCATTACACATTCTCCGAGTGGCCCAAGGTTTGTGTAGTCTATGTCTTTCATTTGATGTTTCATAACTATTTCTAAAAGTATTTCATGCACGCAATGTGTTATTATTTTTAATTTAACACTTTAAATTTGAACTTTTTCAGGACAAAGTTATCATCAACCGCATTGACAGTATTTGCCAAGCCATCTTAAAGGGGAAGTGGCCTTCCCCCAGTCAGCAGTATGAATCTCCCAACTCAGTCGTCAACACCTGCCTGTCCAACAGTGCCCAGCAAAGGGCAGGGTTTTTACCAGCAAGAATACCTCTACCTCAAGACCTTAACTTAAACATTCCACACTCAGTACCCCATATACACAAGGTAACTGGTTACAGCTTTGTAATTGTGAATTGTGAAAAGGTTGAAGACACCATAATGATAAAGCATGCCATTTTGTAAAATTACAACATTTAAGTCCTTTTCTTTCTTTCCCGCTGTCTCTAGGAACGGTTAGTAACACCTGCATTTCTTTCTGAACTCAAGCGTTCCAAGTGTGGGTTTAACACGGAGGTTTCTGGCAAACCAATCGATCTTGGAGAAAAAATCCAACGTGGCATCCCCCACCATGGGGGTACCCTCCTCTTAAATGGTTGGCAAGAAGCTGCAATGGATCTGTCTAAGGCAACAGAAATTGCGTTTGGTAGGGAGGCTGAATCTATGAGACATGTGACCCATGCTGTCCAATCAGCACCTCACAAGATGCCTAACCTAAGCTCCATGGAGGGCTTGATGGGATTGGACATGGCGGGTATTCTGCAAGCAGGACTTGTACACCCTGTTACAGGGCAGATCGTTAATGGCAGCCTTCGTCGTGACGATTCAATAATGAGGAGGAGGAGAGGTCGAAGGAGAAATGTGGAAACACTTGACCTTGGATTGATGAAGGAACGAGACATAAATTTAAGTAAAGCAAAGGTAAGGGAGATTATGAAGATGGTTAGTTAGATATATGTGGAACAGTGTAATTTTTGAGAGGGTAAAAGAAGTAACCAACCAAATTCTGCCTTTTTTTTTTTTTTTTAAGGGGCAGCCAGAGACTATCAACCACCCTGTTGTGTCCTCCACCTCCTCTCAGCCTGACTGCCCCACCCATCCCCCTTCTGTCCCCCCTCCTTCAGAGTCACTGACCATGAGTGTTGACAGAGAGGCAGCCAGTAAAGGCCTGATGGAATGGCTCAGACAGAACCCAAGCTACAGAATGGAGCTTCCTGCTTTTTCAATGGTCAGTCAAACAAATTTAATGATGTAAGATTCTTAAAGGAATATTTTACCTAAACATGCTAACATGATTAACAGTGAATGGATGTTATGTTAATATGAGTGTTTGTATTACAATGCAGTTCACAAGTACATGGAGAGTGCCACTGTATCAGGACATTTTTCATTCATTCTTTCTTTCATTTTCCTTCCACTTTCCTGGTGAGGGTCACTGTTGCAAAAGGTTGAGAACGTCTGCCCAGACTTCTTTAGCCCCAGCCACAAATTCCTTCCTCCTGGGGGATCCCCATCTGTTCACAAGACAACTGGGAGAGTCTACAAGAACCTGACTAGGCGGCATCCTTGCAAGGTGCCCAAACCATCTCAGCTGGCTCCTCCCAATTCAGAGGAACAGTGGCTGTACTCCAAAGCTCTCCCAGAACATGGAGAGTAAGCCCGGCAACCCTGCAGTGGGACCTCAGTTGTGCTACCTGTACTGGTGACTTTATTCTTTTGGTCACTACTCACAGCTCATGAGTAAACAGAGAGCTTTGCAAATAACAGGGATGTTACTTCTAGCCCCACATACTGGACACATATCTGACCCTGGCTGTATCTTGATATCTTGCCCATGAAAACCACAAAAGAAGTGGAGGAGATTGACTGGTAAAGAACTTTGTCCGCAAACTGAGCTTCTGCTTCGCCACCACAGACTGGTACTTTGACTGTAACACTGCTGCTGCTTACCTGATCCATTTGTCGGTCTTATGCACTTTTGTTCCAAGGTACTTAAACTCGTCTGTCAGAGGCAAAGGTCTCTTCCCTTACCTGAAGGGAGCATCCCACTCTTTTCTGGGAGATACCTATCGGAGGTCTAGTTCCAAAATCTCCTCTGCAAATAACAAGGATGTCACTTCTAGTCCTCGTACTGGACACCTCTCCAACTTTGGCTGTGTCTTGATATCTTGTCCAAGAAAATCACAAACAGGAGTGTAGGAGATCAATTAACAGAGAGCTTTGTCTGGAAACTGAGCTCCTGCTTCACCACTACAGACCAGAACAGTGATCATAACGCTGCAGCTGCTGATTCAGTCCGGTTGTCAATCTCATGCTCTCTTTTTCCATCACTTGTAAATAAGATCTCAAGCTACTTAAACTCCTCTGTCAGGGAAAAGGTCTCTTCCCTCAACTAAAGGGAGCATTCCACCCTTTTCTGGGAGATAACTATGGATTTGGCGGTGCTGATTTTAATCCCAGCTGCTTTACACACAGCAGTGAAATGGTTAAGTATGTGTCAGAGGTCCAGATCAGATGGTGTCAAAAGAACAACATCACCTGAAATAACACAGATCATACTCTTTAATCTCTCCAACCTTAGCTGCATCTTGAGATCTTGTCCCTGAAAACCACAAACAGGAGTGTAGACAAGACCCACACTTGACACAAACAGTTTTTACTTAACACTAAGAATGTAAACACAACATTCACTATGCTCATACAGCACCCAAATTGCGTGAAATAGTGACGCAGATACCCCATACTCCTGCAGTACCTCCCACAACAAACATCGAGGCACATGAACATAGGGTTATTCCAAATGCACAAAACACATGAAGAATGGTTCAGCATACTCCCAAAACCTCTCACAAAACTATGCAAGAGTAAAGGGCTGGTCCAGTGTTCCACGACCTGGAAAGCACCCGCATTGTTCATACTGAATTCTAGGTTTAATTATTGGACGGCGTCTCTTCTCCAGAACCCTGGAATAGACCTTTCCTGGGTGGGTGAGGAGTGTGATTCCCCTATAATTGGAACACACCTGTTTTTTTTTTTTTTGTTTGTTTGTTTTTTAAATAGGGACTACAGTACCAATTTGCCAGCCCGAGGGCACTGTCCCAGATCTCCATGCAACATTAAAGAGGCATGTTAACCACACAGCCCCAGCCTTGTCCAGTGACTTCAACATCTCCAGCCAAATCTCATCCACTCCTGCAGCCTCACCACTATGAAGGTTTCTAACTGCCATCGTTAGTTTCTAACTGTCATAGTTAGCAGGGGCAGTGGTAGCTCAGCGATTAAGGCTCTGGGTTACTGATCAGAAGGTTGGGGGTTCGAGCACTGCCAAGTTGCCACTGTTGGGCCCTTGAGCAGGGCCCTTAACCTCTCTGCTCCAGGGGTGCTGTATCATGGCTGACCCTGCACTCTGACCCCGCACTCTGACCCCAACTTCCTAACAAGCTGGGATATGCAAAGAAAAAGACTTTCACTCTGCTGAGTGAAATTCTTCACTGACACTGACAAATATAGGCTTCTTCTTCTAGCTCAGCCACAGAGATGGAGTCTAAAACACCAGAGATTTCTGATGCTGGCACCTGAAGGGACAGCATGTTCCTCAAAGTGCAAAGAGTTCCTAAAAGTGCTCTCTCCATTGCTCAACAATATCCTGAGTAGAGGTCAACACTCCCTCACTCTCCTGAGGTGCCGACTGGTTTGCCAGAATATCTTTGGAGCCACGCGAAAGTCTTTTTCCATTGCTTCTTCCATCTCCTACTCTGCCAGAGTTTCGTTTCTGCAACTGCTTTTGCCACAGCCCTTCTGGTGCTTCTGTAGCTCTCAACTGAATCAGGAGAGCCCTCCATGAGCATTACTCAGAAGTCTTCTTTCTTTAATTTGATGGCATCCCTCACCTCTGGCGTCCACAAGCCTGTCTTAGGGTTACTGCCTTGAGCACCTGCTCCAAGAAGGCTGAATGCTCCAAAGTGCTATTTGGTGCACAAACAAGTCAGTTTTCCTTCCCAAGACTTGTAGTCTCATGGAGATAACCCTCTTGTCCATTGGGAAAAACTCTGAGGCCCTAGTCTTTTTTTTGTACCTTTCATAGGGGTCATTAGGATCGCTTATGATATGGAGTGTATATCATCATTATCGTATATCCTATAATCATAAAGAGCACCCTCTTTTTAACCATGTGTCCCTCATTTCATTCTTCTAATACAGGTTAATGTTTAATCTGGTCACATAACTCACCCGGCTTTCAATGTAAAGCTTTGTAGTAAACTTTACAAACGCCTTTATGTTCTTAAAGCTTCACTTTGCAGTCTGTGATAAAACCATCTGAGGCCATGCTGGTGTATTCTGATGATGTTAGCATTTCATGTATCCATATCTACACATTGTGTTCTTAATCAGATTTATTTTAGTTTAGTTGTCAGTCACTTGATGTTCTGCTTTAATGGTGGTGACACACTGGATGCTCATATTAAAAGACACAGCTAGCATAAACTTGCAATATCACCATTCAGCTGACAAAGAAATAACAATAATCACCTGTTACGGAAGTAACAGCCATAGCATTTAATATTTTATCGCTACATCAATACGAGAGACACGGTGGAAAAGCCAGTTCACTGAACTGGAAATTATGCAGGGCATGAGAGACACATTTGTTTCTGGTAGTGCTTTTTTTTTCCACGTCATGCTGATTTTATCTAGTTTAGCTTTGATCTGTGAATTTGTGAACCTCTGTCTTGTGAGCTAATAGAAAATAAGACAAAACAAGTTGTCTGTGGACTGTGGTCTCTTTGCATGGTGCATATCTGGAAAAGGAAAATAGTAGATAGCTGATACTAGCCATATATTGTCTTCAAAATTACACCTGCTAGTATCATATGGTTGATGTATGTATCTTGATATCACATGATCAGCTTGCCTACCTACATACTGCCAGAAAAGTCTGGTTGGACCTGAAGATCTGATTGGGAAAAATGTAAACAGGATAACTGTATTCCAGTTAGGTGCTATGTTAGGTGCTATGAATTGCCGTTAAATAACAGACATGCACTTCTGTTAAATTTGTAACAGTTGAATAGTTTTATCCAGTGAAAATCAGTTTTGTCTCTCAGTTTTCTAGTTGGAATAGCTGCTATTTATCTAAGGTTCCATAAAATTGAAGGATTAACTTACACACAGTAGCCTCCAAATGTATTGTAATGGCAGGGCCAATTCTTTGTTTTTGCTATACACTGAAGACATTTGGGTTTGAGATCAAAAGATGAATATGAGACAATAGATCAGATGTTCAGCTTTCATTTCCTGATATTTACATCTAGATGTGTTAAAGAAATTATAACATGGCGCTTTTTGTTTGAACCCACTCATTTTTCACGTGATCAAAAAACATGTGGAACATGTGACTGACAGGTGTTTCTTTTTTGCCCTGGTGTGCCCTGTTAGATTGATTGTTTAAACAGTTAATGGCTCTAAATGTCTGCTCTTGGTTTGAGCCCTGGGTTTTCCCTGTGAAGACTGCATTTTGTTGTTAAAAAGGACAAACAGAAGACAAGAGAGCTGTCTTGAAAAGCAACCTCCTAAAGAGTAGATTGAAGAGAGAAACCCCGCAAAACAAACAACTGAAACAATCTGTGGTACAAGCCTGGAAACGGAAAATGCAACAGTTTAGTGATGTCACTGGGTCGCTGGCTTAATGCAATTATTGCAAGCAAGGGATATGCAGCCAAAGATTAAGTGTTATTTACTTTAAGACTGTCTGTTCCTGTACTTTTGCTAACCTAAAAATTGGGTGAATTTCCACGAAAGGTGCTCTGTTCTACGTTGTTTAACACATCTATATGTAAATATCAGAAAATGAAGGCTGAAATTCTCATCTATTGTGTCAAATTCATCTTTGATCTCAAACCCAGTTGTCTTCAGTGTATAGCAAAAACAAAAGAATTGGCCTTGCCGATACTGAATTGGCCTTGCCGATATATACTGGGGACTGTATATATTTGCAGTTACTAATTAAAGACTGTTAATTTATGTAATGTGGCCCATACTAGCTTTAACAGTTAGCAACTTTCTCCAAATAAATTGAGCTTAAATCGAGAGGTTGTTTGGCCAAAAAGAAAGCACAGGAGTTGAAATTGTTCTTGTTCTAATTCCCTCATCATCTGTTAGTCTCAGACTGCAAGCATGTTGCACAGTTTTGCTGAACGTCCGAAGCAGAGGAGGCACCGTTGTAAAGACCCTACAAAGTTGGATGTTAATTCCCTGACTGGTGAGGAGAGAGTCCCAGTAGTGCACCGGAACACAGGTCGCAGGGTAAGAACTGTACATACGTGCCCTTTTCTATTTTTTTCCTAATTGCAAGTTATATAAACAATATGAGAGAACACTGATTTTTGATGCTTTATTTTCTCTCCTCTTAGCTGGGTGGTGCAATGGCCCCAGCCATTAAGGAGCTCTCTCAATGGCTAGATGCAAACTTAGAATACTTTGTGGCTCCTGACTGGGCAGATGTAGTGAAGCATTCAGTAAGTCTTGCGAATTGCATGTTTAAATCTTTTTGAAATCCTCTTTAAATTACTTGGTTGTATATTTTAATATTGTAAACTCTTTTTTATTGTAAACTCTCATAGAAAAGTCTTTTTGCTGGGTAGAGCCTGACCAATATAAAATGTTGTCACTGATACCTATTCTACATTAGCAGCCTATATTTTTGTTATACAGCATGAAATTAAGAAGACACAAGTAATGTAATTTAAACAGGGCTTCAAAATCAAACAGTAGAAAATAACAAAGTAACGATAAAATAATCAGACTAATAATTTAATCATTCCCATTGAATAAGTAACCTGAAGGAATAATTCAAATAAAGTTTATTGAAATACATACATATAAATAGAATATGGTTCCTTTCTGTTATACTGTGTGTAGTTGTAGAAGCAAATGGGATGTCGTACCACATACTCTGCTTTTACAGCTATGACTGCACACATCATGACGCATTTAAACTAACTTCATGAAGAGAAACGATTATAGAGTAACAAAGATAAAAACACATAGGACTAACAAGAGAACCACTGTCAGGTACAGTCCTTTTTAGATGCTGTAATGAAAGGGAGTTGCCCCTCCTATGATGACTTATTCATATACAAAGGCGTTTATGTGGTAGTGTTTCAATTTGGAAACCCAAGTGTGAATGTGGAAGTCACAATTATTCACCATTATGCTACTCAAAATTAATTAGTTATTGGAAGCAGGAAATATCAGCATATACACTCACGAAACACTTCATTAGGAACACTATACTAATACTCCCTTTGCTCTCAAAATAGCCTCAATTCTTCGTGGCATGGATTCCACAAGATGTTGCAAACATTCCTTTGAGATTCTGGTCCACGTTGATACGATTGATCACACAATTTCTGAAGATTTTTCTGGTGCACTTTCATGCTGCGACTCTCCCGTTCTACCACATCACCATCATTATTGGTTAAGATCCGGTGACTGGGAAGGCCACTGAAGAACACTGAGCTTATTGTCATGTTCATGAAACCAATTAGAGACGAGGTTTGCTTTGTGACATGGTGCATTATCATGTTTGAAGTAGCCATTAGAAGATGGGTAAATTGTGGCCATGAAGGGATGCACATGGTCAGCAGCAATACTCAGATAGGCTGTGGCATTCAAGCGATGATTTTGGTATTAACGGGTCCAAAGTGTGCCAAGAAAACATTCCCCACACCATTACACACCAAGGCAGTTTGCGTTTCATGCTGTTGGTGCCAAATTCTGACCGTACCATCTGTATGCCTCGGCAGAAATCGAGATCCATCAGACCGAGATCCATCGGCTATGTTTTTCCAGTCTTCAACTGTCCAGTTTTGGTGAGCCTGTGCCCACTGCAGCCTCAGCTTTCTGTTCTTGGCTGACAGAAGTGGAATTGGACATGGCCTTCTGCTGTTGTAGCCCATCTGCCTAAAGGTTCGACGTGCTGTGCATTCTCGTGTGCTTTTCTGCTCACCACAATTGTACTGAGTGATTGTCTGAGTTACTGTAGCCTTTCTGTCAGCTCGAACCATTCTCCGGTGATCTCTCCTATCAACAAGGCATTTCCATCTGCAGAGCTGCTGATCACTGGATGCTTTTTCTTTATCACATCATTCTGAGTAAACTCAAGAGACTGTTGTATGGGAAAACCCCAGGAGATCAGCAGTTATAGAAATACTCAAACCAGCCTGTCTGGCACTAACAATTATGCCACGGTCAAAATCACTGAGATCCCATTTTTTCTGCATTCTGATGGTTGATGTGAAAATTACCAGAAGCTGCTGGCCCATGTCTGCATGATTTTGCAATGCACTGCTGCCACACGATTGGCTGATTAGATAATTGCATGAATGTGTAGGTGTACAAGTGTTCCTAATAAAGTACTCGGTGAGTGTAAATACAATATAGCTTCCAGTAAATTCCCAAATACATCCTTCACATGGAAAAGTCCGATTTACAACAAACAGAGAGAGAGAGAGAGAGAGATTGAAAACAGCCCTAACATACAGTGCAACACAATATATTGCTGCTAAATTCTAGGAGCAAACATTTATGAATAAGTAGAAAGCTATACATAAATACAAAGTGCAAAATGGGTGCAGTTGAACCATAAGAATAGAGAAGAAAATAATGCTTAACATTTTTAACAAAGAACAATCCAGAGCTTTTTCGGGGCATGGAGGTGGAATATGTTTTCCCCAGTGTCATTTTGAAATGAAGCCCTAAAACTTAGTTCTAACATACAGTACAACACAATAAGTGAATACTGCAACCAGAAAAACTTCTCTGCTTCCTTTTTTCTAAATTTTAAAAATGCTTATTATTTACAAGTAGAGACTCTTCTGTCAGTGTTTTTTTGTATGATAAAATTTTACAAAATTACAAAAAGTTGACAGAATTAATCAGATCTTGCCAAAGAAGCTTGTGGCTCCAAAAAGTTGATTCAGATTCAGACGTTCAGATTCTTAAACATTCAACATTAATATTATTGTTAGCCAATTTTATTTAGGTCACTAATATATCAGTCTGTCCCCAGTTAAAGTTAGGATAAACTTTATAAAACATTTATTTCATGACCAGTTCCTGTTAGGTTAATTTGAGTACCCAGCTTATATGTTATGTACCTAATTAAGTGATACTGTTTGTTTATTATTATTATTTAAGGGTTTCCTCCCAGAAGGAAAGTTCACCCGGATTCTCACTGAGCCAGTGAATCGAGATCCTAGCACACGTCGTAGAGGCAGAAGACCCCGCAGTGAGATGCCCAAAGCTCCTGAGCTTCCTGCTGGCATTGGACCACTCTTTATGAATGATGGGCTTATTGGCATGGACTTGGTTAACTTACCCAACCTCCGCAATGTCCCTGGCATTCCGATAAGTGGGCTCATGGGCTTTCCACCTGGTTTGGCTACAGCCCTACCAGGAGAAGATGCTAAGAATGGCCTGAGTATGCTACCTATGATGCTCCATAGTATGTCAGCAGTGCAACCATCCATGTATGGCACTCATTTAAGTGGAATGATAAACCAGTCACTATCTGCTACAGCCTCCACAGTAACCACAGCTGCCAGCTCCTCCAGCACGGCAACAGTGACTTCCATATCCTCTGCCACTGTGGCCTTAAGCCCTAGCCCTGCAGTCAGCTCCAGCACAGCAGCTTCTACAGAGAGAGCCAGCCCTGAACCTAGTACTGAAAGACGGAGCACAGATGAGAGAACGCTAGGAGAGAATGAGAAAAAAATGTTACCTGCTGTTCCCAGTCCCACTGTTACTAGCAGTTCTGCTAGCATTACAAGCAGTGGGAGCCATTTGACCTTCAACCCCTTTTTGATCCCAGGAATGCCTCATGGATTACTGTATCCCCATATGTTCCTGCCACATGGCAGTATTATGGCACTTCCATCAGCATCAGATAGCACTGGCATTACTAAGCAGAAGAAAAAGAGAATTAGAGATGAAGGAAGGGTGGAAGAAGACAATGGTTTATTGGAGGTACAGGATGGGGAGATGAAGGGTATGAGGGATATAGAGACACTGGAGAGTAAGCATAAAGAGGGCAGGCTGGAAGAATCTTTGCCAGCTGTGGACACCAGTAAGGTTACAAGTAATGATGCTAGTGACCCCCACACAGCCAAAGCAGTAGAGGAAATTAAAGGAGAGGCAGAGAAAACAATAGAGTGCAGCATGCCTGTGCCAAAAGAGGATGGCTTGAATGTAACACAGGATGTGTAGTAGACTCTGCTCTCCAGTGAGCAACAGTATCTTTGTGTTGTGTTGGTAAAAGTTTGTGTAAAGAAATTTGATTATCAACTTCTTAATGTTTATAGATCTGCTGCATAATCAAAACAGGTGAATTCTCTGACATACCCCTTATCAAGAGTTTGCTGAAATTACCATAAAGTAATAGCATGCACTCACTTGCATTTCAGTACCACAAGAATACCCAATAAACATCACTTGGAATGTGAAGAAGTCACCCTTGCATCATGGAAATGGGTCCTGAGGTCACCTGCCTTGTTCTGGTTGTGTATGGCACACTTAGCTCAGTGTTAGAAGTGACTAACACTAACAAAGGATGTCATCAGAATGATCCTGCTTTTTTTTTCTTTTTTTTTCCTACTGGACGCAATCCACACACAATTCCCGAGTTCCAGGGAAGAGTCAGAAAATGGCTGAAGTTGATGACAGGTGTTGTGAAATGACATGACAGTCTTGTCTTTTTAATTTATGGTGCTTACAGGGTTATAGAAAAAAAACATGCTCCTTTGCTTACAAAATGAATTGATTAGATTATTCATAGAAGTACTTGTAAACATTTCACATTTGTATTAAAAGCCCACTCCCCATGGGTGGATTATTAGCAGAGTTGCTGCTCTTACTCTTATGATGGACAACACTAGTTGCACATCACTAGTTGCTTGCTGCTAAATTCTAGGAGCAAAACATTTATGAATAAGTAGAAAGCTATACATAAATACAAGGTGCAAAATGAGTACAGTTGAACCATAAGAATAGAGAAGGAAACAGTGCTTAACATTTATAACAAAGAACAATCCAGAAAATTGGGGTGGGGGGTGGGGGGTGTGATATATTTCCCCAGTGTCATTCTAACACCCCAGAGATGGACTATGCCGTGAGAATTATTTCAAGTAAAGGCAGAGTGGTCTTGGATTTGACAAGGCGTTATTGGGATTTCATGTGTTGATTCCTAGTGAATCTTAGTACCTCTTAGTGTAGGTATGGAGCCATTGGGTGAAGATTGTGTTTGAACATCTCATTCATATGAACACTATTAGTGAAATTAACATTTCATTGTTAATTGATATCATTGCTGTGTTTTGTCTTACATGTAGAGTAAAAGTGCCCAGAGTTGATGAGAAACTGTTTCTGGGGAAGAAGGCCTTGCTTAAATGCTTTTGTCTGACCTGATGCATCTGAAAATAGTGTAGAGTAGTATCTGTCAAAATTTTTTTAAAACATGTAAATTTATATAGCTGTATATTGCTGTTACTTTTGTTTAAAAGCACACTATTTTTTATCGTCATTATGCCATTGGGAGAAACTGTAAATCAGTGCTAGTATTTCTTGTATCTACCAATATTGTACACTAGATGGACACCCAATACTTTCTGTTGACACATTTTTCTCTCCAAATCTCACAGCAGGGTCTTTTTTTTTTTTTTTTTTTTTCCCCCTTTCTTTAGGTTGTATTACTTTTCTATGCCTAACATTCTTGAATTCACTTTCTTAACATTGTTTTTGATGTGAAAACATTTTGCACGGTCCTTATGGTGAATATTTATCTGGAACTGTATTCTGTCTTATATGCGTTCTTATTTCTTCTGTTTATTGTATAGATGTTTGTGTGGACATTTACATACATGTACATACATGTCTGTTCCTGCAGAGGACAGTTTTCATGTAAACTTGAACATTATATTTCGCATCTATACCCAGTCTTCTTTTTGTGTTACATTTTTTGTTGCCTTGTCACTTCTTAGAACTCTGTACTATCTTTTTTTTTTTTGCCTTACTAATCACCAAATATAAATATGCTATTTCATTTGATATTCCTTAGGTATTTCTTTCATTTATCCAGTTTATTGAAAATATATTTGGATTATTTAGCAATTCACTCACAGTATTTGTTACATATTCATTTTGGACTGTATATGTTAAGGTGTCTGTGTTTTGGAATGGGAAGCCCTCTTGTTACCCTAACAAAAGCTTCTGTGGGTGCATACACTCTGATTCCTATATTAAAGATTATACCATGGCCACAGAAAATACTAATTTATGATTGGCTGGAAGCTGTGCATTCGTTCCTTATATAGGGACACTTCTATATCAACACTACAAAACCACTACTGTATTTAAGCAACACTGTCTCTGTCCTTTAAAAAACATTTAAAAGAATCTATCCAAAAAAAACAAACAATATAGTTTTACTATTTTACTATCAGACTATTACTAAATGGAAATGTTTAACATTTATTAGCTGTCTGCTTAGTTGCAGTGGCCTACAGGCCACAGTGTTGAGTAAAGCCTATGTTTATTGATTATAAATCTAATTGTATCATTTGATTTCCTCAATTATTTATCGGCTAACATTAATGTTGCAGCTGAATTTTAAATATGGAGGAAATAATCTATACAGTCCCCTCTGGAAGTATTGGAACAGCAAGGCCAGTTTTTTTTTTTTTTTTGCTATACACTGGAGACATTGGGGTTTGAGATCAAAACATGAATATGTGGTAATAGATCAGAATTTCAGCTTTCATTTCCTGATATTTACATCTAGATGTGTTAAATTAAAAGATGGTACTTTTGGTGGCAGACCACCCAATTTTTGGGTGAGAAAAAGTATAGGAACAGATAGTCTTAAAGTAAATTAAAGTCTATAAGTAAATTAAAGCTGTTGTTTCTTTGTTTCTCCCTTCAGTCTCCTCTTCAGCATGTGCAATGCCTGCTCAACTGGGTTAAGGTCTGATTATTGACTTGGCCAGTCTAAAACCTTCCACTTTTTTCCCCTGATGAAGTCCTTTGTTGCATTGGCAGTGTGTTTTGGGTTATTGTTTTGCTGCATGATGAAGTTCCTCCCAATCAGATTGGATGCATTTCTCTGTAAATTGGAAGACAGAATGTTTCTGTAGACTTCTGAATTCATTCTGCTGCTACCATCATGAGTTACATCAATAAAGATTAATGAAGCAGCCATGCAAGCTCAAGCTGTGGCACTACCTGCACCGTGCTTGACTGATGAGCTTGTATGGTTTGGATCATAAACAGATCCTTTCTTTCTCCACACTTTGGCTTTTCCATCACTTTGGTAGAGGTTAATGTTGGTTCCAGAACTTTTGTGGCTGATCTTTGTATTTCTTTGAGAAATCGAATCTGGCCTTCCAATACTTACTGCTGAAGAGTGTTTTATACCTTGTGGTATATTTCTGCTCTCAAAGTCTTCTTGGAACAGTGGCTTGTGATACCTTCACCCCTGCCCTGTGGAAGCTGTTGGTGATGTCACTGTTTTTGGGTTTTTCTTCACAGCTCTCTCAAGGTTTCTCTCTTCAACTGCTGTTGTTTTCCTTGGCTGACCTGTTCAATGTA
Organism: Pangasius sanitwongsei; assembly: GCA_037576675.1. Lineage (NCBI taxonomy): Eukaryota > Metazoa > Chordata > Actinopteri > Siluriformes > Pangasiidae > Pangasius > Pangasius sanitwongsei. The sequence continues at coordinate 5,401,845 of CM075004.1, read as the reverse complement.
CGGTTCTTCGTACACCAGTGGTTTCTTTCTATTTCAGGACATTCCAAATTGTTGTATTGGCTATGCCCTATACTTGTTCAATGGCTCTAATTGATTTTCCGTCTCTTCTGAGCTTCAGAATGGCTTGCCTTTCCCATTGACAGCTCTCTGGTCTTCATGTAGGTTTATCCTTTTTAACAACAAATGCAGTCTTCACAAGTGAAATCCAGAGCTCAAACCAAGAGACATTCAGATCTATTAATTGTTTAAACAGTCAATCTAACAGGCCACACCTGGGCAACAAGAAACACCTGTCAGTTACATGTTCCAGTATTTTTGATTTTTTGGGTTCAAACAAAAGGTGTCATGTCATGTTCTAAGTTGTTTAACACATCTAGATGTAAATATCAGGAAATGAAAGCTGAAATTTGGATCTATCATCTCATATTCATCTTTTGATCTCAAACCCAAATGTTTTAGGTGTATAGCAAAAACAGAAGAATCGGCCTTGCTGTTCTTCTGGAGGGGACTGTATGTTACAGTGTGTGGAACTGATCATAGAAACTGACGAAAGAGCACAGTATTCCATGCACTGTGTTCCATACACTTGATCTTTTCCTGCTAATACAACAGTAACCTAATAAATTACACTTGCCAATATGTGCATAAAATGGTATTATTTTCAATTTACTGCTTTTCCCATCAAAACCATTTAAAAATCCAACCACACTGTGATGGAAAATCTCTGGACATAGTGACAGAATCCCTATATGATGAACATTACTGGTGAGGAAGATGCTAACATGGGGTGGGGAAAATGTTATGCTTTGACTGATTTTTCTCAGCAGCACACAAGTTCACTTCTCCCACAAGTTTGTTGGGACCATTTGCTCCCTTGAAACAATTCTGTAAAGCACAACATTCCATCATGTGTTTTTTTTTTTTTTTTTTTTTTTTTTAAAGCTTTGCTTTATGACTTCATTTAATTAGATCTTTTCTAAGAAAAAAAAAGCAGAGTATATAGACAGTTTTTTGAATATTTGTAGTTACCTGCGTTGATTTTCTAAAATGCAAAATTTATTTGAAAACACAGATTTGGATGCTGTCAAAACACTTCTATACAATTAAACAAATCAGAAAAAAATATGCAATGTATGGGTCCAGACTTAAGGTCTACTTTTTTATGTTATGGTAATATTAAGATGTGTTTTCATTATCCTTTCTTTGTTGATATTTATCAAGTAGTCAGTTTTTTTTAATTATTATTATTTCTTCTATTGTAGTCCAGTCTTGCCCATTGTTGTATTTGTGTATTCCAATGTGTACGTAAAAATACCCAGTCAAGACACAGGGTATTTTCCTCTCACCAAATGTGTTATCCTTTATAACCTTTCATATACATGTAGAAATGTTCCAGAAACTGGTAACAGTACAATGCTAGACAAAAATCTGTATTCAAATATTCAAATAGGACTGCTGTGTGGCAGTTTTGTATGCCACTGGTCCAGTGTTTTGGAGTGTAGAATGTATAGAAGTGTAGAATAAATCTTTGTTTTATTTCAGTGGACACATCAGCCCTACTTAATAAAAGTGCCCCTCATCTGTGGGTCGATTGGCAAGTTTATATAAAATCCCACACACCATGTGTATATATATATATATATATATATGCACACAGGGCAAACTGGTTTGTGAGTTTTGCTCAGTATAATTCTACCAATGCTTGCTTATCCAGACATACCAATAAATGCCTATTACACTATAAATAAATAAGTAGGTTCTATGTTTCCTACATCTGAGCCCTATGGTTATAATGAATATGCTGACACTCAACCGTTAAGATTTTTTTTTTTGTTGGATTTGTTGTCTTAGTTTGGAGAACAGGCTTTATGCATGCTGATTACAAATAGAACAGAACACAGCTCATTTGGTAATAGCCAGGGTTCAGTAAGTAGAAATATGGCAGAAACATGGCAGTACGAGGCTACAAAAAAGTAAAAGGAAAAAAAAAGTCTCATCTTGGTCTAAAAATCCTCAGTAATGAGTATGTGTTTTTCTTTTTTGTTCAAATAGCTCCTGTATTCCCTTGTGGACCAATCACAATTAAATCCATGGTATGTGATCTTTTCTTGTGCAATAAAAATGACTTACAAGAAAGTGCATTTAATGTGGTTTATTGCAAGAGTTTAAGTATACAACAATAAATGAACTCCACTAATGTAATCTTGAAAGTCACTTGATTGTTTCTTGTGTATTTTGCTTCAGGGTACAACTGTACAACTGTTCAGCTATACAGCTATTGAGTCCAGCACAACCAGTCTAGACTTCTTATAGGTGGGTAATTTGTTTGAATGACCAGTATGGTTTCTACTTGTTTATTCAATAAACAACAAATCATGTGGGCCATTTCAAATTAATGTCTGACTGATGCTATGCAATGTAGTATTATCTCTGCCAGTAGATCTCGAATGGGCCCCACACTAAAAATAAATTACCTCACACCATTCTATAAATTTGATACACAAACATCTTGGTCTTCATACTCAAAGGTTTTGGGTTGGGTCTCAGTATTATTGGTCTTGAAAATGCATATTATAGGTGATGGTCTTTTTGGCACCATTAATCTGCAGTCTGCAATACGTATGACAGCTTAAGAATTAAGATCACTACGGTTTTTGGTATCCGCAATTTATATCTTCATCAATATTTTATCTTCTCATTTAGCTGTTCATTTCTAGCCACTCAGTCTGCCCATGGAGAAGTTTTGGAGATTTACAGGAAAGTATAGTCACATTGCTCTAGATACTGCTCTTTCAGATAGAACTAGAGACACCGAAATGAGATTTTATCATCCTGGAATTTGATAAAGCAATGGATAAAGCAAATTTGCTAGATTTTGATAAAGCAATGGATACTTCTACATTCATGTATACTGGGATGTAAACGAACATGAATAAATTATTTTAATTGAACAGATAATGTGTTCTAAACAGATACATATATATAGATATGAACTGGAAGCACACACTTCTTGTTTTTAATTTTTAAACTAAAGCTTGCCAGAAAGTTTTCACAGGCTGTCTGGTTGAGGGGCCACAACAACAACAACAACAAAAAAAAGTCACACGTACAAGAGGTTTTTAAACTACTGCTTTGCTAGTAGTATCTAGAAATTAAGCACCATCAATATTAACGCTGCATGTACTGTATATGCGTATGCTTAACATGCTAGCGGTGCCACAATCTCATGTTGGCTTATTTGGTTTTGGTGTGTGGTTCTGCAGCTGTATATTATTTCATATAACAAAAATTCATATTAATGTTTCTTTGGAAAGTCCCAGTCTGGTCAGCTTTAATAGCCAATATCATAGAATCTAGCAATTTAGAACCCAGATGTAAGTAGTATTGATCTAAAGCATTACATGCAGAAAGATTTTTACATTAAGTACATGATAGTTTAGATTTATTTTCTGCCCCTAGTTGACACATTCACGTCACGTTCAAGTATGCAGGCAGAAACCTATATGACTGCCAGTGTGACACCCTTATATGTTTAATGATACATGGCCTCAGTAGTAGAACCTAGACCTGACAGTAATGCTAAGATCACTTTTTGTGACAGAAATCACAAATTCATCATGTGACAAAGTGCAAGAAGGGAGACTTTTTTCAAACAAATTTTAATCTATGCATCAGTTCATTGATGCACTGTTGAAATATGTGACTGTTCTTACCAAGCATGACAAGTAATTTTGAACTTTTTTTGTACAGTCAGAGGCACTGAGACATGCACATTTGCATAGTTTAGAGATTTTGGTTTTCAAACAATTACAATAAGCCTTTTAACCAATAACAATTTATTGGCTGTGTGTTAACAAGACATTCAAACACACTATTCTGAACAACAAACAGCAATATCCAACAATGTCCTCAGAAGGCTAAGGCTTGATTCTCACCCTAAAATTATTCAGGTCCAAAGATAAAAGACTGTTCCTGAGAATGAGAATATTCCAAAGTAATAAATGGAGGCTTTTAAAATATTTACTTGCTCCATTACAGTGGAAACAAAACAATTAAAAAAAAAAAAGAATGAATAAGAATATAAGACTAAAATGAGTAATCACAGAGACCACAATTAAAGACCATGTAAACACACACTTTGTTCAAGCCGAAGCATCTAAGGCTTAAGAAGGTTAGATTGGTCTGACATCATATACCAATGCTATTAGTTATGTACATCAGAACACAAATTTCTCCACTTGAGTGGAATAACATGACTTGGATAAAATAATAACTCACTGATGTGTAGATACTACACAACACAATACAGTGCTACATGTGTTTGCAGCACAAAGGTTGAACACACTAATGATGTGCTCAGTAAAATAATCAGTTAAGCCCCATTTATACATCCTAATGTATACAGAAAATCTTTGTGTGTGATTTTTTTTTTTCCCCCCCAGAGTGCTGTGAATGATGCTTCATACACCACAGGGGCAAGATAAAGTTCAGTGTCTGGTTAAACAATGTGTTGCTAACTTATTTTGCTGCCGTTTGAGAATGATTGAAATGAATACCCAAGTACTTACCTAATTTACAAGGAACATGAAATCCTACCAAAGCCCACAACTTTTAATTTTCTACAATAGACTGTCAATCATGATCCACTGGCTCAGCACCCTGGCCGGTTCTGGGAGGTGCTCTTTGGTTATAAAGGTCATGCTGCATTGTAATTGGTCTGTCAATGTTACAAACTTTGGGAGTTGCAACTTCATCATTGAGAGGGGACACATGCGTCATGTGCATGATCAGTCAGTGATTGGCTCTCTCAGTCACAACATCCTGCAGGCGTTTGAGCAGCACATCCTCACTCTCCTGGCTCAAACGTTTGGTAGGAGACTCTGTCTCGTCTCCCTCCATGGTAAAAGCTCTCTTCTTGCTCACACTTCCCTGACGGATCATTCGGTTGATGTCACTCAACTCCTGAAGAAAGTCAGGAAGAGACAATAAGCTATAATAAGCTAGAAATAAATAATTACTTTAAATTATAATACTGTTAAATAAACACGCTCCTCAAAAATTACCATATTAAGCAATCATTTAAAACACACAAGCAGGTAACAAAAAGTATTATAAAATATGTACATCAGTCACACATTTAACTTAACATTTTACACTGGCACTATCCTTGAACAATAAGGTTGTGGCAAAGAAATAACTTACAGGTTTATATATCCAGATTTCTGTGAAGTGACCTTTAAACGTTGCAATCCTTTATTTATTAGTTTATTTATTCAGGAAGTAGGGCACTTTTTTAATCTCTAACAAGCCTTGGGTACATCTCTCTCTCTCTCTCTCTCTCTCTCTCTCTCTCTCTCTCCTCCCCCCCTCCCCCCCTCTAGCATTAATAAGAATTAATAACATTCGGTTAATAGCACTCATAAAGCCTCGTGAAAGCCTGTTAAAATTACACACATATTCATTTCCTTTGGTGTGAGGGTGCTTGTCAGAGTAGAACTGGACAAATCAAATTTGTTAGCTAACCCATTGCAACCTAGCCGAGCTGGCTCATATGTGGTAGCTAAGAATGTAATAACGTATGGCAAGCTAGTTAGCTAGCCAAGTGTATTAATACAGATGACTCTGAGAATGATTCTGTTAGAAGAGAGTAGAGTGATATGGCTATTGATGATGCAGTGATGATGCCAGGTGCAAACGGTTATTGGTTACTTATGATTTGATCACCCAGAACGCATGTTGCTGTTGTTCTTCTTTTGGCTGCTTCTGTTAGGAGTCGCCACAACAGATCATTGGTCCGCATATTTGATTTGGCACAGTTTTAATGCTGGAAGCTCTTACTGACGCAACCCTCCCCAATTTTATCCGGGCTTGGGACTGGCACTGGGAGTGCACTGTCGTGTGCAACCCCGGTGGCTAGGGCTGGTTCCCTGGCTGGGACCCAGGTGTGAACAGAGCAAAACTGCCCTTGCTGCCTGGGTGGGAGGGATGGCGTACACTCTCTCCCCAATCAATAACAGCAAGACTAGCCAATCATGTGCATCTGTGAGCTCATGTATATGAAAGGGGGCAGATAGTGCTTTCCAGCCCTGTGACACAGCATGAGCAGCAGCTCGAAAAGGTGCAGCTGGCTGGCTTCAAGTGCCTTAGAGGAAGTATGTGATGGCCTTCGCCTTCTTAATTGGTAGTGGTCCATCCATTTATTTCTGTAAAGCTGCTTTGGGACAATGTCCATTGTTAAAAGCGCTATACAAATAAAACTGAATTGAATTGAATTGAATAGTGGTCATATTATAGGAGAGACCTAACTGGTAATGGGGAATTGACCAAAACTAAATTAGGGAGAACACCTGGCAAAAAATCTTTATAAAAATATATATAAACATTCGTACCTCAGCCAATAGGTTAAGCGCTCTTAGAATAAATTTTGAACCAATGAGATTCTTAGAACTGGTCACCTACACAAAGCAAAAGGGAAGAGCAAATGGGAAGAGGCTTTAGCCAGGGAGGTGGCCAAAAACCTAAATGTCACTCTGACGGTACTTCAGCGGTCCTGTTTAGAGATGGGAGAACCTGTTAGAAGGAAAGCAATCTCTGCAGCACTCCATCAATCAGGCCTTTATGATGACAGAATTCATTCCCCAGTAAAAGGCACGTGATTGCTTGTTTGGAGTTTGTCTTGACTGCAGGGACACTCCCATCCAACCTGGCAGAGATTAAGGGGTTCTGTGAATGAAGCTTGGGAAAAGACCCCCAAATTTTGATGTGCCAATTTTGTTTATAGCATTATACCCAAGAAGACTTAAGGCTTGATGCTTATAATATCGGGGAATTGCCAGTTGTGTTGCATCTCGTAATATCTCTCTATCTGTTTTCTGCCTATTTTTTAGTCCAGGGGCAACAGATCACCTATTGCTGATGCATCTTAGATCACCTTGTTTGTGCTTGCCAAACAGATAAAATCCTGCTAGGAATCCACACACGGAATGGGAGAAACATGAATGGGAGCTTAAATTAAGAAAATGAAACGTGTTGTTTGCCAGAGCAAAAACTGGACTAAATGCCAATCCTAGCAACTAGTACCTAAAGCTGACTTGTAACCAGTTTCTGGTATTTTTCTTGCTGCAATAATGTAATATACACAACACGTTACGCATTTCTGTGAAATGCACAGTGTATAAAAATAACCATGTGAGAAACTTCTAACCTTAGAGGGGCTGCCAGTAAACTTGTATGTGTAGGCAGAGCTGTGTTTGAGGCAGGAGCCATTTTTGTGAGGAGACAAATAGACAGAGTGTCTCTGAGATATTCGCCGTGGGGAGAGAGGCTGAGCTCGCAGTGATGGGAATGGCGATAATGGGGGTGCATCCACCTGTGGGTGTGTGAGAGACATAAGGAATAAACAAAGGAGTTACTTATTATACTTACTTTGACTACTTCTGCCAATCTCTGCAAATAAATACTAGAATTTCTATGCTACGTAAACTCACGTCAAAATGAGAAAGATTTATTTAAAAAAGTATACATACTCTACTATCAGCTGCTGGATGAGCATATCTGAGTGCAAAAGATTTCATTTTCAGAACATAAACAGAATTGTAGAATTGGATGAGGTCACCCCTGTCCTCATCTGATTCGCTGTCAGCCTTAGCTTTGGCACCCTGATCTGTCCTGCCGTTGGCTGAATCCAAACAGAAATAGAATAAAGCTGGCTTAGTTATTACACAAAACATTTAAGTATCCATATGAAAAATAAAATTGGAAGGTTTTATTGAAAGCAGGTGCGCATCGGTACTTTGATCTGTTGGTGGATCAACCTCCATTTTGTCATCAGCCTGCTGTTCGTGGACTCTCTTCCTCAGCAGCACACTGCGGTATATCTGGACACATGGTCACAAACACAGTTATTACCCCACCAGTTATGTGCTTTTGAAAATATCTGTGTTACTTACATGGCTGCTTGCTTGCGGCTGAGTCCGATAACATTTCATTATGTCTTGAAAAGTGTGCTCCTCTTTTGAGATCTATGAAAAGGATCATTATAAATTCAGCATCTTGTCAACAGGGCTTGTCACAGATGTTACTGTCTGACACATGCTCTGTTAAACACTATAATTTCAAAATAAAACATTTACTATTATAGAGTGATATGGTTCTTGGTACTGTTGTGTTCCAGAATGTGACTGTTTACCAGAATTAGGCAATGCATGCATTCATTCACTTCCTCAAGCGATTTTACTACTTGCCTTGCATATGATGTAGACTGCACAGAGCAAGAGCTGATCCAGATGTCTATCCTTCATCATGTCTGTACAGTGGACCAAAGACTGCTCAAAGCATGTCCAGATTTTGCCCCTTAATTCTGCAGAGATGTCCAGCTTTAGACATAGATCTCTGAGACGCACACTTGCTAAATGATACACCTTTACAAAAAAATAAAATAAATAATCATTTTAATTAATTAAAAAAACAAACTTTTTTTTTTTTAAACACTAGATTATAGATGATCAACTCTTTTAAAGTTATTCCAGTTAAAAGTTATTATCTTATTCCAGAAAATTTTACAAATGTTTAAAGAACAGCAGCAAGACTCTTAGCACCAATTTGTATCTTAAGCAAGTAATACTTGCAATTATACTGGACCATGTCTTTGTCTACATTTTGTATTATAATGTAATTATATGTAAAGGTCCCAGAGACAACACTCATATGTAGTAACTATGTATGCCGGATAACTGAATAGAAACACGTTTGCATTGATCACAACAGAGAAAATAAACAGGTAGCTGATTTCTGTGTTGTACTCCACCTCACCTTGCGGAAAAAGAGTGCAAGGGATCCTGTGCGGCGTGGTCTGTTGGTTGGCTGTGTATGTACCTCAGGGGCTTTGTTTGGGGAGGTGAGCAGCACCTGGGCAGTGAGGGGGTTCAGCTGGTTCGCTTGTACCTGGATTACCGTGATACTTCCCATGTCATTCTTCATCACTACAAAGAGAGGAATGTTCTCTATCAGTCATCGCATACAGTAGCTGATCCAGATCTCCAGCAACTGAGGAAGGCTAATAAAATTTATAATAAAATTCATAATTTTGTATTAAACAACAATGCAGCTGAGTGCAGTTGAAACATAAGCCCTTACCGTAGCAACACTCCATCAAGTAAATCAATACTAACAAAAAAAACACACAAACACACACACACACACACACACACAAACACACCTGGCAAAGGGATGTTGAGCTGCTGGCCGTTAGTAGTAGCCATGGAGAGGACAGTTGCTGTGGTCATGTTCTGGTTGTTGTTTTCTGTAGAAGTGGTGGGTATGATTTTCACGGGGGTGACAGATATTCGCTTCACTGGAGACTGAGGTTGAGGATCATCACCAAACAAACGCCTTTTGGCACTGCCTGCCGCTGGAGAACTGAAGCGGTCATGGAGAGAGATGGGAGATGGAGGAGCATCTAAGACAGAAAAAAAATTGAAAATTGAAAGATTTTATATTTTATGATGTCCTGTGTCTGAATGTAGTTTGTTGTAACTATTGTGCAGCCTTCTTGGCCAGGGCTCACTTGTAAAACAGATTTGTAAAAAAAAATTAAAATAGCATTTTAGAGATTTCTAGAAAAGACACTAGCTATGTTGCCTGCAAGAGCCGGGGCTAGACAAAAGATTTAGAATAAATAGTACTGCAAAAGAGGACTCCCTTTCCAGGACATTTTTCATGTCCTTATATACACAACAGATAAAGAATATAGACTGTCATCTTATATCTGCTTTAATCTTTAGTATTTAAAGTTAATATAACAAAACAATTCCTTAACATTGCTTACTCTTTGAAGACATTTGGGTTTGAGATCAAAAGATGAATGAGATAATAGATCAGAATTTTAACTTTCATTCCCTGATATTTACGGTCGTGGGAAAAAGAAAGTACACTCTCCTTCAATCCTATGTTTTTATTTAACAAGGTCTGAATAATAATTGTGTGGTCCTCAGCAACTTCTATAAACAGATAACCTAAGGTGACAGCAAAAACACAACAGATTTCAGTAGGAAGTCAATTCTTCCAAAAAGTAAAGCACTGTTCAGAAACCAGGTGTGAAAAAATATGTATACCACCTTTAGCAATAATAACTTGAAGTAAACATTTTCTGTAGGAGATTATCAGTCTCTCACATCATTTTGGAGAAATTCTGGCCCACTATTATTTACAGCATTGCTTCAGTTCACTGATGTTTGTTGCATTTGTCTCAAGAATATACAGTGGAGTTCATCATTCTCTCAATGACAGCAAATTTCCCAGGTCCTGTGGCTGTTAAAGAAGCCCAATTCTTCACCCCTCCACCACGAAGCTTGACAGCTGGTATGAAGTGTTTGTGGTGATATGCTGTGTTCGTTTTTCACCAAACATAGTGCTTTGCATGACGACCAAACATCTCCACCTTGGCCTCACTAGTCCAAAGGATATTATTCCAGAATATTTATGGTGTGTTCAGATGTAATTTTGCAACCTTAAGTTATGCTGGGAAAAAAAATGCTGCCCTATTCTTTTTGGAGAGAAGGGGCTTTTTCCTAGCCACCCTTCCATGAAAGCCATGTGTTCAGTCATTTTTTTTGATTGTGCTCTCATGAATGTAAATATTTAATGTGCTTACAGAGGCCTGTAGATCACATGATGTAACTTGTGTTTTTCTTTATTCTCTGAGCATTAAACGGACTGACCTTGGACTGAATTTGCTGGGACGGCCACTCCTGGGGAGATTGGCAACTGCTTTGAAGGCTCTCCATTTGCAAAAACAATCCTCATCACTGTTGATGGTGAATTTATAGAAGTCAGCAGCTTCAGAAAGAGTCAGCTTCAAATTCCTCAGAATCCTCACAACTCTGAGGATATCACATGGTCCACACACACTGGAGCTGGGGTGAAGCTGTGGTGAAGAACATGAACTCCAAGGTCCTCAGGTAGTTCTACAATGGTACCATTGACAGCATCCTGACTGGCAGCATCACCTGTTGGTTTGGGAACTGCACTGCTTTTGATGCACAGAGCATTGCAGAGGGTTGTACGAACGGCCCAGGTCATCACTGGAGGTTAGCTTCCCTCCCTCCAAACCATCTACACCAGGAAATGCATAAGAAGGGCTTCGAGGACCATAAAAACCTTAGCCACCCAAGCCACAGTCTCTTTTTTCTACTACCCTTAGGTAGGTGGAACTCCAGCATCAGAGCACACACCAACAGACTCAAGGACAGTATTGCCTGTGGGCCAGAAGGGCCAAAATGTGATGGTCAGAGCACTGGCTGCGTAACCGCAGATTGGTCAAAGTGCCCATGCTAACCCCCTTTCACTGAAAGCCCCGACAATGGGCACTTGAGCATCAGACCTGGACCAAGGAGCAATGGAAGAAGGTCTGATGAATCACGTTTTCTTTTACATCACGTAGACAGCCGGGTGCATGTGTGTCGCTTACCTGGGGAAAAGATGGCACCAGGAAGCACTGTGGGAAGAAGGCAAGCCGCTGGAGGCAGTGTGCTACTCTGGGCAGTGTTCTGCTGGGAAGTCTTGATTCCTGGCTTTCATGTGGATGTTACTTTGACACGTAAAAGAAAATGTGATTCGTCTCACCAGGCCACCTTCTTCCACTGCTCCATGGTCCAGTTCTGATGCTCACTTGTCCATTGTAGGGGCTTTCGGTGGTGGGCAGGGGTCAGCATGGGCACTCTGACCAATCAGCAAGCTGCAATTCACTTTGTGTTCTGACACCTTTCTATCATAGCCAGCATTAACTTTTTCAGTAATTTGTGCTACAGTAGCTCTTCTGTGGGATCGGACCAGATGGGCTAGCCTTCACTCCCCACACGCATCAGTGTACCTTGGGCGCCCATGACCCTGTCACTGGTTCACCGGTTATCCTTCCTTGGACCACTTTTGGTAGGTACTAACCACTGCATAACAGGAACACCCCACAAGACCTGCCTTTTGGAGATGCTCTGACCCAGTCATCTAGCCATCACAATTTGGCCCTTGTCAAAGTCACTCAGATCCTTACGCCTGCCCATTTTTCCTGCTTCCAACACATGCAACTTCAAGAACTGACTGTTCACTTGCTGCCCAATATATCCACCCCTTGACAGGTACCATTCTAACAAGACAATGTTATTTACTTCACCTGTCAGTGGTTTTAACATATGGGGGGAAAAAAACTATCAGAGAGATAGCAGAAACTTTAGGAGTGGCCAAATCAACAATTTGGTACATTCTTAAAAAGAAGGAATGCACTGCCAAGCACAAGATTCTTTGGACAGATGAAAGCAATATTAAATTGTACCAGAATTATAGGAAGAGTATGGAGAGCGGAAGGGCTCATGATCCAAAGAATACCACATAATCTGTCAGACATGGAAGCAGTGTTATGGCATGGGCATGTATGGCTGCCAATGAAACTGTGTCACTGGTGTTTATTGATGATGTGATTGCTGATAGAAGTAGCAGGATGAATTCTGAAGCGTATAGAGCTATACTCTCTGCTCAGATACAGTCAAATGCTGCAAAACTGATAGGATGGCACTTCACAGTGCAGATTGATAATGTTCCAAAATATACCACGAAAGCAACCCAAGAGCTTCTTAAGGCAAAGAAGTGGAATTTTCTTAAATGACAGAGTCAGTCACCTGACCTCAACCCAACTGAACATGCTTTTCACTTACAAACTGACAAACTGAAGGCAGAAAGACCCACAAACAAGCAGCAACTGAACACAGCTGCATTAAATGCCTGGCAAAGCATTTTGAGGGAGGAAAATCAATATTTGATGATGTCCATGGGTTCCAGACTTCAGGCAGTCATTGACTGCAAAGGATTTGCATCCAAGTATTAAAATAATCCTAATTATGATTGTTAGTTTGTCTAATTACTTTTGAGCCTGTGAAATGGAGGTACTCTTTAAAAAATGGTTGTAATTCCTAAACAGTTAATGCAATATTTTTGTTAAACCTCTCGAATTCAAGCTGAAAGTCTAGTGCTTCATTTCAAAATCACTGTGGTGTACAGAGGCAAAATTATGAAAATTGTGTCACTGTCCAAATAAGTATGGACCTGACTGTGTGTGCATATTATATATATATATATATATATATATATATATATATCTGGTCAGGTCAAGAGCTTCAGTTGATGTTCATATCAAAATCAGAATGAAGAAATCTCTCTCTGTGACTTTAGTCAAGGCATGGTTGTTGATACCAGAAGGGCTGGTTTGACTATTTTAGAAATTGCTGATCATCTGTGTTTTTCACACACAACAGTCTCTAGAGTTTACACAGTCGTGCGAAAATAAAAAAAACATCCTGTGTGTGGAGGGTCTGCAGGCTGAAACACCTTGTTGATGGCATACAGATGGTAGGGTCAGAACCCAAACTGCCTTGGTGTGTAATGGTGTGGGGAATGTTTTCTTGGCACACTTTGGACCCGTTAATACTAATCAATCATCGCTTGAATGCCACAGCTTAAAGTATTGTTGCTGACTATGTGCATCCCTTCATGACCACAGTTTATCCATCTTTTAATGTCTACTTCCAGCATGATAATGCACCATGTCACAAAGCAAAAGTCATCTCATACTGGTTTCATGAACGTGACAATGAGCTCAGTGTTCTTCAGTGGCCTTCCTGAAAGTGCACCTGCAAAATCTGCAGGAATTGTGTGATGCACAACGTGGACCAGAATCTTAAAGGAATATTTCCAACATCTTGTGGAATCCATGCCACAAAGAATTGAGGTTGTTTTGAGAGCAAAGGGAGGCCATACCCACTGTTAATTAAAATTCAAATTCAAATTTTATTGGTTACATACACAGCACGATGTGCAGTGAAATGCTTTTTTTGACTGTCCTGGCATAAACCAGAATTTACTTCTGTACAGGTAGGAAAGGAAAAATATAAAAATATAATATAAAAATATGATAAGGGATACAAAGAAAATAAGGGGAACTGCAAAAAAATAAACAAAAACGTTTGGCAGCCGACCTCACTGGCGCCGTCTTGCAATTCGTATAGTGTTCCTAATAAAGTGCTCAGTGAGTGTAAATGCACCCATGTACTTTATCTTAAGTGCTGCACTCTTATTACCATGCTGTGCTATGTGTTGGGACCATACCTTTACGAGCACTGGAGCCCAGGCCAGTGCGGACCTCTCGGAGACGAGGGTGCATTATGGGTGACAGAGCCACCAGAGGAAGGTGGGTAGGGCCCCCACTGCTGCTGTTGTGGCCTGAATCAAGACTACTAGGAAAATTTACCTACAACAGATAGACACACATGTAGGTAGACAGATATATACAGACAGGAACACACACACACACACACATACAATCAGGCAGATACACAGACTTGGATATTATCCTAAATAATTAAAGCAAAACAATTCATGAGAGACCAACTATAATATATAAAAACACAATAGAGAGTAAGTAGTGCAGTCATTGTGAACAATTAATACATCGCCTAGAAAATAAGCAAATTTATATTCATCGCACAATGATGGGTGCATCCATACCTCTGCTACAGTAGGGACTTCAGAATTAGCATGCTCTAATGCCTCCCACAGTACTGAGTCTTTGGTCCAAGCCCTGCTTTCCAGCACCTGCTCCTCTATGACGTTCAAGTGCTTCACCATGTCTCTAGAAAGGCCCTCCTCAGAGCGGATGAACACCTCTATCACCTGCACACGTATGCATACATAACGTTATTTTATGCTACTCTATCTATCCTCTATGCTGAATTAAGCCTATGTAATGCTTTTGTTCTGTAGTTCATAATATATAACGACTGGATTTTTAAGTAATTTCTGTGACATACCCAGGCTTAATATTATACAATTAAAAATAATAAATGGTAAAAACACAGCTCTTTACAATTCTTTAAGCTCTTTGTGGTTATGAAACTGTTCAGTGAACATGAAAGCTAAAAAATGTAAAATTCAACTGGGCCAGGCTTTTTCTTGAATACAATAAAATAAATCAAAAGGCTTAGAACAATGCAGTCCTCCTTTAAAAATGTTTAACATTGTCCTAAGACATCTTACTGTAATGAAGATAAATAAACTTTATTATATATTTAAACACAAAAAAGGCCCAACAAACCCCCCTCCAAAAAAAAGTCAAACGATAATCTAAATGTGATATTTGAGTTTGAATGCTTTTGACATCAGTGCCCCTTCACATATCAACATAAAGCTCCAACTATCAGCTACCCAAGGAATGAAAACATTCATATTGACCTTTAAATTACATATTATAACTCAAGCAAGCCAAGATGCTTTCAACCTAGGCAGCATATGTCCTTTTAAAATCAAGGATTAAATGAATGCATGACATAAAAGCATTGCACAATCTTGTGCTCGGTCTTGGGTAAAAATTTTCTGAATGTATTATACAATCACTTTATTAGGGACACTATACTAATACTGGGTAGGGCCTCCCTTTGCACTCAAAACAGCCTCAATTCTTTGTGGCATGGATTCCACAACATCTTGAAAACATTCCTTTGAGAATATGGTTCATGTTAACATGATTGCACCATGCAATTCCTGTGTAGGCTGTGGCATTCAAGCAATGATTGACTGGTATTAACAGGCCCAAACTGTGCCAAGAAAACAATCCCCACACCATTACACCACCACCACCAGCCTGGACTGTTGACCTAAGGTAGGCTGGTTCCATGGATTCATGCTATTTGCACCAAATTCTGACCCAACCATCTGTGTGGCTCAGCAGGAATCGAGATACATCAGACCAGGCTACGTTTTTCCAGTCTTCAACTGTCCAGTTGTCCACTGCAGCCTCAGCTTTCTGTTCTTGGCTGAAAGAAGTGGAAACCGACGTGGCCTTCTGCTGTTGTAGCCCATCCACCTCAAGGTTCTATTTGTGCGGTTTGTGCATTTGGTTGTGCTTTCCGAGATGCTTTTCTGCTCACCACAGTTGTACAGAGTGGTTATCTGAGTTACTGTAGCCTTTCTGTCAGCTCGAACCAGTCTGACCATTCTCCTTTGACCTCTCTAATCAACAAGGCGTTTCCGTCTGCAGAACCATCTGCCGCTCACAGGATGTTTTTTAGTTAGTGCACCATTCTGAGTAAACTCTAGAGACTGCTGTGCATGAAGACTGTTCTGATGGTTGATGTGAACATTACCCGAAACCGTTGGCCAGTATCTGCAAGATTTTATGCATTGCACTGCTACCACACGATTGGCTGATTAGATGATTGCATGAATGGGTAGGTGTACAGGTGTTCCTAATAAGGTGCTTGGTGAAAAGGAGGAGCTTGTGTTCTAAGGGTTTTAAATTGCTTGTGCTTACTTATTTGGAAGTACACTGCATTTTACTACTTTTCAAACTTTTAAATGACATACAGCTACTTAGTAAAGAAATGTATGATTTTTGATTATTATAAAGTTGTTAAAAAAAATTCAATCAGATTGCTTTGCAGAGTAAAGTCATTTTCAAATGATAATCGTATATTGTCAATTAGCATATGACAGCAAGGAGTTCTTGCCATGTCTTCCAAATTGGTGGTGGCTCTGGTAGCAGGTCCGTCAGGGAATAGGGGTTAATGGGTTTTATCTTATTATCTAACAGACCATAGTTTCCATGACCACAACATTAAAAACAGCATACATATTTTTATTCTGACCTTGTAAAAATAGAATGGTCTAAGCTGGAAAGTTTCCAAAATCCAAGGGAAGGTTCGTTGAGAACTGTAAGCAAACAGCACAACTTCTAGACAGCAGGCCAAAAGAGAACAGTGGAACACATCCTGTTCTAACAGCACCTGATGAGAAAAAACATCTTATGAGCCAGTGAAACAATATACATTTCAGCTACCTTCAGGTGTTTTGCTGCCAAGTCTCTAGCCAAGAGTTTGCATAAAAGTCCTGAAAAGGTATAATATGTTCAAGTATTTAGGAAACTCAATACCTTTCAATCCAATGGTTAACATATTTTGGCAGGAGCAGTGTGTATGTGCATGTTTTTAATGTGTAAAAAAATATATAATCAAAACATGTTAACTATTAGATCTACAAGAGTGTTTAATCTTTCCATTATATACTTACAGCCATATCTTTACCCTGGAGTCTCTTAATCTCTTGAGCCATAACATTCTCCAGAATCTTAAAATACAGTATTTCAGCTATCTTCAGACGGTTTTCTGCAAAGTCTACAGCCAAGAAGGGATAACAACAACATTGACAAACAACAACAAATAAATGCATAAACACATTATATGCATTGGTTTATTAATAGGGGGTGGTACGTTACATGCAGTCATGGGAAAAAGTAAGTACAGCCTCCTTCAACTGTATGTAGTATAAATTTTTATTTATCAGGGTCTAAATAACAATTGTGTGGTCCTCCACAGCTTCCATAAAAAAAACAAATAATCGCAAGTGACCAAAAAAAAAACAAAAAACAACAGATTTCAGTACATAGTCATTTTTTTCCCCAAAAAGAAAACCAACATTCAGAAACCAGGTGGGGGAAAAAGTAAGTGCACCCTATAATTCAGTAACATGTGGAATCACCTTTAGCAACAATAACTTGATGTAAACGGGTTGTTTTTATTAGGAGTTTATTAGTGTCTCGTATTGTTTTGAAGAAATTTTGGCCCAGTCTTCTTTATAACATTGCTTCAGTTCATTGACATTTCAGGACATTAGTATATGCACAGCTCTCTTAAGATCCTGCCACAGCATCTCATTGGGGTTGAGGTCTGGACTTTGACTTGGCCATCTTGATTTTTTTTCTTCTTCAGCCACTCAGATGTCGATTTGCTGGTGTGCATGCTGTTGCATGACCCAATTTTAGTCCAGCTTAAGCTACTCGACAGTTGGCCTCACATTTGTCTCAAGAATGTTCTGGTATAAAGTGGAGTTCATTGTCTCAATGATTGCAAGTTTCCCAGGTTCTGTGGCTGCAAAAAAAGCCCAAATCATCACCCCTCCACCACTAGGCTTGACAGTTGGTGTGAGGTGTTTGTGGTGATACGCTGTTCGGTTTTAGCTAAACATGGCACTGTGCATGATAACCAAACATCTCCACCTTGGTCTCAGTCCAAAGGATATTGTTTCAGAACATCTGTAGTTTATTCAGATGCAATTTTGTAAACCTAATTCATGCTGCCATATTCTTTTTGGAGAGACATGGCTTTTTCCTAGCTATCTTCTATGAAAGCCATATTCTTTTTGTGACTGTGCTGTCATGAACAAATGTTTAATGTGCTCACAGAGGCTCGTATGTCACATGAAGTAGCTCTTGGGTTTTTCCTTTATATGTCTGAGCATTAACGGCCTGACCTTGGACTGAATTTGCTGGGATACTGACTCTTGGGAAGATTGGCAACTGTCTTGAAAGCTCTCCATTTGTAAACAGTCCATCTCACTGTAGAATGGTGGATTTCAAATTATTTGGAGATGGTCTTATAACCCTTTCCAGATTTATGAGCAGCAACAATTACTTCTCTCGCTGATGGCCTTTCTTCTTGGCATGATGTAGACACACACCCATGTGGTCCAGAACACCAAACTGCCAAAAATTCTGATTTTATAGAGGTAGTCACACTTTTTGATGATTAACTAATCTTGCGCATTTCATTAATAACACTTGGCTGCTAATTACTCTCTTAATGATTGTGGAAGTAGGAAGGGTATACTTATTTTTTCCCTATCTGGTTTCTGAATGTTGGTTTACTTTTTGGAAAAAAAAGGCTATATATATTCAAATCTGTTGTGTTTTTTTTTGTTGCCACCTGAGATTATTTGTTTATTTATAGTAGTTCCATGAGGACCACACAATTGTTATTTATGCCCTGATAAATAAAATCATAGAATTCTCTCATAGAAATTTCTCACTATTGAGCTACACATGCTACTTCTGAGATAACAGTGATCCTGACCCCTTCTGCGCTCTGGACCAGCCTCATTCAGCCTGATGCCCTACTTCTGATTGGAGTTCTCATCACTTGGAAACCACTCGCTGTTGCTGAGGATAGCCCTATATGGACAGCCTAAAGATATATGAGATTACTGTGGATGGTACCAGTTGGAAACCATGAAGATGGCTTTGGACTGCAGTTGATACAAAAAGTTTTGCGACGATGGCTTAGGAATACAATTGCTATGATAACTTTAGGACTGCAATATGCCACGAACAGTTTTGCACTCAACTTCAACAAAATAGACTTCATGTGAAAAATATAATGAATTTCCTGGTTACAAGTTTGCACTTGTTGACCATGTAGTACACAGGTATAGAAGGGAATTATTTATAGCTGCGCTATCCTTTGTCACCCGGATGAGGATGGGTTCCCTTTTGAGTCTGGTTCCTCTCAAGGTTTCTTTCTTATATCGTCTCAGGGAGTTTTTCCTTGACACCGTCACCTCTGGCTTGCTCATTAGGGATAAATTTATAAATTTAAAATTTATATCCTGAATTTATATATTTCTGGTGGTAGTCCTGTAAGCTGCGATGTGAGGCCTCCATGGATCGGACTTGTTTGACACATACCACAGATGCTCGATTGGATAGAGATCTGTGGAATTTCAAGGCCAATTCGACACCTTGAACTCTTTGTCATGTTCCTCAAAACATTTCTGAACAATTTTGCAGTGTGGCAGGGTGCAATATCCTGCTGAGTGTGGGGGCCACTGCCATTAGGGACTACCGTTGCCATGAAGGGGTGTACTTGGTCTGCAACAATGTTTAGGTAGGTGGTACATGTCAAAGTAACATCCACATGAATTCCAGGACCCAAGGTTTCCCAGCAGAACATTGCTTAGAGCATCACACTGCCTCCGCTGGCTTGCCTCCTTCCCATAGTGCCCCACTGCGATGCATTGTGTGTTCTGACACCTTTGTATCATAGCCAGCATTAACTTTTTCAGCAATTTGTCCTACAGTAGCTATTCTATGGGATCAGACCAGACAGGCTAGCCTTCACTCCCCAGGCACATCAATTAGGCTTTGGGCACCCATGACCCTGTCTTTGCTCAACCAGCTGTTTATTCCTTGGACCACTTTTGGCAGGTACTAACCACTGCATACCGGGAACATCCCACAAGACCTGCCATTTTGGAGATGCTCTGACCCAGTCATCTAGCCATCACAATTTGGCCCAAGTCAGAGTTGCTCAGATTCTTTTGGCCATTTTCCTGCTTCCAACACATCAACTTCAAGAACTGACTGTTCACTTGCTGCCTAATATATCCCACCCATTGACAGGTGCCACTATAACGAGATAATCAATGTTATTCACTTCACCTGTCAGTGATTTTAATATTATGGCTGATCGGTGTATAACTAACATTCTATTTCAGAATCACTAATGCCAACAGGGTCGTACAAAATGGGGCTCAACCTAAGACTAACTCGCGGTTAGAGAGTTGATAGTAAGCATTCTGTAGCATACTGCTACACGAAGGGGCACTTGGCACTGTTGTGATTTTACCATTCCTGGCAATTAAGAGGGGTTAAATAGAATAAACTTTATATTCAAGTAACATGGCCTGGCAGGCTTGCAGTAGAAAAGTTAAATGCCTGTACATTATGCATTAAGTAACATGCCAGAGAACTTCATATCTAGTTTGTGTTTGTGCAAGGTTTCTAACCAATATGTGCTCCTGGAAGATCATCCGTTTGTTTGGTGTAGGCCTGTTTAAAAGTCTCTCCTAGCTTCTTCAGACGATTTAAAATGGCTTCAGTGGGGTCACGAGAACAAGACCTATGGAAGGGAAAAGGGCACATAATGTATCAATGTATTATGTTAATACAGCAACCACCTCATAATCTGTTTTACCATGCAAACCTTGTAAAGCATCCTTCGACTTTGACATCGATCATAGATCAAAAGCAATAAAATAAAAAAAAACAACACACCACATAAGCTTCTTTTCCATTACTAAGCAAGGTTAAACAGTTACAGTGGCTATGGTACAGGGCTTGTGAGAATGGCTATCATTTCTTTTCCTGTGGTGCTGCTAAATCAAGACTAGTATGAAGAAACTATAGTGATGAAACAAATTGGCACTTATGACACCGAAACCTTGGGTACATAATAAATATGAAGCAGTACTCACCACCTCATTTTGCTTACTGTGTTTGCAAAGCATCACAAAATACAGCACTGCTACAAAGTTTGCAAACCCTTTACAATTTTCTGTATTTCTGCATAAATTTGACCTGAAATGTGATCAGATCTTCATCTAAGCCCAAAAACTAGATCAAGGAACCCAATTAAATAAATGATGCAAAAAGATTATAGTTTATTTATTTATTGAGATTATCCAACATTAAATATCTTTGTCTGAAAAAGTATGTGAACCTTTGCTTTCAGTAACTGGTGAGACTCCATTGAGCAGCAGTAACTTCAACTAAACATTTCCGGTAACCGGTGACCAATCCTACACAAAGTGTTGGAGGAATTTTGGCCCATTCCTCCTTATAAAACTGCTTCAGCTCAGTAATGATGGTGGGCTTCCTTGCATGAATTGCTCTTTTTATGTGCTTCCACAACATTTCTACTGGGTTAAGGTTTGCACTTTGACATGGCCATTCCACAATATAAAATTTTTCTGCTTTAACCATTTCTTTGTGGACTTACTTATGTGCTTAGGGTCCTTGTCTTGCTGCATGACCCACTTACAGTTAAGCTTCAGTTCACGGACATCTGTATTCTGACATTCTCCTGTAGAATTTGCTGGACCAGTCCAGAATTCATACATCCATCAATAAGCCCCGACCCAAGGCAGCAAAGCAGCCATCACAGTCTGGTGAAGACCAGAGTGTGATAGTGAAGGCCCAAGTTTATGTTCTTGAAAAATGAGAGGGCCTGCTAAACTCTCGCCTGATTGTCATTCCCTTGATTGAAACACTTCAGTTACCCCTTGAAATTAATTCATACTCCTAGAAGTTCACATACTTTTTCCCCCAAGAAAAGATATTTAATGTTGGATATTTTTGCCCAATAAATAAATGTAAAATTATATAATGTATAATGTTTTTGTATTGTTTGTTTAATTGGGTTTGCTTCACCTATTTTAAGGACTTAGATCTGATCACATTTCAGGTCAAATTTATGCAGAAATACAGAAAATTGTAAAGCATTCACAAACCTTCTAGCAGCACTGTATGTGTTTTAAAAAAAAAAACACTGGTATTTTCAGCCATCAGGCAGCATTGGGCTTTGTTTATCACAGTGAATACAAAAAATTTATTAATCAATCATTCGAAAGAGCATTTAGGTATTTATGTATCCTGTGAGAGCTCCTGTGTTTGTGTAAATTTACAGAAATGGAGAGAAACTTCAAATCGTAATTGGCATGGGTTACTGCAGTTTTATATAGGCTATGAATTACCAAGTTTAAATAGCTTATTTATTTCAATTGCAAACACAAATTTAATGAAAATACACTGCATTTAGGAGCCAGTGAATATTTAGAGACTGGTATGAATTATTATTATTTTTTTTTTTATAATTTATTTTTTTTTAAGAGGACTAAAGTTGGTGTACAAGTCTGTTCCACACTGATGTACAGGAGTTGGCATGACACTTAAAATAAAACGTAGCAGTTTCCCTGTGTGATGTGCTTGGTGTCCATGATTACAGCAGAGATACGACTTTTTCTCCATTTTCATGTTAAAGCATTTTCTTTTCACCATGCTATATTAACATCTAGTTTACCTTTTCTGTAATACATCCCCAGATTTTGCCAGGCCAAACAGGCCAGTTCCACTGCTAAATATTTTTGTTTACTGGTGTAGTCAATATAGCTTCCACTTACATTTAAGAAATTCCCTTTCTTTCACTGTTTTATACTCAGTTTGCCATTTCAGCTCTGTGAGCTTTTCCTTTTATACAGTTTTGTGGAATCACTAAATGCAAATGAGCTGTGGGGTGCATGCACTTTACTGGTGGTATTACATGATTGGCATTCATCAACATACATATGCAAGTACCAAATGTTTTGCAGTTCTGGTCAGATATTTTACTTTGGCATGGCCTATTTAAACACGTACACATAACTTTACTGAAAGATTGATAAAGGTGGCCCTTCATTATTAATTGCTACAAAACCACTAGGTGATTTTGCTAAAAGAAACTATATTAAATAAAGGCGGCATGAATAATTTGAATACTCAGCTATTCAGATGGTATCCAGCATTCAGAAGCTTCATCATTACTTTCTCCCTTCCTTCATGTGCACAAAGAAGTGGCCAAAGGTTTGTCAACACCTGACCATTTGCATTACAATTTCTCTTCACTGGAACTAAGGGCCCTAGCCCAAACATGTTCCAGCATGATGATGCCCCTGTGCACAGAGTGAGGTCCATGAAGACATGTTTTGGCAAAGTTGCCACTCAAGAACTCAAGTGGAACTCAACCCCACGGAATCCCCATTCGCATTGATGAGCGCCCATGACCCCGGCGCTGGTTCACAGGTTATCCTTCCTTGGACCACTTTTGGTAGGTACTAACCACTGCATAACAGGAACACCCCGCAAGACCTGCCATTTTGGAGATGTTCTGACCCAGTCATCTAGCCATCACAATTTGGCCGTTGTCAAAGTCGCTGAGATCCTTATGCTTGCCCATTTTTCCTGCTTCCAACACATCAACTTCCAGAACTGACTGTTCACTTGCTGCCTAACGTATCCCACCCCTTGACAGATGCCATTCTAATGAGATAATCAATGTTATTCACGTCACCTGTCAGTGGTTTTAATCAGTGTTATGGCTGATCGGTTTATAGCACTTATGTAGCACTTATGTAGGGAAAAAAAAACAAATGTTAATTGTCTGTACAAGTAGATTTTAAGATGGCATCGACTACTCTATAATCGAAGGAAACTAGTCAACTAATCTGTTATCAAAATAATTGTAACAGTAGTATACAATAGTAACAGCCCTACTTTCAACTCATCAGTCCACATAACATTATCCCAAAAGGCTTGGGGGTCATTAAGGAGTATTTTGGCAAATGTGAGACAAGTCTTTATGTTCCTCTTGGTTAGGAGTGGTTCCACTTGATTTTCGCCTTGTAACTCTCCCATGGATATCATTTCTGCCCAATCTCTTTCTAATGATGGAATCATGAATGCTGACCTTATCTGAGGCTTATCTGCAGTTCCTTAAATGATTGGGTTCTTTTGTGACTTTCTTGGATGAGTTGTGGATGCATTTTTGGAGGAATTTTGGTAGGTCGGCCACTTCTGGGAAGATTCACCGCTGTTTTCTTCATTTGGAGATAATGACTCTCAGTGTGGTTTGCTGGAGTGCCAGAGCCTTACAAATGAAATTCAATAGGGCTGGCAGTAATCATGCCTGGGTGTGTCTAGTCTAATTGAACCCAGTTATCAACTGAAGTTGGTTACTTGCATAACTAATGGGCCAATTACTTTGTCACACAGAGCCAGCTGGATAACTTAATAAATAAAATGATCATTTAAAAGTGTAGTTTGTGTATGCTCAGGTTGTCTTTGTCTATTAAATATAGTTTGAAGATCTGGAACAATTAAGTGTGACAATTATGCAAAAATAGAAGAAATCAGAAAGAGGTATTTCCTTATTTTCTTTCAGTTAAAACAATTAAGTCTGTTGTATTTACTTAGTACTTGGATGAAACAGCCTAATTTTGCTGAAGTAACAATATTTGTGAACATCCCCAAAACCAGATTTTAAGAAATGGGACAGGACTCATACCACTGCACTTGAGGTGATGAAAATATCATATTATCCTTCTCAGGAGGCAGTAACCCACATGTATTTTTGGACCAAAACGGGTTTGAAAATGTGTTAGCAGATTTTAAAATATCACACACCCTTTTGCATCACCACAACAAAGTAAGAGCACTGCATTAATTTCTGACCACAAAAATGGCAACACAGCGCAAAGGAGATAAAACTGGCTTTAATTAATTAATGATCAAACATTAATGGTTTAATTAATGATCAAACATTAATGGTTATTGGCATATTACCAAATAACTTCATAAATAAACTTTTTTTTTTTTGCTATTCTATTATGCACTGTGGTTATTTTTACTACTTCATTTATTACTATATTGTCTTTTATTCCTACATTGTTGTGATGGGTCTGTTTGAGCAACCTCTGGCACAAGAATTTCCCTCGGGATGAATAAAGTTCTCTCTTATCTTATAACTGACAGACAGAACATTCACAGAGAGATAGAAGTAGCAAATTCCCACACTAGGACAAGTGCTAAATCTACTATAGTTAGCCACTGTTACAAAGCTATTATGAAATGCCACTTACTTGAAGATCTGGATCAGGGCATCAGTAGGGGCATTGCAGAGGCCGGACACCATGCTCTGCAGGCGACTCACACTTTGAGTAGCTGAAGAGACTGGTGTGATCAGTACCTCCTTCTCCTTCAGGTACCTACGCCCTGTAAGTGGAGTTGAAGGGGCCAGCGAACGCATCTGTGCAGAGGAATAAACATAGCCATCAACATAGCACTGGATGTTCCTTAATCAACACAATACTACGCATTAAAATTTGAGAAATTATTAAATAGCTCTAAAAGTACTTCCCATAACAAAATTATTGGACTGGATTATTGGATACAAAAGAAAGGTTTTTAGTCTATGACAAAAATAACTAAAAATAAGTCAGAAATGTATTGAAAAATGTGATGACTCATTGTAGATCTATTTCTTGTATTTCCTCCTCTGATGAAATGAGTTCACCGGAGTTATGTGACACTAGGCTTGTGTGGACATTAGACAACCAATTTGCGAAAGGATTTTATCAAAATGCTTTTTTTTTTTTAATACTGTTTACTGTGCATTACTGCAGAATCACTTAATTCACCACCCAGCTGAGTTTTCATGATTGTCACAGTTCCTGACTGCACAGCTGATAATATTATTACGTCCTCGCCTACTCACCTTAACCCTGAAACGTTGGACAACTGAAATCGTTTTTCCTGGGGGGTTTTTTGGCTAGCGGTTCTGGATGATTAAATCTATGTGACATGTATCTGATTCTTTTCAATGGGCAAATAGTTTTAGGTTAATGGTTTGATTAGTCAAATCAATAGTGATTCAGGTGTATTTCATACCTTCTCAAAGTGCTGCTGAAGGCTGTTCTCCACCTGCATTCGGGCCGATAACTGACTGGATGGCGGCTTAGGGGTAATTTTGTGTGGTGTGCCAATCTCCTCATTCGCATCAGCACCCAAAAACACCCGCTCATCAAAGTCGCCCACCGTCAGGACGTATTCTTCATATTCACGATTTATGGCTTTGCTAGACAGTCACACATGAAGACATGTTCATCTTATTCATTATGTTTAAATATATAAACACATGTCAGAGATAACCTTTACAATAACAATATTTCATACTGTAATTAGGAAAGATTTAAACAATTAGTATATTTTTAACTAAAAACGGTAATGACACTGTAGTAAAATGATGTATTTTTAAGCTTTCAACTATATTGTAAAGTTCACAAGGAGAAGTTATAAGAAACTTTAACATATTAGAACAAGTGAATTAATATAAATCTGTGATTAGCTCCCTGTCACAAAGTATTACAGTCACAGTGACGTATTACCTGACTGTAATACCAAATAGCGGTCATATAGCCATCTTTCCCTTCCTACTTCTCAGCTGGAAGTATCTCTGACTAACATTACATGACGTGGAGCTATCCACTTAGCAGCTTGTGACCAGTGCCAGAGCTACAGTTGTGCTTCAAAGTAGGAGACTCCTCTCATTCTTTTCTACCTAGGAGAGTGCTCCTTCATCTATGTTAAGAGCATTTTTCTGGGACTGCTATGGGACCACAGTGTCCGTTAGTCTCGAGTCAGTTTACCCTTCATTTAACTAGTCATTTGCTTTGTTTGCAGCATTCACCACGTTGTGTTGTGTAGTTATTCTCACCATTTATTGATCGAAAATTGCACCTCATTTCTTCCGTGCCGAGGTGGTTTCTCCCTATGAATTTCTACTTTGAATATTCCACATTCCCCACCCACTAGCAAGCTTGAATTTGGCAGCCTCAAATACCACCTGCTGCCTACCTCACCTTTGGCCCGCTTGAGCTTGCAAACCTGCCACGTTCCGCATGCGCCACCGTACAGCGTGCATGGGCTCACTTCTCACAGGAGTGAAATGCTGGTTAAAATAAGCCCCTGTTTTTTTTGTTTTTTTTTGCCTATCCAGATCTAAAAACATTCCAAATCTTGAACTGTATCACAAAAAGAACAATTTGTGGCATGCAAAAACAAGAGTCATGGGAGGCTAATGATGTGTATGTTCTCAGCAGATAAGCCTGTAGAAAAAAAATAAATAAAAATAAAACACTTTTTCCCCAAGAGTAGTCTTACATAATGTGCAGCTCACTGTAAAGTTGTCTTCATCTAGTCTGAACTATTACATTTAGACTGTCGTTTCTTTTTACCGTCTGCCTCACCGTTTTCTCCACTGACCTGATCTCTACAGCGACTACGGACTAGCAGTTTACGTATTAGAATAATCAATTAAGTCTATGTAACCCTTAATATATATTTTTTTTAAAAAGTACAGTAGATGTTATCACGTAATAGGGCGAACATTCGAACAGGTTCTGTTAGCCATTCTTTTTTCTAGACATGTCCTATTCTACTTTCAGGGCCTAGGTTATTGGTGTTAGTCAGCACAATAGGTTATATGTTTATCATTTGTCAGCTGGACCCCATGCACTGCCCAACTCCCAGGATCCTGGGTTTTCTAGAGAAAATACTAAGCAGTGGCAAGTCGCCATCTACACTGAAGGGGTACATGGCAGTGATGCTGCAACCACAGCACTGTGGGTGGCATCTCTGTAGGATCTCACAGGCGTACTACTGCAATTGTTGGCAACATCAATATTCATATTGATAATCCACAAAACCCTGAGAAGTGTTTGTGTCTATCTTACACTCAGTAGGGGTCGATCAGAATATTACAGGACCCACTCATTTTGGTGAACACATCCTTAATTTAGTACCTAGTTCATGTTCCGTTTGCACTGTAACGATAAGGCTGCACCGGTAGCTCCACTTAAGTCATCTATTTTTGTGTTTTATTGTGCATCATTTTCTTACTTTGGTCTGGATTAGCCAGTACAGCTTGGGCATTATTCAGTAAGACAGTCAAATCCTTCTGGATTTATGTCCAGAAATGTATAATTACATACATTTTAAATATATTTTAAATGTATAAATTTATCCCTATTGAGTAAGCCAGAGGCGACGGTGGCAAGGAAAAACTCCCTGAGACGATATGAGGAAGAAACCTTAAGAGGAACCAGACTCAAAAGGGAACCCATCCTCCTCAGGGTGACATCAGTGCGATTATAAATAAATCCCTTCCAATGGAATGCCAAGACGAACTATAGGGACAGTGTGGAATCTCACTACCAGATCTAACAGTATGCAGTAGTGATGACTTTTTGGATTTTGGTGATCAAATTAATAAAATTAGACAAAACGTTAAGTACAAATGTAAACAATTTGATAACGGGAAGATCTCAAGTATCCAGGTGTTTCACGTCACCCCTGGTGGTCATGTGGGGTCCACTGAACCACTTACACATGTGACTAGTCATAATGTTACATTTTATAAGTTATTTGATAATTAATACATTCACTTAATATGAACATAATTTGTAAATAAGCATTACAGAAAAATTAATTGCTAAGCAACTCTTAGTGCTCTGTTAAATCACATACTTAAAAAGTGCTTAATATGAAAATGTTAGTTGTCATTACCATCATTTGTTACTGATTATTAGATTATTTACTGTTTAGTAATGCTTAAATTATATGTATATGAAGTAATACTTATTAATGCACCCATATTATAAAGTGTTACCTTTAATAAAGGGGAATAAAACTCTTACTTGTTGTCTTGGAAGTTTGGAGCGTCCAGCAGCTCAGTAAGCGTGTCCTTGTCTCCTTTAAGAATCTAATGAAAACATGATGATTTATCATATCCAAAATGCTGTAGACTTTGAGACGTAACATAATAATGCACATAAGCTTCCCCTCACTTTTTTCTCAAATAGACTTCTGATGTAAGGTTTAAAGTAGTGCTCTTTTATCCCTTTAGCCTCAACAACTAGACCATCGTGCAGTTCGCACAAATGCTCGAGCACACACTGAGCCTCTTCTGAGCTCCCACAATCTGTTGGCAAGCCTGTAAAGAACAGATACACATCATCAGACGGGAATTAGATGCAATGTTGCTGTCAACACAAACGTACAGAACATGCCAAACATTGTTTTCTCCTAGCCATAATTCAATCTTCTCTGCCTTAATAATAATAATAATAAATAACAATAATAATATTAGCATTAACATTAAAATTAAGTCCTTCTGTTTGGCAAATTCATGAACAGGCTCGAAAGCTGTTTGCTCATGGTACTGAGAAATCATCTGCTAGCAGTCCAGGAAAACTTTTACCAAATTATATCAGTGCTACAATTTATATATATCTCACACACACACACAAAAACACACAAACACACACAGAGTGATTTACAATAAACAATAATCTACTTGTCTAATCTTTTATAGCATCAGTGCTACCAGCTTTGAAAGGTAACATACAGCCCTGCATTTCTGGAAGGGAAACAGGACATAAAAGGTTTTATTAATAATAATTTACCTATAAATCAAATGCCTTGGCTTCTGTTGGTCACTGTTCACATTAAGTGAACTGCACGTGAATACAGTTGGCCCAACTTCAACTGGTAAACCAGATTTTTTTTTAAACTGGTGAAATATAACTGTGTGCCCATGAGGCTCACCTTTGAAATGTGGATTGATGAGGTCTTTCTTGTTGGCACAGAGCAGAGCATTACCATAGACCAGGTCCAGACAGCACAAAAGGAGATGATACGAGTTGACCAGATCATCTCCAATCATACAGAAGTTGCCTGTATTAGGACATCAAAACAATGGCTTAAATAAACTTAACAGGAATACTAAACAGGTTTTTAATTCTTTTTTTTAAATTTAATTTCATTTTTTAATTACTGTTTGAGCAGGTGCATTGTGGATATTTTGAAAGCTGGTATCTAAGTGACGACCAGTCGTATTGACCCTATATGGCCAAAAGGCATTTGTAGACACCTGACCATCCACCCATATGTGGTTCTTCCCCAAACTGTTGCCATTATGTTGGAAGCACACAGCTGTATGGGATGTCTTTCTATGTGCTAGCATTAGAATTTACATTCACTGGAACTAAGGGGCCCAAATATGTTCCATTATGACAATGCCCCTGTGCCCCATAAAGACATGGTTTTCCATGGAGTAGAAGAACCTGAGTGGCCTTCACAAAGCCTTGACTTCAACCCCACTGAACATCTTCGGGATGAATTGGAATGCCGAACACGCACCAGGCCTTCTCACCCAACATCAATTCCTGACCTTACTAATGCTCTGAAGTGCAGATCCCCACAGCCATGCTCCAAAATCTAATAGAAAGCCTTCCCAAACATTTGGCCATATAGTGTATCCCACTCGCGCCCTCCCACTCGCGCCCTCCCAGCCGCGCCCTCCCACTTGCGCCCTCCCACTTGCGCCCTCCCAGCCGCGCCCTCCCACTCGCGCCCTCCCAGCCGCGCCCTCCCACTCGCGCCCTCCCAGCTGCGCCCTCCCAGCTGCGCCCTCCCAGCTGCGCCCTCCCAGCCGCGCCCTCCCAGCCGCGCCCTCCCAGCCGCGCCCTCCCACTCACAAGGTGAGTCACTCTAAGCTAGTGCTAACCTTTGGTGTACACAAACAGCGTCCAACAGAACTTGAAAACATCACTGGTGTGGCAGAGAAGTCGCCTAAAAGAAAGACAAAAGTGAAAGACATAAGGGAAATGATTCTGTAATAGAGCTACTTTATACACACAAACAGAATGTGTGATACAAATAAAAGTGATAGTGTGATCAGGGAGTGTGCCGCAAAGCAAGCTAACTCCAATAGTCAGGCTTATTTCTCAAGCAGCTTGCATCAAACAAAGTACAAGAACAAAAAAAACCCATTCAATTAATAACGCAATAAATGCTTTTGGAAAAACCCGCTCCACGTCCCCCTAAAGACAAATTCTACTGGACAAGCCACATAATGTCATGGTACCAACATTCTGCAATGCTACTGGCCCACAAATCATTGCCAGTCTAGCGCATCTTACAAGATGCAATGTGTAGCCTAACAAGCCTTATTAACTATAACTAACGAAATTAAAGTAGCCAACCATACGATAGGTTTATAAGCCATTGGTTTATTTTTACTACTTGAATATTCATAAGACATAAAAGCCACTAGGCCAGAAAAGCAATTTCAGGTGATATAAACTGGCCAAAATGCAGGCTATAAAAATGTATCCTACTGTGAAGGTTAATGCGGAATCAGTACATTACATAACCCAGTGGATGATGTAGTGCGCAGCCTATAGTCTGGTGCACAGGAAGAAGGTTATAACAGACTGAACACCAGAGGTCTCAATCTGCGCAACCTACAGAGATAATGTTTAGAGAGCACATTGGTCACACACATCGGCCATTACCGGAAATCATCTAGAAATCACCTGCAGGTGACCGATAACCGGCTCACAACGACCAACACACATTGTAGGTTGTAGGGTTACACAACCAGGTTGAATCCCTTAAAGAGAGCTCTTTGGTAGCTGTCAAATTACACCAGCTCTGTGCTGCTGTTAATCTACTGTGCCCGAGAAAGGAGCTGTGGAAATCGACTACGGAGCTACATTTCCGGTTAAAACGACTGCTCAGGTGCTGCTATGCAGATCATTATACTTCAGTCAATCGTTTTCCTCAGGTCAGAGACTTTGCTTATTCAATCACATTTTCTGGGAAACTATAGTACATTCTGTTTACAACATTAAACCTCTGCACAAAGCTATTTTTGATTTATTTAGTTTTATACAGGTGAAAATCCACATTGCTTTGTATTGTTTATGATTTAGAAATAACAAAAAGGAGTCTTTTCAGTCATAATTTTTCCTTCATTAAAATGTTGTTCAGGATATTCTGAGAATCAGATAGATTTTTCCGCCTGCTAGACCCAGAGCTGCCACTTCAGACAGAAGCGTACAGCTCTGTAAATACTGGCAGGTCTAATTACAAATTTCCCTCTGTTATGTGATTTGGCTGTAGTCGAGATAAATGAGTTTATTGATAATGTTTAAGTAGCCATTATTAGTTTAATAGCTATTTAACAAATTCCAGAACAAATCTATACATCTGTAAAAGTTTTAAATGATGCCTTTCACACTGTGCCGGCCAGTTTCTTAGTACTCAGTTGGTTTCATTTTGATTTCATACTGATTTCTTTGTTGAGTTGCAGTTTTGCTGAGTTTCAGCAGTTCCTGCTGGGCACAGGAAAAGAATGTCTGCGATGTATAGATAGACAAGTTGTGTACATACGGAGTAATTGGTTACATAACCACATATATGTAGCCCATAAAGTGGTGCTTTTTATTTTTTAAATATTCAGTATTGGATTACTCCTCCAGGTTCATCCACCATGAAAAGAAAACTCCATCAGATCACAATATAACTGTAGACTGACACTACAGTGTACAGTTACATTCATTTTTTTGATATTTGAGAAACTTCACGTGAGCTTTTAAAATAACGGAACAGTTTGTGAGACAGCGTAAGAGCATAAGAGGGCGTAAGAGAAGCAGTGCTGGAATTCAGCCTGTGAGACTCGGGACAGATGAGAACGAGAAAGAGAACTCACCTATGCTTCCTGCCTCTTGGCTGCCGTGGAGGTTCGCCTTGATGATTCTGGAACAAGTCCAAAAATATCGGCTCGAATTTCCGAAAGATTACAGTTGACACTTCAAAATTCCTCTCAAGACAGCTTACGCGGTTACGGAAATCCTGTGAGAGATTTGACATATCTGCCCATTTCTTCATCTTGCAGAAGAACTGGATCAGGCTGAAATTCAAAACAAAGGAAAGCGCATGTGAACACACACACACACACACGTGAACACACACAGACACACACACACAAAGCACACAATGTAGTCGTGAGGTTTAATAACAAACAGCCTCCTAGAAAACTACATGCCACTGAATTGTTTAAACCAGTTACAGCATAAATGGACATGAAGAAAAAGTAATTATCCTACTAGTTAAAAGTTTTTCATGCGTCACTGACACAATGGACATTTCTCTTTTTAACTTACTCTCCATTTCTGTTGTGCCATGACTCTAAAGGTTATGCTTAAAAAAAAAAAAAAATCAGTAATGGATTTCTTGCTATAATCATGCAACAAGTAGGGAATGCTGGTCAGGCATTAAAAGTATGAAATTATTATCTTGAAAATCAAAAAACACATTTCTTTACCTGAGTTTGGAGGAACGTAGTATTCTGGTGAGAGAGACACAGTTGCCTTCCAGCATGCCACTACCTATAGTGGGAGTGGAAGTTTTTCTACAAGCTGCATACAGAGAGCAGGCCAACCAGTGCACCACCTCACCCTGAGCGTGTGAAAGACACAAGCCATACTTCAGCAAGTTTACAACACGTGTAATGAATAATACACAGCAACGTTAACATAAACAACATACTTTTTAATCTCCATTTTGCCATTTCCCACCCACTAGATGAACTCTCCTATCACACAACAGCTAGCAAACAGGGAGGGTCAAGGCTAACACTTGCGACAATCTTACATTGTGAACGATAAAAATGTCAAGTGCATCATGATACAAAACACATCTTGTCAGTCGCGCTGAAAATGCTCAGACATAACATCCCAAGCTGTTTAATGACCCAGACTTTACTCTATTCGATAGTCCAGCTCACAACAACATGAACTGGGGAGGGCGGAATGGCAAAAATATCACATCACGGTTTGTTTCAGGCAGGATCACGATCCACGATCTTATCACGATCCTTTTCCATGCTGGTTTTTAAGACTATTTTGCAAGTTAGTTAGTACAGCCAAACTAATTTCCCTATTTAAAAAAAATATATAGCCCTACATGGTAACAAAGCCTAAAAGAAAAAAGAATGAACAGACCATTTAGGCCAAAGTACCTTTTCGAACAGATTTTAATCAAGTGTGCAATTCTGCAAAGAAACGATATTCAACAAACAAGTTTGACATGGTTTAGACGTGCATTCAATTACAATCAGAGACTTCTGGATTAAATCCCATCCCAAATTGAACACTGGTTTTGAAAAATCCAGAAGTGTAACAGTGAGGAAGCTTACTGGAGACACATCCTCAGCAAAACCAGTCTACTCACTTTCTGTTTTTTGAAGTAGCATGAAAAGTCGAAATAAACAAACAGAACAACAAGACATCAGTGTGGCAAAGCCAGTTTCAAACAATATCAGTAGCTTATTTAAAAAAAAAAGGTTAAAGAAAAATGTAAACTCTTGTAATCTAATGCAACTCTGCAAAGTGTTAACATTCGATAATAATTTTAACCTGGCCTAGACTTCAAGTAGGATCAGAGACTTTAGCGTAACTCCCAGAATAAACACTGGCTTCAGAAGGTAAAAACCCAACACTAGAAAATGTATTCTACGACATAAAATACATCATTAATATGCCACTTGTGATTTTTTTAGGCTTTTATGTGTCTTGAAAAAGGCGGTTGCTAACAAGTGGCTAAATGGGACTACTGAGGATGTCGGGGACATTAAACGTCATCACGCCGAACAGGGAAACATCTACACGTACAAACAGACGGAATTTTCTCAGAAATACTGCAACATGGACACATTCCCAAAAAAGGTGGGGGGCACGTTCATCCACAAAAAGATAACAGTGGATCCTTATCAGGGGAAAGGTTTTTAAAATAAAGATTGAAAGAGTTGTCGGAAGCTGAAGTCATGCGACCGTGGTGTAGTTCGTTTATAGCCCTACTTTAGCTTTTTACTCCTAGCGATTGTACTTAGGCTTCAAAAGTCAGAAAAGTTGTGTTCATTTGTGAACGTGTAAGAATCATAAACTTTTGGTGCTTCCAGAGCTTATTTTCTGCAATAATAACAATCCTTCTGGCCTTTTGTTGAGGGAATCGGGGCGATGCTAACTTCCGTGCTGGCACTCTAAGGTACGTCGTGTTGCATGTTGGGTCGGGGGCGCCAGCCATGAACGTGCACGTCAGCATGATACTAACGAGCTCTCTGTAAAGAGATTTTCATTGTTCACGATCTAATCTCGTCATACCGCACACCCCTAACATGAACAAACCAATAATAGCCAAGATTAGGCAATACCATAGCTTATGTTACCTCCTAATAAATTCAAAATCAGTTCTACGCAACTGGTGGATTTTACACAACAGACATGGTGCAAACAACGGCTGTTTGCAAAATATGCAAAGGCAAGACTGGCACATGGAGGAAACATGATCAATTTATTCAAACATCAAGAAAGCATCCCAAAGAGTGGGTTGAGATACAGATAACACGAGGAGCGAGCACATGTGAGTGTAACACTGCTGCATCCAGAACTAGTGCTGAAGTGTAGAAAATAATAATAATTATTATAATAATTGAAAAAAGCTAATTTGTCATTTTCTTATGAGGAAACATGTATGTGCTAGAAAGACATGACTGATGCCATGACATTTTACC
The DNA here is from genome assembly GCA_037576675.1 of Pangasius sanitwongsei. Classification (NCBI taxonomy): domain Eukaryota; kingdom Metazoa; phylum Chordata; class Actinopteri; order Siluriformes; family Pangasiidae; genus Pangasius; species Pangasius sanitwongsei. The sequence continues at coordinate 5,366,188 of CM075004.1, read as the reverse complement.
TGGCTTTGAAAATAATACCCATCAAGCTCGCTGAAAACATTTTAAGCTACGTCTAAAAAAAATAGCTGATCCTCGTTATGACTTACTGAGCTGCATTTTTCTAATATTTTTCTAACACCGCCATTCCACAGCTGAACACAGAATGGCCAGAGAAGTAGAAATGGTAATCACAGTAACTAGCGGAGGTGTAAAATAGGTGGATATTCAACAGTCGGAGTAGTTGAACACTTTCAGCTGAATATATACGCAATAAAAAAAAAAGAAATGACGGAGCATGTCTCTGCTACTCAGCCGAATGAAACAGAGTCACTGTTTAGAGGCTACCTGCTTTAAAAGTAATTCCACTGCCAGCTCACTGTGGAAAATGCAGGTAGACATTAATGGTATCTAGTGACGCTTTCCCTTCGGTACTGAATTCTGCCATGCTGCGTTTAGAATCTGTGTAGTAATGATAGTGAGGCTGCTACATGCTGGACAGAAAAAAATGCAAAAACAAATGGGGAACCAAAGAGAAACTTTTTCCAGGCGTACAATGCACTTGTCAGCGTGGAAGACAGCGGCCCTGTTCACACTCCCTGTGTGTGCTGGTTGCTCACAAGTGCAAGCTTGCTATTTTCATCTGTCCTGAATGCATCGCCTACCCAATGAATGTCACTTCAAAACCACACCAAAAATACTAGTTAATACCAAACAAAACCTCAAACACGCAATAAGAGTGGTCCTGTGTTGCAGATAGGCCTGTGCATATGAGTTTCTAGTCCACGTCCGAATCAACAGAAGATTCAAGCTCACATATGGAGATTTACTCGCATGATTTCTGATCATTTGTGTGCTTGGGGGTTTAAATCAAATACTATGCAAGCATATAATCACGTTTTATTTAATAGGGTCGTCTAACGGCAGTATTCAGCACCATTTAACACGTGCCGTTTTCTTAAATAGGCTCGTTACTTCAAGTGCTAAACTGTATTATTACACATATTATCATAAAGAATAGCTGTGAGAAGGAGCAGCCCAATGCAGAAACAAAGACATCTGTATTTATAGTAATAAGTCAAACTTATGTGGAGTACAGTGAGAAGAACCACACGCAAGAGACACAGTCACATAGTTGGTGTTTGCGTTTAAAACTATATAGGTTTAGTAAATATAATGTACGCAACACACTCATGTCAGGGACAAAACAGTTCCACCCATGGACCAAAAATGCAACTTGTTGTGTGAAAACCACACACTTGGCAGCACCGTTGCCACTATTTTGCCACACGCATCTCACATCACTTGATAAGTGCTCCTTTAGTGCTCACCCACAGCATTCGGCGAGGTCTTGTAGTTAAAACAGCAGAAATAAAAGCAGCTGCTTTCCACAGCTTCTTTCATCATCTCGTCTGCTGTTCCTTTATAAGTTTCATTAGCAGACCATGTGAGCAAAGTGCTCAGCCTGAAACAGCCCGGTCATCTACATAAAGCACAGGATTTGCATGACATGTCCGTCAGGAAACAGGGTTCTTACGCCTTTTCCAAAGTCAGACTTGAGCACTTTTCAAGCTTTTCCAGCACTTTTAGCTGTGGTAAATGACATATTTACATACATACACGTTCTTCTTCACTTTAAGTCAGATGTTACTGTGCTATAAAAAAAAGAAAATTATGTTTCGTGATAGCATTCTACAGAAGGTTGACATTATTAAAGGAAAACACGTTTCCTGCTTCGGAATGCATCACCTGTTAACATTTTCAGTTGCGGGAAGGAACCAGCATTACCGTTAGGAAACGTTAGCTGTTACACTGCGTATCCCATAAATGAAGACGTCAGGTACTGTAACTGCCACACATTACTACTGACATACAATACAGCGTCGTAACTGACATACACTACTAGTGCTACCATACTGTATCGCCCAGTGTGCAAATTACACAGTGACCTTGGGGGGTCTCTTTTAAGAGACTTCGACCCGTTTCTCTAGTCTACATGTATTTAGTTGACTAAATTTAGTGTAATTAGATTTTATCTTGTTTATTCAATAAAAAAAATGCAGTGTAGTCAATAAAATAAAGAGCAACATGTGGGGTTCAGACTGTTCGGAGTGACGAATAAGAGCAGGTTTTTGAGACACAATGTTGTGAGAAGATGTTGCCTATAACCTCTTCATTCCCACTGAATTTTATTTTTTGCAGTTGTCTGTAACAATATTGATTACTAATAACATTAATAAACTAATACTAATACTATATTAACACTAACAATGTTAATAAACAATATATTAAACATCATTTAATAGCATATAAAGTAATCTTTCGTTACAGCCAAGCTACATAAAGTGTAAGCATCCTAAGTGTAAAGTTGAGGTGAAATGAGTGCTCGCAGATCCACGACGATTTTCAAGAGCTTATTAAGTTACGACGCTTTTGAGAATCACGTCTATGTTCCATCATTTGTACGATCAACCCAGCTTCCACTCTGAAGTAGGTGAGAGAACAAAGCTCAATCTCAAAACGGCTTAATTAACACAGAGACGTGTATTTGATTATCAACAATGTGTTAATAGTGTCGTCTGAACGACACGAAACCAACTGTAGAATGGGGGCGAGAATGGGAACTCAGTGTTATTGTTTTTTATTATTATGTTAGCGTGTGTGTGTGTGCACATGTGCAGGTTGTTTGGCGACTTTTTGATTGTATGAGGTGCACATAAACGCAAAAGAAATCCTAACGACCTTACCCGGGGACTGGGTAGTTTATATTCTCTGGCTTACCCACTCGCCCTTCAGCCTTCCCAGCATGTCTACCGCAGTCAGAACCAGACACACCTCGCCAGTGGTTAAGGCTCCAGCAAGCCCCACTGGCACGTTAACGCATGCTCAGTGCCACTGGGCTTCATGTATATTTCAGCACCCTTAACACTGCACAGGCTCTGACTAAAGCTGTGACGAAACTCTCACTGGTACTGCTAATGCACAGTAGGTGCCACTGGTTCCATATGGATTTCACCCCTCAAATATTTCTATCTAACACAACCTGAACCGTATACGCATTAGCGCATGACACCAGCACACATCTGACCCCTGTATAAGTAGCAGGCATCCATGGATTGTTCCTTTTGATCCACAGACTTCTAGATGCCTTCTCTGCTGCCTCGGTGGTGGTTTGAAGGCCTTCCTGTTCCTCCTCCTGGAGGCTCTTGGCTTTACACAGGAACTGAGCTGCAAAGCCTCTACAGCCCACCTCTATAGGCTCCACCCCGTCTGTGGCACTTCTCCCCCAAGTCTGCATAGTTGGCTGGCTTCCTATTGTTAGTCTCCTCCCTCCTCTCCTCCAGGGCACTGTAAGCTCCAGCATGACCGCCTGCTGTGATGTTTCCAAAACCAGCACCATCTCTGGTAAGACTAGTGCATTTGGATTTAAATGGTGTACCTCATACAGTAAAACAGTTATTGAATTTTAGTTATTTATTGGCCAAAATATTTTTTAAAAAAGCATTAAATATATTAAAAATGACTTGAAAAATCTATTTGCTGCAGTTGACAGGAATGATGTCCTGTACCAGTGACTACGTTTACACTGCAGCCATATTCCGAACACGGTACTTATATGCGCACAGGCATCGCAATATTCCTGGCTGTTGTACGTGACCCCCACACGTGCTTTTCCTTTCCTGCTGTTATCTCCCGGGAGACTCAAGATGCTGCCGTTGGTTATAGAGTATGCTCAGTTAATAGTTTTATTACTACTTTTTCGCACTAATTATTTACAATTCTAGCACTTCTCACCATCAAAAATGCCGGACAACGCCGCCTCGAAATGGAAAGGGTCGGGTAATAGAGCACGCTCACGTAACAGAGCACGCTCACGTAACAGAGCACGCTCACGTAACAGAGCACGCTCACGTAACAGAGCACGCTCACGTAATAGAGCACGCTCACGTAATAGAGCACGCTCATGTAATAGAGCACGCTCACAGATCTCCTTTCAGTGGATCTTCTGAATAAGGTGTTTACATGCAACAAACTTCCGATTGAAACGGGCATATTCCAGGGGTGGGAATGGGAATATTGTCTTAATCTGAATCGGGCAATCGGATTGTGGCATTTACATGAATCAATACTAATTAGGATATTATTTAATATTAATATCGGAATATTGATGTAAATGCATGTAAATGTAGTGACACTGCATTTGGCTTTGCATGTGTAACTCATACAGTCAAAAACTTACTGAATTGTATTTATTTCTCTTTTACGGTGAAGGAAAAATTAAAATAATCACTGGGTTTCACACTCTAGTTGCTGTCGCTGATGGGTATGAAAGACTCTCACAGTGCATTCAGCTGTACATGTTTACCTCCTACAGTCAAACATGTATTCTATTTTATATATATATATATATATAGCCAGACTTCTTTTGTAGGACTTCTGTGTAATATTTCACTTGTAGTGAGTGTTACATCCCACTAGCACTGCAGTACGTTAGATATTCCGCGGAGTAGATGACCATCATCTCCACAGTTGTCCAGGTCACGCACTTTTTACACGGTCCCTTACTGACTCTATTTACTATAAAGCGCTCGTGACCTGCGTTTCTGAAACATTAGCTTCAGCGAGCTTTCTTGTTTTCATATATATATATATATATATATATATATATATATATATATATATATATATATAAATGTAAATATTTAAATGTAAATATTAGTTTGTACGTGGTTCAGTGTCCACTCCACTGGACGAAAATACAGCTTTTGTCATTTTGGTGTTATTATTTCGTAAGAAATGGAAGAGAGAATCTCAAATATCCAACATAAACGCAACTTTTCCCGCGGTGAAGTTCGTCGTTGTTCCTCTAGTTGAAACGGTATACTCACTGACTTCACTACTACCACTAACATAACTGATTATCACCCAGTGAACTGCTAGACTAGCGGTAAGCAGGCTCAGCCAGGGCGAGCCGTCCGGCCCTCTCACCTCCAGAGTGTATGTGTTCCAGATAGAAGTAAAGTTTTGCATCGCCTCCGTCGCCGTCTCCTCGTCCATGTTTAATTCTTGACAAAGCGCTTCAAGGCTTCTCTGAATCGAATCAGAGTCGGAATCAGTTTCATCCCCCCGCATTGTGAAGCGGTTCAAAGTGTCGTGAAGACTTGAAAATGTTTATTCGCGGAAAATAAGAGTACAATCCCGTCGTCCTGCAGTTACTGTCCTTCACTTCCGGTGATTCCGAACGGCGCGAAATCGGTTCGCTTGTAGCCAATAGAAACACGGGATTCATGCACGTTCAAGTGACGTCGGAAAGCTCGTGTTTACGAGTTAAACGCACATGAAAGCCACCGCGAAGTCGTAATTACGAGTGGGAAACTCGGCGTTTTCCTCGAGCTCCGAGTTTCCGAGTTTGGTGTTGTGTCAGTGAGGAAACCGGACGCAGCGTCTGTAGCTGCGGGTAAATCAGATGAAACTGTGTATTTAGCAGTGACATGTCTCTGGCAGGATTTTTTATTTACAATAAAACAAGCTAATTGCCTGCACAAAATACGACAGCATTGTACACTTACGATATAATATGTAACGATAAAGTTTACAGCGGCTTCATAAATTAAGTAAAAACATGAACAAGCAAAACCCAGCTCATGCGCACGCTTTGTTCTTCATTTTCTAGAAGCAGAGTTACAAACCCGTGCTGTAGTTAATTAGGAGAAGGTACACCGCCATCTTGCTCCGACCACAGTGACTTGAACGCGCCTGATGTCGTAATTACCACTTGATAACTCGTAAATAGGAACTTCCCGGGAGCACGTGAACGCGCAGTAAGTGGTAATTTGCACGTTGTGATGATGTGATTTCCCATCTCGGGAACGTGCTAACTGGAAAAGCGTGAATGCGGTGTGTGTTTTGTTTACGGTGTGTGTTTTGAATGCGGTGTGTGTTTTGTTTACGGTGTGTTTTGAATGCAGTGTGTGTTTTGTTTGCGGTGTGTGTTTTGTTTGCAGTGTGTGTTTTGTTTGCGGTGTGTGTTTTGAATGCAGTGTGTGTTTTGTTTGCAGTGTGTGTTTTGAATGCAGTGTGTGTTTTGAATGCAGTGTGTTTTGAATGCGGTGTGTGTTTTGAATGCAGTGTGTTTTGAATGCGGTGTGTGTTTTGTTTGCGGTGTGTGTTTTGAATGCGGTGTGTGTTTTGTTTGCAGTGTGTTTTGAATGCAGTGTGTTTTGTTTACGGTGTGTGTTTTGAATGCGGTGTGTGTTTTGTTTACGGTGTGTTTTGAATGCGGTGTGTGTTTTGAATGCGGTGTGTGTTTTGTTTGCACTGTGTTTTGAATGCGGTGTGTGTTTTGTTTGCAGTGTGTGTTTTGAATGCGGTGTGTGTTTTGTATGCAGTGTGTGTTTTGAACGCGGTGTGTGTTTTGTTTGCGGTGTGTGTTTTGAATGCATTGTGTGTTTTGTTTGCAGTGTGTTTTGAATGCGGTGTGTGTTTTGTTTGCAGTGTGTTTTGAATGCAGTGTGTTTTGAATGCGGTGTGTGTTTTGTTTACGGTGTGTTTTGAATGCAGTGTGTGTTTTGAATGCGGTGTGTGTTTTGTTTGCAGTGTGTTTTGAATGCGGTGTGTGTTTTGAATGCGGTGTGTGTTTTGAATGCGGTGTGTGTTTTGTTTGCACTGTGTTTTGAATGCAGTGTGTTTTGTTTGCACTGTGTTTTGAATGCAGTGTGTTTTGTTTGCGGTGTGTGTTTTGAATGCGGTGTGTGTTTTGTTTGCAGTGTGTGTTTTGAATGCGGTGTGTGTTTTGTATGCGGTGTGTGTTTTGAATGCAGTGTGTTTTGTTTGCAGTGTGTGTTTTGAATGCGGTGTGTGTTTTGAATGCGGTGTGTGTTTTGTTTGCGGTGTGTGTTTTGAATGCGGTGTGTGTTTTGTTTGCAGTGTGTGTTTTGAATGCAGTGTGTGTTTTGTTTGCGGTGTGTGTTTTGTCTGCAGTGTGTGTTTTGTCTGCAGTGTGTGTTTTGTTTGCTCCGTCAGAGCGCATAAAGATCATAAAAAAAAGCTCCTTTACCCGCACAGTTCCAGTTCCAGGCCTGAGGAGCTGCTGGTTCTGTTCTGCTTTAGTGAACTTCAAACATTCATGCAAAATCTTGGCCAGAAATTGCAGTAGAGCACCATCACACACACACAGGTTCAGATTTGTATTTTTCTAGTTCCGGTCTGGAGAGTTTTTTAATACTGTATTCTGCTCTTCAACTTAATGTCACATGCTAATTTTTCCCTGTGGTTCTCTTAATGTGCAGGGTATCTGAGACAACTACAGACACAAGATAATCACTATATCGAACATTTATGGATGAAACTGATTATATTTGAATAAGAATAAGTTGTCCACTAAGTTATCCTCTTTGAGAACTAGGTACCAGGCAGAGTCAGTAATTGTGGGAGGAGATTTCATTGGGGCCCCTAATTTATGTTTAGACAGGTAGCCTCCAAGGAATGTAACAAACTCCTCTAATCCACTAACTGTGTTTTTTGTAAATCACTTTATCTCTCAGATGCTTATAGATTTCTTCATCCAAATAGCCCATCTGCTTTTACATGGTTTAAGTCAGACATGACATTGAAATCACACACTGACCTCTTTGTTAGTACCTAGTAATATTCTCATGCCTCTCTTACAGATCATACAGCTTGTACTAGTATTATTATATCACATTTAGAATCTAAACCATATGTTAAACCAGGATACTGGAAATCGAACTGTTGTTTTACAACATCCTGAATATTGCAATGGCATCAGAAAAATAAATAAAATGTATAAAAGAAGGAATCACTGCTCGGTTGACGCAGCATGGGAAGTTTGAATATCGCCAGTTCTCTCTGAAATATAGTAAAATATATTTTGAAAATGAAACAGTCTAACTATGCCTACATTTGATACAAATTTTATTCAAAAATATAAATAGCTCTTTTTCCCTTTATCAAGATATCTCTCCCCGATTTAAAATTAGCAGAGGAATTAGGCAAGGGTCCCCCATTTCCCCCTTTTTGTTTTTAATTACCTTTTTTATTGTGCATTCTAGTGAATGACAAATCAATAATAATCAGTCGGCTGGCAGACAACACGTTTATTTAAAAAAAAAAAAAAAAAAAAGACAAGTTCAGGGCACATTAACAGCCTTAAATGCTTTTCAGAAGCTTCTGGCCTTGTGATTAACAAAAGCAGGTGTGAATTAATGTATGTGCACGGCTCTAACAATATATCTGTTAATGGTATACAATGAGCCTGTTAAATATTTAGGCATTACTGTTTGCCAAAACTCATCAGAAAGGTTAAATCAAAACTTCTCTCTAAAAATGCTAAAAGCATCGGTTGTTTTTAATCAGTGGTTGCAGCGGGATGTAACCTTTTAAGGCCGTATTCTACTTTCTAAAGCAGAGGGAATATCCTGAATCGTATACACTGCCTTACCACTTTTTGTAGACAACAGAACATGTGCTGCCATTAATTCACTCTTGTTTACATTTATTTGAAAAAAATAAGACAAAGTTCATAAAAAGAAAAACTTAAGAAACTATGCTGATGGAATGAATGCTTTAGACTTCAACATTATTAATCAAGTTTTGTTTAAATCAACTGGATCAAACATTGTTTAACTGACACTAATGCCCCATGGTACCTTATTCCCAATTTATTATTTAAAAAATCTGGTGGCTTAAAGTTTTTGTGGGTCTGTGACTTTAATAAATTTGTAATAGAACTGTAATAAACTTTCCACTGAATTGGCTCACTTCCATAAACAAGCATTAGAGGCTAGGAAATCATTCAAACACAATTTCTCTCCCCACATCAGTCTCCTGTGGAACAACCAAAATACAGGAACAAGTCAATTTTCAGAAAAGACTGGCATGATAAAGGTATAAATAGAGCTGTTAAATTCACATGGAGAATTTCTGAGTTATAAAGAACATAGGGACAACACACTGAAATCTGAAAAGATTTTAAAATGACTGCGCAGCACGTATCTCCTAAAATGATTCACTTAATAAAATCTGCTGTCTGTAAAAGGTGTAATTCACAATTGGAAGCAAAGACCTCTTAAACAAAAAATGTTACAGCATACGTATTAGAAACATACTAATAGAGACTCGGAGTTGCCTCCCTCCCCCACCCCAAGAGGTCTGTTGTACGGAGACAATCCTTCCCATTCCACGTCCGAGCAACGTGTGATATGAAGCGCACACATTTTCTTTACCTGATAATGTGAGAGAGAGTCACCTTAAAATTCTTCATCACTATTATCCCTGTAACGTGTTACTAAGTAAATTTATAGCTGATCTCTAGGCAAAATGCTCATTCTGCAATGAAGAAGATGAGTCCTTGGTGCACTTTCTTCAGATGTCCATATTCCTCTCAGTTGTGGAGAGCTAGAGCTTTATTTTTCTTCAACATATTCTGCAGATTTTAACCAATCAGTGAATACAGGAATGCCCATAATGGATAATGCCATTAAGATATTATGTCTCCATGGAAAACACCACACATAAACACAGAACAATGAACTGTACTCCAAATTTTAATTTATTTTTAAGATCTTAATACCCTGCAAGTCTCTTTTAAGTTTGTGAGTCCAAGCAAAAAACAATCAAAGCACCCCTCATCTTAGACAAGCTTGTGAGCTCTTTGGAATAGTACTGTTTTCTACCATTTTTGATGTTCTTTATTATTTATCAATTAAACTTTAATTTATTGTTTATGAACTTCCCCTAGATGTCCGAACAGCTGAGTCACTGGCAGTCTTCAAACAGCTGTTTAAAGACCTACCTCTTTCTGAAGTACTTAAATTATCACTTTAATTTAAAAAAAAAAAAAAACACTGTTAGGTTGATCGTTTAAACAGTTTATAACTGAATGTATACACTTGGTTTGAGCCCTGGGTTTCACCTGTGAAGACTGCATTTGTTGTTAAAAAGGATAAATGAACGTGAAGATCAGAGAGCTTGCTATAGGATAGCCATTTTGAAGCTGAGAAAAGAAGGAAAATCGAGCCATTGCACAAGCACTGGGCATAGCCAATACAACAATTTTGAATGTCCTGAAAAAGAAAGAAACTACTGGTGTACCAACAACCGTACACTGAACAGGTCAGCAAAGGAAAACAACAGCAGTTGATGATAGAAACATTGTGAGAGCTGTGAAGAAAAATCCAAAAACAGTTAGTGACATCATCAACATCCTCCACAGGGCAGGGGTGAAGGTATCACAAGCCACTGTTCGAAGAAAACTTCAAGAGCAGAAATATAGAGGCCAAACCATAAGATGCAAACCACTCATCAGCAGTACGAATGAGAAGGCCAGATTGGAATTCACAAAGAAATACAGAGATGAGCCACAAAGGTTGTGGAACCAAGATTAACTTCTACCAAAGTGACGGAAAGGTCAAAGTGTCTAGGAAGAAACGATCTGCTCATGATCCAAAACATACGAGCTCATCGGTATAGCATGGTGGAGGTAGTGTCATGGCTTGGGCTGCTTCTGGAATGGGCTCACTAATCTTTATTGATGATGTAACTCATGATGGTGGCAGCAGAATGAATTCAGACATCTACAGAAACATTCTGTCTGCCAATTTACAGAGAAATGCATCCAATCCTATTGTTTTTTTTTTTTTTTAAATAATTGACTCATAATTGAATTTAAATTGACTCATACATTGTATATATAAGATTATATAGCAAGATTTAGATATCTTGGGACAATCTGAATTTCAACCCTGACTAAGCTTTCTTGTCATTAATAAAATAAAATCCCCAACACAGGATATATTTCTGATATCCTACATGTGAAGGAAACGTGCTTCTGTCTGAAGAGCCATGGCTTACTCTTTTGTCAAGAATGACATGAAAACCATTTTTAATAACATGATTGGTAATCTCGGACACATTTTCATTAGCTTTGATTTTCATCTTCAGTGACAGGTTTAAAACCTTATTTATTTGTAGCACACTTATTCTTGGCATCAATAAATCACATTTAATAAAACATCTTCTCCAAATCCATCATCAGTATATTCTAATATTGTATGAACACTGTAGACTGTGTAAAATTGACTACACATTAAGTTGTTGGCCTCAGTAACATTCTATAATTCGTTTCTTACAGCAAACATAAAACATAAAAACAATGACGGTTTAGGAAAATCTTCAATATTTTCCAAATATAATGAAAAAATTAAGTAAAAGTAAAAAAAAAAAAAAAAACACCACACAAAAAAAGCTTAGTAAAACGTTATAATTTATTTATTGCAGTAGCAGAGTAATGCAGTATTTAAAAAAACAATAAACATCACTAAAGTTTTATGAACACAGTACACTAAATAAAAATCTGGCCTTTTTAAATTACATTTATTATTTAATTTATTTATATTATTTATTATTATTTAATTTATTAATGAAGTTAATGATTTTGACAAGGGTCAGATTTGTGATGGCTAGACGACTGGGTCAGGGCATCTCCAAAACAGCAGGTCTTGTGAGGTGTTCCCGGCATGCACTGGCTAGTACCTACCAGAAGCGGTCCAAGGAAGAACAACCGTGTGCCTAACCCCAAACCTGGGGGACCAGGAGACTCGTCTTCATCTGCCTTCTACCCACAGATCTGACCAGCATGCATGGGCCTGCTAGGAGTGAAATCTCCTGCCGGTATAGCTCTCTGGGTCACTGAAGAATGCAAGCTACCCTACCATGACAAGGTGCCACTCTCAACAGGCAAGGTTTCAGTATTTGCACAAAACTAAAGCTAAACACAAAGTAAAAATTGATTGTTAATCAAAAAGAAAGTAAATAAAAAAAAACAAGGAATTAGAATAAAATATTATTTAATGAAACATGGCATATGCACCATTTTTACCATTTATCACCATGTTCTGTCATTCTTTATTCATCATTAATTTCAGGCATAAGGACCAGAAGTAAATAATGATTATTGTGGTATGAATGATTAATAACTAACAGATTATAATGATAAATGATAATCATGATTTGTTATATTTTTTATATCACTCTTTTTATTCACTCCTCATGCAACTTCTGGTGTGGTGCTGAAGGGCGCGATGGACACCGAGAAGTGAGGATGTTGTACTTGTGTGGTAATGCTGTTTCTTTATTTCCCCAGAGTCCAGTGACCGTGCTAAAGACTCCGCTCCTCTACTGCACCATGCCTCGAGACTGTGACCCCCACAAGGCCGAGAGGTGTCCTGAACACTGCTGCGCTTCCTCGCTGCTCTCACGCCGCCATGCCCAGAAGACAGCGACCCTCCTGCCACTCTCCTCACAACTGCTCACGGCCAAAGATACGTCCAGCCTCACCTTCTCACTTCGCCTGCACCCCTCCCTTACACTACCACCCACTAAATCAGTTAATTCACGTGTGTTGCACTAATCTTGCTGTCTTGTGTCTGTGTTCTGCCTGCCTAAGCTGTGAGTAGCTACACAGATCAATTTCATTACTTTCTTCCCTCATATGGAACATACTCATGTTCACTGAAAGTTATAATAATATAATTAAAGATTCTAGTTGACGGAATTAAAATAGAACAGAACACAACATCACAAGAAATTAGGCATTAATTATAAACACATTATTGAGTTGTAAATCCATTTAGATATTTAGTCAGAATCTTACAAATGCATAAACATATACCTGTCTTTGCATGGTCAGATCTAAGATATCCAATGAAAATCAAGTTTTTTTCTATCTCATTAACCAAGTAGTTGGAAAATGTCAAAAGGAACCTTTGTAAATAGTCAGGAAAATTGGGGATTTTGGGATGATGTTCCATTATTCTCCTCGCGACAGAGAAAGGTTATTGCCTCTGGCTCAGTGATGAATATGGTTGGTTTTATATGCCCATTTGCCAAATTACAGATTTGTTACATTTGGCTTGATGTTGATTGTTAGAAAATTGCTTTTATTTGTTGTAAACTATCAGAATACCCTGGCTATAGGGGCAGTACTGATCTTAGTATATTAGTATTTTCGTAGAAAACATCAGGAGTCTAATATTATGGGTAATTATAATTTCTATTGTTAAAAGTGATACATAAATAAAAGTGAACTGAACTGAATTAATATTAGTGGTGACCTGCCTATTTAATTTTAAGAGCTTGTAAATCAGCTATTTAGGAGCTATGTTTTACCTACTTTTTGTAGGCACGAGTTTATCTCAGACAGAATAGGGTTGAAATTAATTTTGCACTTATGTTCATGTACGTAACTGTTTAGTTCTTTGCTGCAGATGGAAGAAGAGAGGAGAATGCAGTGGGATATGGCATAATGGGAACAGACATAGACAAAAGAAACAGAAAAAAACCATATGAATCCAGAATAACAACCTTTTAATAGTCAACAATAGTCAAAGGCAAAAATAGACTATAGACTTTATCAGTGGTAGACATGAAAGTTATTTTGACTCACATCTATGCCAAAAAAATATGTTATTTAACAGCATAACAGCATCTGAAAGGCCAAAATCCAAATTATGGAAAAAAATCCGATGTTAATTAAGTGAGGTAAGAAGAAAATATTTTGACATGAAAATGGAGAATGGAAAAAAAATGGATCATGAGCAGATTCTTTCTTTCTCCACACTTTGGCCTTTCCATCACTTTGGTAGAGGTTAATCTTGGTGCCAGAACTTTTGTGGTTCATCTCTGTATTTCTTTGCTAATTCCAATATATATACACTGCTCAAAAAAATGAAAGGAACACTTTGAAAACACATCAGATCTCAAAGGGGAAAAATATCATACTGGATATCTATACTAATATGGACTGGGTAATGTGTTAGGAACGAAAGGATGCCACATCGTTTGATGGAAATGAAAATTATCAACCTACAGAG
>CM075004.1:5338785-5352220 GCA_037576675.1 Pangasius sanitwongsei | reverse complement strand
TATATATATATATATATATATATATATATATATATATATATATTTAACCAGCACTAAGTGATTTTTTTTTTACTGACACTGGAGGCAATGGGAACTTGTTTAACCATTACCAGGCACAGACATACTTAAATGTATGTACACGGAACTGCTCATTGGTCTAAATGGGGAAAGTCTATATATGTATGTGCTCCACTGGGTGAAATAATACTAAATAGTTTTGTTTTGTTTTTTTAATGTAGGTACAGTCCCTGTAATAAAAGGAAATGTTGCTGTAACACCCAAACCTGTAAAATAAATATGTAACAAAAAAGCCTCTGACATTGCTCACCTTCTTTGCCACTCAAGGAAAAGTGGATCAGAATTTGTCGTACAGCGTCGTAGCTCCTCACCCAGTTGCCAGGCAACAGGCCCAATGCCCTCATGCATGAGAATTTCATGACGAAATGGTTCACGGCGTGTGTAGCGCTGATAGGCAGTGATGAGTCGTCGTAACCTTGCTGTAAGAGCAGATGCTGTAGGCCAGAGTGCCTGACCTTGCTCCACTACCTCCTCAGCTAATCCATCTGGACGAGTCACTACACCAAAAACACATTGCTTCTGTGACAATAGCACATACCTAAATATTAGCGATGCATATCACCATGCTCAATGTCACTCTAGGGGTTGCATGACTTACTTTGTACTAGTCGACCAGTAATTCAAAATTACAAAAAAAAGGATTCAGGACATTGCTATTTTTAGGCTCTTTAATTAGTGTAGCAAAGAAGGCATGACACCAAACTTCAGTCAACAGTCATACACAGGCTACAAATTATTAGCTTCTTTGAGGCTACACTGTCAACAATAAAAGTGAATAAATTCATGCAATAAATTGTAAACAAAATAATAAATCACTCAGTGATCAGCCTTACTTGGGTGGAGGATGCAAAACTCTAAGGTTTTTCTGCCATGTTCAGCTCCAGCCTCAGTAGCAAAAGTGAGTGTGAAATGGCCTCTGTGAGCTGGCTAGAGCACCGCTCTAAACTAGCCAAGTGGCATTGGATAGTGACATGCAAATTGAATGCAGTCTTTTGCAGAGTGCACAGTCACTCTGCCACAGTGCAAGGATTTTATTTAAATTTTATTAGATTTAAAGGATAACAAAAATAACTGTAGAGAAATTTCTTTCAGGAACGGGATTAAAAATAGTCTTGCACACACCTCTATACCCCAGAGAAATTAATATCAAAGTGATAATGTTGCATTAAAGCAAAAGAACATTTTAAAACATGTCTTTTCCCAGCAAAGTTTTGCACAGTGTGAAATGTTTTTACACCATCAAACTACAGGTAACCTGGTTTCTTTACTGTCTCTCTGCATTTCCATCTGCCTCGCTGTCCACAGTCCCAATAGCAGCAACTAATGAATGTAGTCGACTAGTCTACGCAACCACTAGGACAAATTAGATACGTATTTGTATTTAGCATGTTAATATGCCTAGCAAAAATTTTTCATGTAGTTCACAAACAAGCTATGGAACCACTACGTGGACATGGTGAAAGAAAAGTATGAGATGGGAGGAAAATTTATATTTCAATGCTCTTGCATTGCTTGCAAAAAAACCTCTCATGAAAAAGCAAAAAAAATTTAAAGTTTATATTGAAAAAAAAAATTATACTGAAATATAAATTTTCCTCCCATCTCATATTTCTTTTCCATCACCATGTCCCCTTAGGGGCTCTGTAAAAACATACCTCCAAGAGAACTGTCATGTTTCACTGTGTCCTCTGAGAAAGAGTTTGCCTGCTTTGAAGAAAGCACATTGAATTTTACAACATCAAAATTTTTGCCATTTAAACTACAATTTTCCAAAAATATCTTTCACCTGACATTTAATCATCACCTTTTTCTCTTCTTTGTCCTCTATTCCCTCTGGCTTACCGTCTACTTCTTCTTTTATATCATCGCTCTTGATTACACTGCAAAACATTTAATCAAATAAAGCATATTCTGGCAGCTACAACAAATTACAAAGTATGAAGTCAATCAAATTCAGCCAAAATAAAATATGTTCATATGAATGAATTTCTTATTTCTTATGTTTAAGCTGTAATGAATTGTTCCAAAAGCAACTGGCCACCTAAAACACAACCCCTACTATTGTTGTCAAGCATAATTTACCTGTCTGGTACATCTGGCGCAACCTCAGCACCACCCTGTTCTGCTGTAAGTGCGATGACATCTGGCATGCCCACCCGCTCTAAGAAACAGAGCTGAGGATCTGCACGCATGGCATTGTACCGCTCATACCCTACACAATGACATACACCAGTTAAAGTCAACATAAAAATGATTTAAAAAATGTACTAGTTAATCCCCATCCTTCAGTAGTATCAACCTACCGTGCTTGTGTACCCCAATAAGCAGAGATTTATCTGCCTCAGCATCCCACCAACCAGTAGGGATTTCCATGTAGTCAACTTCTGGCAGGGCCACCTCTAGTTTGCTACCAAACGCACACAACTCATGAGTTAAGAAATAAAAAAAAAAAAAAGAAAAAGCAAACAGTGCATCACAACCAGTTAATAAAAGCATAGCTGAGCTACTGCTTAGACTAAAATTTTTTTGGGGTGAACCACTGAGAGTTCACAGTTGCTTCACAAAATTTTTTAATGTAGAAAAAATAGTAGGCTGGCAAACACAGTACCTGGCTGAGACTCCTTCTAGAGCCTGATTGGCAGCCTCCCCGAGTACCTCTGCCTTAAGGTAATAGAGCATCCGCACCCTCAGCAGCACCCTATACACAGACATAGCTTTGGTTTGCATTTTACCATCTTTGGTCATGCAGGGGTGTTACAATATATATCCACACCTACACTGTGGATTCTGTTTTTCAGTCTTCATTCAGTTATCCCCAATAAAGATTTTTCATGGCCTGCAAAGTTGTTTGCTATTGCTAAGTTTAATAATAATAATAATAATAATTTTCTTTACTATGCATCCTATCCAGGGTGGGTTCCTGCCTTGCTCCCAGTGTTCCCAGGATAAGCTCTGTACCCACTGTGATCAGGGTAAAGTTACTGAAGATGAATGAATGATGTCTTAGTCCAGTTACTTTAATATAAGTTCAAATGTACTACAACACAGAAGCAAATCAGTAAATTGTGTAACTACGACTGCACTGTACAGTCATGGGAAAAAGAAAGTACACCCTCCTTCAATTCTATGTTTTTATTTATCAGGACATAAATAACAATTGTGTGGTCTTCACCAATTTCTGTAAAAGTACAAATAACCTCAGGTGACAACAACAACCAAAAAAAAAAAAAAAAAAAAAACCACAACTGATTTCAATGTGTAGTCATTTTTCCCACAAAGTAAACCAACATTCAGAAGCCAGGTGGGAAAAATGAGTACACTCTTCCTACTTCCACAATCACTAAAAGAGTAATTAGCAGTCAGTTGTTACTAATAAATTGCACATGAATAGTTAATCATCAAGAAGTGTGACTACCTCTATAAAAGCAGAACTTTTGGCAGTTTGTTGCTCTGGAGCACTCAGGTGTGTGTCTGCATCATGCCAAGAAGAAAGAACATCAGCCATGACCTAAGAGAAGCAACTGTTGCTGCTTCTACATTGAGAAGGATTGTTTACAAATGGAGAGCCTTCAAGACAGTTGTCAATTTTCCTAGGGTGCTGGACTTCTTGTCAGAAAGACCACAAAATGTACGGGTCGGCGGAAAAACATCTAAGACCGTCACACTAAGCACAGGGTCACCACAAGGGTGTGTGCTCAGCCCGCTGCTCTTCACCCTGTTGACCCATGATTGTTTACCCAGTTACAGTACCAACCACATCGTCAAGTTTGCAGACGACACGACTGTAGTGGGCCTCATCACCGACAACAACAAGGCCAACTACAGGAGCGAGGTGAGCTGACTGGTCCAGTGGTGTAACGACACCAATCTCTTCCTCAACGTGGGGAAGACCAAAGAAATTGTCATTGACTTCAGAAGAGGACCTCCACAGCACCCCCCAGTAACCATCAATGGTGCCGCAGTCGTGAGGGTGAACAGCACCAAGTTCCTAGGGGTGCATATCTCTGAGGACCTCTCCTGGATGACGAACACCACATCGCTGGCCAAGAAAGCTCAGTCATGCCTCTACTTCCTTCGCAAACTGAGGAAAGCACGAGTCCCACCTCCTATCATGTGCTCCTTCTACCGGGGCACCATTGAGAGCATTCTCACCAGCTGCATCACTGTGTGGTACGGAGGCTGCACTGCCTCCTGTCAAAAGACTCTGCAATGCAGATTGAATGCAGCCAGCAAGATCAGCGGAGTCTCTCTGCCCTCCATTGTGGATATCTTCCACACCCGCCTCACTAGCAGAGCCATCAGCATCGCAGCAGATGGTTCACACCCGTCAAACCTCCACTTCAGCCTACTGACTTCAGGGAGAAGGTACCGGAGCCTCCAGGCTCGTTCCACTTCATCTATCAGGCTGTCAGGATACTGAACTCTGTCCATTATCTCCCCCCTCCCCACCTACTCCTGAACTTTAAAATCTACAGCTCACCCCACACTTCTTTCATTGCACATAAGACACTTGATAAGAGAGAAGAGAAACGGTATTTTGATTCCTCTGTATGTATGCACATATGGTGGCAATGACAAATAAAGAACCTTGAGTGAGCAAATTCAGTCCAACATCAGACCATTTAGAGAGATATAAACAAAAACCCAAGTGCTATATCATGTGACCTACAGGCCTCTGTAAGGACATTAAATGTTCATGACCGCATAATCAGAAAAAGACTGAACAAAAATGGCTTTCATGGAAGGGTGACTAGGAAAAAGTCTCTTCTCTCCAAAAATAATATAGCACCATGACTTAGGTTTGCAAAATTGCATCAGAACAAACAACAAACGTTTTGGAACAATATCCTTTGCACTAATGAGACCACGGCAGAGATGTCTGTGGTGACATCCTGTGTTTGGTTTTCGCCGAACATGGAGCTGTACGTGATGATCAAACACCTCATACCAGCTGTAAAGCATGGTGGTGGAGGGGTGATGATTTGGGCTTGTTTTGCAGCCACTGGACCTGGGAAACTCGCAGTCATTGAGAAAATCTTGAACTCGACTTTATACCAGAATATTCTTGAGACAAATGTGAGGTCGTCTGTCCAGCAACTTAAGCTGGGCCAAAACTGAGTAATGCAACAGGACAATGATCCCAAGCACACCAGCATCTGAATCGACATTGACATCTGAATGGCTAACAAAGAAAAAAATCAAGGTGTTGGAATGTCCAAGTCAAAGTCCAGACCTCAACCTCATTGAGATGCTGTGGCAGGATCTTAAGAAAGCATCAATGAAATGAAACATTGTTGTAAAGAAGAGTGGGCCAAAATCTCTCCAAAATGACGTGAGACTGAAAAACTCCTACAGAAAACATTTACTTCAAGTTATTGTTGCTAAAGGTTTCTTCCTCATATCATCTCAGGGAGTTTTTCCTTGCCACTGTCGCCACTGGCTTGCTCATTAGGGATAAATTCACATATTTACAATATATTTTTTGTGAATCCATTTATTTCTGTAAAGTTGCTTTGTGACAATGTCCATTGTTAAAAGCACTATACAATTAAAATTGAATTGAATTGAATTATAGGTGGTCCTAAATGTTACTGCATTAAATTGTGTACTTATTTATTCCCACCTGGTTTCTAAATGTTGGCTTACTCTTTTTGGAAAAAATGACAACATATTGAAATCTGTTGTGATTTTTGTTGTCACCTGAAGTTACTTGTTTGTTTATAGAAGTTGGGGAGGACCACACAATTGTTATTTAGGCCCTGATAAATAAAAATATAGAACTGAAGGAGGGTTTACTTTCTTTATCCCATGACTGTATATACAATCATATACAGACAGTGCCGGAATTACCACCCTTGGTAAAGATAGGCAAAAAAGCAAATGCCTTTGTGGATAATTAGCTTCACCTCACACTGAAATATGATAGAAACCTAACCCTAATTTGAAGTAAATTTAAAGCTTTAAAGCAGCTTTACAGCTTTTAATTGTGACAGTGCCCTTTGGCAGATGTGCTACCTAAAATAAACGGAATTTAACTGAGTTTATTCTAAGAAAATGCCTTATCATAATATGTATATATATATATATATATATATATATATATATATATATATATATATATATATACACACACACACACACACACACACACATATATATAATCATTGGAATGCAGGTTATTCTACCTCTGCAGAAATTAAGCTGGGCATCTTAATTAATTAAAATTAAATTAAAACTACTCATAACAAAATAGCAAAAATCTGAAATAAAGTATTCCATGTATGTGATGCACTGATTTTTTTTTGTATTAACTCTTATTAAATCTTACCCACTACACCTTTAATGTGGTCAGTAATATCCAATAAAACATAATTAGAATTAGAGTAAATTAGGTTTTAGAATGACCTGTTGTAGGTTCCACATATATATCATGTACAGGTTCTCTTTCACTCTGAAACAAATCAAACACAGTATTGATACAAAACATTACACTCACTTTTTACATTAAGCTCACTAAAACTCTTATTGTGCTCTCTGAAGAAATATAGTAGTAATTGTATTCAATTACTGACGTGATTTTTTTGGCAAGAATATTTCCTTATTCTTTAAATTCTTTAAATATTCATTACATATATATATATATATATATATTACCTGTCCTTCATTTGGATCCAGGTAAACATCTGAAAGATTAAATATTGATTACTCATAACATATCTCTTTTAATTTTTATGCCACCATAAAATTTATTTGAAAGAAAGACCTTCTTCTAGGTTTGGAGCAGGTATTGCTGGAGGGCTCTTCCTAGGGGCCATCTTCTTACCAGCCCAATCTTTATGGGAGACTTCAGGACCTTCAATAAATAATAAAAAGATAGGAATAAATAAGTTAAACAAGTGTACTGTAAGGCTGCAAATCTTCCACTTCACCACTTGTATAAACCCTATCTCCTTTCAGCTTTTTTTCAGTCAGTCTTTCTCTAACTCAGTTAATATTCCTATACATAATTTCATATAATCCTTATAGTATTATAATTCATATAATTTCTATATTACCCTATTCCCTATTAATCTCTTTCTCTGAGAATGATAGTTAACAAAAGCAGCAGTAAACAATCCACAAACAATTGTCATACTCCAGCCCTTCATTTTGCAATTGCTTGTTCTGAACCAAACCAAAATGTCTAGCACAAATCTACTAGCTTGCCAGGCACTGATGCATGATTCATTCTCTCTCTCTCTCTGCTAGCTGCTGGTAGCTTTATCTTGATGTTTAAATGGATTTGGTGATGCAGAGTTGAATGTCTTCCCCTTTGTGATTTGTTTTCATCTGTGTACAAGGAAGCTAGCCAGCAAACATCTGGAAAGATGTGCTCTTGGGTAGACATCTTGCATGAAACAGTTAGCCACTTTCAAGGCCACATCCCTACAACTGAGGCCCTAGCAGTAGATAATGTTTAAAAAGCTTGTTAAAGCAGAGGCTGACATTGCTTCTCTGCAGAAATAGAATGCTTCACTCATTGACTGTCTCAACCACGTATAGAACAAATCTGCGTTTTGAATATACCTGAGGCAGCGAAGAGGGCAAAGACCCAAAACAGTTAATAGCAGGCGTTTTAATTGAAGCTATCGCAGCAACACATTTAACAGTAAACCACTCGCTAGCTCTAAAGCCTAAACAGGGTTGGCCCCCTGAAATGGTTTATTGTGTGCTCCCACAGGTATAAGGAACAGGAACAAGTGCTGTGCTGGGCAACATGATGTGGTCTATCAAGGTAGCAGTCTGAGAGTATACATTGATTTGAGTGTGGCACTCAAGAGAAAAGGAGCCTTGTGCAAGGGGATTAAACACACTCTGTATCAGGCTGGTGTATGTTTCCAGTTGCTATACCTAACCAGACTCCAAATATACTTTAATAATGAGGCTTTCATCTTTAATATTGTAAATTGTATTTTTACAAGAAACACATTTACATAACTCCAACCATTTAAGACTTAAGAAACATTGGGTCAGCCAAATCTATCACTCTAAATTAAATGCGAAACAAAGGGGCGCTGTCATTCTGATTCACAAAAAAATGCAGTTCTCTACTCAGAGAATTATACCCAATCCCCATTTATTATCATTTCCAGCTTCCTTTTCCAAATTCCATTACGATTCATCAATGTCTATGCTCCCATTTGGGATGACGTTAATTTTGCATACAAGATAATATCCCTCATACCGGATACTAATTCACACCATTTGATTTTTGGGGGAGAACTAAACTACGTGATGAACTCTGAGCTAGATTATTTAAACCCTAAGACTTCAGCATCTTCTAAATTCACCCAGACCTAACTGTTTTTTGTTTTTTTTTAAATCACAAATCAGTGCATTGATCTATGGCAATTTCTGTTTCTTTATAAGAAAGCTCACACATACACCACTCTTATTCAAGGATAGATTATTTTTTGTGGATAAAACACTCCTCCCTTCCCATACGGTAGTGAAATATTTGACTATAAATCATGCATCCTTATCTCTTGACCTAGCACGCTCTCCTCAAAACGAGGCACCCCCCCCCATTACCCGGAGTTTGGATATTTCACTACTATCGGATCAATATCAAACGCGATTCAAAATTTTATTTTGCATAAGAAATCTGATGTTCATAGGATTGTCCATAGGATACAATCTAGTAAGGTCAAACTGGCCAAAATTTTGGTGTAATGGATAAACTTTGTGATCAATCACACAGTACGCTTGGATGGCCTCACTCTGCAACTCTGTGGATTGCGTTCATGAGTTGCAAATTTAGTTTGGACAGTCAGGTAAACTGAAGGATATATTGATGGGCATTTCAAAGTATGAGGAGGGGTCATTTCAAGCCATCAGGCCATTTTTGCATAAATCTTTCTTTGATTTACTCAATAATTTGGTTATGTCTTTTGTTTTGGAATTATATTCCATAATCCCCCCCCGGAATTCATATAAACCTTCTTTATAGACAATGAGGTGAAGGTGGTTTTGCACTCCCTAATTTTATGTTTGTTTGTTTTTTTATTGGGCAGCTATTATACTTTTGTTCCAGTCATCAAGTGTTAGCTGGTGCTTCATGGAAGCAGGCTCTTGTCTTATCTTCTGACTTGCCCTACCCATTTCACAGTATACATCCTGCCCTGTTGTCTCCTTCACCCTTCAGATGTGGTGTCAATTTCAATATCACTTTGGTTTCACAAAATTTCCTAAACTGGGGCCCAGTTTGCAAATCATCTTTTTCCCCCTTCCAAACTGGATATGACCTTTATGAATTGGTATAAAAATGGCATTTCTATATTCAATGATTTATACATTGATAGAAACTTTGTTTCATTTTCTGCTCTCTTAACCAATTCAATTTAAATTTGTCCATAGGATACATTATAGTAAGGCCAAACTGTGGCCAAAAATTTAGTGGAAAACCTTTGTGATCAAAGATGCCTTGCTAAGGCGCATCTGGCTTATATGTTTTGGAAATGTCTGACCTTGTTAGTGTTTTTGGTCTGAAGTTGATAAATGTCTTTCTGAGGCATTTAACTTGAAGATAGCGTTAACCCATGAGTTTACTATATTTGGAAAACTAGGCATGGATGCTCTAATACCAAAAAGAATCAAAGAAGCTCTAGTTTTCACTTTCCTCCTCACCTGTAGAAGAGTATTGTTAAAATGGAAATCTGCCCAAAGTATGGGCCTCAAGGTAGCTTGGGGATCCTTTTTTTAATTGGAAAAGATTAAATTTTCTATGAGAGGTTCTAAAATGTCTGACCCCATGATCTCGCATTTTGAGGGGCTAAACTGCCTCCCTTCCTTATGATTTGAAAAAGTTTAACTGAATTCTTTCTAATGAAAATTAAAAACCACTGATTGAAAACCACACACCCGTATTTATTTATCTCGAATTATGCTCCTTGAAATTCAAATTAGGTTTTTTTCCCAAGTGTTCAAAGATTCACATTTTAAACAAAATATGCAGAGAAAAAGCAGTAAAAATATTAACTTATGTGAAGCGCTGTCATATTTACTGAACCACTTTTTTTTTGTGTGTGTGTGTGTGTGTGTATGCATCCTCTTTCAGCTCGCTTTGACACAAACACGCACATGCTCAGAGAGAGAGCGAGTATAACAACCTCAAATAGGCATCAGGTGTGCCGTGCCACTTTACAGTTTGCTCATTCCCCCACACTCACATTGCAGACAGCCATAATAGTATAACTATAAACACATGACAGTTAAAAGACAAATGAACACGACTGTATGCAATGAACATTTCTTGAAAAGTTATGTTCAACACTTCAATGGCACAAATTTATTTCCATACAGTTACCTTCGCAGCGTTCTGTTGAGATCGTGAGAGAGACATGAACGCAAGCGTGGGGGATGCGGGTGTCCGCGCTTATACAGAAACATGATTCTTAATTGATTGATGAAGTTTAATTTAAAAAAAAAAAAAAAAAACACTCCAGAGCAGGAGTTCTCTGTATCGAACACATATACCTACTGGACAAGTTAGAATGACTGAACGATCCCCCAAACAATCATGGTCACCATGGTCATAGAACATTATGTCTATGTAGTCACTGCGGTTAAACCAGCCGCTCTTCCTGAAACCGCGGTTCAGAAACAGTGCACGTAAATTTTTGTGTGCGGCCTTTAGACATTTAGCGGTAATAACGCCAGAAACGGAAAGACCGTGCGCGAGCTCCTGCACAACCAAAGCAACTTAATTTCTTCTTCGTCCTACTTTTTTTTTTTTTTTTTTTAATTAACAATATCAGAAAGAAACCTATAAACATTAGAACTGGAACATGAACATATGGGGGGTACAGTAAAAATTAAAAGATAATTTTAAAAAAATAAATAAATAAATTATACACTATCATATAATTATTTTACAATCATAAAAGTTACAACTTATTTATGAATTTTTTTATAAGATTGGATGTTTTTAAGGCTTTTTTATTAGAGGAGATTCTTTGAAGTGATGAGTAAAGCAAAAGTAAATCAGAAGTGAATATTTTACAATTAGATTTAAAGTTAAGGCATCGTGCTTTGTGAATGTGGAATTTTCCCATCATATAAATAAAGTCCAAGGCATCCTCTAGCTCCCTATTGTCAGAAACCACAGAATGAAAGAGAACCTTAACTGCAGAAATGTTACATAGACGAAAGAATACAAGAAGTAAAGATGCTGAAATTTGAAGCCAGAATTGTTTAGGACAGAAATAGAATAAATGTGAGAGAGATTCTTCCTCTTCTTGGCAAAAAGAGCAGAGTGGAGAAAGATTTTGGATAAATTTACTTAAATATTTATTGCAGGGGTAATAATGATGAATAATTCTAAAATGAACTTCTTTTATTTTATTATTAAACAAAAATTTGTTTGGCACTGTCCATACCTTCTGATAATTTTCTATGCGTTCTTTTAAAGCTTCAAAAAGCAAGTCCATAATGTGATCCTAGAAAACCTTATAAAATTCAAAAGGTAGGCCATCAGGGCCAGGAGATTTATTTACAGGGAACTTTATCATCACACCATCCAATTCTTTCATTGTAAGTGGCACATCACAAATTGATTTATTATGTTCCAAAATTTGATACTTTATCAGAAAAGGAATCAGCTGCAAGATTATCAAATGCAGAAGAATATAATTTTTGATAAAAAATAAAAACAAATTGAGATATCTGAGTTTTACAAGAGGAAATAGAGCCATCAATTTGAAGGGAGTGAATTGACCTTTTTTCGTCCATGTTGTTTTTCAAGATTAAAGAAGTAAGCTGAATTTTTTTCACCAAACTCAAGCCATTTGGCTCTAGATCTTACAAAAGCTCCCTTTCCTTTTTGAAGATACAAAGAATTTAATTCCTCTTGTAAAAAAAAAAGCCTGTTTTGATCTTCTTCTGAGAGCTGTTTATTTAAAAGATCAAAAATATTTTTAAGTACAACTGCATATTTTTTTTCTTTTCAGAGGAAATTTTTTACTAAAATAAATTGAAAATTTTCTGCACTCAAATTTAAGGAGCTCCCATTTGGCAATAAAAGATATATCTGCCCTTGTTTTGATATCATTGATTTTTTTTTTTTTTATACCTGAGCAGTAAGAATCATTAAGAAGCAGGGAACAATTTAATTTCCAGTAGCCAGGGTTATAGGTTCTAGAATCTTTTGGCTTCCATATTAAATCAATACCACAATGATCATTTAGTGGTGAAGGACTACAAGAGACAGACATCAAATATGAAATCAAAGAAACAGAGACTAGCCATAAATCAATGCAAGATTTTTGAGTTTGATCTGGTTTAAACCAAGTAAATGAGGTGGAACAAGGATACAGAAATCTGAATGCATCAATCAAATCTAGAGATTGACAGAAACCAGAAATGACGGATTAATAGCATTATGAAATTGTCTTGGAGTATATCAGTCTTCAGAATAATTAGGGGCTTCATTGAAATCTCCTCCAATAATCAAGTAAGCAGAGGGAAACTTATGCTGTTTTTCAAGAACAAGCAAAGAAATCTCTGACATAAGAGTGGCATTCATATCAGATCTATTAAAACCATATACATTAACTAAGATAAAATAAGATTCATCCATTTGTATCACGACCATTAACCATCTTCCTTCTGATGAAGACAAGAAATCAGTAACTGATCCACTGAAATTTTTACAGAATAAAACAGCGACACCTCCTGCATGGCGAGTCCCATGACAAAATAAAATCTTATTACCCCATTGATTTTGCCAAAATTTCTCATCCTCCTGACATGAATGAGTTTCTTGCATGAAAAAAAAAATCCCAGTTAAAAGATTTACAAAACAAAAATACAGATTTTCTCTTAATTAAATCTCGTATTAAGTGAAAAACAAGAAATACTTAACATTAGTCAATGATGTAAACTAAACAGACAAACAATTAGCCTATAAAAGTTAGAAATAGGCAAAGGATAAGAACAAAAAGAGACAAGTTTGAGCTTGCTCAGAATACAAAGGCAATCATGGCTTATTTTTATAAGAAAAAGCAAAATTAACAAATTTCTCTGTATTAATAAAAGTATGTTAAAGCGAACTGAAGTGCATGTTAGGGCAATAATAAAATTTTATTCACATTTTGAATCACTATAAAGCTTGAGACTAAAACAGGATTTGGTTATGAAATTTACCTCGATATTTTTTTACCTTCTACGTATGAGAAAGCACCTCTAAAACCTGCCCTTTTCCCTTCATCTCTTGCTAAGTTAAGAGACCTCTCCAGCTCTCTTAATTTAGGAGCTGAGACCTAGTCTTAGCACTTAGGACCCGTTATGAATCACACTTATTCTTAAGTCTAGGAATAAG
>CM075004.1:5274847-5338685 GCA_037576675.1 Pangasius sanitwongsei | reverse complement strand
AGCAACTCAAGACTTTTTGAAGGCAAAGAAATGGAATATTCTTCAATGGCCAAGTCAGTCGCCTGATCTCAACCCAAGTATTAAAATTATGGTTATATTTACAATTATGTCACTTTGTCCAAATACCTTTGAGCCCCTGAAAATGGAGGTGCTTTGCTGAAAATGGCTGTAATTCCTAAATGGTAAATGCTATATTTTTGTGGAACCTCTTAAAATAAAGCTGAAAGGCAAAATCACAAAAACTCTGTCATTGTCCAAATACTTCTGGACCACACTAATATATATATATATATATATATATATATATATATACACAGCGATTAGCCATAACATTAAAACCAGTGAGAGTTGAAGTGAATAACATTGACTTTCTCATTACAATGGCACCTATCAAGTGAACAGGCAGCAAGTGGACAGTCAGTTCAAAGTTGTGTTTGAAGCAGGAAAAATGAACAAGCATAAGGATCTGAGTGACTTTGACAAGGGCCAAATTGTGATGCCTTGATGACTGGGTCAGAGCATCTTCAAACAGCAGGTCTTATGGTGTGTTCCCGGTATCTAGTGGTTAGTATCTACCAAAAGTGGTCAAAGGAAGGACAACTGGTGAACCGGCAACAGGGTCACATTGATGCGTGGGGAGTGAAGGCTAGCCGTCCGGTCCGCTCTCACAGAAGAGCTACTGTAGCACAAATTGCTGAAAAAGTTAATGCTGGCTATGATCGAAAGGTGTCAGAACACACAGTGCATCGCAGCTTGCTGCGTATAGGGGGTTCCTAGCTGCAGACCGGTCAGAGTGCCCACGCTGACCCCTGTCCACCGCTGAAAGCGCTTACAGTGGGCACGTGAGCATTAGAATTGGACCATGGAACAATGGAAGAAGGTGGTCTGGTCTGATGAATCACATTTTCTTTTACATCATGTGGACGGCCAGACACGTGTGTGTTGCTTATCTGGGGAAGAGATGGCACCAGGGTGCACTGTGGGAAGATGGTAAGCTGGCGGAGGCAGTGTGATGCTCTGGGCAATGTTCTGGGAAACCTTGGCTCCTGGCATTCATGTGGTGTTATTTTGACACGTACCACCTACCTAAACATTGTTGCAGACCCTGGGCAGGGATTCCCCTTGGAGCAGTCATGCAACAATACCCTGAGGCATGCCTACGACCAAGTGAGAGTAACTGATGGTCAGCAAATTATGAAAGATTGAGTGACACAAGACACTCAAACTAAGGAAGAGAAGACACAGTTGTTAGTGCCAAAGAAAAGAAAATATGACTCGTAAGGTCATTCACGATGATGCGCGGAATTGGGATAAGTGGCTCAACTAGAGGGGTCCTGCAAGCCTCCACGTGGTTTTCCCCATTTATATTATTGTACAGGTATTAGACATAATTCGAGAAAATTGGGAGGAGGCACCTTCTAACAGTAAAAGTGAAATTCAGTACATTCTAGACCTGAGAGCAAAACTTCACACCCTGGGACAATTAACACGGGAGAATTAGCTACAGGCACAAGCACATCAATCACGGCTGTATAACAGGGGTATTCAGCTCGTTTTACTACCCACATCAAGCTGTAAATTACTCGCAAAGTGGCAAGGACCCTTTGAGGTCACTTGGCGAGAGGGAGAAGTCGACTACAGAGAAAGCGTGTCTGGCCATCAAGTGGGCGGTCCTTACCCTCAGATACTACCTGCTGTGGCACCTTTTCACCCTGTGTTCTGATCATGCCCTGCTCCAATGGCTCCACCGCATGAAGGATGCCAATGAGTGTATCACTCGTTGGTACCTGGCACTTCAGCCATTCAAATTCGAGGTATTCCACAGGCCGGGGGGCAGATGGTGGTGGCGGATTACCTCTCCCGTCAGGGCGGTGGGGGGTATGCTGGGGCGTGGTCGAGCGTCAGCTGTGGATGGTGTCGTATTAGCCCGAGTTTGTGTGTGTCTTTTTGTGCTTCCAGAGGCTACCATAACCAGTCAGAGAGAGAGATACGACAGCAGCACAGAGCTGTGTGTGTATTTATATGTGGGATTTATACATGTGATTTTAGAAAGAATATAGGGGTAACTAGCCAACAAATAACCAAGTAACAGCAAGGCAAAATTTGGTATGATCACTACATAATTTTTTTTTTTACTGACCAAAGGGACTACAGTGCCACCCACTCATTTTCTTTTGAGTCACAAGCCTAACCCTAGGCTGAAGGTCTAGGCAAGCCTAAGCCTGAATTCACAGGTCACAAGTTATGTCCTTCTCTTTTCATTTATGTGACTGTTGAAAACACAATAAGTATGGTTAGATGAGCAAATCCCATCAAAATGCTGCACAACCAGATAGGAATGCTGTACAATTTGGGTAAAAATTTTTACAGACCTTCGGTATCTGATGGTTTATTTAGGAAATATCATTGGAAATTGTTTTCATTTGGCATTGGGTAGTAATTTTAGGTTGTATTTTGAAGTGATGTTGGATTGCTTTTGGCAGATTTGGCACCCTGCATCTAACAAATTACAAGTGTTCACCGAACACACATTCGAAACATGGAAATACCAGGTGTGAACAGTTATCATTCCCAGTTGACAACTTATGATCAGATCACCTGAGATGGATGGAAATACCAGGTCTGAACAGGGCCATTATTTCACAAGATTTGAAGTGAAACACCTACAGCTGAAACAGCAAAAAATAGTATCACAGCCTCTCACAGAGAATATAAACATTCATACAGTTTTACTATGTTGTCATTTTAAAGTGTTTGTCAGTGCAGCACTAAAATTGGCCTGCAAACTACAGACTCCTACCTGGAATTTTAAGATATCTTTGACAAACACCTCTACAACCTTTCAGTTTCTGTCTCCTGCCTTTAAGCTGATATTGCTCATAAGTTTATGTTTAAAACCAGTTGGACATTCAAAACCTTATTAGCTCTAATTAGGCAGACAGAACTCAGATCAGCACATAATAGCAGTGTCTATACAATGCTTGCCTGGATATCCACATTTTTAAATACAGTATTACAAGTGAGAAAATAAATTACTATCTTGCCATCTATTGGTGAAAAGGTGTCATATCAAATACTGAATACTGGATATTACTGAGCCAGACAATTTCTCATGAAGCATACACATACAGTGTACAACAAATAAAGGATTCATTCTGTTTCTCTGGAGACTAATCAGGATTGTGGTCCATATGATCAGCCTTTGATTCAACAGATAATTGAAGCCACAGCTATGACAATAGAAATCTAGACCTAGAATTCCTAGTGTTGTGTTTTTAAAACAGTAAAACAGTCGTTTTTCCTCGCGCCTCACTGTCCCATCAAAGGTCCATCAACATCCGTGCTTTGAGATGTTTTATTTTGAGGGAATAGTATTCCTCCTGCAACTGTAACACACGTTCTTGACGGCGAAGAACAGATATCTCTAGGGTCTTTTTTTCTGCAGAGGGTGACAGTGGGCATAGGGGACTGGCTGGAGCATTATCTTCACTATTATTATTTGTGTGATTTAGGGGCAACTCAATGTTTATAAAAGGTGTAACTGTAGTTGGAACATATTTCACTTCCATTTGTTCCTCCTCCTCTTCTTGACAGCTTGTACTGTCTTCTTCAAGCCTAGAGAAAGACACCATAGAAATCACGTGACAGTTTAATGGCATTGTGACTAAAACTGCCATAGGTTTAATGGTCCTACTTGCTAGCTTGAATGACGCAGTTATTATTTTTATTTTTTAAAACAAAAAGGATTTTTTTTATGCTTGCAGAAAACACAAAGCATACAATAATTCAAACTGTTTCAAGGTAAACAAGAGGACTATATGGCAGTGGATGTCAGGTGTGAGCACTGTGTGAGTGAAAGCGGTAATCAGTGGGGTGGGGTTACTGAGAGATATCAATATTGACATTTTAGTTTATTTTCCTAACAAATGTCTCCTTCATATTTTTTGGGGTTATTTTTATAAAGAGTTCTATATTGTTCTCCTCTGCAACACAAAAAATTATATGATAAAAATACATACATCCATAGGCAGTTGTAGGCATGCAATGAGTGCACCCACACTGGACCCCATAATGTTGATATTAAAACTGAATACAAATAAATATTTCTGGTTGGACTCAGTCACTTCATGTTTCATTGTATTAACAGTCTATTAGCTAATTAAACCAAAAATTACTATTTTGAGTTTCATAAGTTAAATATAATCAGAATAAATAGGTTCTAAAGATAAAACACCTCTCAAAACCTTTAATTTATCCAAACTTTCATTATCAAGTTTCAGGTAAAAAAACTTCTGACTCCCTAGCTCACGATTGCACAATAGTCTATAAAAATACTTTCACCTAGATAACCAGATATCCAAGCTATGAATGTCTCATAGATCATTTTAAATTGACAGAGTGCAAAGTCCCCTGAAGATACTTACCACACTACATATGTCAGCTCTTGGGGAAAAATCTGGAAAAAAGTGTCGCGACTCAATTCCATGGCCTAGGTGCACAAAACTTCTTCTGTGATTACGTAAATTCTGCTTTTGGGATGTGTTTTTTTGTTTCCATCATTGTTGGGAGCTTCACCCAACCATCTTCTTTCATTTCTGACTGGGCTGAGACATTAAAATCATTCTAGCTTTACAATGTTCTTAATTTGTATATTTGGACATTTTATTACAATAAACTGATATTTCCAGAGTGAGATGAGAAGTGTGAGAGAAGTGTTATATAATGTGCTGCCAGTTCCTTTGATGCATCATGAAATTATATGTAGTCTATAAGTTACAAGGCTGTGTATAAATCTACACCAAGTCTTAGCTTTTTAATAAAACCAAAACTAAAACAGATTAAATAATACCTGCATTGTTTTTTCCCCCTTTTGTTAGTGCAATTAATATCAGTCCAAGAAAATAAATATTGTTAACCAAGATGAGCAGCATTTCCTTCCCTCCGTGGGCCTAAAACTCACTGTGTGTTGTTATAGCCCCACTTACTATTTTGTTGACAGGCCATTTGATTTTAATGGTTTGTCACTTTGAAAAATGTTGTAGGTTTTTAATGTACCAAAATGAAAACAAAAAAAAAACCAAAACCGCTACTTTTGTGTGTGTACAGATTATTGCAATGGCTGTGTTTATGGGAAAAAGAAAGTACACCCTCCTTCAATTCTATATTTTCAGATATCAGGGCCTAAATAACAATTGTGTGATCCCCAGCAACTTCTATAAACAAACCAATAACCTCAGGTGACTGAGTGACAGACAGACAGACAGATAGATAGATAGATAGATAGATAGATAGATAAATATACATACATACATACATACATACATACAGATTTCAATATGTAGTCATTTTTCGCAAAAAGTAAACCAACATTCTGAAACCAGGTGGGAAAACATGAGTATACCCTTCCTACTTCTACAGTCATTAAGAGAGTAATTAGCAAGTGTTACTAATGAAATGCACAAGATTAGTTAATCATCAAGAAGTTTGAGTACCTCTTCAAAAGCAGAACTTTTGGCAGTTTGGTGTTCTGGAACACTCAGGCATTTGTCTGCATCATGCCAAGAAGAAAGGACATCAGTCATAACCTCAAAGTAGCAATTGTTGCTCCTCATCAATCTGTGATGGGTTATAAGGCCATCTCCAAACAATTTGAAATTCACCATTCTACTGTGAGAAGGATTGTTTACAAATGAAAAGCCTTAAAGACAGTTGCCAATCTTCCCAGGAGCTGGCATTCCAGCAATTCAATCCAAGGTCAGACTGTTTAATGCTCAGAGACATAAAAAAAAAACCTAGAGCTACATCATGTGACCTACAGGTCTCTGTAAGCACATTAATGTTTATGTTCAAGACAGCACAATCACAAATAGACTGAAAAAGTATGGCTTTCATGGAAGAGTGGCTAGGAAAAAGCCCCTTCTCTCCAAAAAGAACATGGCAGCACAACTTGCAAAATTTCATCTGAACAAACCCCAAAAGTTCTGGAACAATATCCTTTGGACTGATGAGGCCAAGGTGGAGATGTTTGGTCATCATGCACAGGACCATGTTTGGCAAAAACCAAACACAGCATATCACCACAAACACCTCAATCCAACTGTCCTGCATAGTGATGGAGGGGTGATGATTTGGGCTTGTTTTGCAGCCACAGGAACTGGGAAATTTTCAGTAATTGAGACAATGATGAACTCCACTTTATACCAGAATATTCTTGAAACAAATGTGAGGCCATCTGCCCAGCAGCTTAAGCTGGACCAAAACTGGGTCATGCAACAGGACAATGATAACAAGGACACCAGCAAATGACATCTGAGTGGCTAAAGAAGAAAAAAAAATCAAGGAATGGCCAAGTCAAAGTCCAGACCTCAACCCCATTGAGATGCTGAGAGCTGTGCATAAATGAAGGCCATCAAACATCAATGAACTGAAGGAATGTAAAGAAGAGTGGGCCAAAATTTCTGCAAAACAGTGTGAGAGACTGATAAACATTTACTTCAAGTTATTGTTGCTAAAGGTGGTTTGATATGTTACTGAATTATAGGGAGTACCTATTTTCCTCACCTGGTCTCTAAATGCTGGTTTAGTTTTTGGGGAAAAATGACTAAATATTGAAATCTGTTGGTTTTTTTTGTTGTCACCTGAGGTTATCTGTTTGTTTATAGAAGTTGGTGAGGACCACACAATTGTTATTTAGGCCCTGACAAATAACAGAATTGAAGGAGGGTGTACTTTCTTTACTATAACTTAGTTATAGTTAGTGATGAAGGCTGTGGTGTTTCTTAGAAGAGTTACCTGTCTCTAAACTCTGTATCCTTTCTCTGTAGTCTGAGGATTTCCAGCACAAGTTTGGTCACAGGATTGATATGTTCTGCAACAAAAAATATATATCCACAGTTATCCACATCAAAAGGAGGCATTTACTCATTGTAGTCATGAAAGAAATTCATGAAAGCAACTCATCAAACACTGTAATGACTTGGGGATAGAGCTGCTTTCATGTTGTGCTGAGTGTGCTTTTCCAAATAATTAGCAGTGCAACACTTATTATTGGCCAGCCTGACTGGTACTTGGGTTTATTTTTGAGTGTGCCTCAGCTTTCAAACTGGGTCAATGCTCACTAGATTAGCGGATGGAATTCATTCTCTTTAGCATAACATTATAAGCTACAGAAGCCAGTAATACAAGAAAGTAACTTACAAAACCTAGAAGTTAAGCTGAATCACAACTGGCTTCCCTTTACTATTTGCTTTCTACATAGGGTATAACCATGACATTGTACATCCTACATTCCCAGTGTAAATCACCATTATAATAAGCAATATAATATGTGCTTATGAAAACTAGAAAACTGCTTATGTTGTGTTTTAACCTCATCTCATGAAGTTTGCAATTTGTACTTAATGTTTAGCAAAACAATATTAAACATACTCGTCTTTTGGTTGTACGCTGGCACTTTTGCAGGCAAGTGATGCTATGCTATCACATGCTATGAATTGAACCTGTGACTGACAATCTCTGAGGGAAAAGGCACTTTTTTTGATGGATAGTACTTTTCAAAGTATTAATTATTTTGGATTGACTGAAAGGTGACAAAATTACAATTAAAGCAGTGTGGGACCAAATAAGAACAAATGCACTACATGAAGTCGGTGATTTTATGAAAAGATAGGGACTTTCACATGACTTTTACGGGAGTAAATTAGTAGACTGGACTTGATAAGAAGGTATTAAGATGTAAAATATGACTATGTTCTGGTATAAAAATGATATTACCTCGGGATGTGTTTGGCAGCGAGCATACATGAATGCACTGACTACTACTAGCTTAACTACACTGTAACGAAGCTCCTTTATTAGCTAGGGTTAGTGAATGATATACAATGAAAACGCTCAGACATAGCATCCCAAGTTGTTTTATGAATCAGTTTTTATTCTATTCACTAGTCCAGCTCGGATTCTCCCTCACAAACAAATCAGTAGTAGCTAGGAGGAGGCAGTTCCCTGTATTTTATTGTGTTATATTTATTTTATAAAAATAATACCCACAGTGAAGCATGGTGGTGGCAGCATCATGCAATAGCACCATGCTTCTTCTCTTCAGCTGGGACTGGGGCTCTAGTCAAGATAGAGGGAATCATGGCTCCAAATACCAATCTATTTTGGCACAAAACCTGCAGGCCTCTGTTAGGCAGCTGAAGATTTTCATATTCCAGCACAATAATTGCCTAAAGCACAAATCCAAGTCAACAAAGGAATGGCTTCCAAAGAAGAAGATCAACATTTTGGTCCAGTCAGAACCCAGATCTAAATCCTATCAAAAACCTGTGGAATGACATGAAGAGGGCTGTGCACAGAAGATCCCCTCACAATTTGAGAGATCTGGAGCATTTTTGCAAGGAAGGGTAGAATAAATCAAGATGTTGGTAGACTCTTACAGCACTTAGTCTCTTTTGGTATTACAAACAAAATT
Source organism: Pangasius sanitwongsei (assembly GCA_037576675.1). Classification (NCBI taxonomy): domain Eukaryota; kingdom Metazoa; phylum Chordata; class Actinopteri; order Siluriformes; family Pangasiidae; genus Pangasius; species Pangasius sanitwongsei. Next base: position 5,330,215 of record CM075004.1, on the reverse strand, counting down.
TGCTTTAATAATGTATTAGTTAAGGGGTGTACACACATTGTCTCCATCACTGATCAGCTGATAACTTCAACAAAATAGATTTCATGTTAAAACTATAATGAATTCAGAAACTCTGATGATCATAAGTTGCTCATAAGCTCATAAGTTCCTGGGTACACAATTGCATTTTTTATTTTATAGAGTACAGTAATTAAAGGGAAATTATTTATAATCGCACTATCTGGTGTCACCCCAATGAGGATGGGTTCCCTTTTGAGTCTGGTTCCTTTCAAGGTTTCTTCCTCATGTTGTCTCAGGGAGATCTTCCTTGCCACCATCGCCTCTGGCTTGCTCATTAGGTTTAAATCTGGAAATTATATATTTCTGTAAAGCTGCTTTGTCCATTGTTAAAAGTGCTATACAATTAAAATTGAATTGACCTTATGCAACCTGGCAATTTTTTTTTCTTTTTCCCCCAAAAACACTTCTAATTGTTTATCACTTGAATTTTATTGGTTTCTATATCACATTAATAATGGAAATGGATCTGAAATGATTTATCTTGTTTTCAACTGGAGTGTGTAAAGTTTTTGTGTTCACCGTACATACATAAAGATTAATAAAGAATAGTACTGTATGTTGTTTGTATGTATGAACATATTTTTCTACATTTTCAATGTTTTCTTGCAATTTTAGGAAATCTGAGGATGAATATTGTATAATTTTATGAAAAATATTAGTTTATTAATTATGCATTTATTAGTTTATTTTAACCTGTTTAGATTCCACCAAGTAGCAAAGAAAACCTGCTCACCACAAGCAGTGGGTTAACTCTGGCCCTAAATCAAGAGGCAAGTAGCTTCCTAGAAGAAAAGAAAGGTTTGAAATATGTTTAAAAAGAAAACATGGCATTAACATTTCCCTATTGGTTTTCAATGACATGGGCACATGAACCTTCTGTTCTTACCCATCATATTTTACACATTTAAAATTGGCAGTCTACTTCATGTCACAACATTGGACACTTTGTTTTAGGTTTTCAGACTACAATTCTAACTGATGATTAATTAGCTACTAGTCAAACTGTTTAGGCACAGTCGCTTAAGCTCTCATTCCTTGTGTGTATCTTCTTGCATGTTTACTGCAGCTACAATCTTTTTTGTTGTTAATCATGTCCCACACTGAACCTTAACCATTGTTCTAGTCTTAACTGTGCTATGTTGCTTCCTAAAGAGGATGATTGAGACCCCGACGATTGTGAACCAATTGTTCCTACACTGAGGATCTTACAGATGTTGAATAAATGAACACTAATCTAATTTTCTTTGTAGATGGCACTGGTGGCATATACTGTCTGCTCCCCTTGAGCCGTTATTGATACTCTTTTATTTTTCTGATCACTCTGAGGAATTGTTCTTAATAGAGCTTATGTACTAGCAGAAAGGATATTTGTCACTACTTCCACTAACTCCAGATACTGTATGTAAAGTGTTTTGCATGATTATGGTGGCCTTTGAAAACAGTGTGGGCTCCTACCATGTGAAGGAAAATCTATTGCTCTATAACTAGAGAATTCCTATTTGTAATACAACAGAATTCCTATTTCTCATACCATCCAACAACAAGGTTCTTTGTCCAGAATAACCAATAGAGAAGTATGTCCACATTAATATTCATAAATTGTAGGAGACGTTTGTTGGAGATCTTTGCTGGTTAATTGTTGATCTCCCAGCCAAAAATGAAGAAAGCCTTCCCTCAGAGATCAACTGTTTCCTTTGCTTCATTTGAGCCATGATTGCCACAACCACTACCAATGAGCCCACTGTGCTAACCACATGATGGAAGCTACTGGCCAGTCTTGGATCACAGGCGTTTAAGATCTGGCGAACTGTTTCCTATGTCTGGGCACCATTTCAAGCTCAGTAATCATACCCAAAGTCCCATATACACTGATCTGGGGTCTGTATGCAAGTCCACAACTGATCTTTAATTTCAGCCTGTTAACCTGTGGGCAGAGGCTTATAAAACGACACTATAAAATCCATTCTGTTATTAAATTTATGTGAGGCTGCTAGCTACCAGCTTCAAGCAGGGCCATGATGCACTGCATTTAAAGTGCCAAGCAATTCTACATCAAACAAAGAATTTTCAGCAATATTCACCAAAGTCTTAATATCAGTGACTTTGCAGGACTCCCCAAACTGTGGGAAGTCCATTTGGACAGAAGCTGCATTAGGTGCAATGCTCTGGTTGCCAGAAGACATGGGACAATCCAAGTGGGGTGGAATGCACAGACTTTAAAAAGGCAGGGCCTTTTTAAAATCATTCCATCACAACGTTTCGGGCAGTCCACCAGGACTGGTTCCCAGGTTTGTGCTTGTTCCCAAGGCCTCCTCTTTAGACAATATTGTTAACTGCACCTACAGAATCTCCGCTCTGTCCTAAATGGCTATCGAGGAGGAGGCTCTAGGAGGCTCAAGTATGAGAAATGCGTTTAACTGATGTGCATACAGTATATAAATAGGTTCAAATAATGTATTTAGTAAATTACGTGACTGCAACTATTGTAATGCCATTATGAGCCTTCTTCCCTAATTCCTGTATGGATCACTAAATGTAACACTTGCCCCAATAACAGCAAGGGACCCAGGCTTGAAACACAACTTCGTGGTATGGGATAATACTGTTACATTACCCACTGACACACAAATGAAGCCAATGTAATGTTTCACATGTTTTTACCTCATCTCTCATCTGTTTCAGTAGAAAAGGTAATAATTGTTCGAGAATTCAGTATTCATACTGATAATCCACAAGAACCACAGAGCAGTGTTTTTTGTCTATATTAGACAAAAAGTCAATCACAATATAACAAGACCTGCCCATTACGGAGCACACATGACTGCCCATGCCCATGACAGGTTAACAACCAACAATTTGTATTGAAGGTTCTTTAGAGGAAGTAATTTTACCTATATGCAACCTCATATTTATGCCCCAGGGAGACAGGACATGGTTAAAGGCAACAAGAAGATCCTCGGACTCAAAGCAAATGAAAATTAATATAAGTTTTTTTAAGAATTTTTTTTTTTCATTTCTCTAGAATTGTTTTGGTTAAAATATCTGAATCATTGTCTGTAATATTTATTATATAATCATTTTAAAAAAATTATAAGAAGGGTGCCAATAACTATAAAGGGCACTGATATGCCCTATGTATGCATCTTTAATTTTCCTGTACCAATCTCTGAATGCATGCATGTTTCTGAGGCTCTGGATGGTTCCTGATCAGTGGTACTGTTCAGTCCTCTATCAGTACAACAGCGTTCATTCTGTTGCTGACACAAATACACACACATGCTACTTTCATACCTGTGGGTGACTTTTGGGTTACCATAGCCTCTCTAGCTTTGGCTTGCTCTATAAACCAGTGTCTCTCACACTCCTTTCCTGTACGGGGAACATCAGGGTGGGCACTGGAGATTTCTTCCGCAATCTCATCCCATGCCCATCTCCGGTTGGTTGCTGTCTCACGGCAAGAATGCCTGCCAGTCAGTAGACCTTCTCTCCTGGCTTTCACTAGCTGCACCAACAGCAGCTTTTGCTCTGTAGACCAGTTAGGCTTTCTGGGCCTCATCAGTGTTTCCTGTGGCAAAGGTAGGTAGATTATCTATATGCAATACATATGTAGTTAATAACCAAAATACATTGTGGTTATGAACAGCTGCATATAAGTGCCATAGCTTCTATTAGATAAATAATTTAATTTGCTCCTGATAAGTATAGCTTTGATGTTTTATCCTCTATGTAGGAGATGAGTGAAGGTCCCTTAAAAGGAAAGCATTTCTCTGGATTGTTCTGGAGGAATTTGAAGTTTTAAGGATATTCTAATCTGAGCCACTGTTTTATTAGTGGCATGTTAAATGAGCACCAAAGGAATTCTCTCTGTCTTAGAGGTGGATTGTTTAGAGGTCAGTGCATCTGTTCTCTCAATAGTGCTAACATGGGCCATGGCATCATCTACAGCTTTCTTATGAAATTATTAGGTATATTGAACATTTCCTATTTTTGGAGGAAATAATCTGCAAATGCATTTGTGTCTCAATTTGCATTGCTTGGGATGGCAAGAGTTGTACTGTAATTAGGAATGAGAGTCTGTTGCTGAGAATCCTAACAGCATATCAGTATCAGTGGCTGCTTTTCCAGTCACACTTTGTAAAACCCTTTAGAGCTCTTAATATGTCTTCAGTAGGGATGACTGAAAACTTTTATTGGTCATAGAAGAAAGGAGAGGATTGTGGTGCAAGGACTTTTTTTTTTAATCATTCAAGGATTGGTAGAAAATGTGAAGCCTGTTTGGAGAAACATAGGTAAACAATGAACAATATTATTCAGTCTAACTATACGGTCAATTGTTTGCTCTGGATTGCTGGCTTAAGTCATTGCAACAGCATTACATACATTTCAATTTTTTTTTTTTGGTGTAGAGCAAAAATGGGTTACATCCTAGCATACCCAGTGCCAAAGTCCTATTTTTGAATGCCTGACTCGCATGGACATTATCTCCCCGAAGCAATGCTGAAAACATCAAAAACTAGTGTGACTTACACGAATGCATATCTTCCATGGTCAGTCCACAAGAGGTGCGGATGTTTCTAATCTTAGATCTCTCAAACATAAGATTACTCTCAAACAAGACCTTCCTTTTAAACAGTTTTATCCTGTCTTTTAATTTGTCTTAATTCATTTATCACATTTTTGCATTTACTTCATTATTGTAATGGTCGGTTGCTCAACATTAGATCATACAGAACTCAGCTGTCAGGCTTCTGCCACTAACAAAGGGCATAGGTCATATTACCCCAACCTTGGCTGCCTTACACTGGCTACATGTGAGCTTTCAGAATTGAGTTTAAAATTCATTTAATAACTTACAAAGCCCTACATTGTCTTGCCCCTGATTACATTATTAACTTTTAACTCCTTGCACTCCTCCTTTTAGGCCATCTAGCCTAGGTCTGCTGGCTGCTCTAGTGTCCCTCTGGTGGTCTCTCTCATTAGATCTGAAAATGTAATCTGAAAACTTATCTTTACAGAAAGCCATTTCTGGACAGTTAAGTTGACTTGCTTATATGGCAGCTTTGCTTCTAAACACTTTTTGACTAAATTCAGCTGTATTTTGTCCTGGAAAATACACGACAGCCTTTTGTGCCAAGAATATGAGTTATAAGTATAAGAAAAAATGTTAATAATCAATTAATAATGAAAATGCACAGTTGTTTCCCATTGTTACAATCATCACACCTGATTGTTAGAAATTTAATTTGGAGCAGCTGGGAGGTAACACTGGTCAAGCTGATCACAAAAGCATGCAAGTGTTTCCAAAATGGCTCTTTCTAGCATTTTCAGGGGTCCAGCCATGAACTGCTAGAACCTGATTGTTTTTGTTCAGATTTTGTTCTTTATTACTATTATTATTATTATTATTATTATTATTAGGGGTCCAAGCACCAGTGTGATGAGCTCCTTGCATGGTACAAAGCATTTTCAATGCATGTCTACACAAACCATAAAGCAGAATTCCAAAATTTTGCTTACACTTGCAGGCTTGACCAACTTCTTGGAAATTTTTTCAGTGGCAGAGAAGAATATACAGCCCTGATTAAATGTCTGCTCACACTGTCTCATGGACAAGGGGCAGTGGAATGAGGATACTTTATTAACAAAGATATACTTGTTGAAAACTCTAGTAGTACTGCACTTGGTCCAGGATGGACCAAGGCATCCAGTGGATGAAGTCCTGCCAAGAGACCTCATACTACACTGCAAAGGAGCAAGGATGGGATATATGCAGTACTTGGAGGATGAAAAGAAAAACAAAGGCCAAACTGCCAATGAGAAGAAAAGACCTCCAAAAAGAAATTGCAAACATCAAAGCAAAATGACAGAAAGTAATGCAGAGCATTGAAACGATGCAAAAAGAGGTAGATGAAATGGCAGTCAGGGCAGAAAAAAACAAGACTTCACATTACTATCAAAATCAAATGCCTATCAAAAAATGTTACAGAGAACAGAGATTAGCTTGAAGCTCTAGAACAAAGTCTGGAAAACCTGCAAGGCAGTCAGAAGTAACTCCACTAAATTCCCTGAAGTTTAATATGACATTGACCATAGGAGTTTAAGAAATAATGGCTTTGGCACAGATGTTTGGATGTTATTTGTTTAGGACTTCATAAGTTAGTCTATGCAATTAGTAGGTAAAATAGAGGCACATGCTTTTTGCAGACTCATGTTTTTACTCTGCCTATTTTTTTCTTTTTGAGACAGAGCAGTTGGAGGAAGAAGGAAGGGAAAGCTTAAAAGAGAAGGGCCCAGGCAGTCATTGTACCTTCGTGATGCTAATAAAGTGATGAGTTTAACATTGAAGCTCTGTGTGTGTGTAATTTTGTCATAATGTAACTGTTTCTCAGACCGGAAGTCCAAGCTAAAATCTGTTGTACTGCATAGTTGTGCTAATCTGTGAAAGAATGTGAAAGGTTACTTTAAAAACATAGCAGTCATCAGCCAATCACATTGCAGCACACACTTCACAGTTTTAGTATTAAGCTACTGACACAAAATTTTAATAGTATGTTCATCTATGGTTGCTTTAGTGTTCTATGCAAGTTATTGAGAACTAGCTACCTGTAGTGTGGTTTGCACACGGTGCTTAGCCCCCACAGATTGCAGCTTGCGGCTATATTTAGAGGACAAAGCACCGAAGGTGCGTAGGCACCCTATTGTTATTTTACCTTTTCTTCTTCTTCTTCCTCTTCTGGCTAGGGTGTCTATGGCAGCCCATAGAACTGTCTGGTAAAAAGTTGTGAAATTTGGCACACTGATTATGGAGGGTCTAAGGAACATTCTGACCAAATTTGGGCCAAGTGCTGCCAAAGCTCCAGCGCCACCTTTGGTTTATGATCGTAAATTTTGAACCATGTGTCCAAAATTTAAAAGGCATCCCTGGATTCCCTGGGTCAAGACGAGTTCACCACACCCTAAGACGTCAATTTCCACCTAATGAGATTTTCCGCCATCTTGGATTTTGTCAAAAACTGTTTTTTCGCTACTCCTCCTACAAATCCAATAATCACAAAATCATTTTCAGAGTAAGCCTCACAAATTTTTTTTTTTTTTTTTTTAATATTCCAAACAATTCGCCCTTAATTGGCCAATGAATCTGACAGCAAGTCTGCCAAACAGGATTTGAGGCTATTTCTCAGCAATAACTTTGTGCTCTGACACAAAACTTCGTAGGCATCTTCAGGACCATTCCCTGAGTCTGTGCAACAAATTACTGGTCAAAAGTTACAATAACATGCAAAAAATGCTTACATCTAACTCCCTCTCCTCCAAATTTTGTCCAATCTTCACCAAATTTGGCTCACATCATCTTGAGGCCTGTCTAAACAAAGGCTATCAAAGGATCTCTGATATTCAAAACCATTTCCCATAACGGACTGGCAAATGCGTGAAGCTACAAATCATTCTTGAATCCCTTTGCCTATAGTTATGGCTCTGCTTTCCTGTGATTGCCTGTGATTCACACGTCTGTGAATGTGCAGTCCACTGATTCTGGGTGCTTGGCCCCCGAAAATGCTGCTTGCAGCTTTAATTATTATTACTTTTCTTTTTCTCCACTAAAACGAATCGTGCAGCCTGAACAGTAAAGAGTATCAACATGAAACTTGATAGGTAGATGCAGTATGTCATGTACAGGAGATTCTATGGTCATGTGCAACATTTGGGGCATGGTCATCCAAAGGAGGTCAGCTGTCTAATGTTAGATAGCTGTTTCTCAGGAACCGCAAGTCCGATAGAGATCTGGTATGATGCATCTATGTGCTAATGTGTAAGTGGTTTTTTGAAATTGACTTAATTGCTGGAAAACGTGTCAGCCATCGTTTTGCATAATATGTGAAACCTACTTTTGTGAACTAGTCCTAGGATTTTTGGCCTATCTTAACAATAATTATTAAAAACATGTTGTACAACATTTGTAAACAATATGGCTGCCATACATCAATAAATTCTAAGGACGCAGAGCTGGATTACTCAAATAGCTGTAATTCAGTTGTAGACCTGTTCATATCACCTGAAGGCATGTACATCGCCAGGAAGAGGCGAGCAGGAAAAATCATCAGCGATGCCTCCCCCCCAGGGGGTATATTTCTTCTTATTACTAAGGGTCCATGAACGAATTGTTCGAACTTCATTTTTCCTCTTCTCCTTCTTCTTCTGATTCTTCACTAAAATTTGATAGGCTGCCCAAACCATAAGTCATAGAAACACCAAACTTTGTCACATTGTGCAGAATTCCCACTGCTCCTCAGGGAAGTAAAGGGACTGGGGGGCTCTATAGCGCAAACATTTGCAAACATTTCCTCTTATTCCTTTGTTTCTGGTGAATTCAGCTAGATCCCACAGACCAGTTTCTGCCATGATGGATTTTGCATTTTATTTATAACTTACTGATACACAAAGTTTGTAGCACTGCCACTGAAAAGGGGTGGAGTTACTTTGAAATAGCTGTTTCTCAGAAACTGAAAGTCCGATCATGCTGAAATTTGGTGTGCTGCATCAATGTGCTAATCTGTAACTGGATAATCACCAATGAATTAATTCAAAAACATGCCCACCTTCAGCCAATCAGCATTCAGCAGGCATTACACACAACTATAATTGAGCTACTGTCACAAAACTTTATAACTATGTTCATGTATGGTCTCTTTGTTGTTCTATGTATAATTGGCAAAGACTGGCCACTGGGGGCAATGTTTGCTAAGACTGCTTGGACCCAACACATCGGGGCTTGTGGTTATATTTAAGGGGCGAAGCAAGTAGAACCCTACTGTTTTTGTTAGAATTCTTCTTCTCCTTCTTCTCTGATACAACTGATCAGACAGACCAAACCGTAGGTCATACAGACATGAAAATTTATACTCCCTCCCACAACTCATGCAAGACAGATGAGCCAGATCACCTAATGGTGGCATTATAGTGAAGTGCTTTATATTTTGGCTCATATCTCGAATACTGTAAGTCCAAAAGTGAGAATTCTTTTTGCTACTTAGTCCTTGGGTTCTCCCAAACAAAAAGAGCCTCAAGAACCATTTAGCTCCACCTACTCAGATTTTTTTCTATTTGTATAACATGCAAAATCTACTTTTGAGAACTTGTCCTACAATTTTTGTCCTATCTTCACAATTTTGGTGTCAAACTACTCAGCAGTGTGTGACCCTCAATAATTATCAAAACATGCTGACATTTGCACATAATGTGGCCACCACATGTTAATCAATTCTAATGAGGCGGAGCTTAATTTACTCAAACAGCTCTAACTCACTTGACTTTTTGCATAGATTTGCAGAAATCTTGAATGGATCGCTAGGACTTTACCCTACTGTCAGTAAGGAAACCTTGGCACTGACATTTTGTCAATCCTCTAGGAAAGGTATAACAATGCCTTAACAACTACCAGATGCATCATTGCGGGATGATCAACTCAAATGCAGGTTCCAATGTCAAAGAGGTTTCCTGCACTTGAAGAGGAGGATGAGAACATGGAGGACCATCACGAACCTGCCCAAGAGTTACAGTGCATTCAGAAAGTATTCAGACCCCTTCATTTTGTTATGTTGCAGCCCTATGTTAAAATGCTTTAAAAATTATTTCACATCAATATACACACCATATCCCATAATGAACAGATTTGTGATACCTTTGCAAATTTATTAAAAAGAAAAAAACTGAAATATCAGATACGTATTCAGACCCTTTGCTGGAATTTGCAAAAAAAAAAAAAATTCAAATTCCAAACAGGCTTTCATGTGTCATGCTTCCGTCTGGCCACTCTGCCATAATTGCCCAGATTGATGGAGTGTTGCAGTGACCTTCTGCAAATTTCTCCCATCTCCACGTGATCTCTGGAGCTCAACCAGAGTGACCATCAGGTTCTTGGTCACCTCTCCCCCATTTGCTCAGTTTGGTTAGGCAGCCAGCTCTAGGAGGAGTCTTGGTTGTTCCAAACATATTCCATTTAAGAATTATGGAGGCCACTGTGCTCTTGGGAACATTCATTGCAGCAGAAATCTTTTGTAGCCTTCCCTAGATCTGTGCCTCGACACAGTCCTGTCTCTGAGCTCTGCAGGCAGTTCCTTTGATCTCATGGCTTGGTTTTTGCTCTGATATGCATTTTCAGCTGTTAGACCTTATATACACAGGTGTGTGCCTTTCCAAGTCATATCCAATCAATTGAATTTGGCACAGGTAGACTCTAATCAAAGTGCAGAAATGTCTCAAAAGATGATCCAGAGAAATGGGATGCATCTGAACCAAATTTCCAGTGTCACAGCAGAGCGTCTGAATACTTGTGTGTGAGTAAATTAATAAATGTGCGTGAGTGAGGGAGAGAGATGGAAGTCTATGGACATGCTTGTTCTTAGCAGGACAGATTTTGAGTTTAACACCCCTGGTTTATATAATTCCTAATCTACAAGTTCAGTCTAAAAATCTGTGTTTTTGTACATGAAGCTATGCAAAATGATGTGCATGCGTAGAGCGAGCTTCAGGGACATTTATACATGAATCGGTTAACATTGACAACCCCTTCTGAAAGTCAAATAGGATGACTCTAGGAAAAAGAAGGGCAAATAGTGCCTATTCTACATGAGTCCGGGTAGTGGGTTCAGCTTTTTTTTTAATTATTTCCCATTTCCTGAAATGTTATCCTAGTGTGATTGTTATTTCAAAATCCCAATCAGCATGTGTGTCCTGCACATGTGTGTTTGAGTAATGTTGCACTCCTACAATACGATGGTTTTATAAGAAAACACAGTTCATCTTACAGATTCTAATAGAGGGTGGGATTAGATTTAAATCATTCATTCTGAAGCTGCAAGTCCAATCAAGCTAAAATCTGCCGTACTTAATGATTGTGCTAATCTGTGAAAGGATTTTTACTGTTGTCTAGGCTACGTTAGCACACACTTCACAGTTTTAACATTTTAGTGTTACCGTCACAAAATTTTAATAGTATGTTTGTAGTAGCGGGGGAGTGGTTGAGCATCAGCTGCGGAGAAAGAGCTGGTTCAATCAAACAGCCGTAATTTATGATAAGTAATATGGATTTGAACCAAACTTCAAAGTCACGTTCAGTACAAGGTTCTGAGGATGTCTGCTCAGGCTGGGGCATGGTCATTTCTTAGGAACTGTGAGTCTGTTTGAGCTGAGATTTGGTATGCTGCATCAATCTGCTAATCTGTAACTGGATTTTTAATCATCACTTAATTACTTCAAAAACATGGCCACCTACAGCCAATCAGATTTTAGCAGGCATTTCACAATGCTAATTTACAGCTGTAACTTATGACTGCTTGCATGGATCTCATGAAATTTGCAAGCCATGTACAGCACAAGATTCTGAGGACAAAGCAAAGTTTGGAGCATGGTCATACAAAGGGGAGGAGCTAAGGTCAGATGTTTCTCTGGAACTGTAGAAATTTGAAGTTCAAGCTGAAATTTGGTGTGGTGCATCAAAGTGGCAATCTGTAAGTGGATTTTTAATAATGACCTAATTACTTAATAAAAAACAAACAAAAAAAAAAAAAACAGAAAATAAAAAAATGGCCACCACTGGCCAATGAGATTTCAGCAGGCATTTGACAGGGTTAACATTGAGGTATCATCACAAAGCTTGACTGGTAGGTTCAGGTTGGGACCCCCTACTGTCTGGTACAAGCTCACTCAAACTGGCCACTGGGGAGCACTATTCATATTTGTGCACATAAAAACAAGCATATCTCCTAGAAGATAGGTCCTACAGTGAACTTTTTCAGTTTAATGTGTTTGCTCCCATCTAAAAAACATGTCTTTTGGACCCTTTAGCTCCACCCACTTTAATTTGTGATTATTTGCATAATATGAGAAACCTACTATTGGGAACTAGTCCTAGGATTTTTGGCCTGTCTTCACAAGTGAAGTGTCAAACTACTCAGCAGAATGTGAACCTCAGTAATCAAAAACATGTTAACTTTGGTAAAGAGCATGGCCGCCATACACCAATTAATTCTAAGGAGGCAAAGCTGGATTATTCAAATAACTGTAATTCATGACTTTTTTTTTTTTTTTTTTTTAAATAGCTAGTGATCCAGGGCCTCTTTCACTAAGTCCTAAGACAGTTTAACTCCAAAACTGGTTGCCTCTGGCAGGATGTTGCGACTTTTCTTGAGATCTTTCAGTAACACAGTGAGCCCAAACATATTGTTCCATAATAAATCAGCACAGAACTGGCTGCAGGAACACATAAGTAACCTGGCCACCTCAGGCCTCTGATTTGAACCCCTTTGAAACACGTAGTCTGAACTCAAGATGCCAGATTAAATGCACAAACATAAGAATATGAAGAACACGAGACCCTCAGCAAGTGTACAAGACAGCAAACGGAGAACCTCGGTGCTGTTATTATGCTCAGTGGAGGCTTCAACAAATATTAATTGTGTGGTGGCATAATAACAATTAAACCAGTGTTCTGCAGAAAAAAATGCATTATGTAAGAAAACATTTCATTCATTGATATAATATTGTATAAAATAGAATTATAAATTATTCAAGAATTACAAAATATCACTTAAATTCATAATTGACTGTATTTAAAATACTAATGCTTACAAATAATATGCTACAGACATTATTATATAATAATAATAATAATAATAATAATAATAATGTTTTAACCCAGGTTTTAGTAACTGGCAGCAAAGCATTGAGCAATCAAAAATTAATTCCATAAACCCTTAAAAGTGATTTTTTTTTTTTTTTTAAATATATTTTACAGTAAATTTTACTGTTATCAACAACCCCAAGCAGTTTCTTGGCTTAACAGTTATAAGGTCGGGGATTCTCAGCTATAATAACGTGTTAGGATTAACTCCTAGCAAGCTAAAATCAATACTAGCAAGCTAGCGCTGAAGTAGCTGACTGCTGCGGCTGTGCTAACTGCAAACATGTCAGAAATGACCACTTACCCCGTATCTATATTAGTACAATTTAATTCCGACGACAGAAAGAAATGTAACGAAATAGTATTTTTTTCAGGATGCCTATTTTTTTTTCCAACGGGAACAGACAGGAAGTGAAGCTTTACTTTATTTTTTGGCACTTGTAGTCTGCTGTAAGTTTCTTTTAGGTAATGAATAAGTGTAGCGCGGTGAGCCACAGACTCAATTTCCCATGGTGCATTGAGTGAAAGGGTGGACAGTGGTTCCTCTCAACTGAAAATGGCGGCTCCCTTGACACTTGTCTTGATTTTAGCAGTAACAATAAGAGCAGTATTATTTCGGTCTAGTTTGGCTGCACTGATTTCTGAAAGGGTTGAAGTTGTATCTCCTCTAAATTCGTGGAAGAGAGGTATGTTGTGTTTGCAGCAGATGTTAATCCCGCAGTTAGACAGCTAAAGTGCTTCTTTAACTTAGCTGTGTTTTGAACAGCAAACATGTCAACGAGTCGCTGTAATTCCACACGACTCTATTGCTGACAAACCTAAAACCTAGTAAAATACCTTTAAAGTAATCTTTATGTGTTATTGCAGTTGTGGAAGGTCTTGCCCTGCTGGATCTGGGGGTCTCACCATATTCTGGGGATGTATTTCATGAAGTGAGTATATGGTCATTATTCCTGTTTAATCGAGGTGCTGTGTGAACGCCCCAGTATCAAGGAGCAAGCAAGCTAGGTCAGCCTGCAATTCATCCATTCATCCATCCATCCATCCATCCATCTTCAGTGCCTGCTTTGTCCTAGTCAGGGTCGCAGTGGATCCCGAGTCTATCCTCTGAAATACTGGGTGGGAGGAAGGATGGGACCCTGGATGAGACGCCAGTCCATCACAGTGCGCCTTGCACACACACACACACACACACACACACACACACACACACACACATCTCGAGGCAATTTAGAGTAGCCAATCTCCCTACCATCATGTTTTTGGGAGGTGGAAGGAGATCCACAGGAGAACTCAGGAAACTCCACACAGATAGTAACCCGAGCTTGGGAATGGACCGGGGACCCCGGAGCTGTGAGGGGACACTGCTACCTGCTGCGCTACCGTGTCGCCATGCATACACGGTAGTGCAGCAGAATTTTTGAAAAGAATTTTGGAGCCACCCTATATACATGATAGCACTGTTATGTGCAGCACACCTGTGGAAGCTCAACACCAAGCACAACATTAGCTTAAAAAATCCCATTGGGAAAATGCTCACCATGTGTATAAATATTATGTAGGGTAATTTTCAGTTTCATACTTGAGCCTTTATTGTATTGGAACAGCAAGGCCAATCTTTTGGTTTTGCTATACACGGAAGACATTTGGGTTTTAGCTCAAAAGATGAATATGAAACAATAGATCAGAATTTCAGCTTTCATTTTTTGATATTTACATCTAGATGTGTTAAACAACTTAGAACATGGCACCTTTTGTTTGAACCCTCCCAAGTGATCAAAAATATTGGAGCATGTGACTGACAGGTGTTTCTTGTTGCCCAGGTGTTAGCTGTATTTGGCGATCTGTGGGGTCCAAGCACTTCTCGCAAATAGTACCCCTAGTGGCCAGTTCTTCTGAAGATGCATAGAACCATAAAGAGACCATACAAGTTTTGTGGTGATAGCTCAATGCTAGTTGTTCAAAATACCTTTTGAAAGCTGAAGGTTACCATGTTTTTGATGTACTTCTGTGATGATTAAAAATGCAGTTACAGCTTAGCAGATTGATGCAACAGACTGAGAACCAGCTATTTGAACTTAGCTCCAACCCCTATACATAAGAATAGCTGTCAAACCCCAAATAATTTTGATAATTATTGAATTATTGAGTACTCACTCTCCTGAGTAGTTTGACATCAATAATGTGAAGATTGGCTATAAATCCTAGGACTAGTTTGCAAAAGTAGGTTTTGCATACATTTGAGTGGGTGTGGCTAAATGGCCCAAAAGACAATTTTCTGTAATTTCAGCAACAGAATCAAACTAAAAATGAATTTTCTGACTACACCTTAATTTCCATGAGATATGCTTGTTTTTTGTGCAAAAATATGAATTGCACCCCCAGTGGGCAATTTGAGTGAGATGAGTTACTAGTGGGTGACTACCTGAACCTTCAAGTTTCATGACAAAAGCTCAATGTTAACCCTGTCAAATGCTTGCTGAAAGCTGATTGGCCAAGGGCAGTTAAATTAATTAGATCATCATTAGAAATCCACTTACAGATTAGCACATAGATGCAGCATAACAAATTTAAACTCAATACATAGCCTGAGAAATAGTTATCTGGCGTTAGCTCCTCCCCCTATGTATGACCACACCCCAAACTTTGCATGTGACCTCAGAATCTCCTCCTCTATATGCCTTTCCAGTTTCATGCGAATCCATGCAAGCACCCAAGAGGTAAAGCTGTTTGTGTAAATAAGGCTCTACCTCATTAGTATTAATTGACAAGTGGCAGCCATATTGTTTACAAACGTCAACATGTTTTCGATAATTACTGAGGTTCCTAGGACTAATCCTAGGACTAATTTGCAAAAGTATGTTTTTCATATTATGCAAATTATCACAAATTCAGGTGGGCTGTGCTAAGGGGTCCAAAGGTGGAAAAAAAACACATTAAGGTGAAAAGAATTTTCACTGTAGGACCTATTTTCCAAGAGATATGCTTGTTTTTGTGTGCACAAACATATAGTGCCCCCCAGTGGCCAATCTGAGTGAGATTGCATCAGATAGTAGTGGGTCCTGACCTGAAACTACCATTCAAGTTTTGTGAGGATACCTGAATGTTAACCCTATCAAATACCTGCTGAATACTGGTTGGCTCCTGGCGATCATGTTTTTATTTATTTTTTTAATTAAAAAAAAAAAAAAAAATTTAAAACATAATTAGGTCATCAACAATCCACTTATAGATTATCACATGGAGGCACCATACCAAATTTCTGCTTGATCGGATTTAAGGGTCCCGAGAAACAGCTATGTGACGTTATCTCCGTTCCCTTTGTATTACCACGCCCCAGACTTTACATATGACCTCAGAAGCTTGTAATGTATGTGGTTTTCAAGTTTCATTAGAACTGATTGACATGTGGCCACCATATGTTTACCAATGTCAAAATGTTTTTGATAATTATAGTGTTTCATACTCTGCTGAGTTGTTTGACACCAAATTAGTGAAGACTGGCCAAAATTCACAAAAGTTTGTTTTGCATATTATGCAAATTAGCAAAAAATCAAAGTCATTAAAACGTAAAACCCTGCGCAACAGTGCCACCATTAGGCCAGTTGGGCCCATCTTGCTTGCCTCTATTGACCAAGTTTGATGTCCTGCTAAGAACAAACATGCCCATAGACTCTCTCTCACACACACACACACACAAACACAAACACAAACACAAGGGTCTATTTTCTGAGTGTGCAGTTTTTGGTAGGCTATATTTCTTCCCCAAATGTATTCATTAGAAAAATAACTTGAAATATAGTTTTAAATTTTACCAATAAAAAGCAGAGCAAATTTCCTCTTCATATGTCAAAAGGTTGAGGAGATATATGCATTTTTTGTTATAGCACTCCTTATAGGCCAATTGTTATGAAATTTGAGGGGTGGCCAGAGAGTGACCTACTAACTGTGTATTGTAAAGTTCGTAGAAATTTGACTTGGCATTCAGAAGATATGGCTCTTTTAGTACATACATGCAATGGCTTAAAATGTCATTGACCTGTAGCAGCCAAACGGTTTGGCCAGTCAAAATTATTTTAGTATGTTTTCATCATCAAACCTTCTACTTGCTACATTTCATATTTAATGCTGATCAGATGACTGGCCTAGGACTAGTTTGGAAAAGAATGTTTTTCAGATTACACCATATGGCAAAAATTACACCATATGGCAAAAAAGATGTAATAAAGAAAAATTTCTTTAAAAAAGAACAAAAAAATAGAGTTCCTGTGCCTTGTGCTTGGACTCATAATAAGAAAAATCTTGACAATAACAATAGGGTTCCAGTATAATAGTTTTCTTAACATATGCCATCAAGTTATGTACCTTTTTCTTGTCTGTTAGTTACTAATAAGAAAATCATTTAAACTTTTTACTAACAAGACCAAACTGTTTACAAGAAAAATTATTTGTAGCAGAATCATCTGAACCTACAACTTCACAAGAGTGCCTACTGATAGTGCCCACTTTTAAGTCATATGTGTATGAGATTAGCTGCATGTACGGATATTTCGTCAGGATGAACTTCTCTGGGTGGGAAGTTAATTTTAATATATTAGCCTCTGACAGCATTAACTATTTTCTTGAAAAGGTATAATGAAAATAGTTGTTACAATGAAAAGTTGCTGTGAAATTCTCACTTTTAAAACATTAAAAGTTGTATAAAAACAGACTACTTTTCAGTGTTCTCCATAAACATCAGGAGCAAAAATGTTAAATATCTAATTTAACGAGATGGGGAAAGGTTGATTATGGTCTCATTTTGGAGATGAGACACAGTAGTGTTCAGAACTAAGCTGTGATCAGGCTTCATTGTCAACAGATGATGTGTATTTTTTGTCCTTTATGTTTCCAGACTACTAATCTTACTGTTCAGTACAGGAAAGACCTCATACCACACTGTGAATTCACTACCATTCACTACTACAAGTAAATGACAATTGTTTTTTCTTTCAGACACCCCTTATCATATACCTCTTTCATTTTGTGGTGGACTATGCAGAGATTGTATTTATGGTAAGTACTTTGAGCTTAATGATGCTAACTTTTCATTTTCTGATTTTCTTATATTATCCTGCTAAAAACAAATAGGGCAAAATCTGATCACCAGGCTAAATGTATTTTTGAAAGCTATTCTAAGGTAATCTATTTGAGGAAAGTGTGGCAAGAAGAGCATCTTACTTAGAACCTTAATTGAATTCAGGTCTGCCTTGAGGTTCCCAGACCTGGTCCTGGAGTAACCAATGTCATGCACATTTGTGTTTTCCCTGCTCTAACACATCTACTTCAACTCAGGAAGGGCTCTTTATTAGCAAATTGTTGACCAGAGAGCTGTCATATTGGCATATTGAAGCTGAGAAAACAGGAAAAAATGACCCAAACCATTGCACTAGCATTGGGCATAGTCAATACAACAATTTGTAATATCCATAAAAAGCAAGAAACCATTGGTGTACAAAAGACTAGACATGGAACAGGTCAGCCAATGACGACAACAGCAGTTGATGACAGAAACACTGTGAGAGCTGTGAAGAAAAGCCCAAAAACAACAGTGACATCACCAACAACTTCTACAGGGCAGGGGTAAAGGTATCAGAATCCACCATTCGAAGAAGACTTCGAGGGCAGAAATATAAAGGCCATACCACAAGATGCAAACAACTCGTGAACAGTAAGAACTGGAAGGTCAGATTGGAATTTGCAAAGAAATACAGAGATGAGCCACAAAAGTTCTGGAACCAAGATTAACCTCTACTAAAGTGATGGAAATGCCAAAGTGTGGAGAAGGGAGAAAGAAATTCTGATCTATCATCTCATATTCATCTCCTGATCTCCCAACCCAAGTGCCTTCAGTGTATAGCAAAAACAGATGAATTGGTATTTGCTGTTCCAGTACTTTTGGATGGGACTGTATGCCATGGCATTGACCATCTCAGAGTCTAAACAGTCTTTAGTTAGGACTTTCTCTTTCAGCAACCGCATAGAGTTTTCAATGCCGACAAGGCTGGAAAAATTAGATCTTCATTCCAAGCAGAGAAAGAGATCAGTCCCTGATCTCGTAGCTAATGATGAACTGACAGTTGAACTGCAATGTTCAATTCTAGAAGTGAACCTAATTTTGTCTTTACCAGTTTTCATGCACTGCTGGCATAGCTGGCAAACAGTCTGAGATAGCCTCCCTCAGAATGGTGGTGGCTTGGATTGGACTGGAGGCATATGCAGCTCATAGTGCGGAATGCGCTGTTCTCTTAAAGGATTTCACTGGGCCTCAGTGTATGGCTACTGCACACAGCCAAGCTCTTCGACACATGCCTTAGCTAACATAATTGATATGATGCAGGGCTGCATTTGACACCTGAAGCACGTCACTGGTGGATTCACTGGACAAAGTACTGTGTTCAGACCTTTGATGCCCAAGCACCGTGATACACTGATGGCATTCTGATGAGAATGCCTAATTGCCCAGTGCCTAAAGTTCTATCCCTTTTTGAAGGCCATTTTGGCTTGCCCACCAAGACTCAGACAATAATTATCTGTCATGGTCCTAGGACACAACACAACATTTGCTCACTGAGTCACAGGTAATCACCATGGCCTACGAATGGGCTAGAAGCCTAGTCCTACTTTAATGTGCCATAATAGTACTGACGCTAACTGGGCTTCACCAACTCCTCCAGATACCACAAGTTTACCATCACTCCCGCCCAGTGGGAGTACAGCAAACATATCCAAGCACCTTCCAGTTAGTTGTAGGGTGACTTGATTCCTCCTGACAGTTTGGTATAGGCTATTCAGGTGTTAAACAAGTTGGTGATTTTATAGGAAGTGTCATCCCATCACCATGTGACTTTGTGTTAAGGTCTCGGCACACGCACAAGAAGATATCCAGATGGTTAGGCAGTGCTTATAGAACTTCTGTTACATATTCAATTCAATTTTATTTGTGTAGCGCTTTTAACAGTGGACATTGTCACAAAGCAGATTTACAGAAAAAAATAGATTCAAATTAAATTAAATCAAAATAAATTGTAAATATGTGAATTTATCCCTAATGAGCAAGCCAGAGGCAATGGTGGCAAGGCAAAACTCCCTGAGACAATATGAAGAAGAAACCTTGAGAGGAACCAGACTCAAAAGGGAACCCATCCTCATCTGGGTGCTAACGGATAGTGCAATTATAAATAAATCCCTTTATAACTGTGAATCCACATAAATCCACATACATAACGTGTTTGGTTTACACTTCATGTATTGTATCAAAACTATATAATGATAAAATATATTGTATAAGTCTAAATTGTCTGAATTATCTGTGGTTATTTTATACTTCTGTTACCAGATTGCAGATGGAATCACAGCAGTGGCTCTCTATCTGTCAGTGAAGAGCTACAACAAAAATGTGGTGAGTATGAGAAGGGCTGAATGGGAAACATGGGTCGTTCCATATCAACTCAACCAGAGGTGGTTGCACCATGATCTCAGAATTTATTAAATCATTTAGTAAATAAAGGTTAATACAATGGACTGACAAATCTCAACTAGTGACATTAACTATTTTTTAAGCAAAATAAAGCTTTCTTTACTTTTTGTTGGCTTAATTTTTAATGATCTTACAAAGCTGTGCTCTTGAAAATATGTCTGGTCAGAGTTAGTGTCAGAGTCAGATAGTCCAGCTCATAGAAAAGCTGAGTCTGATTTGTTTTCTTTAAATGTGTGCCCTTGAAAATGGCAGAAAAATACAATATTTGTTATATTTCTTTTATAACCGATCACCCATAACATTAAAACCACTGACAAGTGAAGTGAATAACATTGATTATCTCATTACAATGATACCTGTCAAGGGGTGGGATATATTAGGAAGCAAGTGAACAGTCAGCTCTTGAAGTTGATGTTTTGGAAGCAGGAAAAATGGGCAAGCATAAGGATCTGAGTGACTTTGACAAGGGTCAAATTGTGATGGCTAGATGACTGGGTCAGAGCATCTCCAAAACAGGAGGTCTTTTGCGGTGTTCCCAGTATGCAGTGGTGAGTACCTACCAAAAGTGGTCCAAGGAAGGACAACTGGTGAACCAGTGACAGGGTCATGGAGTGAAGCCTAGCTCATCTGGTCTGATTCCACAGAAGAGCTAATGTAGCACAAATGTGCTGAAAAAGTTAATGCTGGTTATTATAGAAAGGTGTCAGAACACACAGTGCATCACTGCTTTCTGTGTATGAGACTGCGTAGCCACAGACTGGTCAGAGTGCCCATGCTGACCCCTGTCCACCAGCGCCTACAATGGGCACGAAAGCATCAGAACTGGACCATGGAGCAATGGAAGAAGGTGGCCTGGTCTGATGAATCTCATTTTCTTTTACATCATGTGGACGGCCGGATGAGTGTACATCTCTTAACTGGGGAAGAGATGGCACCAGGGTGCACTATGGAAAGAAGGCAAGCCAGCGGAGGCAGTGTGATGCTCTGGGTAATGTTCTGCTGGGAAACCTTTGGTCCTGGCATTCATGTGGATGTTACTTTGACACGTATCACCTACCTAAACATTGTTGCAGACCAAGTACACCCCTTCATGGCAACGGTATTCCCTAATGGCAGTGGCTACAACCTGCCACACTGCAGAAATTGTCCAGGAATTGTCCAGGTTTGAGGAACATGACAAGAGTTCGAGGTGTTGACTTGGCCTCCAAATTCCCCAGATGTCAATCCAATTGAACATCTGTGGGATGTGCTGAACAAACAAGTCTGATCCATTGAGGTCTCACCTCACAACTTGCAGGACTTAAAGGATCTGCTACTAACCTTTTGGTGCCAGATACCACAGCACACCTTCAGAGGTCTTGTGGAGTCCATGCCTCGAAGGTCAGAGCTTTTTTGGCAGCCCAAGGGGGACCTACACAATATTATGCAGGTGGTTTTAATTTTATTTCTTTTATTTTTTTATTTTATTGATTGATGTGTGTATGTGTGTGTGTGTGTGTGTGTAATATATACACATATATACACACACACACACACACACACACATCTCCAAATACCATTTACCAACTGTTTCTACTTCGGCACCATATACCTAAAATATTGCCGACTTCATCAATATGAATAACCCCAAGTTCCAAGAATGCTACATAAACCAGTTATCAGTCATTTTTTTCTGTTGTCTAGACATATTGTTTAATTATACATCTGATGTCACAGGGATTTTTGGATTGCTTAATTTTCTGTGCATATAAAATAGCCTGTGAAAACAACACCAAGTTATCAACTTGTCTAGTGCAACAGCCGTCATGGCATCATGATGTAGAAACATTTTGCTTAGCTCTGTTGGAGCACTCTTAAATTCTGAAGCAGACTGCCACAAATTAAGTCATACCTAAGGTTGGAACAACTAAACTTGACACTTTTACAGCAAACAGTGTAGAGCTAATCAAAAGAACAATGGGTTTACGTGGATTATTTTTGGATTCATTCAATGTCGTGGTCCCCTCAACAAACAAAAAACCTGTAAGAGCTGGTCGCTGTGTTGTTTAAGTCAAACAGGCTGATCTCTTGATGAAAAGAACAAATTCGGTTGTGAAACCTGGAATGAAATTATGTCCAAGATGCCAGTCTGAGGCTGCTAATAACCTTGCAGAATCGAGTACTGAGGTGGAACAAAGTGACTCTGAAGTAGAGACTGAGGATATGTCTCTGCAGAAGGGATCAACACAACACGCTTTACATCCATCGATGGGGCACATGGCCCCTCAACCTCATTCAGGTGGCCTTGGGGCGTGATGTTTGCTAGGCGCCTTTCACACACACACACACACACACATCTTGACTGGGATTCTAGCACCATATACACGAAGCCAGGGACATCAATACAAGATCAACAGCAAAGTCCTTGAAGTTCTTAATGTAAAGTTTTAAAAATTGCATTCACAGTCATCAGATCGAAATAGGCTAGAATCAGTGAGGTTTCACCTTCTACTCTGAGCTAATGTCTCTCTAGTACTTAATATGTGTAGGTACCATGCATCCACAGAGAGAGGGTGGATTTATTAAATTACTTGTACAGTGGAACGTACTGGAAGTACGAGATAAAAGTATACATCACCCCCGCGAACCATCAAAAGGACTTGTCGAGCCTTTGTCTGGTCTCTCCTTGGTTCTAATGGGCAACTGGGATGAACCATAAAAGAGAGAAGCTCTGTCCCTTAGTCTGATCGCCATGCACGATCTTGCTGCAAAAGAGGAGGCCTACTTTTCTCTCATCTAAGATGGTAATGAGAGAAATGCTCCCAAAGGTGTAAAATCAACCAGTGCTACCCAGTAGCACTGCGCATGTTTTTGTATTCCTTTTTTCTGTGCAAGTTTACTTTCACTTTTAACAGCAAGCAAAACAGCTGCTTTCTACTTTGTTGGACAGACAGACCTCAGTGAGTTATGAAGCTGACTGAACTTCTTCAGTAAGTGAAGCCACAGATGGATCAACCTGCAGAATGCGTGTGAAGACAACTCCTTCAAAGGCCACATAGGTGCTCATTCACAGAACGCACTTCAAAGGTTCCAGCTGCATTCCTCTCATGTTGACGACAAACTCCCATTTCCCATTAACCTTAGTGCACTTTGGAACACTTTTTTGTGATTGGAAATATTTTTATAGTTTCTACTGCTGGTCATCCACCACGTGCAAGTCTTTTAAAGTTGTGTCTCCTTGTGTCACATACCAGGAGGCGCAGCCACTTATCTGACGTGGTTCGTGGTTAATTGACATTTATATGTTCAGTGCGGACGTGCACACATACACGCAAGCTCTGGAGCAGAGCACAAGTCCACAACCACAGATGTGAGCGCTCTCTCTTTCCTGCACGCGCACACATTTCTTTCCTTTCACACACACGCAACAAACAAGTGTTTATTTGTTTCTGTGTATTCCAGTAAATGCTATATTATTGAACATCTTATTGTCTTGTTGTGGTTATTACTTGATGAATTGATATTGCAAGAAACCAAACTATTCAGAGCCTTTGGAAATCAAGTCATTGAATATTGAACTACAATTTAGATTTTAATAATTTTGACTTATTCAAAGGCTGGTAATTTTAATTTCCATTTAAAATTCTGAACTTAAAAAGGGGATATTCTTTGAAACTGATGACAATAAACTAATGTTCATTTATGCTGATCATTTCATGAGACTGATTAATTAAATTTACAGTGAAGCACCTATATTGCTGGTGTGTACCTTGCTGCTAGCTCCTAGCTGCTTGTCAACACTGGATGTTATGCTTCTCAAAAGTATTTTTTTTTTCAGTTTTACCAACTTTAATCATATTTGCATGCCTATATCTCTAAATCTAGTGGTCCTTTCCAAATGAAACTTGGTGGTTATATTCCACGTGGCATAATACAAGCTACAAGAAAGAAAATGGAGGCATGTAGTATAGGGAATTTTTCGAATACTATAGAAAATAGTAAATACTACTAATAGCAAGTAGTAAAATTGTTTACATTTTAATAAATAAATAAATATTGAAACCTTATAACCAAGAGTAGAAGCATTATTTCGTGTCCATAAAGGTATCAGTGCCATTAGAACCAACTACTATAAATCTCCAGCAAGTTTTAAGTCTATACCTACAATACTGACCTTTCTGTGAGCATCTAAAAAGTGCTTCAGAATGACTTTTTAATGTGAATATTGCATATTCTGAGAATAAGACAGATGCAGCTTTGATTTTATCTGGTATCTCTGAGTTCTCAGTTCTGACCAGAAAATGTTACAAGAGCACAGCTTTGTTGGATCATTGAAATTATAGCCAACAAATAGTGTAGAAAGCTTGACATGTGCGAGAAACCCGACACCCCTCCAATATAAAACCAGCTATATTTACTGAAGTATCAGTATCTGATCAGCAGTACTTGGTAAATTGTCAGTTTCAAATATCAGTGTTAGTCTAGAATAAGTTGGAAGTAGTTGGAAGACCTTGATGCAACCAACTTTTTGGAATATGGTGGAATTGACATGGAATGACCCACTTGTCAACTCTGCATTTTCACTTTATAAATGTGCTTCTTACAGTTTCTTGGTGGAGTAAATAAAATTGTCTCGCGTGTAAATTAGCATAATCTCAGATATCGTTGCATTGACTCCTTGCATTCAGTATTATAGTGCATTTCTGTTTTGAAATATTGCGGATGCTGTGTTTCCAGCAGCGTTGCTTACATTCATCAGTGCAGTGAGACAGTGACTTATCAGCTTTCTCTAACGGCACATCACAATGAGTGTCCGCTGGAAGTTATTTAAGACCGAACGTTTTTGGAAGACATTCTGAGCATTGCTGTGTCCCTCTCTTCAAAATATAACAGCTCTTTAAGCTTTCATAGCTTCCCAGTCCAGATCCCAGAAGACAATCAGTAAATATATACGTTGTTACCATTGTACTGAATTCTTATTATTATTCAATTCTTCTTCTTGTTCAATTAGTAAACATAATAGCACTTTTACATGCGGACGACATGGCTAACATGTATTAGCAATATTTACCTTTATCACAATATGGGTTAGCATGTTTAAAAATAATTTAATGTATTTGTCCAATTTCATGGGCGGTATCCAGTTTCAACTTAAGACACCCTGTTGGCAACAGCACAAGCTGCTTTGTGTTGAACTGTGTGGACTAACACACCAATTTTCTCTCTCAAGTGTACATTTTTGGTTATTTTTAAAAAGCCGATGTTTATTGCTGAAGGTCTGAGGCAACTTTACTCCCGTCTGTGTGGGCTAACATTAGATAAAATATGTGCTTGATTGTTGTTTCTGTTAAAAGGTATTTTCTTACCTTTGTAGTTGTCTATGTATGAGAGAGCATACAATCTGAAGCTTTTTTCCAGCTTGCTAGATGGGGCTTTGCAAGTATTCTTACATATCTGATAACATCATTCAAGCTCAGGAGCTTTTGCAGATGCCATTGTGAGTGTAGCAGAAGAACCAGAAATGGAGGAGCAGTACTAAGAACAATTTTAGTAAACATCTTTGGACTTTCTGCTATTTCCAAATTTGTTATAGTTCAGAAAACAGAAGTATGCTTTGGAGGCAGACAGGTATCCACATGACTGTCTGGAGCTCATGCGCTCACCCAAAGAGATGTTCTACATTCCTCTCAAAGTGGCTATGTTGTGAGTCTTGACTTTTCTTATTTACGTATAACCAGTATACCAGACTGGAGAAAAAAGACTCCAGGTAACTCAGTTGGCATCAAGTCCTCATATATTACACAGTTTTCAGTGATCTTTGCTTTATTCTCAAATTCCTTGGGCATCCAGTTACCTGTTGAATCCCTTCACTATCCTATCCTGTGTGGCAAAGTCTACCTGCGGTCTAAACAATGCCATTATTGCAGTCTTCATCCTCTGCACACTGAAAGGTAAACAGATTTCATCTGCTCGCATTACATTTTCTTTCTAAGCCAAGTGTCTCTTAGCATAAGTATGGTATATTGATTTGTTAGAGCAATGGTTTTATAGAAGAAATGTCAGTGGACTGTAGGTTCAGTAGAGTTATTACATTAAATTGAAAGTTGAGTTTTGAAGTATCGACCATGGAATAGCATGTTGAAATTTATTGTTTAAAAATGTATATATTTTCAAAAATTATTTACAGTTTTTACTTTTGTCTCATATTTACATTTTTTAGTCCTATTTTATATGTACTCACAGAAGGTAGAGTAACTCTGGATGGCAATTCAAATGGCATTAAACTTGTGTAGAATTTGTTTTAAAAAAGGGGTAAATTATTAAACACAGTGGGTCTTATTTATTATTTCTTAGTACATTTGTGTGTAAATATTTCATGGACCAAACCAAGCTAATAATTTCTGCCAGATTTACAAATGTTTTTATGCCAAATTTACAAATGTAACCCTGATTTTCTCCATACTCGCGTGCATATGTTGATGAATGCCAATCAGTCGTAAAGTGCAAAGTGTGGACATGAAGCCCACAAAACTCCATGAAAGGTAAAGCTCATAGGGAGCTGAAAGAGCAAATTTTTCAGAGGGTAGAAGTGCTGACTCACATCTGTACTACATATACTGTGTGTATATAAGCATAAGTACACCAAGCACATCACACAGGAAAACTGCTATGTGCTGCTATTTTAAGTGTCATGGCGACTGTCAGCCAGATGTGTCTCATACCAGCATGCTCTTGAGCCTCTCTCGCACTTGGAAAAAGTAAGAAGCCTGATGTATTTGGATGCTGGTGATGGCATGCAGTACACTAGGGAGTATACAGCTCATTGCAGATTGAGACATACCTGATCAGTCACTTAGTGCTAGCTCTAAAGTGTTGCACAGCATTAAAAGAATTAATAAATTGTCCTAATTAATAAATAAAAACCAGTGATTGACACAAATCCAGAAATTAAAACCAGTCACTAATATGACAATATACTAATATTCTGGTTTTACAAAATATTCAATTAAATTTGTGTGTAATTGTAAATAAATTAGCAGTTTATACTTGACAGAGTAATTTGTGTATAAAATTGCAGTAACTTATTGCCAGTGATATGATTTGGTCAGTCAAGGTTTACATTCGTGAGTCTCCTTATGTGTAAATTTTCTCAGAAATTTACAGAAATTTTAAATTTACTTATGTGTAAATTTAACTCCGAAGCTCTCGTGGGATACAAACATTGTTCCCAACTAACAGGATTTTCATGAATGGCAAATTTCTTGATTAAGTGATCCTACAAAGATTCTAGGAATAAATTCATTGATCTAGCTTGATAAATAAGGCCCATTGTGTGTGTCTCCAAAATATATCTGTGGAGGAAACAGTACTAAAAAAGTGATGCATCCCTATCAACTCATCAGTTTTAGACAAGATGACCATCCAGTGCAAAGTTTTGTATTAAATGTATCAAGCACAAATGACTTGAATGGTTTTAATCCTGCATCCTATACCTGTCTTTTATTGCTTATGGCCTCTATGATATCATATGATTATATGACTTTTTGTGTGTGTATTTTTCAGGAAGTGCCTTGTTGAGTGCAATATTCTTGTCCTTGGCAACCTATCAGAGCATCTATCCTCTCACATTGTTTGCTCCTGCCCTTCTCTTCCTGCTACAGGTGATGCTTCATGATATGTACATTATAGAAATACCAAATTAAAAATGTATTCTATTTGTTTTTGCAATTTTCCCAACACAAAATCACTGAAATGGGCCAGAGTCAACGTTTAGAGTGAATGTCTGATCTGTCACAATGTAAGCTCTTTCTCAGTGTAATATCTCTCTCTCTCTCTCTCTCTCTCTCTCTCTCTCTCTCTCTCTCTGACAGAGGTTGTATATCCCAGTCAACCCATGCAGGAGTAGTTTCTGGTTCTTCACCCTGCAATACGCCTTCATGTTTGTGGGAAGTCTGGTTGTCATTGTCTGCCTCTCTTTCTTTTTACTTGGATCTTGGGACTTCATTCCTTCAGTCTACGGATTCATGTCAGTATACGAGTGGGAGGATTTCCTTTCCCCTCCTTCTAATAATTGATTAGATTGTTAAAAGTAATTAGAATAGAATAGCATACCAAAATATAATAAATCAAGTTAAATTTCTCATCCTTTCCTGTCAGGTCTTGGTATTGCTGGCAGTATTTATAACATTTTGGCCAGTTTGGCATAAGGCCTTAGCTGTCTAGTGCTGTTGATTTCATGACAACATGGATAAGGACACTCATTTAACTTTACAGGCTAATATATCTTTTTTCTTAATATGAAATAGAAATGCAATTTGAGTCCTAGTCCTAAAGTGTGGTGAATTGTATAATAGTATAATTGAATTTATATTTGGATTAAATGTTTGTGGATATGTGGCGTGTAACTTTGTGTGTTTCTGTGTTCCATAGCCTCTCAGTACCGGATCTTACTCCAAATATCGGCCTCTTCTGGTATTTCTTTGCCGAGATGTTTGAACATTTTCGTTTCTTCTTCATCTGCGTCTTCCAGATTAACATCTTTCTGTACACCATCCCTCTTTCTATCAAACTCAAGTAAGACTTGAGATCCTTGATAAGAGTCATATTTTACATTTAGGCCTGTTTTGCTGTTGTGCATCTAACTGATTGTTTTTTTCGATAGTGGGTTCAGCCTTGGGGGAATGGTGTTAAAAGTAAAGGGTTTTATTGATAATGGGGGAAGAATTATTTCCCAAAACTTCATTACTGTTCTAGGCATAAGAGTGTAAAAAGCATCCACATATCAGTCGATTATTTACATTTTGAAGAACCACAGTGGACAGTAGTATATATTGTTAGTGACCCATTCATGACAGTTTATCTCACCCCATGAATGTGAGTGACAAAAATAAAGAAGGCTGTGGTTTACGAGGTTTTTTGAGAAGACAGTTATACTTTAAATTAAATGGAACTGATTGGTGACTTACAGTAATAGCTCTGATTTTCAGCCAAGATTAATGGACATGGGTATTTTTCATATTCTTACCCTGTCTGCTGTCTCTATTTTCTCTTTTTGGAACAGGGAGCATCCAGTATTTCTCATCTTCATGCAGATTGCCATCATCTCTATTTTTAAATCATACCCCACTGTAGGAGACATAGCACTCTATATGGCCTTCTTGCCTGCCTGGAGCCACCTTTACAGATGTGAGTAGTGGTGTCCGAGGAATGGGTTTTTGGTGAAATTTAAATGGATTGTTAGATTCTGTGAGCAAACACAGCCTACAGGAAAGAGAGAAGTTTCCATTCCTGGCCATTATAGTTGTAGTGTATAGCACTGCTGTTGCCTTTTGCAAACTAAGGTTGTAATGATAATTGATTCTTTTTATATACTTCTGGATTTTGAATTTACTTTAAATTCTCTCATTCTAATGTGGCTAACTACAGGTAGAACAGTTCGCATGATCTCATTCTAAATAATGCTAGATTTCATGTTAATGTTATCAGCTTTAGCCTTTGTTGCTATACACTTGATTCAGGAAGAGAGAGTTACATGGACAAACTTGGAATCAGCATTATGAAACAAGTTAATTTTGTGTTTCGTGACGTGTAGGGAAAAAAGTCTTACTATTAATTTAAGCATTTCATCCACTGTACATTGAAAGATTTTTATTTTTTCTCAAGTCCTGAGGAACATCTTCCTGGTTTCCTGCATTTTGTTGGCATGCTCAGTCCTCTTCCCTGTGCTCTGGCATCTCTGGATCTATGCTGGCAGTGCCAACTCAAACTTCTACTATGCCATCACACTGCTATTCAACGTTGGACAGGTAAGCAGGTTTCATGCTTTCTTTTACTATGTATTTACGAAAAATAATGTGTACAGATTTTAGACATGCAAAAAATGGAAAAAATTGCTGGCAGTACCAACTCAATTAAATAATTGAGTTGCCCACTACTTAAATACTATTTAATATGTAGGGATGCTGCATAATTTTATTTTAAACATGTTTTTAATTAGTTTTAGAAAATTAACAGTTTTCTTTGGTAGTGAAATTTTAAAACTGGATTTAACATTATCACCAACCACATGATTAATAGTCACTGCTGGAGAGAATAATAAACAAACAAATAACTAAAGAAATAACACTAACGCTGTTTCTGCAATGTGTAACACAATAAGATATGCTTGTAGATTATCTTGATTCACTCTTCCATGCGAATATTTCAAGCACTTTTTGATATCTTAGGGTTTGTGTATTTAAACTGCTTTCTTCAGGTCAGGCCATTGGTTTTCAAATGGGTTCACATCGGTAGACTGTGATGATCATTGCACAAACACAAGTGTTCCCACAAGATGTACCCACAAGCATTTCTGTGTTGATTTCAGTGTATGTTTGGGTCATTACCTTTGTTTAAAACCCATCTATGGCCAAGTCTATGGCCAAGACCCATCTGTTGCCAGAGGCAACCAAGTTTTGCTGTAAAATAAAATGCTAAGAAAATTCATTATGCCATCAGACTTCAGATGTTCCCCTGGACTATAAAAAAAAAAAAAAAACATTAAAGGATCATTGATCCACCACCATATTTTAAGGGGTGAGATGGGAAATAAATACTAAAATAAATATTTAAATTTCAGCATCAGACCTGCGAACATTTATGTATTTTGCATAGGATCTTTGCATTTTAACATCGGAGTACGCTAGAAAGTGATATCACTCAATAATATGCCAAACGAGCAGCCTTATTTTTTCATAATAAGAACATCAGATGAGCCATTTGACATATGAATCAGGAACAGTGCATAAAATTATTCGTTAGTATTTCCTATTATGAGATTACCATAAACCGCTTATAATATGTGGTTAATAGAACCCTATTTCTATCTATTTATACGCGCAGCTTGAAAAATATTGTTCTGTTGGCAGATAATTTTTAACATTTATTTCTAGAAAGAGGCTAAATTATCTGCCAATAGAATAAGAGAACGTAAAGCTTAAAAGATGTTTTCACTTGCTAAGATGACTTTTTTTTTGCAGTAACGATTGACTTCCTGCTCCCTTCCCTCCTCTCACTTCAGTAACGTTATGGTCGGTGTTCTCGTCTCCAATGATTTCTCCGCTTAAAAAAGATACACTGACTCCCTCACCTTCTGTCGCAGGAAATGGAGAATATTATGAATTCATTAATGTGAAATAAAATCTATCAATATATGTTCAACTTGGCCCACATATAAAAAGTGCTGTAATTCCTATTCCGTTCACTCCATTTGGAGGAACATTCCCTCAAATTAAAGCTGAAAGTCTGCACTTTGAGCATATTAAAGATCATATTTAGTTAATTTATTTAACACCAGTATACTGTGGTAGACAGCTAAAATGACGATAACTTTGTCAATGTCCAAATATTTAAGGACTTGCATGTCCTTACTGACCATAGATTCAGTTGGACCTGTAAATATTGCTGAGTGCCCTATAACTGCACAATGTCCCCCTTGTCCCATAGTGCAGGCATACGAATGACCTGTTCTTCACAGGAAAAAGACATCACACAAGGACACAAAAATGAATTAAGTTCTTCATTTCACTATAATAAATGTGTGCTTATTACTTTTAATGTGTGTATGTGTGCGTGTGTGTCTGTGTGTGCGTGCGCATTAGATCCTACTCATGTCGGACTACTTCTACGCATACTTGCGTCGGGAACATCACCTGAGCCAGGGGCTGTACCTGCAGAGAAAGGATGGCAGCGAGGCCACGCTGGTGTTAAAATAGCAGCCTGTTTACCTCTTCTCTTCCTCCACCCTTCCCTGACCTATTTATTTTTAACCTTTTTTCTTGTCCTCTATCCAACTTTCATTTTCAAAGTAAAAATTTCTGTTTATCATTAATCTGGAAAATCCCTCTACCTACCACACCATAATGAAAATAATAATGAAATCGTGTACTACAATGAGTGACCTGCCAGTTTTCATTCAGTAGGTGTAGGTGACCCAGTGAGCCCTGATACCGCTCGCAATTCTCTAAATCTCTAAACCCATAGTGCGTGGCGTTGGGGTTCATTTAAATCCACACCGTCAAATCAGTTAAAGGGCTATTTACTCACACAAATTGTGGTTGAATTATTCCTACAGGTTCAATGCAGTGGAATTTACTACCACTAGTCACATGTTTCTCGCCATAGATGGCACCGGTTTGTGTTTAAGATTACAACATTCAATGTCTCCTGCTCAGGCATAATATGGCAAAGTTAGTCAGCAAGTTTGTCATCCTGGTTCCGTTACCTGCAAAACACACTAATCTTAATTTCTCCCAACGGAAACAACAAACAAGGGACAGAAAATGAAACTTAAACAAGTGCATCTATAGTGAGTAATGCAATGCCACCTCTTTGTTGTTAGGAAACTTGTGTATATATAGTTTTTACTTGAAGCAATAGGTTGTTGATTTTGACAGACTTTCAGTTTCCTCCCAAGCCACGCTCCTAGAGCAGATGCTGAGGCAGCCGCAGCATCTCAGGATTTTCTCAAGATTCATCTACAGTGATTAACAGAACATATGCTATAATATTTGCCCCTGTTTTGTGTACTCATGTATATTTTTTTCCATTGTTACGGGTTGTTTTAAGGGGGAGTTTGAGCCATATGGGCAGCGGAGGGAATATTTCTAAGTTACATGAAAATATACCATGCAAATAAAGAATGGTTGTAAAATAGCTTGATTTGTCCTGTCTGTGGCTGCAGTAGGATGCCATTCCTAATGGCCAGGGGTGGAAAATACAAATAATTATACTTAGTGTATTTTTGGGGATATTTATACTTTACCCGAGTATTACTGAAGTTGAATACTTGTAATCTTAATTACATTTTACTCCTTACAATTTTATTTGGATCTTCAGAGTTTTTATTACAAATCTTGAAGGTCTCTTCTCTCATCCAGCCGATCACTATATGCTATATGACAATGCACATTTTATTCATATTTCAGTTTAAAGCAGTTTAAATGTCGATAAAACTATGTAAACTAAGAATCTTGCCAGTTCATCATCTGCGGTGACCTTACACAATATAGTTAATGCTACAGCCATCTGTGTGCATCTGAAGATAGATAAACCACCACGCTCCTGGCCCTGCCTCACTAAAATGTTCCCATATGCTGAAGATAGCAAAGACTCTCGTAAAGTTAGTAATTTACAAGATTTATTCTGATTAACTCATTAGCAAACTGTGTAGCATCAGTCATGTATATGACAAGGAAACTTGCATGGTGTTTTCAGGCAAAATGGCATAATTGTTTAGAAGTTTTAGATAAATGATATAATGCGGAAATTGCATTCCTGTATTCCATTAGTTGAAAACATTTAAGTTTTAATACCTGAATACATTTACAAGTAGCATTTTTTTTTAACTTACACTTGAGTACATTTTTATTTGAGTAAGGTTTGACATCTGAACATTCACTTAAGTATAATTTCTCAGTACTTTTTCCACCCCTGGATAAACTGTAATTACTTATAATCCCCTGGTGGCTTCTGCCCCAAGCAGATCTGCTGACCCAAATGGACAGTGGGGTTTGGATCCTATAGCCAGTTCAGGGGGTCTGGCACCTCAGGTCAAATTGCCAACTAAGGACTGTAATCTAGCAGTCCAAGGAAACATTTCTGAATGCAACAACCTAAAGGTGTATTGTGGATGGCATCTCTCTAGGGTCCCATGTGCTTATTACTGCCTTTCTAAAGATGCCTTTACTTGCGTCCTCTGCTGGACCTTTTGGAAATACAGGCGGGTCATTCTCTGAATACGGTGGCAAACTTGTCCCGTACTTTTGCAGCTTTATTAAAATAGTAATTTATCAAATACCCACAGATAACTAATACATTTGTATTAATTTATATGCTACTGAATAATAAAAACAAGTTTGACTACTTCATGCTACAATTTATTTATTTATTTATTTAATTTTGGTTATCAAAAATGCTGTTTGCCTGAAAAATGCTTTGTCCCTAATGCCATGTGCAGCACTTTCGTGACATTAATGTGAAAAATAATATTTCACAATGATTTTATATGTTATATTCTAGTAAACAATCTGTAAAATACATCAGTTAGAAAGAACACTTGTCCCTGAATGTCATGTCCTTGGTGTTATCCTATAAAAACGCTTTATTTTGAAATCATCCAAATTCCATCAAAAGTTCTTCCTGGGTCAGCATTCAGAAAGAGGAGAGGCCTTTGCAAAGAGCACATGGTGAGTCCACTCATTCTTCCCAAAAGTTTATTAAACTTCTGTTTAGTTTCTTCATATGAGGCCTTTATTGGTGTTAGTCATTTTAACATCTGGGGGAAAAGATTTGGAATGAAGTAAAATATTAGTTCACACAATTTGTTAATATTTGTGGAAATTAATAAAGAGTGGCTTGAGAGATTGTGGAGTCCATGTTGGAAAAAGCAAGTTTTGTGTCAAATTGTCACTGGTGTTATTGTCATTGGTGTTACAGATCTTGCTTGCAACACCAATGACTATCAGTGACTCTGTTTAACACTAATTTTTATGAGGCTTTGAGAAATATTCAGAATTAGTAATATTAAGGAGATATTTTTGCTGTTGCAATATAATGATCAGACTATTTGTTTAACTTTTGGCAGGCATGGCAAGGTTAAGCGCAGCAAAGAACAAAGGCTGTACAGAAAGCTTAGGGATGCGGACACTTTACATAGAGCAGCATATCTTCAGAAGAAGCAGCAGAAAGATAGATGATAATGTGACCATGACAGAAGAAGAGCTTGTTTCCCAATTCAGTGACAGGATGTACAAATTCATAATATCTAGTGGCAATACAACTGCTAACACATGCTCAGAGAAACGCTGACTTCCACTGATTGTCTTGTACACAATTACTATTGTAGAAATGGAAATGAAATCCAACCTGTGTATTTTGGTGGATCACAAAGGCATGTAACCCTCCACAAAGGTGTCCTGTATCAGAAGGATCATCCTGCCTTGTCCTTTGGGCACACACAAACTCCAGTTTTCTGACATGAACAATCTCCATTTCGTCAGTGATGGCACTGCCACCCAATATCGCCAAAAAGGGATTTTTATCTAACCTGTACAGCACCATACACAAAATGCTTCCACAGAACAACATGTAGCTTCTTTGAAGCAGGTCATGGAAAAGGGGCTCCAGATGGGGTCAGAGGTACACTGAAAAGGATGGCTGATATCCTGGAGCACCAAGGAAGGGATATCCCTGATGCAGAATCCTTTTTCAGAGAGCTAAAAATAAAAAATCACTATCCATGGTGAAACTTCTATGTAAGTGACCAGGATGTTGAAGAGGTTGAAGGAAGTAGTTCTTGTCAGAATAAAGGGGACCATGAAAATCCACCAATTTGTCAGCAATACACTCATCAAATCCAGGGACATAAGTTGTTTCTGCCAAGCAACTGAAAGTGGGTGTTATTGTTCATGAAGTCACCCTCGAAACAGTTTCTCTGAACTGTCAGGATCCGTCAACTCCTAATCGACCTGAAATCACTGAATCTCACCATTGTGGTCAGTGGTACATTGTGAACCATGATGAACACCCATATCCTGGCATAATTCTGGCAGTTGAAGAGAACAACATCAAAGTAAAATGTATGCACTGGAATGGTGTGAACATGTTTTTTGTCCAATACAGTAGAGGACATAAACCGGTCTAATGGCATTTCAGATTGTTTGTCTAATACCAGAACGACTTCCAGTGAAAAAAAGACATTTGGAAAACCACCTGTAAAACCCTGACCCTGAAAAACCACAGGGAGTGCTGACTGTTAGCTCTTAATGCTGTGTCTTTTCTCAGATGATATTATATGTGAGAAAGCCTCATTTGGGCCTTTGAAACATAATGGTCAAATTTAGTTCATTTTCTAGTTATTGATTGTTCCAAAACTTTGTTTTTTTTAAATCAGATTCCATTTGTTGTTAATTTTTTATCAGTCAAATTGTATGTTTTAATCAGATAAATGAACAAAAATGGTATTTGAAATAATACTGTTAGGACATTGGTGTTCCACAGTAGATTTTCTTCATCTTCAGTGTCAAAAAAGTTTTTTATGCAAAAGTAAACATTTTAAGAATCTCAGTAATCATTTTTTAAAATTTCAATTTCAGTTATTGGTCATTTTACGGTCCCTGGAAGACTAG
This sequence comes from Pangasius sanitwongsei, assembly GCA_037576675.1. Taxonomy (NCBI): domain Eukaryota; kingdom Metazoa; phylum Chordata; class Actinopteri; order Siluriformes; family Pangasiidae; genus Pangasius; species Pangasius sanitwongsei. Next base: position 5,293,812 of record CM075004.1, on the reverse strand, counting down.
TGGTTAGGCCACATCACTCTCACTGCTGCAGCTGAGCTATTGTTGCTCTAAGATGCTTCCATTTCAAAATAATTGTACTCACAGTACACCAGGACAGATCAAGCAGGGCAGAAATTTCATGAACTGACTTGTGGCAAAGGTGGCATCCTATGACAGTACCACGTTTAAAGTCGCTGAACTGTTCAACACGACCCATTCTATTGCCATTGTTTGTCTATGGAGGTCTTATGCATCTATTGTTAGCAATGGGTATTGCCAAAACGCCTGAACTCAGTAATTAGGTGGGGTGTCAAAATACCCTTATTTTGGCCATATAGTGTAGCTTTAAACAGTTTTTCTTTGTCTGATCTGTGTGTGTAATTTCACTCCATGTTCTTCACTGATCTTGAAGTGTAGGCCTACTTTCTGTCACAGCTATCTTACTGCTAACCAGTGATTTATCAGTATTGGCTACTACTTTCAGTTTACATAGACAGATAGATGAGGGTGACTTGTTGTTCTTCTTTCGGCTGCTCCCGTTAGGGGTCACCACCACGGATCACTGGTCCCTCCCCAGTTTTATCCGGGCTTGGAACCTGCACTGAGAGCGCACTGTTGCTTTCAACCCCAGTGGCTGGTGTAGGTTCCCTGGCCGGGAATTGAACCTGGGCCACAGCGGCGAGAGTGCTGAGGCCTAACCACTAGTCCTCCAGGCACCTATAGATGAGGGTGACTTAATTTTTTTATTTTGTATTATTTATTGCATTGCATTTATTTTGCATTGTGTATTGTTTATTTATAGGTGTCACAAAAGTGTATCTCCATTTTGTTAAATGCAAATGTTGCAGCACTTAACCAGTGTCCAGATTCCTCTAGGACAAAATTCTATTCAGTTCTAATTTTTGTTGCACTTTTAAGGTTCATCTGACTCACCCTTGTAGATGGATCGATAGCCAGATAGCCCTAGGCTTTATAGGGATGCGGCAGTGCTTGCTGCTTATAAAAGGGCTTGATTTTTATATTGAGGATTCTTAGAGACAATCTTGAAAAATATCCAGTGACTTTCAGAACAAATTGTATATAACTGTCCAATCTGGGACAGGGTCCAGCCAGGGCTCTGTAATGTCCTTCAGATGGGCCAACACCAGTCTCTCATATGTATCTCAAGGTCACAGGCCTGAGTTATTGAGACTTGAGGTACCAAAGTTTTTTTGGGACAGGGATTATTGTGACAAGTGCAAAGCAGGAGGGAACTGGTAAAATGTGTGTGGAGACAGAGGCTAGCTGGTTGGCACAGACCTTCAGACAAAAACCATCAGGTCCGGATGCTTTTCTGGTCCTTGGCCTTTGAAAGTGAAAAAACATTTCTAAGCAGGACATAGACTGGGCAGCTTTTCAACTTGCAAAGGGCAGCTAGAAGGGGACAAAAGGCTTTTCCCCCTGCTTGTCTGTGAAGCCCATGCACCAAAGGTTAAAACCAGTCTTGTCATTCTCTTCTGACCTCTCTCATCAACAAGGCATTTCCATCCGCTCAACTGCCGATCACTGGATGTTTTTTGTTTTTTTACTCCATTCTGTGTAAAATCTGGAGACTGTTGTGCGTGGAAATCTCAGGAGATCAACAGTTTCTCCAATACACAAACCAGCCCTCATGGCATCAACCATGGTAAAGTTTTTTTTTTTTTCATTGTGATGTTTGATGTGAACATTAACTGAATATGCCCTGTATCTGCATGATTTTATAATAACCACTAATTGTATAGATGTGGGTAGAATTATATATATATATATACACACAGACACACAAACAAATACACAGTCAGGTCTGGAAGTATTTGGACAATCACAGAGTTTTTGTGGTTTTGCCTTTATACACCACCACAATGGATTTGAAATAAAACAATCAAGATGTGATCAAAGTGTAGACTTTCAGCTTTATTTTAAGAGGTTCCACAAAAATATGGCGTTTACCATTTAGGAATTACAGCCATTTTCAACAAAGTACCTCCATTTTCAGGGGCTTTAATCACAGGAAAGCAGAGCCATAACTTTAGGTAAAGGGATTCAGAGTGATTTGTGATTTGTAGTTTCACTCATGATGTGTATGTTTTGACCACGGACAGTGGTGGAATTCTCTGACTGTAGGAGGAAAGGTCTAGATGAACAAATGGGCAGCATTGTGGCAAATTATAACCATAAACATATTTACAAATTGGGCCAAAATTTGACCCGATGGTGGTGCTAGAGTGTTGGCAGCACTTAGCCCAAATTTGGTCAGAATGTTCCTTAGACCCTCCCCATTCAGTGTGCCAAAACTTTCTACCACACAGTTCTATGAACTGCCATAGACACCCTGCCCAGGAGCAGGAGCAGGAGAAGAAGAGGAAGAAGAGGAGGAGAAAAGGTAGAGTAACAGTAGGGTGCCTACGCATCTTCGGTGCTTGGCCCCTTAATAATAACATTAAACTGTATAAGTCAACTAAATGTTCGTTAATTGAAATTGCTTTACACTTTATGGGTTAAATGGGGATTTTTTTCCTTATAAAAAATGTAATAAACGCTAATGTTTATTTAGGCGTAATATGTTTTTACTTGGAGTTATAGCGCCCATAATCATGGCATAAAGTCATGTCCGTCTGCGGTTTGTTAAATATTTTCTATTAATGTCACTACTGTAACGGCGTCCATAGCGTTGTCTTTCCTCATTGGTCCACTTCAGAAGTCAATCAAGTTAAGCCAATCAGCGTCGAGTGATTAATGTGAGCGTAGAAATAACACAAACTGCGGTTTGACAGTGCTCTTACGTCACCCGCACTCGCGCCAATCAAAAGCCCCAGCGTCATTACTTCAAGCGAGCCATTGGTCCGGGCTGAGAGTGGCGCAGAGAGATATTACCCCCCAACACACACACACACACACACACACACCCAAAAAAAAAAAGGAAAAAAAGAGAGAGTCTCAGGGGTCGTGGAGCGGTTTGTGCTCTCACGGCCGAGGAGTAGAGAGCGACTTCACGTTTTCATCTCGGCGTCAGTCTACGTGCTTTAGTCATCTCTTACAGGAGGTTAACGGAGGGTTCAGCGGCCTGGCCGGTAAGTGCGAGCTCTGGGTTTCCTTCTGCTCCACATCTCGCTAGCTTAGCATGTCTTCAGACTGGCGGCTAAAACCATCTGAATGTCGCTCCGGCGCAGATAATTATCAGTGTAATATAATGACGACTATAAAGGCAGGCTTTTAGATGGAGGAGAACACTCCCCTTCAGCCGCTGCCGGTGTCGCGCGGATGGGTGTGAGAGCTGCCGCGTGACTCACTGGTCACGTGTTAAACCGGGAACAGTAGCGTCCTCTAAACTGCTATATCCTGTACAATAACTCTATAAACTTATCCTCAGATAACTCCAGTAGATCCGTGGTGTCACTGATGGACTGAATCAGTTACCTGGTAGTTACTTCAAATATTTTATGGACCGCTGGTGGAAAACCGCTGAGTCATTTTCTGACCATGTACAGAGAGCACACTGACTGCTGGGGCTTCCGGGGTGCTATTATTTATGAGCAGCAGAGAGAAAGCAGTCATGTATGCAGTCATATATGCTTAAAGCGCAGTACTGGGATTTTATTTGTGAAAAAATAGATAAAGAAATGAATAATCCCCAATATGCTAATATGTAGTGATGTAGCTACAGTGACAGCTCTCTTCTGAGGAAAGAAGCTAATTCATTAGTGAAATGTGACATGCCACTGATCATGGTGAAGATGGTGATATGCAAATCGGGCTATGACGTCATCCAGCTACCTGTTGGGTAGTGTGTAGTCAACAGGTAGCTGGATGACGTCATAGCCTGATTTGCATGTTGCTATCTTCATCATGATCAGTGGCATGTCACATTTCACTAATGATTCAACACTGAAAAGGAAGATGTTTCCCTTCGAATATAATAGAGTTTTATCAGAACAGAAAATAAATAATAGATTATAAGTAATTTCTTACAGAAGGAAGTCATCTTTGGTCATGTTACCACAAACTAAACTTTTACACATTTAGAAAATAATACACTATCAAGAACACAGACGTAAAGAAGCAGTGGAGGTAAGTTGGGAAATAGACATGGAGGAAATGGTTACGGATGAATTAACTTTCTTTTATTAATTGTAAATATATCACCAAGAAGAGAGTTTGAAACGTGCATGAGTGGGACAAGCAAAGGTGATTGCTGGCTGAACTGCAGCTCAGTCAGGTGACGCACACGGGAGATGAGATGAGCGCTGGGCTGCGAGCTGGAGAGTGCAAGTGCAGGACAGTCGCTTACGCCGGCTCTACACCTGTTAGGCTTTTTTTTTTGCTTTTTTAAAAAAAAAAAAATTATTTTATTTATAAGTCATTAAGGAGTCTAAAGGGTTGCCGAGTCTAGCGACATATGCTGTGTCGGGGTGTCTGCTCCGAATTGGCGGGAAATTTGTGATCATATGGCACATGCCAGTTCAGGTACGCTAAACGTCATCGTGCCCCGGTTGGTAGAATTCCGTGTACATGTTTGGCAGGAGCCGCAGCCAATCAGAAGAGAGACCTGAGAGAACTGATGCCCTTGGTGGTCACACCAAATATTCCACATACAGAGCTTCTTATTAAATTATTTTGAAAGCATCTGTGCTTTACAGATTTTCCTTTCACATGTCTAAGGCTTTTGGGAAAAAAAAAACAAATCAGGATATTAAATATTTTTGCTGGTTTCAAGAGATTGCTGAGGTAAAAGACAGGAAATAGGCTTGTATATAGCCTATTGTAATGCTGTTTAAAACATAAAGTTTGAAGAAATACGGAAAGCCAAGACTCCAGTCTGTATCACAGGAAGGCAGACTGTCAGCTGCTCATAGGCTGATTGAACACGTTGATTAAACCTTGTTTTTAAGCACAAACTGATTTCAGTGTTAAAAACAACTTATCTTTAATCAGTCTATTCTCAACCAAGCTGGATAGAACGCTAATGTTGATTCAACATAGTAATTGCAGAGATGACTGAAACTGACCGTAAATTAATGTTGATTTAATGTCTGCTTACTATCAGGGGCAATACATGGCCAGTAGATAGTCAGTAAATTCTTATTTGTAAGAATAAATGCTTATTTTCCAGTTTACTCCTTTGCTGAGAAGAGAGGGGCTTACCTGGCCGGCTAGATTTAGACGCATGACGTTGAGAAAATGCAGCTGTCTGAAAAATCGTAAAGGTTGAAGAACATGAGGAAGGAAGTGCTCTCTTGAAGCCTAGTGACCAAAAAATGTGTAGCTGTTATTACTGCCTAAGTTTAGGACCTGGATCAGTGGAGTAGACTTTTGTGCTCAAGCTAGCCTTAGAATTCATTTTTGAATTGCTAATGAATCAGAAATCCAAACAGCTTTTAGTAAAAGAATGAGAACGGCTTTACAATCAAATACCAATTATTTCTAGTTTTTTAAAAGTTATTCTTCCTTAGTCAGTAGTACCTGCTCACAATCTCCTGCAGTGGGGTTCAGTTACAGATTGCAGAACATTGCCAAATGTTGAACTTATAAAATGGCCATTGGCTCACTGTTCCTGTACACAAGAGAGTAAAAACTGCTGCTGCGATCTGGCACACACACACACAGGCACTATAAAACACACACCCTGTTCTCTTTTGCACAAACAAGTATGCAATTATTATTATTATTGATTTTTATTTTTTGAAAATGACGTTTTTATTGGTTTTCTTTATACATAACATACCAATACAAAAATCCAACAACAAATAAGTAAATGTACTGTATACAAAAATAAATACGTACATAAATAAATAACAAAAAACAAAACAAACACAAAAAAAAGGGAGAGAATAAGAATTTCATAATAAGAATAATGATGGTGATAACTGATTAATAAATAACTAAACAGAGATGTCACTGTAATGCGAGTCACAATCTAAACATGGATGTCATCCTATGAAGCAACAGCCTGAATAAACTTCTCCCACATGTCAGCATCTCTACGATTTCCATTCAGTTTAGCTAACCTTTTTTCATATGATACATTCTCTTATGCCAGTTGATCTTATATGCTGAAAATTTTGACTAAGATTCAGTCACATTAAGAAGTACTGGTAAGGATCATACTGGGTCTTTAACTAAAAGCAGTATGTCATCGGCATGTGATAGTCATTTGTGTTCTCTTTCCCCTGCAAATACACCTTTAATTCTTGGCTCTTCTCTAATCATTGAAGCAAGCGGTTCTACAACTAATACAGAAAGTAGTGGACTGAGAGGGCAGCCTTGACGAGTAGACCTAGAAAAAAAAAAAAAAAAAAAAGATGAAGTTATTCCGTTAGTTATTATAGCTGCTTTAGGGTTGGAGTCAAGAATTTTAACCCACTTCACAAAACCTGAACCAAAACCATATTTGTCTAAGGCTGCAAACAAAAAAACGCCCACTCCACCCTATCAGAGGCTTTTTCTGCATCGATGATAGTGCAGCGATGGGGTCTAGATTAGAATGATTCATCCTCATAAGATGAAATAACCTCCAAGTATGCAATCATAACATTACTAGTTATCAGTACAGCTGATTCCCACTGTTAAAGTTCAGTCTGGGTTCAGAAAGGCTGATGAATGGATCTGGGGATTTTTCGGCGAGCAGACAGATCTTTGTTAGTGGGTTTAAAAAAGTCCCTAGAGGATTGCTTGAGTGCAGTGTGAGATCTGAAGCAGCATGTTGGATAGTAGTGCTATCCCTTTAAACTTTCTGCAAAGTCACGCTTACTGTATAATCCGTTATGCAACACCCCTTTCATGTGGGCGGATATGGGCAATAGTAGAGCGCTCTGTTTCTTCAGCTCAGCTCAGCTAGACTTGCTTCTCATTTTGTTGTGTCTGCACATCCCTGTGATTCTGGACATTGTAAGATCTGTGATTTCTGTCTGATCACTATATTTACAGAAGCAAAGCTTTGCGTTTGCAGCACTCTTCTTTTCTTGAAGGCAAAGTGTGACTTGTAAATGGAATAAAAAATAACTTTCAAAGATGTTGTCTGTGACTAACTTTGCATTTCTCTGGGCTTACACAGCTGAGCGTTTCTGCCATGGATCTGTATAATAAAGACTCAGGCGATGTCCTACCTGTGGTCATTATCGGTAAGTGTGGAATGCCTTCTTTTTAAAAAGCAGAATTGTAACTCTATGGCGTTATGATGAGTAATGTAGGTTGTAGGAGAGGAATGAAGGGAGGATTTATTTCAAATTTTATATCAAAAATTATATCAAATTTCTCTCTTTTTAATGTTTTACTTTAAAAAAAAAAAATTAAAGATTTAATAACATGAAGCAAGAATAAAGAAACTGTGTTTTTTGAACAGGCAATGGCCCTTCAGGAATCTGCCTCTCTTACTTGCTATCAGGATATACACCCTACTTCTTCCCTGAGGCCTTTCACCCTAATCCAATCCTGCACAGAAAACTTAAAGAGAACTCTCATCTGTCTTTGTTCGAACAGGTAATGGAAACCTATATACTGGGTTTTTTAATCGTGTTTATGATTTTTTGCTTCCTTTTGGCCACCTGATTATAGTTATTTAATTCAAGCATGTATATATTAGCATGTATTGTATGTTCTTAATTTTTAACAACCATTCGGTTGCTGTTTGTTTGTTCTGTTTGCTTGCTGTAACAAGGTGTGCTCCTTACAGGATAATAAAAACCACTTATCATTTATATACACGCAGCTCAAGAATTAGTGGCATGCTTGGTAAATGTGGGTAAAAATATTTTTGTGGTTAATTAGTATTAGTACTTAATATGAATGAAATCCAACCTTTAGCTGAAGTAAATCTGTTCTTCAGAAACCGCATGGAAAAATATATTTAACAAAACCATGTCACAGATGTTATCACTCCTGCATTTAGTGCTTTGAGTAACCTCCCTTGGCCAACCCAGCATCATGGAGCCTCTTGTAATGCTTGATGAGTTTTAAGAATACAGAGCAAGGAATCTGACATGACTCTTTAACACAGACTCTCTCCAGATCCTCCAGGCTCTCTGGTCCTCTCTTGTGGACTCTCCTCTTCAGCTCGGGGTTTAGCACAGGGGACATTGGTCATTTAGCCGTTTTTGTGTGGATTTGGATATGCGTTTTGGTGTAATATGATCAGATCTACGTGTTACCAAAAAAAGGGAGGTTGGCCAAGGGAGGTTACTCAAAGAACTAAATGCAGGAGTGATAACATCTGTGACATGGTTTTGTTAAAAATATTTTTCCATGAGGTTTTTAAGAATAGATTTACTTCAATTAAAGGTTGGATTTCATTCATTTTAAATTGGCAGGATCTCAGTGAGGTTCATGTAAAAAGTTGGAATGTAGTTTTGTACACTATATGGCCAAATGTTTGTGGACACCTGACCATCACGCCCATATGTGGGCCTTCCCCAAACTGTTGCAGTAAAGTTAGATGCACACAATAGTGTAAAATGTCTTTGTATGTTGTATAGAGTTTCCCTCCACTGGAACTAAAGGGGCGTGACCCAAACATGTTCCAGCATGACGATCTCCCTGTGTTCAGAACGATTTTACACTCCAGTGTCCATATTTTCAGTGAAATGAAGTAGGGATGTCACGGATATGCGATTATAATTGACTACTCGATCCAAGCAAGAAGAGGCCTGGGAAATTAGTAAAGAGAACTGTCCCTTTACTTTATTACAGCAAGTTTAACGCATGCAGGCGTGTAGAGGACGGAAGAAGAAAAAGGATGAATAAAACAAAATGGAAATATGATTGTCTTAGATTACATGATCATTTAAGCACTAATTATTTTCAGTTTTAACTGACTAAAGTTTGAATCCGACACCCTGCTCTATGATAACACTACACGCTATAGGCGTGTCACAGCACGTAGAAGCTTTCACTCACACAGGAGTTACGGCCGATGATTTAATAAAACTCCCTTATAGTAAGAAACAGTAATGCTAAAGATATTGAAGCATTTTTATTCAGGAAAGGAATGCATAATTTTAAAAAAATGTTAATTTATAAAAAAAAAAAAATTCAGTAATTGTTGAATTAGTTTTTCATTAAAAAGTCAGAATTTTAGGATAAAACAAAGTATATTTATATAGCACTTACATGGCCTTTATCCAGGGGAAAAAAACAAATGTTAACATTTGTCTGTACAAGTAGGCTTTAGGGCACCATATATCAACCAGTCAATTAATCAACTACTCGATTAATCCAAGGAAACTGTCAACTAATCGATTATCAAAATAATCAATAGTGACCACCCTAACATGAAGCTAATCAACCACCAAAAAAACCCATTTTATTTTATTTATTTTTTAAATTTTATTTTATTTTTTTAAAACCCATGGCTGCCTATAATTATAGCGGTAACCATATGCATGCATGCATACATACAGTAAATATATACACACATGAAAATGCATATCACACCTTATTGCCGTTAACAAGCCAACTTCTGTAAAGTTACTCGCTTTAACAGTTGCCACGAAGGCAAAGCAGGAAGAACTGTTGCAGAAAATGTCAAATAATGCCAGTATTTTCCCTCAGATTAAATTGCAAACTTTGTGTGTCTGTCTGTGTGTGTGTGCGTGTGTGCACATGTGCTTAGGATCTGGAGTACCTGTGTGAAGGCCTGGAAGGCAGATCATCAAATCCTTTGGCTGTACTCTTTGATTCATTGCTGCTACCAGACAGTGACTTCGGATTGGACTGTGCCTCGCCGTTGCTATGGCGGTATGAGCCGGAAAGAGCCATGACCCATCTAGTGCTTGGAAAAGGACCACCTGGAGGGGCGTGGCATGTAAGTGACTACAGGAAAAGCTGCCATCCAGTGGAGGCTAGATTAACTTCTTTGCATTGTTTAAGAGGGGAGACAGACTACAGGTGTTGCTGGCATCTTACGGGTGCCAATATTTAACAATATTTAGCCTGCATCACTTCAAACCGGAACGAGCACAATGCAATAATAAATAATATTTAATTTCAATTTTTATTTATATGGCAACCTTTTATTTCTAATTTCATTTTCTTCTTAAATCTTTCAAATTGAACATTAAATTGAATTTCACAGGGAGTTTTGGGTTTTCTCCTGAAACTTCCACCAGGATCTGAGTGCATATGGACATTTCATTTATATAGTCATATAGTCATATCATTTATATAGTCATTTCAGGGATATGGAAATTGCCAGTTAAGGATTTAGAAGCTTTGTTGAAAGATTTGGTTCTTTTGGATTCCTCCAATCTTTTATCCCAACAAATCTCTGCCACGCTTATAAAATTAAAACAACTGCACAAAAAAAAGCTGATCAGGGTTTTTATGGCCAGCAATTCCCGCTCTTAAAGAAATGCTTGTCATGTGCTTTTCTAATGGCGTGTCATAAGCTATCTGTTATTACTGCTTCTCTTGTTCCTACAGGCCATGGAGGGATCCATGTTAACACTTAGCCTTGCTAATTGGATGGAGCTTCCTGGCCTCAAACTGAAGGACTGGATGAGAGAGAAACGCAGGTATGAAGGTGTTTTCAGGATCTGTACAAATAGGAAAGGATCTTTGATCAAAACATGGACATCTTTATTTAGCAACAAGCTAGTGAGCCAAATGTGAGGAAATTGTATAGTCAGTGTTAAAGATTTACCCATCTTCTAATGGCAACTTCCAGCATGATAATGCACCATGTCGCAAAGCAAAAGTCCTCTCAAACTGCTTTCATGAGCATGACAGTAGGTTCAGTGTTCTTCAGTGGCCTTCCCACTCAGCGGATCTGGGATGTGTTAGAACGGGAGATTCGCAGCATGAAAACACCTGAAGAAATTTGCAGGAATGATCATGTCAACATGGACCACAATCTCAAAGGAATGTTTCCAACATCTTGTGGAATCCATGCCACAGAGAATTGAGGCCCTACCCAGTATCAATATAATGTTTCTAATAAAGTGCTCAGTGAGTGTATATGACCTTGAGTGAGTGTATATGACCTTGAGTATTTTGATGAGGTCTAAACTGGCCCCTTTTAAAGAAGCTTGGACACGCTCGATCTAAAGCACATACTTGTGTACACAAAATAGATAAGAAGTGTTGCTTTGTGTAATTGTTCATGCTATGAGCAGACATGATCATTTGATGTTACTTGCTGAGCTCTGAGTTGAGGAGACCATCCCCAGTTTCTGTGTAGGAATTCAGAGTAGAGGGGGCACCTTTCTTTGGGTTTTCCTAGTCGGAGGTCAGAAATTACGAGTTACGACCTTTAGTCAAATGCAGCATTAATCCTAGGAGTAAATCTTAAGCATCAAGTACAACAGTTGCCTTGTCATAAATCAATTAACCACACCCCATTTTGATGATATGAGCCAATGGAAGTGCACAAGAAACAGGGTAAGCACAATACCAGGAAACACAAAGTAAACAGGTCTTAAAACTGGAGAAATTAGCCAGGATTTCAGTAAGCTGTTTAACAGAACAGCTTAATATGTTTAATTTGTTGTTGTACTTTTTTTAAATATTGTTTTTTATTATATTGTTTATGAACATGCTACATTTGATATGCTGAGACTAAATCAGTTATCATCAACTCTTGTATTGTGTGTGTGTGTGTCGGTATTTATTTATTTATCTATCTATCTATTTATTTATTTATTTATTTATTTATTTTGTCAGGAGTGTTCGCAATGACCGTGCCACACCAGCAGATATCGCCTCCTACTACCAGCACTATGTGAACAAGATGGGCCTGAGTAACAACTTTGCCCATGGTACCACAGTCAGCTCAGTGCAGCGCGTCTCTCTTGGCCCAGGTCACTCTGTCTGGCACATCCAGGGCTCACAGAGGTTAGACAATGGAGATGAGATGCCCTTCTTGGTGCAGGCAGAGAATGTAGTGCTGGCCACAGGCACCAATGATGCCCCAGCCCACCTTGGAGTTGAAGGAGAGTCACTACCCTTTGTGTGCCACAGCTTTGGTGAGTTTGAGACGGTCATCTCAAGTGGGCGCCTGTGCAAATCATCAGAACCTGTGCTGGTGGTTGGAGCAGGGCTGACTGCGGCTGACGCCGTTCTATGCACCCACCACCTCAGTGTGCCTGTATATCACGCATTCCGCCGAGGCGTCTTGGACCCAGCACTCATTTTCAACCAGCTTCCCCGTGTCCTCTACCCCGAGTACCACAAAGTGCACCAGATGATGAGCCAGCAGCAGTACCAGCCAAGCCATTCGGTACCCAGTTTACTTTCCCAGCACGTGGCATCACCAGACAATGACTACACTCAATTGTCCTGCTCCTACCCTGGATATCTGAGCTTCCCGAAACACCGTGTCGTGTCTTTTAAACCCAATGGCAAGTGCGTCCTGGAGGCAGAGGGCGGGCAGCATGTGGTGCTGCAGGTCTCCTTTGCACTGGTTTTGATTGGCTCGCAACCTAATCTTTCATTTTTGCCTGAGGAGGGACGACAACTGGGGTTGAAGCCAGGACAACCAATCAGCTGTCGGCACAACCCAATTAAGGTGGAGCCATATACCAATGAAAGTGCGCGGGAAGTGGGATTGTATGCCCTGGGTCCTCTGGTAGGCGAGAACTTTGTGCGCTTCCTCAAGGGTGGTGCACTGGGCACTGCATGCCATCTAATGCAAAAAAGGAGGCAAGAGGAGGGCAAAAGGCAATGACTGTCCTATAGTAGCCAGGATGTAGAGGAGAGGGGGAAAAAAAGAGAAAAGTTGGTATAGCTTGGATAGGTGGTTTCTGGCTTGTACCCACTCAGTTCTACAGACAGTCCAGCGGATATTTCAGTCTTTATCTGCTCACAAAACGGAAGTGAACACTGCTGAGGGGTCTTTTCTTGTTAATGAACAATGGGCCTCATTTACCAATCTTTCAGTAAAGTTGTGTCTAAATGTTTGCATAAGCCAAACCAAACAAATAATTTCCACCGATTTAAAGAATTTTCGTAAACGTGTGTATGTTGATCAATACCAATCACTCGTAAATTACCAGGCATGTGCACATGCCAGTTGATTTGCATATAGTGACGCCCACAAAACTCCATAAAAGGCAAAGCGCACAGTGCTAAAATGACGAGTAAACACCAAAAAAGACTTCCTCGGAGGAGAAAGTTTTGAGCCATTGAGTAACGTCTATGCACCTTAAAAGTCTGGAGCCAAATTACAAAAAAAAATGAATTTGATGTGAACTAATTGAAGTGAAAAGAAAAGGATTTGGCATGAAATCAGAGAACTTATATATTTAATGTAGCCAGGTGGACACCAAGCACACTACACAGGCAACCTGCAATAAATTATTATTATTATTATTATTATTATTATTATTATTATTAAAGCGTCTTGTCTACTGTTAGCCAGAAATCCCTCACACACCAGTGTGCCCTCCCAAATGCAGAGGAAGTCTGATGTTGGCATGCAGCATTCCAAGACGTGTCAGCTCGCTCACTTATCAGTCACTTAGCGCTGGCCCTGCACAGTGTTGCACAGCGTTAAAAGAAGACGCCGTGGCAAGCGGCCCTGAGCTGTAGGCTGACCCATTACAGCCCCCCCTCCGTTTATACAGCAGCATTGCTTCTTAATTGAATGACTAGTCTAATTTGGTCTAATGGTCTAAATTTATAGGTATATCTTGGCTTGCTTTCATAATTTGTTTTATACTGTAATATTTCTTTCATTAACGTGACTAATATTTCTGATTTATTAATAAATCCGTCTGTATACTGTATGATAAATGAGGCCCAGTGAGCAGCTAGACCAAATGTCACTGCAATTTAGTTGCTGGAAAAATGTGGTTCATTTAAAGGAGAAAGGGTGCAGGAATGTAAAAAGGGAAGCAGGCAGCAGTTCATTTTGAGTTTCATTATGTGAACTTTACCCTGCAAACCAAGAGCCATCAGAAAACTAGAAAACCCCCCAAAAAAAAACAAAACCAAAAAATCGCCTTTGAGGAACTGGTCGTTGTTAAGTAGCACTCGCACAAACTGTCTTCTGTCTCAGCCTTGCAGTTCTCTTGTGCACACATGAGAGTAAAAACTTGCCATGTGTGCAGCTTTTTATGTTAAGTCCTGTGTTCGGCCAGTCCTGAGCTGGTGCTGTCTAAACAGCTGAGGATGATCTGGAACGTCTCTGACAATATTCTTTCTCAACCAGCTTCACAGTCTACCGTAGTCTCTGAACATGCCCCATAGCAAGAGAAAGCGCAAAAGAACTGTGAGAAGGAAAAGTATGAGAAATAAGAATGGCAAGCCGGTTAAGCACGTTGACGAGAAAGAATGATCTGCATTCATAAAGCGATGATGGGTGTCATGAAGAGGAATGGAAAGCATATTCTGTATGTTTGGACTTGGAATGTTGAACATGTTTAGAATTAAATGCAGCCCAAGATGCAGCAGTTGGTTCCTTGATTGCTGTGTGTACACACTGAGACAGATGTGCACAGCATCTGTCAATGGTTTGAGCTGCTGTACTCCAAGAAATCAGGGATTTAATTTATTTTCTTTTAACAAATGAAGTTGTTTGGGAACAAATTGTAATTTCCTATATATGTTTGTACTTGCGACGGATTTTCCAAGGAAAATGTACATCCTTGCTATGGAACTTAAGTCATTTTAAAGACTCCATTTCTAAGGTAGTAATGATAGACAACAATAATTCTTCACATGAAGAAAACTGAAATTTGCCAAGCAAATTAGGTTTTGTATCAGTCTTGGTACTTTTTTCATTTATTGGTTAAAAGTATAAAATGTATTAAGTATGTCTAGAGAGAGTCTAGCCTGAAACACCATGCCATCTCAGAAGTATGTTTGTCATACGCATGGCTAATGCTACATGGTTTGCTAATTAACGAGACATAAAATATCCAGTAAATAAGCAGTATTTACAATTGGCTAGAATTTGACCTGCTGTCTAGCCAATTATGTTTGCTCCTGGAATAAGTGCTAGTCTAACTTTGCACTAGCAAAGAAAACAGACTAACTTAGTTAAATATAGCCAGTTAACACTTTAATTAGCAAATTAGATAAAATAATCTCGCTGTAAATGGTGTTCATGCCTTCCTAGAAGGCTAGTCTTTTCTTACTTCAACACTGCAGTGTGTGGTGTTTAATACGTCTTCAGACACACACTGCTAGCTGTAGCGTTCACAGCAGATGACGAATTGGCCCAAGAGTATTTTCTATTGAAGTTGTACTTGATTGGATGCTTTAAACTGAAATGTGATTTTGAGATTTGTACAAGTACTTTTGAAGGTCTAAATAAAAATGTAAGGAGTAAAAATTAACCTTTTGTTTCCTGTGAAAACATAAAAAGTAAGATTTTCATTAACACTCAAGTAAAGAATGAATGTCCCAAAAGAATGCTTGAATATAGAAACAAAATACAATTACTGAAATATTTTTCCACTCCTGTTCGTTTTCTACTTTTCATGAAAGCTGTGAAGTGCCATTGCTCAGGCTGTGTTTACAAGGAGAATGTCTACTGGGTGTCTATAGTTAGTAATGCATGTAAAATATAATGATGTACTTGTATTAATTTGCACTAATTGCGGATATTACCTTATAGTAAATGCCCTTTGAGAGTGTACGTCTAGTAGGTTTCCAGATTACAAAAAATGCATTTGGGCCAATTTTGCTAATTTGATATTACACATTCTTTAGAAAACTCATTTTTGGATTTGACTGCGAAAATGATAAAGTGTCCAGTTTTAACACAAACAAGATAAGGCACTACTTACCACTTGGGACACATAGTTAAGTAGTTACTTTACTAATAACACAAATATGAACATTAACGTGAGCCTGTACTACTTCCTAAGCACAACTGGACCTGTTACGTTAATGTCTCCTGGTGTAACTACTGTGTACATCCAGTTTGTGTAATATATTTCACCCAGAAAGCACACATCAGTTGTGTCTGATTAAATAATACATTTAAGATTGGATAGATTTGTGCTTGCCATTGATACTGTGGACGCCTTATGCAATAAGCAAATAAAATATGGAAATGCCTTCTTCTGAATGAAGGGAGGGGATCAGGACATTCTTTTTGTGCAAATTCATTTTCACTTTAAACAAAGTTGCATTCATAAATAAAACTCGACCTTTTACAATCTTTGTTTAAAACAGTAATTTATAAAGGGCACAATAAACATTTAATTAAAACATTCCAAATGAGATGCACTTACTGAGATGCAGCGTCCTGATGTTTGGATAAATGACGATACAGTACTTATTGTTGGGCACAACACATTTCTGGCATTTCTTGGTTTAATGTTCATTATGTAAAGGGTGTGTAGGTGATGAAAAGTTGAGATGAACAGCATCTTATTATAAAATGCAAATTGATTTATATAAATGATAAATAGATGATTGCATGTTTTTACTCGAGTATCATGGTTGGGTCTTCCATATAGACATTTTATGTTTCAGTTGTTAAATATTAAGTAGCCTTAGAAGCAAACTTGCCAAACACTTTCATCACATTTATGTGGTTTGATCATTTAAACTTTGTAAAATATAAATTGAAAAAAAAAGAAAGTCTCATGTGTCTATATTTTGTGTTTCAGTCTCCAAATATGTGATACTCTTTGTTAGAAGGTACCATGAAGGGCTCTTTCATATTACAGTGTATGTCAAATGCATATAGTGACACTCAAAAACATTTTATACTGTATACTGGACCCAGGTGACCACTGCAGACTGACTGTCTAGACGGACTGTCTAGACAGATGATCTAAAACATTATGTTATAATGAATATTTCAGTGAGTCACGAGTTTCTGTAGCTCAATTATGGCCTAATACAAAACTATTTAGTCGTATATAGTGCCTTTTTTCCCCCAGAAAAACAATTATTGGCCAGCTGACAGGGGTGCAAATAAAAGTACAATTAGCTTGAAGTGCATTTTCAGATCCATTGGTTATTAAACAATACAAATACATACAGTCATGGGGAAAAGAAATTACACCCTTATTCAATTCTGTTTTATTTATCAGGGTCTAAATAACAATGTGTGGTCCTCACCAACTTCTATATACAAACTAATAACCTCAGATGACAACAAAAAAAACCTCAAACGTTTTCAACATGTAGTCTTTTATCCCCAAAAAATAAACCAACATTCAGAAACCAGGTGGGGAAAAAATAAGTACACCCTATAATTCTGTAACATGTAGAACCACCTTTAGCAACAATAAGTTAAAGTAAACATTTTCTGTAGGAGTTTATCAGTCTCTCACATTGTTTTGGAGAAGTTTTGACACACTCTTCTTTACAACATTGCTCCAGTTCATTGGTGTTTGATGGCACTCGTTTATGCACAGCTCTCTTAAGATCATGCCGCAGCATCTCAATTGGGTTGAGGTCTGGACTTTCGACTTGGCCATTCCAACACCTTGATTTTTTTTTTTTAGCCATAGAGATGTTGATTTGCTAGTGTGCTTAGGATCATTGTCCTGCTGACCCAATTTCAGCCCAGCTTAAGCTGCTGGACAGATGGCCTCACATTTGTCTCAAGAATATTCTGATATAAAGTGGAGTTCATTGTTGTCTCAATGACTGCAAGTTTCCCAGGTCCTGTGGCTGCTAAACAAGCCCAAATCATCACCTCCCCCACCACCATGCTTCACAGCTGGCATGAGGTGTTTGTTGCGATACGCTGTGTTTGGTTTTCACCAAACATGGTGCTGTGCATGATGACCAAACATCTCCACCTTGGTGTCATCAGTCCAAAAGGATATTGTTCCAGACCTTTTGCGGTTTGTTCAGATGCAATTTTGCAACCTTAAGTCATGCTGCCATTTTCTGCCAGGGTGTTTTTCCTAGCCAACCTTCCATGAAAGCCATACTTGTTCAGTCTTTTTCTGATTGTGCTGTCATGAACATTAACAATTTACAAAGGCCTGTAGGTCAAATGATGTACATCTTAGGTTTTTCTTTATATCTCTGAACATTAAACCATCTAACTTTGGACTGAATTTGCTGGGACACTGACTCCTGGGAAGTTTGGCAACTGTCCTGGAGGCTCTCCATTTGTAAACATTCATTCTGTCCGTAGAATGGTGAATTTCAAATTATTTGGCGATGGCTTATAACCCTTTCTAGATTAATGAGCACCAACAATTTCTTCTCTGAGGTCATGGCTTTCACTTCTTTTTAGCATGATGTAGACACACCCGAGTGCTCAAGAACAACAAAAGGTTTTGCTATTTATAGAGGTAGGCACACTTCTTGATGAATAATCAATTAATCTTGTGCATTAGTAACACCTGGCTGCTAATTGCTCTCTTAATGAATGTGGAAGTAGGAAGGCTTCAGCCCCACCTAACACCATTATAATCCAGGTCTGTGCATGTCCTCTTCTTTTGCACCTGCTACTCTTGCCACACTGATCACGTCATAGCCCTAAACTTTTGTCAGGGGCGTAGCTATAATCGGAGAAGTGGACATTCTGGAAGCATAACTTTTTCTAGAAGGTGGTGTTGTCCATGTAAAGGAATGTACTTTTAAGTTTCTTGTAGGCCAAAACTTCTTCACTCCTACTGCATTAAATCCTTAAGCATCAATCATTTCAGAATTACTAATAATAATCCAGAGTATCTAGCTGCATAAGAATTAGTAGCTACTAAAAACTTACTTACAGCTCACAGCAGGACTTAGGAGTAATATATATATATTGCATGATTTAGTACTGACCTGAATAAGATATTTCACATAAAAGATGTTTACATATAGTCCACAAGAGAAAATCCTTCAGGTCCCATAAATTCTTTGGTTTTCCAGCATTTTTGTGTATTTGAACCCTTTCCAGCAATGACTGTATGATTTTGAGATCCATCTTTTCACACTGAGGACAATTGAGGAACTCATATGCAACTATTACAGAAGGTTCAAACGCTCATGCTGATGCTCCAGAAGGAAAAACCATGCATTAAGAGCCGGGGGGTGAAAACTTTTTGAATTTGAAGATCAGGGTAAAT
>CM075004.1:5216012-5274747 GCA_037576675.1 Pangasius sanitwongsei | reverse complement strand
TGAAGGCAGAAAGACCCACAAACAAGCAGCAACTGAAGGTGGCTGCAGTGAAGGCCTGGCAAAGCATCTCCAGGGATTAAACTCAGAATTTGAGTTTTGAGAACATGGGCTCCAGACTTCAGGCAGTCATTGACTGCAAAGGATTTTCATCCGAGTATTAAAATTATGGTTATATTTACAATTATGTCACTTTGTCTAAATACCTTTGAGCCCCTGAAAATGGAAGCACTTTGCTGAAAATGGCTGTAATTCCTAAATGGTAAATGCCATATTTTTGTGGAACCTCTTAAAACTGAAAGTCTACACTTCGATCACATCTTGACTGTTTTATTTCAAATCCATTTTGGTGGTGTATAGAGGCAAAAATCACAAAAACTCTGTCATTGGGCGAGGGGCCTGACTGACCTGCTTCGCGTGTCTCCATTAACATGAAACGGAGGTACATACATGAACAAATGTATTAATGGCTGCAAGAGTACATAGATTCTTTTATTAAATGCTACTCAGATGCTAAAAAGCATCTGAGCAAAACCAAGCTTGAAGACATTCCCTAGACAGCGTCAAGGTCTAATTGTGAAATTCAACAGTTGCATGTACAATATACCAGAATCTATTTGTGTAAATCTCTTTAATCTAAAGTGGTTTACTGATTCCTTCTCTAAAGCTAGAGTACAAAGCTCTGGATTCTCGACCTGTTCCCCTCCTTGAAACCAGAAGGTTTATGAAGAAGGTCTGGTCTCACATCTACTCTTTAACTGGTCAGTCTTCTATGAATTGACAAGCTCTTTCTGTTGCTAATAAATGTGTAGCTCTTCAAAATAAATGCGAACAACATTGGAGTTTCCATTAACTAAAAAGAAGCAAACACTGAAAACTCAGTGTATTCATATTCAGATCGTTTATCTTCAAAGAGCAGGAACACGTAACTGTAGGCCTATGTGCATGGCTGAAAGTAATCAAATGATTATCTATTTAGTTTCTCCCACTTTACTTTGTGATGCGCAGCTCATTAGGTAGTGCAGGTCTCGAGGCTCGTGCTGGGAGGGCAAGCTTATCCACGCAGCGCAGTTAAAACCCGCCCACTTCACTCCGTCCAGCGAGTCGCCCTAATTGGTGAGTGAGTCGCACGAATTGGTTCGCGCTGCTCTACCCAGTGCTTTTGTAAACAGGGCCGGTCCGTGTTGTGCAGTGAGTCACGCAAGTGAAATGATCTTTGCTGGGCAGTCCAGTGAGTCAGGCAGCTGAAGTGATCCAGTGAGTCAGACAGGGGAAGTGATCCAGTGAGTCAGGCAGGGGAAGTGATCCAGTGAGTCAGGCAGGGGAAGTGATCCAGTGAGTCGGGCAGCTGAAGTGATCCAGTGAGTCAGACAGGGTAAGTGATCCAGTGAGTCAGACAGGGTAAGTGATCCAGTGAGTCAGACAGGGGAAGTGATCCAGTGAGTCGGGCAGGGGAAGTGATCCAGTGAGTCAGACAGGTAATAGGCCAGGGAAGCACAGATTCATCTTGCTTTTAGATTGTTTTGCATCCCGTAGTTGTGTCCTGCTTGTACGACACCCCTTCTCAAGTGGATGTTTTGTTTTCGGGAAGGCTGATAAAATTACATGATTCATATTCCATACTTATGCTCTTGCAGTTTTCTTTTTACACTGTAATAAGTTCAAATTTTTATTTAAATACAAAGGTGGGGAGCAAAACTGGATGTCTGCTCCCCCTCTAATAATCAGAGTGTGGGCGCAGGTGCTCTGCTTCTTCCACTGCTCAGGCACCTATGCTTCTGACACGCGTTTAATTCTTTAAAGCAGTGAGCTGCAGATGTTCTCACTGTAGAGACACCACCACTAACTGAGCAAGGTCTTGCTTTCCTGTGTGGCCAGTTGGCCTCGTGCCACACACGCAAAACAACACCACCTGTATACAGCATTTCACGTCTCTCCCCCTTCCCAGGGTGATTAGTTTACTTTTCTATCTGGTACGAAATCTTTTCCATAGTACTTATGTTTTTACATTGTTTTTTACAAGTTTAACGTTTAAATAACTAATATTTCGCTACGGAAAAATCCGAAAGGAGCCGATAGGATGTTGCCACGCCCCAAACCTGGATCGTTAACCAGGGCTGGATCACAAATGACTGGCAGTGCACTATAGAGGGTGCTATAAGTCAGCGCGGCGCCTCCTGAGGACTCCTCTTTAGGGAAGAGGGAGCCGATTGGAATACAACCCGGGAACCGCTTACACGCACGCAGCGGAGAGGGACAGAGTGCGTGGAGCGGAGTGGAAAGAATTGTGTCAGTGTTTCTGTGGAACACAGCCGCATTATTCGCTTAAACGGGAGTCTGAAACGGCTGAAAATCACTTCAGATCACCGAAGAAATTCGACGCCACCTGGATAAAGTGGACGGGAAAACAGGATGAATTTGAAACGAACAGGCGAACGTCATTCCTGATGCGATAGTTCTCCTGGTTCTGATATTAGGAAGTAGCCGGGCGGCTTCAGCGCTTCAGCAGAGTCTCCTGCGGTTAGGAGGCGACTTCCCGGGTTAAATGCGACTTGCGGACCATTCGCGGCTCTTTTAAGGCGGTTGTAGACTTTTTAATGGCCGAACAAACGCGATGAATTTACAGCGGTTTACATTTCATCAAGCTAGTAGTAGAAGCTAGTTAGCCGGCTAGCAGCCCAGTGCTAACTGTGCTATCCGAGATATACGCAGTTTCCCACTTTATTTTGCTCCTTTACTGTAACATTTCCCGTTCCCCGGACAGTCCCGTAACGTTACAGACAGCGTCTTTTAAATAATAGTTTCAGTGAAAAAGCCTTTGTTCAAACGAACAAAAGCTGCGTTTTGGGAGCTTTTTCGCTCGTGGAAAAATGGATGCGGTCATGGAGAAGGAGTGCAGCGCTTTGGGAGGGCTCTTCCAGTCCATCATGAACGACATGAAGGTAAAATTACAACACCAGGGACCTCTGAGCACAACACACGCCATTTTTCTGTGCACTTGCTGAGACTCCCTCAGTGCTGAGACTCCCTCAGTGCTGCCCGCTGCCCGCTGCAGGAGCTCCGGAGCGCAGCCGCTCCAGCGCCGCTAGCAACAGCTCTGTGGTTGGTCCACTCCGAGCTGAGGGAGCACCAGTCAGAGGTGCTGGTCCTAATTCACTGGAAATGGGGGTTTTAAATATATTAATGGCTAGAACCCACATATATTTGTAATTCAGGCGCTTTATAATAAATAGGGTCAGTGTTTATTGGATTAGGGTTTTTGGACTGAAACCTGCAGCTGTGGAAACCTGAGAAAAGCTGAAAGGCTGGCTGTAAAGTGTAGCTTTCAGGATGTGAGCGGTCCTGAAGCATTACTGTCTGATCTAATGCCAGAGCCTGTCACACTCCTCATGCAGGGGACAGGAAGCGAAGGAGCTGAGCTTGTGCAGAGGACAGCATGTGCCACAGCACCCAGTATTAAAGCCGACACACAAACATTTAGCTCCATGTCTCAAGCTGGATGTGCACAAATGTATTCCTACATAGTTCATAGGAGCAGTCACACATGAAATGTAGTATTCATGAAAATTCTGCGTGGAGAAATGTTTGTATCCCATGAGCGCGTCTGTGTAAATGTATGTAAAAGAAGGCTCACTAATGGAGATCTCGATCAGCTGCACATCCTGTGACTGGTGCTGTGTTACTGCAGTTTTATCCATGGTATAAGTTTCAATCACTTATTTACTTTGGCCACACACACAACTTTCAGAAACCCGGTTGTTTTATAGTAGTGGTGTTAATTAAAGAAATTGACAGTGCTGCTGTGTAAAGGGCGATGTGCTGCAGTGGCTCGGGTGGGATCTGAGGCAGTTCCCTCTGCCGTCCTTTAATACTCAAACCAACAGGTGATCAAACTGCTGTATCTCAGTCTGCATTGAGTCTTATAGTCCGCGGTGTGCTGCGTGCCATCACCAGGCATCTGGATCCATCAGGTTTCTTTGACACATACCTTTGTACGTTTTCAAAATGGCATTGGGGGTTCTGTTGGGAGTGTATCGGGGCGCAGGAGGGTGACGTGTGCAGGAGGGTATAAGCGTTCTGGCTGACTTCTGGTCGACCGTCACTGAGACACAAGACAAGTTATTAAACATAGCTGTTTCCCTGTGTAATGTGCTTGCTGTCCATGATCACCTGGGTATAGTGTAAATGTCCTCTTTTTTCCTCTGGTTTCATCTCAGACCATTTTCACCTCACTCAATTCACACCTGTAGCATAAACATTAAGCTCAGCCTGGCATCGAACCAGGGACCCGGCGACCTTACCCACTGTGCCAACACGCCGCACTGTGCTTTTATGCTGCTGAATAGGATATTTTTTATTGGTTTAGACATAAGTCAGAATACCTCCTGCCTCTGAGAAATTCCTTTTCTTCTGTCGTTTGTCCTCCTTTCACCATTTTCAGATCTCTATGGGCTTTGCCTTTTCTAGAGTTTTATGGCATCACTAACTGTAAATAAGCTGTGGTGTGCACACACTTTGCACCCTACAGGTGATTGGAATCAATCAACGCACACACATGAGTATCCGGAATCAGCGTTACTGAAAATTTCATAAATCTGGCAGAAATGTTTAGTCCGGTTTGGCCTACAGAAACATTTACTCACAACTTGAATAAGAAATTGATGGATGAGGCCCTTATCTATGGTGCCTGACATCTAGATTGTATGAGGAATTTTGGGTATGATGGATATAGCAGTTAGATATGTTGGATATTACAGTTTACACAAATGAAGTCTTTAATTGACTGTCTTACTGTGTCTGTTTAGCAAAATTATTATTATTATTTTTTAAACATATGGGATAGTTTGTCTGTAAGACACAACTTATTTGACGGTGACACTGCCAAACAGGAAGCGAGGGCTTAACTTGGCATTGGTGTGACTTTTTCAGAACAAACTGTACAGACCACTGATGGACCTCGGCCTAAGGAAAGGCAACACGTTTTGCCTCTGGGTGGCGCTATAATTCACAAATGTGTAAAACGGCTCAGAACTTTTGAATTACTCGATATCAAAATAAGATTCTTCTGTCTCTGGATTCCCTGAAATGTGCAAGTGACTGATGATGAAGTCATGTTTTGAATTTGAGCAGAAACAGTTCTCAAATTTGTACAAATTTTGTCCGATAACTGTGGAAGACATCATCGGCAGACCAGGCCGAACAGAACTGAGCTTCTGAGATTTTTGATATGATGAATAGTTCATCCATAAAGCACAAACTATTTTGAAAGTGAATTTGCCAAACAGGAAGTTAAGTCATATCTCAGCAACAGTGTTACATTTTTAGCCCAGACTTTGTAGGTGTGTAAAGGACCTTGTCATAGAGAGCTCAGAAAGTTTCGCCTGAATCCCCTCTACAGGGCACTATAATTCACCAATTAGTAGATTTCCTGGAAATTGTTTATTGTTTTTCATGTAAAGAATTTGTAATTTGCTAATTAGATAGGTCATTTTGAAATTCAACGAAAACAGTTTTTTTGCTTCTTCTATAAATTGTTTAATTATCACAAAATTTGGAACACGGCTTCATGAGACCAATTCTAATGAAACTTGTTTCTCAGATTTTTTGTTAATAACCTCCAAACGAATTTGATGGCTAAGCCGCCAAACAGGAATTAAGGGCGTATTTCAGCAGTGCTTTTACGTATTGATACCAAACCTGTCACGTGCGTTTAGCAACATGACCTAAAGTTAACAGTTAAGCTTCGAGTTCATTTGTAACTTGGGAGGGATACCGAAAACAGATAGGAAGGCAACATCTCATAATCTTTTGCCTTTATATTTAGCGTATGTCCTTGGGAACAAGTGCTGATGGTCCCAGTGGCTCCTGGGCTTCCTCCATCATTAAAGTGGTGGAGCCAGAAAGTGCTTTGGCCCCTTAACTGGTACTTTATTGTTTCTTTTGCTTCTTTATAAATCCAAAAAATGAATTTTTTTTTCTAGAACAGAAAAAGGGTCACACAGCTCTTTGGAACGCAAACGTGTTTTTTGAATCTTATATTCTTCTCTTTCTGAATACTGATCTTCCAGATAGCCATGGTGATTTCTTTAACTCAGCCTGAATCGGCTGGGAAATGCTGTCCTAAAGCAAAGTGTGTGTGCATGCATTATTAGCGCAGGCTTGTATGCTAGCATAGCTTCTGAAAAGTAGTGTGCTTTTTTTTATTTTATTTTATTTTATTTATTTGTTTTAAATCCCTGTTAGCCTGTCCTGATTTGAGATAAAGAGGAAGCTAGTTTTTCAGGGGAGAGAGTGTGGGCTCGATGAATTTAACATATTTATTAGAAATGTTACGCTGAGCCTGGTATCACACAGTACTCTGTGGTCTGTAGACGGTGTGTACTCGTGTACTGTGCTGTATTAGATACATGGTACTAATGGGTAGGATGTAGTGTATTATGAAATAGCCATTATAAGATTATAAGTTAGATTGTGGCCATAAAGGCATGTTTGTGGTCAGCAGCAATGCTCAGATGGCTGTGGCATTCAAACGGTTGGTATTTACTGGTATTAAGGGGCCCAGTGTGTGCCAAGAAAATATTCCCCACGCCATTACACCACCACCTCCAGCCTGACCTGTTGACATAAGGCAGGTTGGGTCCATGGATTTATGCTGTTGATGCCAAATTCTGATCCTGCCTTCTTTTTAAGAAATCTTCAAATGTCCAGTTTTGGTGAGCATGTACCCACCTTAGCATTGAACCTGCCTGGCCATTCTCCTCTGACCCATCTCATCAACAAGGCGTTTCCACCCTCAGAACTATCACTCACTGGAAGGTTTTGTTTTTTGCACCATTCTGTGACAATCTGTGGGGATCAGCAGTTTCTGAAATACTTGAAGCAGCTCTTCTGGCACCAATAAGCATGCTATGGTCAAAGTCACTGAGATCACATTTTTGCCTGTTCTGATGTTTGACATGAACATTAACTGAAACTCTCGACTGGTATCTGATTTAATGCATTGCGCTGCTGCCACATGATTGGCTGACTGAAATAACTGAATGAATGTACAGGTGTTCCCAGTAAAGTGGCCAGTGCATGTTTTTCATTTGCATGCAGTTCTAGTCTGGTTACCCTGTGAAGTGAAAATGGAGAAAATCTGAAAAATGGTACTGAAAGATGTTTACTAGTGACCGCTGTGAGGAGCTATCGACTTGTCGGATGGTGGAAAAAAAACAGTGAGACAGACAAAGAAATGCAGGCGGCTGCTAAAGAAAGCTGGTTAAACGTGCTTTGTTAGTCAGCAAGTATCGGTATTTCATTTAAATAAAGTCCTTGCACTGAACCATAGTGAATTTATATTTATATTGCACATTTATTGCACTGATTTGTTTATTTGTTGTTTAGTGTAGCCTTTGCAGGAGGCGAAGAGGAAGGCCAAAGAGGAGGTATATGGAGGTAATAAATGAGGATATGAAGCTAGTGGGTGCAAGTGTTGAGGATGTGGAAGATAGGGGTAGGTGGAGAGTGATGATTCGCTGTGGCGACCCCTGAAGGGAAAAGCCGGAAGAAGAAGAAGAGGAGTGTAGCCTTAAAAATCAGTGAAGCTGGGAATTTGTAGCCTGCATATGACTGTTAATTGAAGTGCAGTTTGACACATTCTGCTGTTTATCAGCATTCAGTTTAATTCTTTTAATGATAGAAAAGGCAACTAGTCAACCACTTTACAACTTAGTCAAAAGTCGTACGCCTGCCATATACGTATAGTCGTAACGGTAAACCATTGTTCATACCATTTTCTAACCAAGAGTCAAGGTGGTATGTAAAACCAGCTAGCCCACTTTGGAAAATTCCAGAAAAGAAAAGCAGTTATGGTATTTCTGAGGTAAATCAAGTCTGGTTTATTATTATGAATTATAGACAAAAAACATACTCATGCCAACTTCAGTAATTAACCCATGTCTTGTTTGAGTATAACTGGCAATAATTTCATATCTTCTCTGAATTCTATCCCGTAAAAGATTTTTTTATTTAAAATTTGTAAATATTTTTTTGTACACCAGCGGTTTTTTGTTTTGTTTTGTTTTTGTAGCCAGCATGTCTTAGCTACAGAACCTATTGAACTTGCCTAAATTTAATCAAGCTAAACTGTCATCAGAACTCTGTTCTACACATGCCAGTGGTTCAGGTTTGTTTAAACCCTAAGACCAGCAGGATGCACTTCACTGGCCTATCCTTTACCACCTCTTAAATTCCTGTTATTACGTAATGAGCAAGTCAGAGAGAGGTCTTTGTGTTTTATGAATAAAAGCTGATGTTCTGTTCTCTGCTTCATTACTTCCGGTAAGAATATGGATGAAAACATCAGTCGTGAATAAATCTGCATTTCAGTGACTGCTTGCAGCTCATTACTTGTTGCTGTTTCGTTATTCACTAGAGTGGACCAACAGGTTCGTTCCTTTTATTTTAGTTCAAATTGTTTCACTTCAGCTTTGCTGCAGCAAGAGATATAGTACTGTAGAACTGGAAAAGAAGACGCCAACTGAAAGATTTTTGTGCAGTTAAATGCAAAACCTGAAGGAGTGGGCTTGTGGGAAATGTTTTCTTTTGCTGAAAGAACAAGCAGTAAAGAAACTGGAGTAAAGAGAGTAAAGAACTTCCCTGTGAGTGGAACCTGGAGGCATTCCTAATTTTGTTGTATACAGAGATATACAATGACAATAAAGGCTTTCATTCATTGGCATGCGTTTGTTTAAAACCTTTCTTTTCTGAAGCTTTTGAGTGATCCACCCACTGGTTATTTCTAGAAGATAACACACTTCTTGTGACAACCCTGTGATTAAAGTGTTGGAGGGGAGGTCTCAGACAAGCCAAAAAACACAAAAAACAAAAACACAACAACCACAAAGTAGCAAGAAAATGGTGCTTATATAAGTGACTGTTGTTCTTTGAACCTCGGCTAACAAACAGGAGGCGTGAAACATGTAGGTACCTTGTGCGTGCAGATCTTCCAACAAAGAAACATAGTTGTGTGTGACATAGTATTTGCATTCAGTACCACTGTTATGCAGTCATCTTTCCCTGGAGCATTCTCACCGAGCCAGTGCTGGTTCTGAATGACACGGGAACATGGTGCTTATCTGGGGTTAAAGGAACCACAGTTACATGCATAACCAGAGTTTGAGGTCACTCGGTCTAGCTGCCAGGGGTGATGTGAAACACCTGGATAATGTCTGCCAGCAGTGTCCTCATTAAGAAGACTTCCTCAGGATCACCCTGAAAAGTACTCCGATGATTGCGTTCCAGCCACTGGGAGGGATGACTATGGAAGTATTTTCTGGACAAATTTCAAAACTAATTGCCAGTTGCATTTGCAGTTGCGTTGTGTATTTGTGGACGCATAAATTGTGACATAATTGGAATGAAAATGCAGATCACGTATTACCGTTTGTATTTTCGTTTGCACGAACGTACAGTGTCTGCCAAATTTCAGATGGAAAAGCAAAGTCCATTTGCAGTTGCATTTCCCATGTGTCGCGAGTTATGACACTGTCATTGAAATGGCCATAGCACTTACGCCGTTGGCTGTTTCACTTCTTCGGTGTCGCGTGTGGACCCTGGCAAAATTCAAATGGAACCGCAGTTCCCTTAACACTTGCATTTCCGACGCCTTGCACAGAAACCTGTCAGCCAGTGCTGGGGTGGGAGTAATACTATGGGGCGTGTTTATATTTGGAAGTGACTTCAGTCACAATCGATGGCCAAGAAAGAAACTGTGCTGAACAGATGATTGTGCCGATGCTTGGATAAAAGTTCAAGGCTTTGCAGCAGTCCGTAGTCTTTTTTTGCCTTAGTGTTCCTCACGCCCTCTTTAACATACTGATAAAGCTCAGACTTAAAGTCTGGTTCCTTTTTTGACCATCAGCATTTCTGAATATGATATTCATGTCATTAACCTTGTACAGTATGGGGAAAGTGCTATATGACTGTCACCACAGTCTGTTTTTACAGAGCGATCACAAGGATTGTACTAAACACATTTTGTCAGTTGTGTTCGAAACACTCCTAAGTTGTTTTGTAAACAAGACTTTATTTGCTCGTACAGCTTCTGTTCTCCTTGACAGACAACTAAACTAAACAAACCCGTAATAACCAAGAGCAGACGGTTTCTTAGCTTATTCTTCCTCCTCGGGTTGTTCAGCAGCGTAGTAGCATGGACTGACAAAGTGCTGGAGCAGATATTTTTCTAACACTGTCCTCCACTATAAAAAGACTGCCGAGAAAAGTGCAATAAAAGCCAAGCTGTGAAACAGGTCCGCTAAAGTGTGCAGGCAAGTGTAACAGCACTGTAGCCAGAAACACGGCCGAAGTGAACAAGTACATCAGAAACAGGCACTGCTTATAAGAAAATAAATAAGCTCTGGAAAGACATCACTGATGCCATGACATTTGCAAGAGCACAGTGGGCTCCATAGTGGGACTCCTCCTAGAGCTGGCTGCCTAACCAAACTGAGCAGTTGGGGAGAAGGGCCTTGGTAAGAGAAGTGACCAAGAACCCGATGGTAACTCTGGTTGAGCTCCAGAGATCACGTGGAGATGGGAGAAACTCGCAGAAGGTCAGCCATCACTGCAACACTCCACTGGGCTTTATGGCAGAGTGGCCAGAAGGAAGCCTCTCCTCCTGCATGAAATTTTACATTTCCAGGCAGGCTTTTGTGTGTCTTGCACTGAAGAAAGGCTTCCATCTGGCCACTCTGACATAAAGCCCAAGTCGGTGGAGTGCGTCAATCTTGGGAACCTTCAGTGCAGCAGAATTTTGTTTGCCTCGACACAGTCCTGTCTCTGAGCTCTGCAGGCAGTTCCTTTGACCTCATGGCTTGGTTTTTGCTCTGATATGCATTTTCAGCTGTTAGACCTTATATACACAGATCACATCCAATCTATTGGACACAAAGTGCAGAAACATCTCAGAGATGATCCAGAGAAATGAGAGGCACCTGAGCTAAATTTCCAGTGTCATGGCAAAGGGACTGAATATCTGTGATATTTCAGCTTTTTCTTTTTCAATTAATTTGCAAAGTTAGCGCAAATGGGTTTTTTGGTTTGTCATTATGGGGTGTGGAGTTACATCGTTTACAGCGTTTACAACAAAATTTACAGTGTTTTAGAGTAAGCCTGCAACATAACAAAATGTGAAAAAAACTGCAGCGACTGACCAGCAAAAACATGTGACATTTTCTTTCTTTATTTGTTTTTTGGAAAATCCTCCAACGGAATGTTATATAACTGGTATTATTATTATTATTATTATTATTATTATTACTATCATGATTAATCTACTATTGTTATGCGAGCTGTTGTTAAGTTAGACGGTAACTGAGACTAGACCTGGCTCTGTCTAGTGATTCACTCTGTTTATTCTGACGAGCCTTACTCTTTTCCCCTTTCTCTGTTTGTGCGTTTGCCTTTAGGCGAGCTACCCTGCCTGGGAGGACTTTGTTGCGAAAGGGGCCAAGTTACAGTCTCAGCTAAGGTAAGAGCTGCCTGCTTGTCTACACACGCACATTTCCTCCATTTTAATATGCGGTTCTTGTGCAGATACGTACGTGTGTGTATTTTGACTGTGTGACCTTAATGAGAATGGTTGGAATTCGCGTGCTGTTACACAGCTAGTTTTATTTTAATCCTGCTTCCCTGCACTTGATATGGATTTTGAAGTAATTGCAGGCAGAGGTCTGTTCACCCTAATGATAAATATGAGGCACTTATTTAGGAAGGTTACATTTGAGCAAAAGGCTGGAGTTAGGATTGTAATGTGAAAATGCATCAGCATTGTGTGCAGCTGAAAGCCTCGTGTGCACGTGCAAGAGCTCGGCGTATACGTGCAGACTAGACCTATGGGAAGGTCATGATACTGTTTCACTTTTTTCCAGAAAGACAAAGTGAAGAGGTAGGGTGTGACCCTCTGGCACAGCTATAAGTATTATGTATGAATAAATATTATATATTTTCTTTTTGGTGTCCCAGACATGTACACAGCAGTGATCAATCACAGCAAATAAATAAATGTGTGAATTACATTTTTTTTGTTACCTAAAAGTAGGGCTGAGTAAAGTTATACTGGCATATGCTTCATTGGCACATGTTTTTGTGATATTTGAAAAACCATGAAGGCATATATTTACCCACAGACACAGAGATAACTGTAGTAAAAGAGTGGTTGCTTTTAGATAGGTTATTAAGTCTGTAACGTAAATTTGTGTTTAATTTTTTAGAGATGATCATAAAACACAAATTAAACATAACACATCTCATCAGCTGTTAATAACTTTATCATCGAGTATCATTAATGTGCTTTGATTCACCAGATTCTTTAGCAATATTTAACTTATTTGATCGACCTGCCTTTATTTTGCTTCTTGTTTGGTCACTTATAAAGACTACACAAGAAGCTGAAACACCCGTTATCCCCTTGGCAATGTTTTCATTGTTTTCCGAACAGTGACAGTTAAGAAGGAAATCCCAAGTAATCAAATTTAATATCATTTATTATCAATTTACTTCTGTTCACGTGGTAAATTTCAATATGCCAAGCAGAATTTTGAATGTAATTTACCCTCAAGCTTGGAGAAACTGAGTGCTGTGTGCAGCCTGTATCCTGTTCATCTGTTTTTAAAGCCTTTTGGTGTGAAAATGAATAAAAGTGAAATTTATATCATTTCTTTTTATAGGATTTATTAATGGATTTAATGGTTTTCTGTGGGACGTTTAAAGTTTGGAGTACTCTGAACCTGATTGATACTTTTCCCGACCTTTCTCCTGCACGTGTTTTGATAGTTCCTTGGTCTACGTGATGCTGTTTGTTGGGGTATTGGCAGTAATAAACTGTGAGGTCTTCCAGGAACAGCTGTATTTATTTAGGAGTATATTGATACACACAATTCATATTCTGTACAGTTTCTATATGGTGCTGCCTCGATACAATACGCTTTCAATACAGCAAAAAACAAGCATTACCTGAATATGTTCCTTAAATGGTGTTTGCATGATCCGTTCAGACTTATCAGCATATAACGAAACATAAGCTGTACTTTAGAGTGTAATAAAATTCCCTGCCAGACACTGGCTATTTACAAAACATGCATTACTCTTGAACCAAATTAAATCCAGGTTATTAACCCAATGAAACGCATAGTGTGTATGATCACAGTGAAGCTGCTTCCACGTCCATCTGGTCTGAAAGGCTGCACTGATTAACATGGAAGTAGGTGGCAGTTGTGGGTGATCTGGCACGTGATCTGGCACGTGATCTGGCACGTGATCTGGCAGGTGATTGTTTCATGCTGGATCTCGAGCCACGATTTTTATCCTGACTATTTTTCATGTTGGGTTTTTCGCCCCGAGGTGCAGAGAGATGGGATGGGAGCGTAAAGGGTGTGAGAAATAACGTGGTTAATTTTTCTTCCCAATAAAATTATCAAATGGCATTAACTATATATATATATATATATATATATTTATTCTTATTTGTAGAGAGTCAATAAGTGCCCATTTGTACTACTATTGTACTACTAAGTGGTGGTCGGAGAGGGGCGGCCTGAATTTTTTTTATTTTTTCCCGATTAGCAAAAGCGGGGCTTGCCTGAAAAAGTTTGAGTACCAGTGAAAAAATGTTGGATTTTTTTTAGACCCCAGCTTCCCCATGTTGTCCGCCATGCTACTGCGTTCCGAAATTAACTGAGGAGGAAATGTAAGCTAAGGAAGTACCTACTCTTGGCTTGCTTTGTTACTGGTTTGTTTGTGTGTTTGTCAGAGAGCACAAGGTAGACTAGCCAAGAGAGTAAAGTCTGGTTCATAAAACAACTTGGGAAGCCATGTGAAAGTGTTTTCAGCAACTGACAAGATGTGTTTAGTATCACAGTAAAAACAGATTGTGGAGCCATGTTAATCATTCATGATCTGAGATAGTCATATCGCCCACCTCTAGTAAGCGGCACTGCGTCTGCTTCAGTGGGGTTTTTTTTCTCTACTATTATTACACCTCGCCTTCGCCTCATGTTTAAAAGGCAAGAAAATTGAAAACAATAAACAGACAACACTGTTAAAGGCCAAAGGTTTTTGTTTTCTTCTCCCCTCCCTAGAATCTATACTGGAATGGAAGCATAGTTGTCTTGCAAACACCATTTACCTTGAATTCATGTCTTGTACACAGATCAAGGGAGCACCAGCATCTGGCTTCAAAACACTACAATATTAACAAGCAAGCTACTTTAGTACTAAAAAGGGGGGCACTCACTTTTGAGCCATGTCATCAACCTAATTACATTTCTACCTTTAACATTATAGATGTTACAGTGAAAAGGGCAGGGCTCTCGTTTGAATTTCTACATTATCAGTTTAAAATGAGCACTTCTGCCTTGCACGATTCAAATGTGTGTTTATGTGCTTATCTCTGTCTCTGCTTATTAGGACAACCATCATCGTCATTGGCTCATTTCTGGATGCTTTCCAGAAGGTTGCTGATATTGCAACTGGAACACGAGGTGAGAAGTCATTCATTCTCACTTTCCGTGTGTGTGTGTGTGTGTGTGTGTGTGTGTGTGTGTGTATATATTTATATATGGGTGTCTGTGTATATATGTATATACATGCACTCAGTAGGCATTTTAATAGGAACCCCTATACATCCACTCATTCATGCAGTTAGCCATATGGCAGCAGTGCAGTGAATATAACCATACAGACCAAGTGCTGCAGTTTAATATTCACACGAAACATCATCATTGGGATCTCAGAGTCTTTGTGATCTTGGTGACCTTGACCCTGGTATGGTTGTTGGTGCTGCTGATCTCCTGAGATTTTCACGTACAACAGTCTCTATTGTTTACACAAAGTGATGCAAAAAGCAAAAAACATCCAGTAAGCAGAAGTTCTGCAGATGGAAATACCTTGTTGATGAGAGAGGTCAGAGCAGAATGTCCAGACTTGTTCAACCTGACAGGAAGGCTATGGTAACTCAAATAGCCACTCTTTACAGCCAAAGTGAGCATAAAAGCATCTCAGGACACACATGTTGAACCTTTAGACAGGTGGGCAACAACAGAAGACCACACCGGGTTCCACTCCTGTCAGCTGTGGACAGGTGTCTGAGGCTAAAGTAGACATAGGTCCACCGAAACTGAGAAGTTGAAAATTGGAAAAACATTGCCTGGTTTTTTCAGTCTTCATCTGTCCAATTTTATCCTCTGATTAGCCAGTTAGCCTCTGCCCACTGCTGTGTGTGAAAATCCAAGGAAATGAGTAGTTTCTGAAATACACAAACCTACGTGTTTGGCACCAGCAACTATGCCATGGTTAAAGTCACTGAGATCATGTTGACACTTTCCGATGGTTTAGCTTTAACTGAAGCTCTTGACCTGTATCTTTGCGATTTTATGTATTGCAGTACTGCCACAGGAAGTTTTGCAAATTTATTAAAACTCAGAAACTAAAATATCTCATTTAGGTAAGTATTCAGCCCCTTGGCTAAGGCACTCCAAATTGAGCTCAGGATCATCTTGTTTGCTTTGATTGTCTTGAGATGCCTCTAGAACTTGACTGGTGTCCACCTGTGGTAAATTCAATTGATTGGACATGATGTAGAAAGTCCAGTGGAACTCCATGAAGTTCAAGGAACTCTCTGTAGACTTCGGCGGTCAAACTGTGTCGAGACATAGATCTGGGCAAGGGCATTAAACCTTATAAAACCATGAACCCTCCATATCTGCACTGTTACCTTAGAGAAAAAGAGAAAAGCTATTAACAAAAGACTAAACAAATAGGTTTTCTGCCTAGACTTAGATTGAGACTGTGTCTGAACCCCAAACACTAATTGGAAGGCTGTTCTGTAACTGTGTAAGAAACAGCTCTGCCCCCTGTTGTACTTTTCATTATTTTAGGTACTAATAAAGAGCCTACACCTTTTGATCAAAGCAGGCGTCAGTTAGCGCATGGTGTAACTGAAAGGCCATCCAGGGTTACTACATAACCAGAAAGCTTACTTCTAGCTGCTTGTGGTCCTAGTAGAAGTACTTCTGTCTCATAATAATTGAGTTGGAGGAAGTTAATCAGCATCCGGTGTCTAATATCCTTTACACATTCCTCAACTTTATTAAGCTGGTGTCTCTAATCTGGCTTTGCTGAAACATATGGCTGTGTGTTATCATCCAGTTAGCTCCCCCTAGCATAAGACCGCTGCCATCCGGGGACGTGCTTCTCACGTGCTTCCAGCCAATCGCATCTTTTCAAACTGCTGCTCATGCTGTGTCATGGTGCAGCATAACACACACTGAGAAAAGCGCAGTCTTCCCTCTTCTGCAGGCATTAGCTCACAAACACCGGTGATTGGCTAGTGCTTGATAGGGGAGAGAGTATATACACCCCTCCCACCCAGAGAGCACTGCCAGTTTCGCTCTCTTGGACTTCCAGCCACAGATGGCTGTGGCATAGTTGGGATTTGAACTCGCAATCTTGATAACACAAACGCTGCTCTTGAGCCACTCAGGAGCCCCTGGTAAACAATTTGAAAACAGAAACCCCTATCACGGGAACCCCTGTTTCCCTGTAAAACAGGCTCGGGGGGGCAGCTGAAACATGACGTGTTATTATTGGATAATGTTGTTTTCTTTGTCTGCCTGTGCACTGTTAGATAATCAAAAATCACAAGATGTTCTGACAGGCACATGAACGAACAAGGTAACTAGGTAACTGTGGTTAACAAGGTAGCAAACTAATGTCAGTTTTGTCTTTATCGTTCTTTTTTTCTTATTTATTTATTTGTTTATTTATTTATTCATGGCAGGGGCAACAAAAGAAATCGGCTCAGCGTTGACCAGAATGTGCATGAGACATAGAAGCATTGAGAACAAACTCAAACACTTCACTACGTAAGCATGTCCTTTATCTATGTTTTCCTTTAGCTGTCTATTTTCTTTTTTTTTTTTTTTTTTTTAAACAGAAAAATTATTTATGAATTTGTTTTCTAAGCCCTCCTAGGAAGTCCAGTCCTCTAAGATGTTTGTTTGTAACGATAGGAGATTGAAGCTGAGAAACTGTGATGAAAATGTCAATAAGTTTAATAAGTTTATTTTAATAAAATATATTTTTACAAGTAAAAGCTAAATTATTTAAACCCATTAATACTGTAGCATTTTAGTGTGAACTCTTAAGTAGAAAGTGCTAGAAGTTCACTGACTTACTCATGGGTCATGTCATGAGATAATAGTTTGTAGCATGTGAGAGTTAAACATAAATTAATAGCTAGCCAGATCATTTTTTGTGGCTAAAAGCATCTTCATCGTTGGAACTCCTTAAAATGGACTGACACGTTGTCGTTAAAAGAAAATGAAGAGGGGGAGCGTCTAAGCACAAGTCAGACAACAAGAGCTCAAGAAGTTCTGTGAGTACGGAGAGGACTATTTAAAATTTGCATTTGCGTGCGTGGACATTGACAAGGCCAAACCTTAAGTGTGTGCTAGGTTTGAAGCAGCTTTCTAATGAAAATATGAAGCCAGCTTTCTTAAAGACTTTTGGAAACGAAACATAAAACCATTATTTTACTGATTTAAGCAAGGCTACATAGATGAAAACAGCAAAGTTGTAAAGACAAAACAAACTTTTTCAACAAGCAAAAGTTTGACTTGATGTCAGCTTGCTTAAGATCTCTGGAGATACTTGACACAAATAATTTATGTTGAAGGGGTTCAGCTGACAGACACTTTGCAACCTCTTGTCTATGCTCATGTACCTAACTAGCTAAGTAGCTCACCATAAGTTATTACACTAAGTATTATTCAATCTTATTTAATCTCTAAACGGACTGGTGCATAGATGGCATCATGAGGAAGGGGAGTTGTCTAGAAATACTGACACAACATCAATCAAGTAAAAACTCGGTCACCTCTGGGTCTTCAGTAGGACAGTGATCCTAAGCATACCTCTGAAGTTGTAACATGGCTTAAATGGCGCAAAGTGAAAGTATTGAGATGGCCATCACAAAGCCCTGACCTGAAGCCCGTAGGAAATTTGAACTTAAAAAAGCATGTAAAGCAAGGGGGCCCAAAAACCTGGTTTAGTTCCACCAGTTTTGTCAGGAGGAATGAGCAAAGGTTCTGGCAGAGTATTGTGCGAAGTTTGTGTTGAAGTTTCAAGTTCAAGTGAATAAAAGATAATGCCACCAAATCCTAACAAATCGTATGTAAAATTCTGACCCACTGAAAATCTGATAGAGTAAATAAAAGCTGAAATAAATGTGTGTGTCAGCTATTATTTTTGAAATTACCTGTCATGGAAATACAGTACAAACCCTGACTGACTTAAAACAGGAAACGTATAGTGACATGAGATGTGTGGAATTGTGAAAAAATGAGTTTGAATGTCTTTAGCGTAGACATGTAAACATTTGGCCTCAGTTGTAGGTTTCTGGGTGAACAAAAATGGGACTGGGCAACACACTGTGGCTTTGACTTGCCCAGTGGGCTAGTTAATAAAGTTATGATTTATAAGGACTTATTCAAAATATTCTCATGCTTTAAAGCTAGAATCAAGCATGACTGTGATGACTCATTCCTGTGTGATCATCTTTATTATCATATTATATTTCTTTGATCATTTTGCACTATTTCCTCTGTGCGTGCGTGTGTGTGTGTGTGTGTGTGTGTTTGTGTCTGTGTGTGCATGCACGTGTGGCAGTGCTTTCATGGATAACCTGATCAGTCCACTGGAGCTGACGTTGGAGGAGTGGAAAAAAGTGGCCGGTCAGCTTGATAAGGATCATGCTAAAGGTTAAATCCTCTACAGACCAGCACCTCTCTACTTATCGCGCAGGACATCCAGCACTGTTCAGTAGTGTAGTAATCTAGTGAATCCTGTGTGTGGGGAAACATGCTAGAAGGTCTTTCTCTCATTAACAGGAACAGCATCAGCATCCTAACAAAACAATTATGGTTATGTATTTCCTTGAAAATAGTGCAGTGTGTAGTAAGTAAGACAAAAGGGGTTTTGTTTGAACATACAATCCAAAATTATTGGCACTCTTCAAAAAAAATATATATATATATGGGCACACTCATTATATAAAATAAACATGATGCACAGTGATTCAAAATGTTCAATCAAACAACTGGATAAACTACTTTCCACTAAAAACAATTCACTGAAGAGTTTTGTTAAATAATATATTTAAAAATGGGAACATATGAACAAATGTGGCCAAAGTATTGGAACCTAATGAATGCAAAAGAAATAGTCATCCTTGGATAATTAAATGGATCATACTCTATTTTTCTTGCTCTCTGTTGAATAATGACATTCGGACGACTTCATGCAGGGAATAGAAGTGATTTAAATCTGATTCAAAAGTGAGGAGTCTTTGTAGTTATGGTACCATTGAGAGTAACATCATGTCACTGTCTACTGACTGCTCAATGGACATACAGTCAGCTTCTGAATTATTGGCACCCTTAGTAAAGATGGGTTAAAAAAAAGTAATTAGATTAACGTGACACTTTGTGGGGTGGGTCGGCAGTGAGGAGACGGGAGGCAGGCTTGGGACAGCACAAAAAGGGGCTCTTTATTTTGCTTTTCAGGGATTTTATTTCATTAAGCACACACAGACCTGTGCACACACACAGCTCTGTGCTGCTCAGCTCACTCGCTCTCTCTCTCTCTCTCGTGGCTCTCGTCTTGTCGTTAAGCTAATTAACCACAAATACTACCTTCTATCAAATAACCATTTTTACCAAGGTTGCCAAAAATTCTAGAGCCGAAGGAAAGTCAGCAGAGCAGACATGCTCAGTTTAGGTTGTATATAAAGAATCCATTTGTAATCTGCATTTGGAATTAATCTACTGGGATTGTCTAAAATCTTTTGCACGCTAACGTAGGCTGTGTTTAACAGTGGCCATCTCAGTCTCTGAACCCAAAAATCTGTGGTCTTAAGGCATGTACAAACCTAAAAATACAAAAGAAGCTTAAAATGGTCTGCATTAAGGAATGATCCAAGATCTCTCTGCAAGTGTTTTACAGGAAGAGTCTCAGTGGTCTTGTTCTCTCCAGGATGGGGTACATCAAATATTAATTTGAAACCAATGTGTTGCATAAAAAATGCACAGCTTGAAAATATTAAGGTCTAAATCTCAGTAATTGCATGTCTTATTAATTTTTTCAAAAAACATTCTTGCTCTTTTTTGTGACCAGTGACAATAATTCTGGAGTGCACTGTATGTTTGTATTTTATTCAACTGTTATAACAACTCAGGGAGATTTTTATTCCCAAACAGAAGTAACACACATACATTTACAAGTACAGATATTTAACAGATTTATATGAATAGGCAGGTATGCTGAATCTACATGGTTTACTGGCATTGTATAAATCATTTTTTGCTATTTAAACTTGCGTTTCATTCACTAAGCTTTTAGAAACGTTGTGTATGTGTCTGTTTAGAATATAAGAAGGCACGAGCAGACATCAGGAAGAAATCATCTGATACAATCAAACTGCAGAAGAAAGTAAAAAAAGGTAAGAATTCATATTGTGATATTGAAAAGCCAAAAGTATAAATGCTTAAATTTAATTTCAATTCAATTTTATTTATATAGTGCTTTTAAAAGGGACATTATCAAAAAGCAGCTGTAAGAAATCTGGATATACAATTTAAATATCCTTAATGAGCAGGCCAGAGGCAAAGGGGGCAAGGAAAAACTAGGGTGTTTTGTTTTAGGTTTGCTCTTGTCCTGTAATGGTTTAAGAAGATGCGCATGTACACAAAGTGTAAGCAGGGAAAACTAGCTATGACAGCATAACTGAGAGGGAGAGCCAGAAGGTAACACAAACATGAGGGCACCCTGGGACAAAGCAGCTAGCCATTCCACCAACAAACCTGAGTGAATTCCTGTTTGGGGGGGGGTGCGGTTGGGGGTGGTTTGTTTGGAGACTGACTAAACAAATATGTTTTCAGCCTAGACTTAAAGACTGAGTCAGTGTCCGAGTCCTGAGCACTAATTGGCAGGCTCTTCTTTAACTGGAGGCTTTGTAAGAGGAAGCTCTGCCTCCTGCTGTAGAATTCATTATTCAAAGTACAAACAAAGAGCTTGCAGCTTTTGATTGATCCAGGCATGGCAGATCATAAAAGACCAAACGTTCCCTCAGGTACTGCAGCACAAGACCATTCAGTTATTATTATAATCAGTGTGAAATGTTACTGGGAGCCAGTGCAATGTGGATAAGATAGGGGTGATTGGGTCACCATTTACATTTACACACTGATAACAATCAGTCAAATACAGTCAGGACCATGAGTATTTGGACAGTGACACAATTTTCGTAATTTTGCCTCTGTACACCTGAAACGAAGCAATCAAGAAGTGCAGACTTTCAGCTTTAATTCAAGGGGTTTAACAAAAATATTGCATTATTCGTTTAGGAATTACAGCCATTTTTTTTTTTTTTACATGGTACCTCCATTTTCACAGGCTCAACAGTAGTTGGACAATTGAATGATGAGCAGTTTAATGGCCAGATGTGGCATGTTTCCTCCTTATTTCATGACAAATTAATAAAAGGTCTGGAGTTGATTCCAAGTGTTGAATTTGCATTTGGTAGCTGTTCATGGGAACTCTCACTATGTGGTCCGACGACGTATCATTGCAAGTGAAGGAGGCCATCATTAGGCTGAAAAAACAAAACAGACCTATTAGAGAGATAGCAGAAACTTTAGGTGTGGCCAAATAAAAAATTTGGTACATTCTTAAAAAGAAGGAATTCAATTCAATTTTCAATTCAATTCAATTCAGTTTATTTGTATAGCGCTTTTTACAATGTCATTGTCTCAAAGCCGCTTTACACAAACAAAAAAGTAAGATGAAGTGTGAGAGTGTGTCTGATGAGCAAGCCGAGGCGACGGTGGCAGATGGAGATGGAGATAGGAAGAAACCTTGAGAGGAACCAGACTCAACAGAGAACCCATCCTCATATGGGTTAACAGGAGTGTGTGTGTGCACTGGTGAGCTCCGCAACACCAAAAGGCCTGGAAGACCGCGGAAGACGACTAAAGTGGGTGATCGTAGAATTCTTTCCTAGATAAAAAAAAAAAAAAACACCCTTCACAACATCTAGCCAAGTCAAGAACAGTCTCGCAGAGGTAGTTGTGTCATTGTCAAAGTCTATAATCAAGAGACTCCTTCATGAATATAAATACAGGTGGTTTACTTCAAGATGCAAAACACTCAAGTACAGAAAGGCCAAGTTAGACTTTGCTTAAGAAAAAAAGCTTTTTTTTAAAAAAAAAAAAAAAAAAAAAGCCTGACCAGTTCTGATGCAATATTAACTTGTACCAGAATGATGGGAAGTGAAGTATATGGAGAAGGAAAGGAAGGGCTCATGATCCAAAGTATACCACATCATCTGTCAAACATGTGAAGGAAGTGTTATGGCATGGGCATGTATGATTGCCAATGGAATAGGCTCACTGGTGTTTATTGATGATGTGACTGCTGATAGAAGTAGCAGGATGAATTCTGAGGTGTATAGGGCTATACTCTCTGCTCAGATTCAGTCAAATGCTGCAAAACTGATAGGACAGTGCTTCACAGCACAGATGGATAATGATCCGAAACCTACTGCAGAATCAACCCAGGAGCATGGAAATGGAATGTTCTTAAATGGCCGAGTCTGTCACCTGACCACATCCCTATTAAGCATGCTGTCCACTTACTGAAGACAAAACTGAAGGCAGAAATTCCCACAAACAAGCAACAACGTGAAGGTGGCTGCAGTAAAGGCCTGGCAAAGCATCTCAAGAGAAGAAACTCAGCATTTGGTGATGTTCATAGGTTCCAGACTTCAGGCAGTCTGCAAATGATTTCCATCCAAGTATTAAAAATAAACCTAATATTTATGATTGTTAGTTTGTCCAATTACTTTTGAGCCTGTGACTGTGTAAAAATGGCTGTCATTTCTAAACGGTTAATGCAATATTTTTGTTAAACCCCTTGAATTAAAGCTGAAAGTCTACACTTTTAATCACATCATGATTGCTTCATTTCAAATCCATTGTGGTGGTGTGTGGAGGGAAAATTATGAAATTTTGTCATTGTCCAAATGCTTATTGACCTGACTGTAAGACCTGAGCCAGGTCGGGGCTGTTCCCTTGACTCCAGCAACATTTTCTAGTCTGTCAAAGACAGTAATATGGTCAGTGGTATCAAAATCTGCACTAAGGTCAAGCAACAACAAAGAGACACAACCCTGATCGGAGGCCAGTTTTACCATTTCATTTACCACTTTAACCAGCGCCGGCTCTGTATTGTGATGAAGTCTAAATCCTTGGTGATAGATTTCATGAATGTTATTCCTATGCAAGTATGAGCATAACTGCTGTTACACCCATTTCTAGGATCTTGGAGATAAAGCAGTGGTTTGATATTGGCCATTTTTGTCTGTATAAAATTAAATAAATCAAAAATTGCTGAGAATAGTGGTTTAATATTGTAAACAAAACGTACTACACATTCACCTGAACTTAAAAATAAATAAATGACTTTATGAATTCTCCCAAAAACTGGGAACATAACGAGCATCTGAGGCATCATTTTAAATTGGAAATAGAACTCAAAACTCTGCTAAATTGCCCGAGTTCCACGACCTCTTTCTTGGGCACCGTGGATTACAGCGCCGTGGGCTAGTGTCATTTGAAAACTGCTGAAGAGCTCTTTTTAACTGTTATAATGTGGTCACGTAATTATATAAAATTTCATTCTTGTCAGTCGTTGCGTTCCGGAGCTGTCAGGCCCAGTGCATGCTCTATATACACCAGCAGATGAAAGAAAAAAGGACCAGTAGTGCGTTAGAAATACTGAAACAGAGGAGGTAATTGTGAAAAGTAAGAATACTGGAAGGCAAGGGACGTAATGGATAGATAGAGGGAGGACCTAATCATGTGATACGCAAGGCCTTCTCATGTGGTGTGTACTGGCATGTGTTAGTGTAAATCTCTTTGTGGTAGCAAATTATGCCTTTGGGAATAAAATCCTCAAAAACAGTTGTTTCCTCATGAAACAGTATAACTATTCATAAGTACTAAATATATTAAATGTATGTTTGAGCTTTTAATAATTTCTCAGTCTTATGAGGTTGGGTCATCGTAGTAGTTAGTTAAGGAGACATGTTGTAATTGAGGGCCTCCATCAGTTCATCAGGCTTGTTACTTCTCATGACCAAACAGTCAAATGACCTGGATGAGTAAACAAGTTTTTACAGACCTTTTTTGCAGTGTTAATGTTATGTTATGTTTTGTAATGTTAGTAGTTGAAGAATGTTGTGTGTGCGTGTGTGTAGGTAAGGATGAGGTGCGGATGCAGTTGGACAGTGCATTGCAGGATGTAAACACTCGCTATACCGAGTTAGAAGAGACAGAGAAGAGAGCTGTGTGCAGAGCGCTCATTGAGGAACGAGGACGCTTCTGCTCCTTTGTTACAATGCTAAAACCTGTTCTTGTGAGTTCTCTCTCTCTCTCTCACTCACTCACTCACTCACTCACACACTCTCTTCAGCAAATATATATATATAGCCTCTCTACACAAGCTATTTATGAAGTAGTCTTTTCAGAGTAACATAACTCTGAACTTCTCAGTCATTAACTTCTCTGTCATTAATTCTGATTTTTATTTTTTTTTTAATTGGTCCTCAACTATATGTTGCATTATGTTGCTTGTGATTTGTTCTTTATTTGTTGTGGTTATCTTTTTTAGGATGAGGAGATTAGTATGCTTGGTGAAGTAACACATCTACAGTCAATTTTTGAAGACCTTTGTAACCTGACAGTAGATCCCAGTGCTTTACCACCTGCTAGTGAACAGGTAATACCTCAGCTTTCGCACAAGCTACACCTACATCTCTGCAATGCACAGATACTGTAACGCTCTCTCTCTCTCTCTCTCTCCCTCTCTCCTTCCCCCCTTCTCCTCCTCTCTGCAGGTTATCCTTGACCTGAAAGGTTCTGAATACACCTACGCATTCCAGACTCCACCTGCATCTCCTAGCAACACACTGTCACGCAAAAGCAGCATTAGCAGGTGTCTGTGTGTTTGCGTTTTCTTTACTGTGTTTGGGGA
This sequence comes from Pangasius sanitwongsei, assembly GCA_037576675.1. Taxonomy (NCBI): domain Eukaryota; kingdom Metazoa; phylum Chordata; class Actinopteri; order Siluriformes; family Pangasiidae; genus Pangasius; species Pangasius sanitwongsei. The sequence goes on along the minus strand of CM075004.1, from coordinate 5,249,619 downwards.
ACACTTTTATTTGGTGTTAATGGAAAAAATATATATTTGGAGACAATGAATGCTAACGGTTATTATCTTTGCCCTTCCTCTGAATGTGTGCTTCTTTCTAGTAACTATGCCTCCGTGCGTCACGTGCCCTCTTTGGACTCCATCTCCAGTGTTATGGATGGTCTGCATTTGCAAGTGAAAGAAGTGGGACAGGTAGTGGGTGTGCGCACACATACAGACAGCTACAGTTACATAACTTTGCATAGTTGATTGTTACTCTTGGTATCAAAAGACAGTTTTATTTCAATTGCAAAGTATCTATTGGACCAAATATTTGTTGTAGTAATCTAGGTAAGGAGCACTGCTACACTTTTACCTGATTGATTTTTTTTCTCTTTCATTTTCTTTTGTTCTCTCTTGCTTTTGCTCTCTATCATTTGCACTTTCTCCCTCTATTACTTGTGCTCACTCTCACCGCTAAGGCCACTTTTGTGCAATGCCCTGTTACAAGAATAATGTAAACACCAAATTAGTGTAATGAAGAATCTGTATGGATGCACGCTCTCATTTGACTATGGAAATGGCTTTATCTGGCTTGATAGAGTACTTTGTACTCATGGCTGTTGATACAGTGCTTCACTCATGCTTCATGATTTAGTTCTATGTTACGGTGTATAGTTGGATTCATTATAACTATAACTTGCTCGGGCATTGCCTCGTCTTTCAAGAGAGCATTCATCCTCTTGCAGCTGCCTCCGAATAGTAGCCTTTTGGGGGAAAAAAAAAAAATTAAAAATTTATTGCTAGCACTAGCCTTAGCAAAGCACGTTGGCGACATCTGCATTCTTTAGTAAACCATCACATAGGCAGTTTCTGCAGGCAGGGTTTGACCGAAACCTAATCCTGCATGTATCCCTAAATACAGTATTGATGTGTCAGCTGATTGAATTATTTGCCTTCTATCTTGCGTTCTTCTCAGAATAGCAGGGGCTGTAGGACTAAAATATAAAATGATATTATCTGAGTCTGCTGCTCTCCTATGACCAAGAATGGAAATAGGTGCAGCCGAAGGTTAAACCCATATTGTATGTTTGACTTAAATGACTCCAGACATTTATTGGAGTATAAATGTCTGACTCCAATTTATAGTAATTCTTAACTTAATTGTCTGACTCCAATTTACTAGGTTCACAGAATGGAACTGATTCCAAAGAATAATCTTTTAGTTAGTGCTAAGTGTAATATCTCAGTGTTCAAATTACACTTAATCTAAAACAGACTCATATTAAGCTTTCATTAAAGTTACATTCCTATGCCAGAGGATTTTATATAGCTTATTTATTAAACAATTATTCTGTTAGCTCAGAGGTGTCTATGGATGTGCAAGCCTAGGCCTATCCTATTTACTTGGCAGAAGTATGAGTCTTTTATGTTAACTTGTCAGAGGTCACTTTTAAACGTGTCTGAGGTACTAAAACTTTAGTAACCAAATCATACAAATCATGTATGACAAATCATACAAATCATGCACTCTTAATGCACCATACTGTCTTGCACAAGAACTACTAAGTATTTAGGGATAAAGTAATCAAAAGGTTTATTATAGAAATCACAAATACATGATACACAGAAAATAAAAATAGAGAACTTAGAGTCAGTGGACAGAGTCACCGGCATGCGGATGGTATTGCATCTCAGCTATTGTATAGTGCATACTTTTTATACCCCTGAGCCTCTTTTAAATGTTTAATGCCCAGAGTACCAAATGTGTTTTATGGCAGGATAGACCCCCAGCCAGGTAGCTCACCCTAAGGTGTATGTAATTCAGTTCCTGAGAATGAGTCTGTGGAACAATGGCAGAATGTCTAGACCAGGTGGTCCCAGTATTTTAATGTGTGTGTGTGTGTGTTGTGGGGGGGTGTGTATGTGGGAAGAACAGTTACATATTGCAAAATTTAAAACTCTATACTGAAAAATCTTATTTTGTAAAGTTGTATGATACTGATGTCACCACATTGCTCACCATGAAATATGGATTAAATTGCTAGCAAATATGCCCTGAGGAATATTTTAGTTAACCGTAGTTTAGATGACCAGATTTACTGACCCACATTCCTGATCTTTTTAATCTGACCAGTCCAGATTCATCTTACTGCCACAATTTCTAAATCTACTACAGGGTGAATGGACACCCTGTACCTGATCACAAAACAATGTCTTGCGCACTAGATCATGAAAGTTATTATCGTGGCTTATTTCCACAAGCTTTTACAGCCCGCTGCAGGCTTGCATGCCCATTCCACATAGGGAATGGCCACATCCTGGCCCTTGTTTCAGGGAATATCGATAGAGAACAGTTGCACTGTTGCGAGTTTGTCATTGCTGCACACCTTTGTGAGGTTTTATGGACTTGAAATGACTAAGCCTGTACTGGCACACTCTGTCCTTAGTGTGAGATCACAGTCATGTCAGTCTGTTTGGCTTCATTTGGCGTTGGCTTTTGAGAAACGCTTGTCCGGCAATTCGAGAGCCGTGATATCCTATAGTGGGATAACGAAAAAAACTAACAAACTTTAAGTTTCCTCTGGAACCATGAGTGAGGTATCTCACCGGACCACCCTCCTTGCGTAGAACGAGGAAGAGGTGTGCTTATCTGACTGTGCTGCATCGTGGACTATTAGGCAGGAGGAAGTTCCACTTCTGTGATACAGAAGTCGTGTCTGTCAGCCAATTCTGGCTGCCATAATTGAATATTGCCTCTAGGGACAGTGCAAGGAGGCGCAAGATACTTCACTCATGCTGTCAGAGAAGCGGGGTTATGGTCATAACTTAAAGATTTGTAATCTACCTGTTTTGTAAACAATCTTCAGTGATGTTCTGATACTCCAGGATGAGTATCCATTTTTTAAAATTATATTAAATTTTGGTTTGGTGAACAACAGGATGAAGTCATGTAGCATCCATGGTTTCCTGAATTACACGATGTAAACATCACTGAACCCTTATGTCAAGCAAAGCGTGGCTGTAGTCCTTTTAGGTTGAGAGTAATATATTGTTACAGGTTTACATTATTTTGTTCACCCCAGACTTGTGCGACATTACAGTACCACCCCTACATAATATTACGTTACCACATGATCCAGTGACATTTATCGCCAATTACCAGACCTGCTAACCGTATGCATTTTGTGTAGGAGGTCTGCAAAAACTTCAGAATACACTTGTACAAGTCATCACTTAAAAATACTCCAAAAGAGCAATCTTCTTTTTTTTTTTTTTCCCCTCCCCAATAAAACACCAGATGAGCCAACCAACATTTGAATCTGGAATGATCTGTGCTGGTGTTGTGAATTCCAGTATAACACAGTTTTCCTGGAAGCCACATCGCCTAAAGCTGTGAATGTCTTCACTCTCAAAACATGAACAGGGGTTTAAATTAAGAAAGTGTGTTGTTTATCAGGGCTACTTCACTATACAAGAATTCAATAATTATCTCCGCTGCTGTTCAACACAGAGCACATGCACACGCAGTTTGTATAATCAATTTTGCAAGCATTCGTGACATTGTAAAAGGATAATTAAAAAAAAAAAAAAAAAAAAAAGGACTAAATTATAATGCTAACTATAGCTAACTCGTAAACCACTTTCGGTATTTTCTTCTTGCTGTAATGTAACATACATGTCATGCATTACATTTAAATTTATTCATTCAGCAGATGCTTTTATCCAAAGCGACTTACAAATGAGGAAATGCAAGCAAAGCGATATAACAAGCAGAGAACAATGCAAGTAGTGCTACCATACAAGATTTTTAATTTAGTGCTAGAGGAGCAGAGTGCACAGAATAGAGGTGTAAGAGCAACTGTAAGTGCAGAATGTTATTTATTTATTTATATTTATTTATTTATCTGCTGTCCGGATTGAGGTTGGACATTCATTCCACCGCTAAGGGACAGTCAGTTTGAAGGTTCTGGAAAGGGACCTCGTGAGTCGCTGAGTAGGCAGCGTGTCGTTGACTGACTGCAGGTTGCGGGAGGGAATATAAACCTCACGTGATGTGACGTGACGTGACGTGGGTCCTTTTGGACTGGTGGAAAACAAGGCATGGTGCTGCATTCTTAATCGTCTGAAGGGGTTTGTTGGAGCTGGGAGGCCTGGGAGTAGTGCGTTGCAGTAGTTCAGTGTTGAGATGATAAGAGCCTGGACTAGTAGCTGTGTGGCATGATCAGTGAGAGAGGGTCTGATTTTCTTGATGTTCCATATGACATTACATATGTCTGGCCACTCAGCTTCTTTTCCCTCCTCAGCATCGCACACACGCTGGAGTAGCGATAGAGGACATGACAGGATGATGGCATATTGCATGCAGTCTCACAAGCCTACTACTGTGCTTTCCTGTGAGCGGCAACAACAGAAACTGTCAGACATGTGACCATTAGACAACCAGTTTCTAAAAGGATTATATAAAATGTGATGTTATGTTTGTTTTTTTTTTAAACTGTCTTCTGCGGAATCACTTCAAAATCTACCGTCCAATTGTGTTCGCCTTCCCGTACTGTCCTTAAAACTGAAATGATGGAAATGCTTGTTTTTCTATCTTATTTAATCTAATGGTTCTGGACGATGAAATCATTAATCACAATATTTTAAAATGGAAAATTGTGATCAGGGAAAATCAGTATCCCACAAGCCTAGTCCAGCCCGTTCTGTGCCACCAGCATGGTTGAGTCGTTCTCCCCCACTGAGCTTGACTTGTAATGTTACCTTGCCTCCATTTCCCCCATATGTCCACAGTCCATTGGCCTGTGGTTAAGCGCTGCTAGAGTGTGCTGTTCATAGTTAGCCGATTGCTATCAACACACAGATGTGAAGTAGATTTTCCTCTGCTAACACTCTCTCTCCAACAGGCGATTTTTTTTCGTTCCTCAGCAGTTCATTTCTTCTACATATCTGCATTCATTCTACATCCAGCATCTACATACCCTGCTGTGTGCTAGCTTATTCAGGTGTTTTTTTCTGCCACATGTGCTCCCCATGGTTAGCTACCTAATTAGCAGGCTTCCTATATACACAGCTTCAGCTCCAAGTGACTAACGAGCCATGCTGCGGGATTGGCACTCATGCAGTCTGTGTGCGAGCTCTCTGGAAGCTGGCTACAAACACCAACTCTGTGTCCGCTGCCTTGGCATTGCCCATCTTTGAGAAGCAGTCTCTGATTCAGAAGTCATCAGTGATGTCAGTGCTGACACAGCATGGTGGCTTGCTGATTTAGACCTTGATTCAGAGCTGAGGTCTGCAGGTTGTTTAGGTTGTTGGCAGGTAGTTTAGTCCAAATGCTGATGCAGCCTTAACATTCATGCTAATCATAAATATTAATACTGAGAAAACAATCCAAATCTGTTTCTAGGCATGTACGCAGCCTAGTGTCACACAATTGTTCATCCTAGAACTCAAGCTGCGTGAGTTTCAACAGGGTCCTCATTAGCCAGAGATCTGATTCTCTTTGCATGGATGCTATGTCTGTAGCTGTGCCTGGGAGACATTTCCAGTCTGATAAAGAACCTTCACATCTGGAAATGAATCTGATTTAGCCTCCAGCAGCTTTCATGCAGGCCAGGACAACCAACCTCAAAGTGGCAGCAGCTCAGATTGGTTTGGACGCTGATGTGCATCTCATACCAAAAAATGTGCTCTTCTGTGGGCACACAACATGAATATAGTGTAAAGGCTATATTAAAAGTGTTAAAGAAACTTTTAGACAGACTACTTATTAGATTATAAGCAGGTTGGCCTAGGCGTTTGGTTCACATCAGTAGTGGTTTTCCTGGTCAAAGTGCTACAGTCACAGATGTATGCTGCTCAAGCACTGAATGTAGATTCACTGATGACATGCGGTTTGTTATCCATTTTGCTGCTTGTGTTAGAAATGCAGCTCCAATCTGCAGCTTTTGTCCTCTCTGTGATGGAGTTGCTTGAAGCCTCACGCCTCACAACTATGCCAGGACTCATGGTAGACTTCACCAGTCTGCATCCAGAATTAGTGTCCCAGATCTGGAGGATACGCTCATAGAGTGCCATGTCACAATGGTGGACTCTAGTCATGATCGAGTCAATTTGGTATCAGTGCAGAGGTTCACATGTGCCATGACAATCTATGAGCATATCCTCCTCAAGGGGATTAGAGGCACACCACTCTAGAAGGTCTGCAATGCTGCTACCTGGATGTCACACTGTACCTTCTCCAGGTTCTACAAGTTTACCATCGCCTCTCCCAGTATGGCGGTCATCTCCAAGTACCACTTGGGTTAGTCCTAAGGTGGGTCGGTTCCTCATAACATTGTGGCATAGACTATCCAAGTGATTATCACCACCTTTTGCACTTGTAAGGGTTGAAATAGAATGCTAGTTATGTACGTAATTGTGGTTCTCTGAACACCAGAACACTGCCAGGGATCCCTGTCATTTGACCCAGAGGAAACTCTGCAAGAAGTTTCCAGGGAATGGTAGCCATATGACAACTGTGTTCATCTTGTTGAAGAACTCTGCATGTTTGTGCACATGCACACAAAGGTATCCAGGCAGTTATTACTGACAGTAAGAATCACCTGGATACATACCTTTTTTTTAACGTTAGGGGTGTGCATTGGTATTTGAATACCCAGTTAACCATTTGAGGCGCAAGTGTTTGAATACTGAAATTACTATTTGGATATTCATTATAGCCTACATCCACCTTAAGTGAACGAATGGCATGTCATTTCCCAATGCATTTCATGTGGAGCACTGATTTCTGTTTTGATTCCTGGTTAGGTAAATATAGCATACAAATATTTGTAGCATTACTGTAGCAGCATGCGCTCCCATACTGGTTGAAATTCAAACTTGAAAATTTCATCACAGTGGCAGTACGTGTTTATAGTGCATGCGCTGCCACTGTGATGAAATTTTCAAGTTTGAATTTTAGCCAGCATCGGAGTGCATGCTGCTACAGTAATGCTACAGGCTGGAATATTGAGCTTTTGCTATGTGTTTAATATTTCCATTTACACTTGTCATACATATACATATGCCTCCACAGAAAGAAGTTACCTTTAACTGCTGTCACAATTGCAATGCAGCATATTGAATACATTTTTCCCCTGTCTTAGTGGTTAAGCAAATATCTGTTCAATAACTCTTACCAGTAACTGAATATTAAAATTGGGAGTGTAACACAATGCAATATGACTCTGCAAAACATGCAGAGTAGCTACCATCTTATGAACATGGGTGTCCCCCCACCCCCGTGGACCTTGTTGTCTTTTGTCTGTGTTACAGGAGCAGAGTCACAATGTCCCTGGCACAGAGAATGGCACCTCTGTGCCTCCTCCACACCAAGTTTACAGCAGTTATGGAGAAAGAGCTAGAGCCCAGTCCACATCAGGAAAGGTACACATATAGGCAGGCGATTAACCAGCTAGTTTTCAAGCAGCACAAGGTTTGAATGTAGTAGTTGAAAAGCTGGACATCATTTTCTATGTTTTAGAATAGGACTGATAGTTTTGTATTAGTTATATATCAGTGATGAATCAGTTGCTGCTTTATGAGTGGCCATCTCTCCTATATATAGCCGAAGACAGCCAGAGAGCAGCTAGCTCTGACGTTAGCGGGTGCACTCAACTCAGAGACTCCTCACACTAGTCGTGACTCTCTGCACTGCTCCAGTGGATACAGTACCCAGACAACAACACCATCCTGTTCTGAAGATACAATACCCTCACAGCATGGTGAGAACACACACAGCCTCACAAAAGCACAAGATTATGTGATTATTTGCAATCTGTTGCCAAGGACAGGTTTATGCTATATGGGTGTTCGTGGTTTTATAACATATGCTTATCTAGATTTTATGATATCTTACCTAATATTCTGTCTTATAATTGAACAATGACCTCACTTTTACTATGGAGAGCAATCTGAATTGCAAAATTATGGTCTAATCTATGGCAAAGATAAATAGCAGCTCATACACATTGTCAAACTGCTGCCTGTATGCCAACCAGGAGTCTTTTGTATACAAGTTAAAAGCACTGTACTGTTCTTTTACAGCAATAAAGAAAGAGCCTCCTCTATATGGTAGGTTTCTGACTAATATTGTATAGACATTTACTAGAATTTTTCATTTTGGTCATCAGCTTATTTAATCAATATTTCAGGAACGAGATGCTTCTGTTCAGGGAAACTATGCCATCCTTTATATAGACACCGCAAAATGTCTGTGTGTTTGTTTCTCTGTTTGTGTTTGCAAGCATGTATGTGTTTCTTATTCATCACTCAACAAGTGCAAGTAGTGGCACACTAAAAGATGTCATAAGATGTATCTCATCCCATATTCAGACGTGAACATTTTGTATCTGATTGAGGTTCTTAGTGAATACATATCAGTTCTCAGGAAGTTTGTACTACTGTTTTTAGACTAATTCCACTGAACATCCCAGAAAACCTCACTATTACAGAGAAGCCTTCACCAGGTCACATTAAACAGTGTCAATATAATTTTCCACAAAAATCAGACCATAATAATAATAGTAGTAATAATAATAATAATAATAATAATAATAATAATAATAGTAGTAGTAATAATAGTCTTGTCCTTTCCTGATGTTTTCTTTTTGCCCTCCATTTCTTAACTATTCTGTTCTCCTTTTCTGTTTGCATTTGTCTTTCTACTTCATTCTCAGACTATGATTATATCTCCCTTCATGGAGGCGACGATACCCCCCGTCCATCTGATTTTGACAAATCCTGCACGATTCCACGCAACAGCGAGCTGAGCCTAAACTACCGTAAACTGTTGCAGAGCAAGAGACCAGCGTCCACCGTGAGCCTGCTGACTGAGCCTGAGTCACTACTGCTGCATCAGCCCCACACAGCCACCATCCGGCGTAAACCATCCAGCAAAGCCAACCTTCGTCGTGGCACCATCAGTGGAGGAATGCCCATCCCCATCTCCACACCACAGGTAATCCCTAAGTGCTAACAATTTAATATTCTCATGATACGTGCTTGCTGAACCTTAAAATCCTTAGTTTTCAAGTTCGTTGATGGTATACTGTTCTGTTTTTGTAGTTGTTTAGTCTGTCTTAGTAGTTTTATGTATATCATTATACTTGTATAATGATTAAATATTTCTGAAAATATTGACTACCATATGAGAATTCGTATGTCAATGGACATGGGCCTCTCTTCATAGGTGCCACTGAAGCCATCTACATCCACAGCAGGTTTGGCTCCAGGCCGTAGTGGCAGTGAGGAGGCAGTGTGCCCACAAGTGCCCCCTCAAACTGCTCGACACCCCAGCTCGGATTTGGCACAAGCTAAACACACACTCTGCACCTCTACCCAAAATATGAGTACAATGCCAACCCCATACTATGCAATGTTCCCTGGGCAGCCACCAGTAGGCATCACAGACCAAATCTACCAAACTAGCAAGCAACAGCAAAGACAGTTCCAGCACCACAACGACAATCATCAACAGTACAACCATAAACAACGACAATATCACCAAGAGTACAACAAACAGGAGCACCCTGTACAATATCAGCAACAGTACAATCAAGCACAACGGGAGCCACAATATCATCAACAGTACATCCAAGCACAACACCAGCACCCACATGAACATCACTACAAGCAACAGTATCAGCAACAGGCACAGCATGTACCAGCTCAGCATCCAGTCCAGCAGCAGCAGCAAAATCAACAAAAAAAACAGCAGTGCCAACTACCTCAACAGAATGCTGCACTACAGTGCTGGTCATCTGCTCCAGCTCCAGACACTGCAAATCTTTCAGATGACACTAATGATTCCAATCAGATGCCAAGTGGTGGCAGTGATATGCTAAGCATGATCCGCAGAGGGGTGAAACTCCGACGCACACTCACTAACGATCGCTCAGCACCTCTCATCACTACCAATTATCTCAAGTGAAGATTATTTTACATGCTTTAGGCTATAACCTTTTGGTTTTTTTTTTTTTTTAATTTGACTTTTTTCTCCATTTTTATAAGCTTCCCATCAGGGTTAGACAGCCTGCTTTTCTACTAAAATGACTTTATTCAGTTACTTCATTATGACTTTGTGGCACTGGTGTGTCCATTTGAATGTCAGCTTTCATATGCTCAATTTTATTATATTCTTATTGTTAGATATGAAAAAATGACAATTTAGAGAAAATAATATTTTAGGTTGGATTTGATTAATTTGTGTACTTTTGTAGAGATTTAACTGAAGACTGACAGCTCCATTGCCTTTACTGCCTGAAGTCGGGTTTATTTAAGTGAACGAGTGGAGTGCACATATGTTGAAAAAGTACCGTGTGGAGAATGTGGCCATTCTTTCATTGCTTGTAATTAATCGCTGTGGCTAAATATACAATCTGCTAGATTTTGAAATCATTTGGAACTGTATGACTTCTATTCACCAAAGTTTTGAAATGTTAGGCTGTTCTAAAACACCTGAGGTTTTTTAGAGAAGGGATGCAATGTGGCAACAAACATTACTGAAACTTTAATGAGTAATTGCTACTTTCTTGTTGGGTGATCAGACTAAGAATAGATACTGAATTCTGGAGTTTTTCTCAACATTTTTATTTAAATAATTGTTAATTATTTTTTCTGTAATTTATCTGAAATGATTTCATTCACTTTTTCTTTATTTTTTTTAAACACCATTCAGGATTGTGACAGAATTCATGACACTTTAAACTGTACACTGCCAACTGTTAGAGGTGATTTTGTCTTTGAGCAATATACTGTACATGTCTGCATATTCTAAAAACAGTCACTATTAGTAATTGTGTAACTTTTTTTAAATGGTCACTGTTGAAATGCCTTGTTTTTCCACTTGGTGAAATTTGCAACTTCTATACTTCTGAAATGAAAAAAGAAATGAGTGTTTGAGAAGCTTGCAGTTTTGAGTAGCTCAAGCCACTCGCTTCCCCTTATGGCACACATGTTGGAATCCTAATCTGCCTTATAGGAGAACAAACTGAGAGTTTGTATTGTTGCAGTTTGCAAAAACATTTGACAGGTTTAGACATGCTATATTATGCTGAATGGATCTTTATCTTAAATAGTCTACCTATATAGTTATGTATTTTTCCTTAATTTGTCCTTGGCATTTGAGATGAAAGCTGTGCCATTTATTGTAAAGAAATGTTTTATGTAGTTTGAACTTTTATCATTTAAAGTGACTGCTTTTTTTAATTTTTTTTTTTATCTCTATCTCGATGCTTTTCTCTAAGAAATAGGTTAAAGAAAGAAGAATTGTTTTTGTTTTTTCCTGGTTAGACTGGTTGCATGGTATTTACACCAATCAGCCATAACATTATGTGCTGTGGTATCTGGCACCAAGACGTCAGTAGTAGATCCTTTAAGCCCTCTAAGTTGCGATGTGAGGCCTCCATGGATCAGACTTGTTTGTCCAGCACATCCCACAGATGCTCGATCAGATTGAGAGCTGGGGAATTTGAAGTCCAAGGCAACACCTTGAACTCTGTCATGTTCCTCAAACCATTCCTGAACAATTTTTACAGTGTGGCAGGGCGCATTATCCTGCTGAAAGAGGCCACTGCCATTAAGGAATACCGTTGCCATGAAGGGGTGTACTTGGTCCGCAGCTGTGTTTGGGTTGGTGGTACGTGTCAAAGTAACATCCACATGAATGCCAGGACCCAAGGTTTCCCAGTGGAACATTGCTCATTGCCTCTGCCGACTTTCCTTCTTCCCATAGTGAAGCCCGGTGCCATCTCTTCCCCTAGGTGTCCACACTTGCCCGTCCACATGATGTAAAAGAAAACGTGATTCATCAGACCAGGCCAGCTTCTTCCATTGCTCCATGGCTGATGCTCACGTGCCCAATGTAGGCGTTGTCGGCGGTGGACAGGGGTCGGCATGGGCAGCTCTGTGGGATCGGACCAGATGGGCTAGCCTTCACTCTCCACGCGCATCGACAAGCCTTGAGCGCCCATGACCCTGTCACCGTTTGACCAGTTATCCTTCCTTGGGCCACTTCTGGTAGGTACTAACTACTGCATACCATGAACAGCCCACAAGACCTGCCATTTTGGAGATGCTCGGAGCCAGCTGTCTAGCCATCACAATTTGGCCCTTGTCAGAGTCGCTCAGATCCTTATGCTTGCCTATTTTCCCTGCTTCCCACATATCAACTTCAAGAACTGACTGTTCACTTGCTGCCTAATATATCCCACCCCTTGACAGGTGCCATTGTAATGAGCTAATGTTATTCATGTCACTTGTCAGTGGTTTTAATGTTATGGCTGATCGGTAAATACTTCTGCTTGTTTAGCTGTCTTGTGTAATAGAGAAAGCTAATGCTGGTCATGGGCTTTTGGACAGCAAGCATATGGCCTTTGTTCTAGCCTTAAATCGTCAACCAACTTTTTGTTAATCTAAGAATTGCATTAATAGGAACATCTTGCGTAGTGCTAAAGCTGTGGAAGAATTCTATCCAAAGAGCACCTACCTAGAGGCCTCAGCCTAATTTGAATTCACTAATACATCACACCTTAAACAGTACGTCAATTATGCTTTGGAGAAAATGTCTAGTTTTTCTTGATACTATATATAAATACAGAACAGAATTATTGTAATAAACGACACCTATGCCTATTTTGTCTAATCCCTAATCCCTACTTTAGTATGGTGGACTTTTTTTGAGAGACACAAAAGTTCATATTCTTATGTTACAACTACTTAGAGGTTCTTATTTCAATTTAGTTTTCTTTGCCTAAACAAGGCAGGTAAATTATTTAAATGATTAAGTTGGAAAGTGGACATGTAACATGTTCTTTATAAGTTCAACTTCAAGTAATTCATATTCATCAAAGTTCTATCTGAGCTTTGATTATGGGTTGACAAGTTTAATGGTCCTCATACATTTTTTTTGTTTGTACATTAACCTTGCTCTACAGAACTTATATAAATAATGATGGTGGTACCTTGAGAAGTTTAATTCTTGGTATCTCTTTGAGCCCTGCAGCTTTCTTCTTGCTAATCACATAACTGAAAACCACACTTGTATCTGTCACTGTTTAGATTGGCTCTATCTGAGCAGGAGAGCTCTTTCTCTGTAAATGTTTAATAAGCATCACAGTGTGTGTTTCATAGTACAGATGTTTTTGCTGCAGTATATGAAAAGATCTGTGGTTAGACTTCCCTGAATGCAAATCGTAATTTTTGGAAACTAGATATCAGGTCTTAAATCAGATGGCTCAAAACTTGGACAATATTCCCCAACTGTGCACAAAGGTCCAAATTTGTCTTAAATTGGCTACAAATTATGCTCTAATGGTGGCTGTTATAGTCATAGTAGAGTCATAGTCTTAAAAAGTAGGTTGTGTCATGCATGTCCTGTATTTCAGGCTAGCATGACCATCTTATTAGTAACACTGTATAGTTACTTAATAAAATAGTAAGTGAATAAAGAAAGTAACATGGAAGATGTGATCAACCTCGGATCTTCATATGTCTGGTAGATTTTTGCTGACACCTAGTCATTTCAAGATTAGTATAGACCTTGTCAAAGTAATGCAGTTAATATTTTGTGTCTTCTGATGTGTGGTGATTTCATATGATGGAACAAATTCTACAGAAGAGGCATTTAGTGTAGTGCAGCGGTACATTACGCATTTAATCTTTTCCAGTAATATTGGTATATTGTCTAACTCATTTAATTTTTGACATGAATGCCTACTAAAAAAGATTATTTGAAAATTAATATAGCCCTGTGTTAGCTGATAATTTTTGAACTGATCGTGAACTGGTGCACACACCCTCACCTTCAGAGGCATTGTGTCTTTCTCCAATAATTTCAGTTCTTGTTAAGAAAAATAAATACTAGACAAGTTTTTCAAAATGGAGCAGAAGCCCCCTGACTCCAGGTATTTGGAAATTTAGGTGAATTCAGAAAACTTGCATTTTAGCCTGGATAACTTTAAAAGGATGCTCTAAGAAGACCCATGAGTATACATCTCTCAAGCCTTCTCTGTTTAATATTTTTCCATCACTTACTGCTATCTTATCCTTGCACTTTTTGAACCTCCTCTCCTATAGCATTATCAGATCCTTCTCCCTTCCTATTCTAATTTGATCATAAGACCAATGTTAAAACATGTAATTACTTTAGTATCTCATATTTCCGGGAGGCTGAGTCTTGTCATTCTTCCACTTCTTTCATTTCTCCTCTCCATCATTTTTTCGATTTTCTCTATTCTCTCCTCCAGTCTTTTCTCTTTACTGCTCATGTTGTTTTTTCTCTCTTATTTTGTGCCTTCATTTTTACAGTCCTGTCCTGGTAGTAAAAACAAGTGTTAAAGACGTGTTATCTACTTTGTCATCAAATAACCCCTTCTCAAGAACACCCATGGTTGCACATAGAGTATCAGTTTCCAAAACTTGCCAATTATGTTATAAAATGATCCCTGGGGTGCCTCTCCCTGCACTCTTGACACTTTGTCTGACTTCTTGGGTGTAAGTTGGGGCCTTAATATATATTCAGTATATTGCACTGCTATTGCACAGTAATGACTCATGTGCTACTCTCACAAGCTAACACAAGGTGGCGTTACCTAAGCTGTAGCTAAACCACACACCTAAAATCTACACTCACTGTCCACTTTAATAGGCAGCCCCATACACCTGCTCATTTATGTAGTTATCCATTAGCCAATCATGGGGCAGCAGCACAATGCATGCAATCATGCAGATACAGGTCAAGAGCTTCAGTTAATTTTCATATCATACATTAGAATGAAGAAAGAATGTGATATCAGTGCCTTTAACCATGGCATGGTTGTCGGTGCCAGATGGGGTGGTTTGAGTATTTCAGAAACTGCTGATCACCTGGGATTTTCACAGAAAAAGTTCTATCTTGGTCTCATCCGTCCACAAAACATTTTTCCAATAGCCTTCTGGCTTGTCCATGTGATCATTAGCAAACTGCAAATGGGCAGCAATGTTCTTTTTGGAGTGCACTGGCTTTCTCCTTGCAACCTTGTCATGCTCACCATTATTGTTTAGTGTTCTCCTGATGGTGGACTCATGAACATTAACATTAACCAATGTGAGAGAGGTCTTTAATTGCTTAGAAGTTACCCTGGTTTCTTTTGTGACCACGCGGACTATTGCACGTCTTGTTCTTGGAGTGATCTTCGTTGGTCAACCACTCCTGGAGACGGTAACAGTGGTCTTTCCTCTATTTGTACACAGTCTGTTTGACTGTGGATTGGCGGACTCCATACTCTTTAGAGGTGGTTTTGTAACCTTTTCCAGCCTTAGAAATCTCCTTTGTTTGTGCCATGATGCACTTCCACAAACATGTTGTGAAGATCAGACTTTGATAGACCTCTGTTCTTTTAATAAAACAGGGTGCTCACTCACACCTGATTGTCATCTCATTGATTGAAAACACCTCACTGAGAGGTTATGTTCTAATTATCATACCACCACCATCTGAAAAAAATCAAACCAGTTTCAATTCTTGCAGTTGTGTTAGTTTTGTTCAATTAAATCCTCCAATTCTTCCCTCTGTGACATTCACTGTAGTAAAACGTCAAAATGGAATACAGTAACTGTGCTAGTTGGTGAAAATATATAGAATGCTTATGCACAGTTTGAAACATCATTTTGCCAGTTTTATATTAATAGCACACACTTTGGACAGCCATTCACTCTGTATTTCTCCAGCTGTCTATCAAATAAAACATTGGCTCATTCCAGAAGCCCTGTGTGGCCCTATGTGCCTCTGTGTAGTAATTTATAGGGGAAAAAATTATAATAAACGTGAGGCACCAAAATAAAAATATGGTCTACTCTGTCTGTGAGCAAGCATGTGACTTGAACACAAAAGAGGTGTGAGTCAGTCTGGAGGATCTGTGTGTGTCAACATGTTTAAGTGTCAGTGTCTCTTTCTGAATATGCCTACTGTACTCTATTTGTCTTGCTGCATTGCATATCTAATTAAGATATTGCTAGTGCAGTACTGTTGGCCTTGTTTCTTTCTCTGTTGTTACTTGATAGGGAACACTCACTGACCCACTTTCAGTAACTGCTTTATCCTGGTCAGATCATGGCCATTGTCCCCTCTGGCTTGTTTATTAGGGCTCTATATATACAGTCCCCTCTGAAAGTATTGGAACAGCAAGACCAATTCTTTTGTTTTGCTATACACTGAAGACATTTGGGTCAAAAAGCTCGAAAGATTAATATGAGATAATAGATCCAAATTTCAGCGTTCTCCCTTCAGTCTCCTCAACTGGGTTAAGGTCTGGTGATTGACTTGACCAGTCTAAAAACCTTCCACTTTTTTCCCCTGATGAAGTCCTTTGTTGCATTGGCAGTGTGTTTTGGGTCATCGTCTTGCTGCATGATAAAGTTCCTCCCAATTAGATTGGATGCATTTCTCTGTAAATTGTCAGACAGAATGTTTCTGTAGACTTCTGTATTCATTCTGCTGCTATCATCAGAGTTACATCAATAAAGATTAGTGAACCCATTCTAAGCAGCCATGCAATCCCAAGTTATGACACTGCCTCCACCGTGCTTTACCGATGAGCTTGTATGGTTTGGATCATGAGCAGATCCTTTCTTTCTTCACACTTTGGCCTTTCCATCACTTTGGTAGAATCTTGGTTCCAGAACTTTTGTGGCTCATCTCTGTATTTGTTTGTGAATTGTGGATCTGATCTTCTGATTACAACTGCTGATGAGTGGTTTGCATCTTGTGGTATGGCCTCTATATTTCTGCTCTCTCTGAGTTTTCATTGAACAGTGGTGTAATAACTTAACCCCTGCCATGTGGAGGTTGTTGGTGATGTCACTGACTGATGTTCTGGGGTTTTTCTTCATAGCTCTCACAATGTTAGCATCATCAACTGCTGTTGTTTTCCTTAGCTGACCTGTTCAGTGTCTAGTTGTTAGTACACCACCAGTTTCTTTCTTTTTCAGGTTTCTTTCTTTTCCAAGTTGTTGTATTGGCTATGCCCAATGCTTGTCCAATGGCTCGGATAGATTTTTCCCATAGACAGCTCTCTGGTCTTCATGTTGGTTTATCCTTTTTAACAACAAATGCAGTCTTCACAGGGGAAACCCAGAGCTCAAACCTAGAGTAGACATTCAGAGTTATTAACCAGTATATTACCACATTAAAGAAGAAGAAGAAGAAAAGAAAGGCACCTACATCTCCCCATCCCCTATGCCCTCCACCCTCTGCCCTGGTCTATCCTCCCATGTAGGGCTCCAGAGGGACACAAGTGGACACACCCCCCAAAAAAAAAAAAAAAAAAGGGTAGGGTCTCTCTTTAGTCGAAAGATCACTAAGCTTCACTGTCCTGTTCAGTTAGGACAATGTTGACTTTTCTAAAGTCAGTGATGGGGTTCCAGGTCTTATGAAAGGATTTTCAGACAGGGTGAAAGGATTACAACCTTAATACATGCTAAAGTTTCCTGGATCCATCTATTATGCATTGGAGGGGAGGCATGCTTCCATTTAAGGAGAATGGCACATCTTGCCAATAGGGTATAAAGGCAGTATTAATCATAGTTGTCGTGCAAGATTTCAAAGGAATTCCAAACAAGACCGTTAAAGGATTAGTGTCTTGATCACAATTAAGGGCTTGCTTAAGAGTGTCCAGTGTATCAGACCAAAAATCTGTTATCGGGGGTAAGTCCAGAACATGTGGAAGTGGTCGGCAGGAGGTTTATACCTCTCACAGGCATCACTTCTGCTCAGGAATATTTTTGCCAGCTTGGCATTGGTGAAGTGAGCTTTGTGAAGTACTTTGCATTGCATTAGGCTGTGTTTTGGCACAAATAGATGAAGAATGGTCCCTGCCTAAAGCAAAACTCCATTGCTCTTCTGAAATGGTAACACCTAGGTCATGTTCTCCAGACTCTTTGAGATATATGTTGGGTTTTGTGTGTATAGAATTAATTAGCTCATAGATAATTGATATAAGCTGCTTTTTAGTAGGGTTCAGAGTGAGAAACTAGTCAATGTGAGATTCGGAGGGGAGGTTTGGGACTTGAGGGAAAGGTTTTTGGACAAAGTGCTTGATCAAAAAGAAGCAAAAAAGGGGGCTGTTGGGTAGATGTGTCTAGCTGATAAGTCTGAGAAAGATAACAAGACACTGGCCTTATACAAGTCATTAATTGTAGTAATTCCACTGCATGACCAAATATGAAATGTAGGATCTGAAAACAAACAAACAAGAAAAAACACTAGATGTCTAAAGACCTCTGATATCTTAAAAGCAAACAGTGACTTCAGAAGTGCTCTTGCAGGTGACTTAGCAAAACATAATCTGCTTTTTTCTAATTTAGATTTTTTTTTTTTTTTTTTTTTTAAAACTAACAGTTTGTTCAACTTTGTCCTGAAATTTGAACAAACTGTTCCAGAATTTCCAATACAGGAGAGAGAAGTGCTGGGATTAAAAATACTGTATACAAAAGATCATCTGTGTATAATGAGAGTATAATTATGCACAGGCCCCAACACCTTTCTTAGGAGGAAAAAAAGATTAATAGAGGAAACAAATGTATTTATTCAGTGTGAGAGATGGATATAATAGCTGTGGAAACCACAACAGTACAACAATTTTTAACCAATTTCTATATCCAAAAATAATCCAAATCTAAATTCATCATACTTGTAGGCTTTAATGTACAGTGGACGTGTGTTCTCATAGCCATTCTTTGCCACTAGGTGCCTCTGTAATATTAGATCTGAAATACATTTCATTCAGTACATGTGGAACAGTATGTAACACACATTCCAATAATTTTACAGCGATACCTGGAAAATTCACTGTAAGTGACATTCTGTAATAATTGAGTACCTCTGTGGGTTATTGAGAACACATGCTTCAGTCATAAAATAGTCAGTCTAGCCACATAATTTGCCTCAGGTTGACCAAGTTCCGAGCTCTTCATGGATTTATGTATACAAATTAGCATTTTATTATGTGATTCAGTTATTGAGTGTAAACCTATCAAACTCTCTGGGGTATAAAGTGCTAGGCAGTGGGTAAGATTCTTTGACAGGAAGCAAAAGGTTGCCGGTTCAAATCTCTGGATCACTGGCAAAGCATTATGACCCTTGATCAAGTTCTTTAACCCTCAACAGTTTATCTATATATGCTTGAGTTGTATTCTGTCAACCTTTGAGTTACTGTGGGTACATGCCTGTAAATTTAAATGGAGTAGTGTAAATCTCTGGCTGTTATTTTAAATTCGTATGGTAAAAACCTAATCCAGAGTCAGAACCCATACTCTAGGAGGATGCATTTGAGTCCAGCGATAGCAAACCATCTGGACTAAGTCACTGCCTCTGCCATAACCCCCCCCCCACTCCCCCCAGTATTTTCCAACAGACTGGTATTACCTTTCAGAGAGAGGGAGGGACTTAGTGAGCTTGTGTTTGTGTGGAAAAAGAGAGCAACAGAGTGCACGTGTGTGTGTGTGTGTGTGTGTGTGTGTGTGAGAGAGAGAGAGTGTGATACTGTGTGTTTCTGTGTGTGTCCACAACAGCACCTCACCATTGACCTTTTGTTCTGTACTTGCGTCAGCTGTGTGAGGGGAGTGAAAGCGCGCGAAGCCACCAGCCAATGGCAGAGAATTCCATAATGGGGTGTACTTCTGACAAAGGGAGGGCCTGTTCCTGACAGAATTGGAATGGTGCCAGTTGCGCATTCTTCAGAGAATCTCCTTCAAAGGAAAAAAGTGAGAGGGAATTTAGAAATTCCTGTTTTTATTTTATTTTTTTTATGATGTGTATAATGATAGATAGACAAATACAGTCGGGTCCATAAGTATTCAGACAATGACACAAAAACGCAACACTAATTTTGCCTCCGTAAACCACCACAATGGATTTGAAACGAAGCAATGATGTGATTAAAAGTGTAGAATTTCAGCTTTAATTCAAGGGGTTTAACAAAAATAGTGCATTAACCATCGAGGAATTGAAGCCATTTTCACAGGCTCAAAATTATTTGGACAAACATAATTATAAATACTAGGATTATTTTAATACTTGGATGCAAATCCTTTGCAGTCACTGACTGCCTGAAGTCTGGAACCCATGGACATCACTAAATGCTGAGCTTCTCCCTTGAGATGCTTTGCCAGGCCTTTACTGTAACCACCTTCAGTTGCTGCTTGTTTGTGGGTCTTTCTGCCTTCAGTTTTGTTTTCAGTAAGTGAAAAGCATGTTCAGTTGGGTTGAGGTCAGGTAGACTGACTCGGCCATTTAAGAAAATTCCACTTCTTTGCCTTAAGAAGCTCTTGGGTTGCTTCCGTGGTATGTTTTGGGTCATTATACTTCAGTAATATGAAGTGCTGCCCTATCAGTTCTGCAGTGTTTGACTGAATCTGAGCAGAAAGTATAGTTTATATGCTTCAGAATTCATCCTGCTACTTCTATCAGCAGTCACATCATCAATAAACACCAGTGACCAAGTTCCATTGGCAGCCATACATGCCAAATTACTTTTGCCTGTGAAAAAGGGACCATATACAAAATGGCTGTAATTCCTAAACAGTTAATGCAATATTTTTGTTAAACTCCCTGAATTAAAGCTGAAAGTCTACACCTCAAAAATTACAAAAAATTGTGTCACTGTCCAAATACTTATGGACCCAACTGTATATCCACTTCATATTTACCCACATAATGTCATAAAAAAAAGTACATTATGTGGCCAAAAGCATGCGGCCACCTGTCAATGACACCCATATGTGGGCCTTCCCCAAACTGTTCCCACAAAGTTGGAAGCACACAATTTTGTAGGATGACTTTGTATGCTGTAGTATTAGTATTAATTTCCCTTCACTGGAACTAAGGGGCCCAAACATGTTCCCATATGACAATGCTCCATGCACAAACCGCGGTTCATGAAGACATGGTTTGCCAAGGTTGGACTGGTAGAACTCGAGTGGCCTGCACAGAGTCCTGACCTCAATCCCACTGAGCACCTTTGGGAAGAACTAGAATGCCAAATGCACCCCAGGCCTTCACACCCAGCATCAGTGCCTGACCACATTAATGCAAATCTCCACAGACAAAATCTAGTGGAAAGCCTTATCACAGGCAGCATTATTAAACAACACTTCAATGGAAAATGCTATAGAGCCATAGCAAAGACCTTAAACATACCTGTCTGTACACTTGGTTCAATAATATGCAGACTAATGATAAGGGAGGTAAGAGAAAACAGCACTCACTTGAAAAGAGTTGCAGAATGTCCTGAAAACAGCAGTTACACAGAGAACAATAAGCAACAAACTGCACTGCAATCATCTCTGTTCCTACACCCCATGCAAAACTTCTCTGCTAAAAAAAGAAGCACTTATGCTCATGTCCATTTTATTAGGAACACCTGTACACACATATGCAATGGTTGCAAACACTGAGTGAGCAACAGTTCTGTGGGTGGAAAAGCCTTGTTGATAAGAGAGGTAAGAGGAAAATGGCCATCAGAGGATTGGCTCGAGCTGGCAGGAAGGATATAGTAACTCATATAATCACTATGTACAACCATTGTGAGTCGAAAAGCGTCTCAGCATGCACAAAACATCGAGCCAGTTTGGGTGAGCTTGTGCTAATGATAGCCTCAGATTTCTGTTCTTGGCTGACAGGCGTCTGAGGCTATCATTAGCACAAGCTCACCCAAACTGGACAGTTGAAAATTAGAAAAAGAAAAAAAAAAATCAAGTTTTTTTTTTTTTTTTAAACTGATCCATAATGCTGTGTATAAAAATGATCAAGCCTTGCCAGTGAGAGCATGTTGTCTCTCGATTGAGCCCACCTGTATTGTCTCTGACTTTTATGAAAATTTCTTCAGATACAACACAAATCATGTTTTTCCATTATCTCACTCGGAGACTTTTGGGAACCAGCACAAGGTTCTATATGATTTCTAGCCTTGCTGTCAATAGCACAGTTACAATAGCAAACCTCCACCCAAAATGAATGATTTATTGCAGGTACCAATGACAGTGTGTAAGTGTTTAAAAAGAGGATTTTCTGCACCCTCACAATTGGAACACACATAAATTAAAACTCATTTCTCACAGCAAGCTCTCACTTTGAAAATCTTTAAAAGTCTTCACTTTTTAACACTTATTTCACATCATAGGATTGTGAAATAAAACACTGGGGAAAAAAAGAAGAGAAACTTTGCCACTCAGTAAAGTGTTGTGAGTTAAAATGACAAGCCCCTTCCACTCACTAGTCCAATCAGACAAGTTATTTGTGTACTCCTTGCATAAAATTACATAAAACCTTTTCTCTATAGTCCCCAGTTATGTTTAGTGTTGCTGCAATTAACTCCACTCATGGGTGAAAATAATGGGTGAGAATCATTCTTATTAGAAAAGTGCAAAACCATTTTATTTTTGGCATCATTAACATACGTTGGTGAGCTTACTTAATTTTCATTAAGCAGTAAATCTTAAAAAAAATCTTTAAAAAGCTTTGCATACATGCATGAAGCCGACGCTACACTGATGGGAAACCCAGCACTGGCTTGTCTTAATCCAGTGAGGTTAGGTTCTGACCCAATATGCAACTTATCTGTAAAAATGACAACACTGCTGTGCTGTAGACATTAATCAAGATAAAGTTACAGAGGACATGTTTAACTAGCTAGAATTAATGTTAATAGTTACAGTATATACAGTCAGGTCCATAAGTATTTGGACAGTGAAGTAATGGTCCCACTTCACTAATAAACACTGGTGACCCATTTCCACTGGCATCCATACATGCCAATGCCATAACACTGCCTCCACCATGTTTGACAGATGATGTGGTGTGCTTTGCGTCATGAGCCCTACCTTTCCTTCTCCATACTCTTCTCTTCCCATTATTCTGGCACAAGTTAATCTTAGTTTCATCTGTCCAAAGAATCTTGTTCCAGAACTGGGCAGGCTTTTTTAGATGTTTTCTAGCAAAGTTTAATCCAGCCTTTCTGTTTTTGAGTGTTACCAGCGGTTTGCATCTTGAGGTAAACCCTCTGTATTTACATTCATGAAGGCATCTCTTAATTGTAGACTTTAACAATGATATGCCTACCACATCGAGACTGTTGACGTGACTTGGCTAGATGTTGTGAAGGGGTTTTTCTTCACCAAGGAAAGAATTCTGTGATCATCCACTTTAGTTGTCTTCTGTAGTCTTCCAGGCCTTTTGGTGTTGCTGAGCTCACCAGTGCTTTCTTTCTTTTTGAGAATGTACCAAATTGGTGATTTGGCCACCCTAAAGTTTCTGCTATCTCTCTAGGTCTGTTTTGTTTTTTCAGCCTAATGATGGCCTCCTTCACTTGCACTCG
Source organism: Pangasius sanitwongsei (assembly GCA_037576675.1). NCBI lineage: Eukaryota > Metazoa > Chordata > Actinopteri > Siluriformes > Pangasiidae > Pangasius > Pangasius sanitwongsei. The sequence goes on along the minus strand of CM075004.1, from coordinate 5,226,247 downwards.
ACACCTCTTTGGACTGCATATTCCCATGAACAGTTACAAAATACAAATTTAACAGACCTTTTATTTTCTTAATTTGTCATGAAATAGTGAGTGACAGGCCACACCTTGCCATGAAACCGCTTATCAATTGTCCAATTACTTTTGAGCCTGTGAAAATGGAGGGACTATATAAAAAAGGCTGCAATTCCTGAACAGTTAATGCAATATTTTTGTTAATTAATGAATGCAACTTGAATTAAAGCTGAAAATCTACACTTCATTCACATCTTGATTGCTTTATTTCAAATCAAATGTGGTGGTGTACAAAGGCAAAGTTATGTAACTTGTGTCGCTGTCCAAATACTTATGGACCTGACTGGAGTTCCCCAAAATTAGGAAGCTTAATGTTGAGTGTAACTATAATTGTGTAAGAATTTAATCTAAACTTTTAAATGTTCTCAAAAAAATACTAATTTGTCATATTTATTACAAAGAGCATCCAATAGCATTAGCTATCATACTTTCTTGTCAGCAAGCTAACATGGGCTGTCAAACCAAACACTTCTTGATTTAGTTTGGTTTCAGGATTCAAACTTAAAATCTCTGGATGTTAGAATGAATGTGTTTCTGTTGGGCTACTCAGGAGCATGCAAAAACCTACAGCTGAATCAGATCTTTTCTGTTTGCAGCTATGTCTTGACTGGCACAGTGGACCATTCCAGAAAATTAATCTTGCCACGTGCCTGTTTCCTTTAAGTCTGCATCCCTGACCCAGCATACAGGGTTACCCATTATAAACCCAATCTGGAACACATCGCCCCATTCACCTGACCTAACAAGCTAAACGTAGCTATTGAGTTGTAAAAATAACTTTTTTAGTGTATCTTATTGTGTCCTACTACATTTCCTACTGCCAAGCAACACTCTTTAGAACACTGACTTTAGATTAACACTGCAGTGGCATGTCAACTCCTGACTTTTGAAGTAAATGTGCTAATTTAACAAATTCAAAGATGTTCCACTGAAAAAACATATGACAATTAAAATAATTAAAAAATAGATTTACTGTGTTTCAAAATATAAATATTCAAATGTATATATAAATAGTCAGTTTTGTTAAGCTTATGCCACATTAACTTTGCCAGATTCATTCATTTTTCAGTTTTCAGTCATTACAATTTCTGAAATAATGAGACCTCTTTGGTGAATTGCTAAATTACTCCAAGATTAAACATAGTCAGGTAATAGTCAAGTAACCCTCAAAATCTGCACTTAGACTACCTAGAGTAAGAGCTGAACTAACAATGTATAGCGTGAATATACTGTAATTTGGTTACAATGGCTTTAAAGTCTTGTCACTTCCTTGGCTGAAGCCAGTGTTTGAACCAAAGCATGTGCTAAGTGTGTTTACAATGAAGAACACACAAGACTGTGCTTGCAATTTCTTAAAAAAGCCAAGGGTGGTTGACTGTCACCACCTTATGTGGGTGCAAGCTCTAAACTGTCACTATGCTCCAAGACATACACACACTCGTGCCACTTCTTGTTCCCTCCCTCTGTTGTCGAGTGGTCTGACAACACAACCACCCCTTTCATGTGAAGGATTACATTTAACACAGGAATTGAAGTTAGAAGTCTATTGCGCCGTTCTTTCAGTTAAAGATTTTTTTCAAAATCACCTGGTCTTATTCCAGTCCAGTTTCAGTGAGTCTGTGCCCATGATAGCCTCAGACTTCTGTTCTTGGCTAACAGGACTGGAACCTGATGTGGTCTTCAGTTCAATTTAATTGAATTTAATTTTTATTTGTATATCGCATTTAACAACAGATATTGTCAAAAGCAGCTTTACAGAAATCACTTAAGTACATTAAAATTTTTCTTCTGCTGTTGTAGCCTATCCACCTCAAGGTTTGATGTGTTGTGCATTCTGAAATGCTTTTCTGCTCACCATGGTTGTAAAGAGTGCTTATTTGAGTTAGTACTATAGACTTCCTGTCAATTCAAAACTCCTCTGATCTCTCTCATCAACAAGATGTTTCAAGACCCTCTGCACACAGGATCTCTCTTTTTTTTTTTTTTGGCACCATTCTGTGTAAACTCTAGAGACTGTTGTCTGTGAAATTCCCAGAGATCAGCAGAACCAGCTTATCTGGCACCAACAACCATGTCACAATTAAAATCACAGAGATCTCACTTTTTCCTCATTCTGCCTCATTTTTCCTGTATCGGCATGATTTTATGCATTGTGCTGCTGCCACATGAATTTGAGTTTGCTGCATTGTATTTACAATGTTATCGAAGCAGACCATAGTCCACGACAGGGGATGTTCCAGCTAAATAGTTCATAAAGCAGGAATTCAAAACCAGATTGTCGCTTATAAAACCTAGCTTTAATGAGGTCATGCAGCAGAAACAAGGAGCCTAGTAGAAAAAAACAAGCTGACAAACTGCATCGTGTTAGACACTTTCAGTCTAAACAACCAGTGTTGGTTTGGTACCACAGGGGAGGGGAAGGCATTAAGTGGTCACCAGGCAGCATTGTAAAAGTACAATGGGTACTCTTACATATTTGGCTAAAGTGTTTGGAAAATTTTACAAGATACATGTAAATCAACTTCTCAGTGCGGAAAGGTACACCAGTGTGGACATGTTTTCTTATTCTGATGTAATTGGTAATGATTTGTTTACAAATGTATGACATGCCAGTGTCTCAGGATCTCAACATTGTGATGTACTTGACCATACTCTGGTTGAGCAACAGCCAGAGTTAAACGCTCTTGTTCCAGTGGCGTTACCTCAACAGTTTGGTGGAAGACCTGAGGTAACCAGATTGGGAACCGGGCTCTGGCAAAGAATGGCACTGCTGGGTGTTTAAATTTAAGATGGGCAATCATCAACAGAGTTTGAGAGCTGCTGGATGCCCTAAAGTTATCATCAACAAAGGTAAACCTGGAGATACCAAAAGCAAGAATCTCAAAAAATCCAAAATGGGGACAGGTCCACTATTTGCCAAATCCACCTGAAGGACTGAGTACAGAGAACATAGAGGGCAAGTGAAAGATAATAGTAATGGAAATGATGAAAAAGGAACCTGATTTGTGTTTTGTGGATGATTTAATGACAACTACATTCTCTTAGCACTAAAAGGAAATTGTGAACAACAAACCACTCATATATGAACTTCTTGCCAGATGACCAGGACCGTTTACAGAGAGAAAGGTTATTATGATGTTGCTGAAAACTAGACATACTCTTAATTTGTATATGTTATTTCACAATGTTGCCCCCTTTTTCCAGATCAGTGATGAATTGAGGAGGAGTGTCATCACAGACCTTTTGGAGTCATTCCTAGAAGTACTTGACAGTCTGGTCCCAAGACTCCTGGAGTTGTATACCTAAAGCAGCAGTTATATCAGGGAGGAGGCCAGAACTGAAAAGCATTTTACAGTGTCTTGAGAAAGATACTAGGTACTAGGTAAGTAGGTTACTATCCTGTAGTGAAAACACAATTGTAATCTGGCCTTTTGTTGTGCAAATCTCTACTGATAAAATTTTCTCTGCAATTTTGTCCAATTTTATAGGACACCACCCATAAGAGAAGAACTGCTGCTTTGCTTGGCCTGCCATACTACTGGTCTGAGGATCCATAAGGCACCATAAGGATGTGTGATGTAAGAAAAATATATTAATGTCTTCAATTATCTCTTTATCAGTCTGTCAGGTTACTTAGTGTGCCTTTTATGAAAAGAAAATGATGGTTCATATAAAAGTACACTGTCCAGAAGAACATTTAAGAAGAAAAATCCTACATCATCTGTGCTCTTTGCTTAAAGGCTTGAGCACTGCTGATGAATTTTTGTCCTAAACATGCTCAAACATTACTCAGGACTCCTGGAAAATCTCAAACATTGCACACACAGTCTGCCAGTCTGTGCCTCTAGCTGTCTATGTAGCTAGCTATCTGTCAACTGTCATTTTCTCCTCTGCCCATCTTTGCTTTAAAAACAACCCTGAAAAAATTACTGTCTCATTATGTGTTTAATTTTGAAGGCCCATGGTGAAAATCTGCATGATGTACTGAAGAGTTGCAGGTTGGTCTGCTGATTGGTTATGAGGGTGTTCTGCAGACTGCATTTCCACACAAGGTCTTCAATGTGGCAGTTGTGGTAGAGGAGGCTGTTGTCCTACACAATCTCCAGGATGTTACAAACGGTTTTGCTATGTTAATGGGTGTCATCTACTGCCTGAATCTTGAGTATCCACCAAAGCTGAAGTATACATTTGAATTTTTCCAGAGAGTAGCCATGAACATTAAACCAGACCATGGTTCAGTATGGATATATGGATTGAGAATAAGCTTCTGAGGTACAGAGTGTAGTAAAAAACAGCCAGAAACACTAGAATTATGTAACCATTGACATTAGGTAACCATGGACAATCAACTGTCGTTTTCCACTCACATCGCTCATCTGACACACTCATCTTGATTTCTCCTTTACAACATCAGAAGGATTCATCCATTTCTATCCACACAGGCCACTCAGGCAGTTGTTCAGTCCCTTGTCATTTCGAGACTGACCTCTGTAACTGATCCAGAACGCAGCTGCATGACTTGTTTTCAACCTTCCTAAGTTCCCCCACACCACCCCATTGCTATGCTCCCTCCACTGGCTTCCTGTAGCTGCTCACATCAGATTTAAAACACTGATGCTTGCCTACAAAGCCAAAAATGGACCAGCACCCACTTACCTCAAGGCACTTATCACACCCCGCACTTCTGGACTGGTCCCACCAGTTCACAGGGTACAAGAAAGGCATGCATCAAGACTCTTCTATGTTCTGGCACCTAGGTGGTAGAATGAACTTCCACTAGATGTCCAAACAGCTGAGTCACTGGCAGTCTTCATACGACGTCTAAAGAACTACCTCTTCTGGAAGTACTGAAATTAACACTTAAAAATAATAATAATAATAATAATAATAATAATAATTATTGTGTTGTCTGTGTGCTTTTCTTATTATATTACCTCCCCAACAGAGTTTTTTGACTGATGGCATTCTTAGTCCATGACCTAGTGAACCATAGGGGGATGTATCAGGATGTATTTATTGATAGAGACTTCAAAGCACTTCAATTCAATTTAATTTTATTTATATAGCACTTTTATCAATGCACATTGTCACAAAGCAGCTTTATAGAAATAAATACATTCAGGATATAAATTGTAAATGTATGAATTTATCCATATTGAGCAAGCCAGAGGTGAGGGTGGCAAGGAAACACTCCCTGAGACAATATAAGGAAGAAACCTTGAGAGGAACCACACTCAAAAGGGAACCTATCCTCATCTGGGTGACAACTGATGTGCACTGATAGAGACCTGAGTGCAAAACCACAGCAATCACAGTCCCAAGCCATCACAGTACAACTGCCCATATGAACCGCAGTCCAAAGCCATCTCCACAGTCCCCAAGCGGCAGCATCCCCAGCAATCCCAACAATCTTCAGGCCGTCCATGTGGGGCCACCCCCAGCAGCTCCAAGCGATCTCCAACCGATGACAAAGTTGCTCTGTACACTGTCACTTTTGTAAGTTGCTCTGGATAAGGGCGTCTGCCAAATACCATAAATGTAAATGTAAATGTAAATGTAGACTTACCAAAAAATAGCTTTGGGGCAACTTAAAACAGCTTTGGGGCAATTCTTTCATATTGTATCTTTTTGGAGGCATTGGACATATGTTTTATTTGTTATATCTTGTTTTGTATCTTGTGTCTTAGTTTTGTATGTATTGAAATTATTCTTCATGTTCTGTGTACACATGCTGAGATGCTAACATATGAAGGAAGCTACACTACTCAGAAAAATTAAATAACTAAATTCACACAAAAGTTGAAAGGCATCTTCAGGCCAATGTTATGAAGAGGTGTACAAAGTTTGGGGTATGAATGGTGATATGAAGTTAAGATGAAATAGGTGTTTCTCAGGAACTGAAAGTCCTATTGAGCTGTATACCTTGAAGTACACTATTGGTGTACTTCATTTTTCTGCTTAATCTGTAATTGGATGTTAATTACCATTGGGTTACTTCAAAAATACTTCAGCCTTTACCTAACCACCTTTCATACAATTTAATATTGAGCAATCTTCACCAAACTTGATTGGTGTATGTTCATCTATGGACTCTTCTATGTAACTTGGCAAGAATTGGCCAAGGTGAAGGTGCTTGAACCTCCATGATTACCGCTTGTGGCTATATTTCTTATTTAACTTTGTAAGATTTTTTTTTCTCCCATTTCACTTGTTCTAATATTTAACATACAAAATGTGCACATGCTTACACATATTCACACAGCCTTGTTGTGGATTGCATTTTATTTTTTTTTTATAAGGAATTGGTTATTTCTATCAACCAGTATAGTGATTCTGGTGTTTTGTTTAACTATGAAAGTGTACCATAAATCTTGAGTAAAAATCCTTGAATAAAAAAAATCCAAATCACACCTAAACAGTATTTTGATTGGACAATAATTTTTAATTAATTTTTTTATATTAAATGAATGACTTACTTTAAGGCAAACACATGTTCAATATTGATTTAGAACAAAGAAAGGTGTTGATTGTTGCAACTAAAATAAGTCAAAACATTAAATAATGTTTAGTCATCTTCACCGGAATTTAGTTTGTTCAACCTAAATAACAATTAAAACTCAGTGTATACACTGAATAATGGCTATTAATTTGTTTTCTTAAATTGCATTTCTTAGTTATAACAACAAAGAAATGATACAGTAAGCTTCACATCTGAAAGTAACAAACTGAAATAATGAACAAATTCACAATGATGTAACTTATAATTTCAAGAGGACAAAAAAGATCATGCACAGTGACTCAAAGGGCAAACAGAATGGTTGATTAAGCTGAAGGCAGATAAATATGATTTGGAGATCTCCCACCGTTTAAGGAGAGGCTGGAGAACGTTGTACAAGACTTGGAACAGTTGCATTACTATGAATTGAATTGGCCTAGTTTCTTAAGGAAAAAGGAATGGATGTTGTTAATAATTCAGTGGTTTATATAATTAGCATCACAAATGACTCAATAAGAGGATCAGTAGTCTGTAAAAAGGCCTGTTAATTCAAATCCACAATAAATAGTTTTTAGTAGTGTAGCTATTTTAATTAATATAAAATTTTTAGTGAATTGGTAGAACACTGGTAAAGATGATGACCTTTTACAAACTTGCCAAATACAGTATAACTATAGAACTGTAATTTAGAAAGAGGTTTTACATAAAATAAACACATTCATACAGTGATTTGAACTGTTGTTCATGCCAGGAGCTGTTGGTTCTTGAATTCAACTATAGCTTGAGGTTTACCTATAGCTTTCATATTTATGAAAATGCAGAGAAACAGAGCTGTGTGTGCATATGACAGAGAATGCAAGTGAATGATTCTCTTTAGCTGTAATGTGTAGGCTCCTATTCTGAGTGTGTAGGCTGCCAAACAATTACATTTTCTCTCTTTTATATCACTGATGTAGTTTTCTCAGGCCCACGGATGTTCCCTTTTGCTTCTACACTGCAAATTTGCCAGATTGACAGATATAGAATGCTAGTGCTAAGTTCTTTGTGGGTGAATGGAGGTAGTCAGAAACATATTAGATTATCAAGTCACCAAGTTTCTGCTTCAGATTAAAACATTGTGCAGGTGGACAGTGGGATGAAAATAACAGGTCTGCAATATTGATGTGCGCCAAGGTTTATTGTTATCAACAGCCTTATGTGTGAAATTGTGAGATGCATTTCCTGCAGTGGGACTAGGCTTAATTAATTAAAACACTGACTGAAAGGCAAAAAAAATCTTATTTTCAGTAAGCTAATCACAACTTTATCATAACTGGGGTGTTTTTGCTATTTGCCATGATTTTCAATATCTTGTGGCTTGAAGTATCTTGTATATTGTGCTCTGATTATACCACTGGACCTAATGTCAGAGACAAGATGATTGTGAGCAGTCCTTCCTCATGCTTTGTGATGGTTATGTGGAGAGCAGTGTGGCAAAGATGAAAGATGGCGCACTTGAATGGGTGCACCGTGTGTGTGTTCTAGGCAGCTTTGGTGTGTGTTGGGGGGTGGTTGTTCCTTTTACAGATGTTGTTCCTTTTTCTCAGATGCCATAAACATTCCTTATGAATGTCAGGAAAAGAACACCAATTCCATGAGGCCTCAGTAGCCTACTTAGCTTCTCACTATAGCAAGCTCTTTGCATATGACTAACATACTGTATGACTAACCAATTCCATGACTCCAACCTTGAGCTTTGATTTCCCTAAAAAATAAATAAATAAATAAATAAAAGCTAAACCCATATCTGGACTTACTTTCATTTGGTGAAGTCTTTAAGTACAACTTTTTCAACATATACAACAGATAAAACTGTCGCATTCTGATTTTTGATAAATGGCCCAAGACTATTACACATTGTGGACATTTTATCTATACTGTACAAAAGCAAATAACAAAAATTGTACTTAAGGAGTAGGCCGGACATGATTTGATTACTTAGTAAATTTTAATGTCAGGCAGTTTGAGACAGGTGCAAAAAACAAAAAAAAAAAACATCATCATGACACCAAAGATCAGAACTTTATTTGCTTATGATTGGCCCTAAATAAATTATATTATTTCCTCATTTTCTTTGTTGGGGAACTCAGTGCAACATACCACAAAGTGTAAACCACAGAAAAACAGGAAGAAGAAGAATTAAGCTAACAGGAAATAGACACCATAACATACTTGAGAAAACTGCAATGAAAATGTAATGTGTGTACATATAGAAGTTTAGAAGTGTATTAATTTACGTAAATTAATATATATAAATGCATATGAATGTATTGTTTGCATGTAAGTAATGTATACAATAAAAGCTTAATGTGTCTATTTTTTAGTGCACTAATGTATCTTTAAGCACAATTGCAATAATACAAAACAGCAGTGTTTCCCTACCTCATCCTTAGACCCCAACATAGAGTCCACCATTTTACTGTTGCCCAACCACCTGTGCCAATCCATCAAAAACACTGGTTGCATTGTCCTTTGAGAGGTGTGAGGGTGGGGGCAGTGAAAGGTTAAGAACCAATTTGGGTTATAAACTCTGGCCTTTACTTTTTAATATTTACTTCAAAAGCAGCAGGAGGCTTAGCATTTACTTTTATATTGTAATATTACATTAGGTGTTAGTATTATTCTTAAAATCATATTTTTTTAATTCCACATTAGATAGGTTTTTTTCTGTTGTAATTTTGAAATTTACATGTTTTGTTTATTCTGACATATCTGCTGGTAAATTAAAAGACATTGCAATGTACTGTAGATACTGAAAGACTGAACTCCATTATAAGGAATGATACTAGCCCATTTACCCATCTTTTAATGGCTACTTCCAGCATGATAATGCACCATGTCACAAAGCAAAAGTCATTTCAAACTTCTTTTCACATCAATCTACATTCTATACCTCATAATGACAATGCAAAAAACATAAAACATAAATTTTAAATATCACATTGACATAAGCATTCAGTCCCTTTACTATGACACTTTAGCTCAGAATTTTACTCAAGTGCCTCCCATATCTCTGGATCATCTTTGAGACATTTCTACACTTTGATTGGAGTCTACCTGTGGAAATTCAATTGAATGGACATGCTTTGGAAAGGCACAAACATTTGTATATAAGGTCTAACAGCTGAAAATGCATATCAGAACAAAAACCAAACCATGAGGTCAAAAGAACTGCCTGAAAAGCTCAGAGATAGGATTGTGTTGAGGCACAGATCTAGGGAAGGCTACTAAAAAGATTCAGTTGCATTGAAGGTTCCCAAGAGCACAGTGGCCTTAATAATTCTTAAATAGAAGAAGTTTGAAACAATCAGGACTCTTCCTAGAGCTGGCCACCCAGCCAAACTGAGCAATCGAGAGAGAGAGGCCTTGGTAAGAGAGGTGACCAAGAACCAAATGGTCACTCTGATTGAGCTCCAGATATCATATGTGGAGATGGGAGAAACTTTAAGAAGGTCTACCATCACTGCAACACACTGCAACCGATCTGGGCTTTATGGCACAGTGGCCAGACGAAAGCCTCTCCTCCGTGCAATGAAGGGGTCTGAATACTTTATACAGTCAGGTCCAGAAGTATTTGGACAATGACAGAGTTTTTGTGATTTTGCCTTTATACACCACCACAATGGAT
>CM075004.1:5139542-5177714 GCA_037576675.1 Pangasius sanitwongsei | reverse complement strand
TGGAACCTCTTAAAATAAAACTGAAAGTCTACACTTCGATCACATCTTGATTGTTTTATTTCAAATCCATTGTGGTGTTGTATAAAGGCAAAAATCACAAAAAACTCCGTCATTGTCCAAATACTTCCGCACCTAACTGTATGTTACCAAAAGTTTACATGGCACAGTTGTAGGACTGATGTACTCGCTGGTCCACTCATATGATAGAAAAATTATGTTGACTGTGTACAATTATTTGCCATTTTAAAAGCCAGCAAAGACTGTCAAAATATAGGTAGAATCTTTCCCAAGAAAAACACATGCATACCAATACCCTAGCACCAATAACATTTTTTTCAGATGCATTTTAATCAACTCTTCCCTTGACTTTTTTTTTAACTTCATATGGAATGTTCTTAATCAGGTCAAATTAAAATTTAATAAATTATTTGTTACTTTAAGCCTTCATAGTGAACAAGCTAACTAGTAAGTAAGTCAGGAAATTCAAAAAGAGACCATAAAAACAAGAAGGACATGTTAAAATCAATACTGGATTGCAGGGAATATTTTACAATTATTTAACATTCTTTCATGAGGAACTACTTTTTGTGCAATTATGTGATCAAGTATAGTTCATCTCCTGTTTTATCTTTGAGCTCAAGTTAGGCCTGAATTAAATTGCCATCATTATTCTAATCCTGACTGCTGAGATTTAACAGGAAATTTGTCCAGTATCAGAAAAGGCCAAAAAAGGTGCAATTTTTTCTTTTCTTTTTTTTGATTAAGTAATCACACAAGACTCAAATCTACTGTTAACTCATTTATGACATTTTAAAAATTTTAGTACATAAAGCACACCTTCCCTGATACACATTAAATATGTTTATATTGAAATATTTGTGATATGCTTTGTGAGTCCGGTGCTAATTTGTTGATCTTTTTGTTATTCCTGTTAGAAGTTAGTGGTTGTCTGTCATGTTGACGTCACTGGGGTCATTGTTAATACAGTCACAATGCCGCTTGATGGGAGAAAATCTTTCAGCGATCACAAACATGAGTGATAATGTTCAGGTTTTGCTGTTAGCTTTTGAAAACAAAAGAGCAAGAGCTTCTTTTCCTTACCATTTTCAGTGACCTTCAATGTCATACTAATGTGAAATCCAGTGTAGTGGAGTAGTGAAGGTAAAAAGTTGCACTCAAAGTTCTAGTAGGCAAGTTAAACGACAAAGTTGTGTTGAGCAACACTGAGACTCTGCTCGGCTAGAAATGAAAATCAACTGGAATCTTATCTGTACAGTGTGCAGATGAGGTGGTCAGAGCCCTGGACAGACTAGGGTTAGGGTTAGTAAGTAAGAGCTAAATCCCACTTGCACTACTATCAGCAGCTCAAACGCATTGTCGATAACGTAGTAAAGGAAACCATTAACCAAAGTGAAAATAGACCAATATGTAGATGAAAGACATTATAATAATAATAATAAAAAAAGTCAACTCAGAATTTCATTATAAAATAAATCTTGGATGCCACTGAAAATCATTTGTTAATTATGCTGCAGTCAACTAAAGATCATAACTCAATTTCCAGGCTTAGACAAGGAAAACTCAAAGAAGACACTCCCTCAACTCGGAATTCCCACTCAGGAACTCAGGAAGTGGCTTCATACACGAGAAATTTGTTAAATCTGAATGTTAATAGCTTACTAATATTACTTTTATTAAATCCATGTAAAGTAAACAATAGCTCTGGATTGCATTCAGTGACATTAGTTAATTTAACTAGCAATACTTGCTGTACTACATGTATTTTTCAATTTAATGTTCAATTCAATTTTATTCATTTGTGTGTCACTGTCATAATGAACCCTAGAGGTCTCCAGTTACTTGTGAAGTCCAGTTAGTTGGTTTCTTCATTAAAGTGAAAGCCTCGATGAGGTACCCGTGTGTGTCCAATGGAGAGGCCATATGTCAAGGAAGTGTTCTTTGTGGCCAAATACACAAACACACAAACAGCTAGACATTCTCTCTTTCAGCTAATACAGGTGTCACACAATTGTTCATACTGGTTCAGAGACATAGCTAGGAAGCTTTTCCCAACTCAATCTTCTTCTGTATGGCTTTTGCTGAGTGGTATATTAAAGAATCGATGAGTCCAGCAACTAGAAGGAGAGAAAAAGGAATAATATAATTTACAGTTACCGCATAAATGTTAGGTACAAACAGTCATGTGTCACCTACCTGTGAAAACGCCACCTATAATAGCACATACTCCTGTTAGAAAGTGAGCGAATGACCTGGGAGGACAAACAACTGTCAGTCATTGTGCTCTCTTGTACACGCATATGCAAATTACATAATAACACTAGTCTGTGTTATTGTTTCCTCTCTTTGGACGATTACTGCAAATTTCATTTATAATAAAAATATGAAATATGGTCACATAAATTGTTAAAGCTATGTTTTGCAACACAGTAATAAACCCTGAAAAAAAAAAATCAAGATTCAGGCACACGGTATTCCTGCATGAGCATGAAATGTGAAAACATACCGCTGCTTCTCTGTGAATTTGACCATCATGGGTGAGAGCTCGTACAGCACAAATACACCAGGTAGACCCTGATCTCCAATCAACCCATTGGCTATTTTTTCATGTCTGGTCACTGAAAATTGGTTTGTTTTCACCACCTAAGAAAACACAAACCATTTAGACATATAATCAATCCTCTGTTCAGTACATACTACTGACCTAAAATTTCCTGTTCGGCTGGACACACCACTGACATCCATGTTGTTTCTTTTTTATTTGAAGACCCCTTTAGTGGAATTTTTGCTGAATAATGTTGTGATTTTAGCAAAGTACTACGTTCATTAAAACTCTTTAAAACCCTTGTTGTTTTCCAGCATTTCAGAATGATCTAGATCTGTATTCCCAAAGGCACATATCTAGCAAACTTGCCCTAAATGCCCTTTCTTATTACTACATTTTGTATGGCAATAATTGCGGTTAGTGATGCTGCCTCACAGCTCCATGGCCCTGGGTCTGATCCTGAGCTCAGGTCACTGTCTGTGTTGAGTTTCTCTAAATGTTCTCTTCATGTTCGTGTGGGTTTTCCTTTGGGTTCTCCAGTTTCCTCCCACCTCCCAAAAATTTGCCAATAGGTGGATTGGCTAAAATAATTGCCCCTGCTGTGAATGTGTGTGCCCTACAATGGACTGGCATCCCATCTGAGGTTTATTCCCACTTTACACCCAGTGCTCTCAGGATAAGCTCCTGACACACAGTAACCCTGATCAGGATAAAGCAGTTACTGAAAAGGAGTGAATGAGTTTATTAATAATAATGGAAATATAAGAGCTTCTTGTGTATGCAGCTTCCCGTGATAATATGTGGTAATGTTATACATCCTTACAGTAGGCTGAAAGCTGACAAATGTACTGGGAATTAATAATATTGGAAATGAATGATAATAGGGATACCCTCATACAGTGACTGCAGTGTGTATTGCAAACAGCACGTACAATTATTATTATTTTTTTTTTGGCTTTGGTATTCTTATGCCTCTCTAGTCACAATATTTTAAACATTTGTTTATAAGATTATCTTTGATTTGCTCCCATTAATATATGCACAAAAATGATATTTTTAGTTTTAAAATGCCTTTAATTGCTTCTTCTTTATGAGCTACTGCAGATATTAGAACTAACATACACTATATATCCAAAAGTTTGCAGACACCTGACCATCACACCCATATGTGGTTCTTCCCCAAACTGGTATGGAAGAATTGACCTCAACCCCACTGAACACCTTTGGGATGAACTGGAACGGCGACTGTGCCCCAGGCCTCCTCGCCCAACATCAGTACCTGACCTCACTAATGCTCTTGTGGCTCAATGGGCAAATCCCCACAGCCGTGCTCTAAAATGTAGTGGAAAGCCTTCCCAGAGGAGTGGAGGATAACAGCAAACTGGGACTAAATCTGAAATCTTCAACAAGCACATGCTGTATGAATGTTATGGTCAGGTTTCCACACACCTTTGGCCTTATAGTGTATCTGCAGTGGCTCCTGCTTGCAGCTGAACCAGAACACACTCCACACAGGCTTCTGGAGGACAGCATCAGGGCTACAGTCTCAAGTGTCTCACATTAGCTACCTATTTATTCATTTTACCTTCACTTGTAGGAAACTCACCTCCCCGTCTCCTTTAACGTAAATTGTTGGAACTATTTTCACGAAGTACTGGTACATCATTGACGCTGGAAAATAAGGGGGGGGGGATGACAAAGGTTAAAAACCAGCTGCAGTCTAGGCTCTGCCTGTAGGAGACGCTAAGTGGTGATTTTCTCCACTTACTGTTTCCTGTTACGTAATTATGTCTTTCTAAAAGGGCTAGCATCGACAACACAGACAACACGCAGCTGTACAAATTACGAGCCTCGAATTACTTTTTAAAACGCTTCTCGATCAGTCATTTGGGAAAGGTATAAATGTTTCTGATTTTCTATATTCTGCAACGTCAAGTTTCTATTTGTATTTTTAAAGGTCCCAAAGCAAGACCTAGCCGACGCACTAGCATAGCTGCTAGCTGCACTGAGTTACCCAGAGGCTACAAGCAGAACCGGATTAGCTGCTTAAGGTTCTCTGGAGCTAAGGACTACTGTGGTTACCTACATAGCAGCTTGCTAACGGTATTTTAAAATATATATATATATATATATATAGTATTAATATTTTAAATAGTATTAATATTAATAACGATATTTTTTAAATAGTATTAATCTAAACATTGCTTATTCAGCTAAAATTAAAGTAACTTTATTGAGGTTTCTAGCTCGAGATACGCATTGGTTTAAAAAATAAAAATTTAGGGTATGAGAACATACAATACAATTCACTATCCAGGTTCGTCAGTGTATTTCTGAGAGAACCTCGTATTTACTTTAGGCTGCGAAACTGCTGTAGCACGTTTCTACTTTAAAATAGGCTACACTTCTTAAAAATATCACCTGCTCCTAGAAATATATCCCTATACCAACATAATATTAAAGGTGCAGCTGTTTCTAACTTTATCATGATATATACCATTATCCCAGCCCTAGTCCAAGTTTATCATGAAGCTATAGAAACAATTTAATACACTAACCAAGTCAATAGGTTTAAAAAAATAAATAAATAAAAATTTTTATATAAGATAACCAGCAAACAGCACGAGGTTATGGCTAAACATGTATGTGTTTTCATTTAGACCTGCCCAGAGTACAAATGCCTGTAGCTGTAGGACCGTATGGACAGGCACAGCCAAGCTGTTTTGACAGAGTCAAGATGGGCTTCATGATGGGCTTTGCAGTCGGAATGGCCGCTGGTGCCATGTTTGGAACTTTCTCCTGCCTACGGTGAGATCTCCACTCTTGGATGGTTCCCAACTTCCCAAGGACAACATGGTCTGTCTAGTACAGAGGTGTAACACTTATTTTAGGCAAGGGGCCATATTATGTTTAAAAAAAAAAAAAAAAGGGCACATGCTCATGACCTTGAACTTTTCCAGTGTTACAAATAAAATTTGTAAATGTATTTTTTGGGCTGGATTTGAAACTTTATCAGGCCCACAGCAGCACCAGCCAATCATGGGCATCTGTGAACTCATGCATGCGAAGAGGGCATATAGTGCTTTCCACCAGGTGTGTTGCACAGCCCCCTGACATTGTATGAGCAGCAGTTTGAAAAGTTGCAGTTGGCTGGCTTTACGTGTCTCGGAGAAAAACGGAAAAATTTGAGAGGGAAAAAAAAAGATTAAGTCCAGTGTCCTTAACTTGCTGCTACTAGACAAATAGTATTGTCATCCTTTGGTTCAATATGACATATATAGCATGTAGACTCCTTTCTATACTGTACTAATTTAATATATTCTTGTTTTTATACAGAATTGGGATGAGAGGTCGAGAGCTGATGAGTGGAGTAGGAAAGACCATGATGCAAAGTGGGGGCACATTTGGAACCTTCATGGCCATTGGCATGGGCATTCGCTGCTGACTGCACTGTTCACTTTATTTGACTCTAAATTCCTTTCATATATTCATAATGCCATAAAGCTGAGTTTGTGTTAATAAAATTGTAATTTAAAACAATTAAAAACAGTTGTAATACATACAGATGCAAGATACAGAACTTTGTAGTTCAGAGTTTGTCATGTGATAATTGCAGAAGTCTATTATGCTTTATTAGAGAGAGTGTGCAACTGAACATTTGCAATTCAAAACGAAGTTTGTGCATGATCAATTTCTAAATAGCTTTCAGTGACTACCACGTTGTAGACACTGAGGCACTGCTTTTGGAGAGAAGAGGGTTGAGGTAATGAAGGAGAGGAGCCATCTTCAGTTTCTACTACAAGCATCAATATATCAGTTGTACTACAAGTTAAGATCAAAATGGTAGTTCTTCTTTTCACAAATAGTGCAAAGTGACAGGCTTGTATTAATTTAGAATACCTAATAACAGCTTCAAATATTTCAGGGTAGACAGACTGCCATTAAGTGAATTGATTCTGAAGATCACTTTATTGCAGACCTCTGTTCAACCTGGATTGGCAAACAAACAAGATTGTCTATTTCCATTGAAAAATTAGGCTCTACTTGTTACCTCTGTTTCATCTCTATACTTTCTCTACATACCTCTGTAGGTGCATGTATTAAAACAAAAAAATAGGACCTAATGGGGTGGTCAGGGAGGTGTTCCCTTAGAATATGACAGAGTTCTTAGGTGATGCTTAAAAGTAAAGCTTCTTTTAGACAAATTCTAATATCACTCAGATGTGACTCACATAGTGATCTGGCCATTTCAGCAAACATGTTGACTATGGACAATCATAGCATTACGAATTTGAATGCAAAAATCTTAATTTGCACTTATTTTGAATTTTTATCATACCATCTGAAATTGAATTTTGTGGTTTGTAGAAGAGCAATATAATATCTAAAACTGAGTTTCACACTCAAAGGTGTGCAATGGAACGTTTGCAATTCAAAATGAAGTTTGTGCATAATCAATTTCTAAATAGCTTTCACTTTGAATTTTTAGATTCATATTCAAAATAATAATCAAGTAACTTGCAAAAGCATTTGAACACAGAACCCCTCTCCTCTTGTCCAAATGAATCATAAGCAAAAAAAAAAGTTTATATTCTAATGTGCTATACTGTAAATCTTGGCTGGGAAGATCCTGCTTACATGGTCCCACGCACACTTGCTTCAAGCATTTCAGCCCATCTGCTGTTCTGCAATATGCTGCAGTGTGTTTATGTGAGGAGAGGCATTTTATGTATAACTGCTTCTGCCTAAATGTTACCCAGATGTTATATGAAAGTGAATCTAAAAATGTGAATTAACAAAGAGACTAAATGCTGTTTAGAAATTGATTAGATGTGTACTTCATTCTGAATTTCAAAATCATACACCCTTGCAGGAAATTCACATTTCATATTTCAAATTTTATACTGTACTTTTGCAAACCATGAAATTCACTTAAAGTCAAATATTTTTCAATCTACATGATACAAAATCAAAATAACATTCCAACTGAGATTTTTGCATTTAAATTCAAATTTCTAATGGCAGGTTTCAAACTCTAGAGTTGACAGTTGTATGTTGCCTAAGTTCATGTAGTTGTATTGGTGAGTGGTACTGAAGGTTTAAAACCCTTGATCTGAAACCTGATGATGTAAATTTATTTTAAAAAAGATGCATACCTTGTGCTGCTGCGACATTAGTGCCATCTAGTGGGTTGACAATTCCAGGATAATCTTTTCCAAATGAGAGATGTTTAATCAAATGGGTCATGTTGATCTATGGATATTAAAATTAAATTAACTTACACAAATGGTAGAAATATTGATAATATACTGTATCTGTATCTAATAAATAAAAAAAGAAGAAGCAAGGCTTACATTATCCAGTCCATAACTCTGCAAATCATGAACTGAGGAGGGAAAAAAGTTTTGGCAAACATGTTATAAGTTGTTTGGTTGTGCAAAGTAACTCCTTGATTCTGATTAGTCAACAAAGTCACAATTCTGGAATGGAAGCAAAGCATAATAAAACGGTGAGAAATCAAAGGCTTTTACATACAAAATATGAATGTATTTAGGGGACTATAAATCTATGTAAGTAAAAGATTGACTTACTTTCCACAGCATGAACTGCAGAAAGAAGAGAAAGGAGTCACGATAATGCTTTTTTCCTTTGGGAAACAAGTGTCCAAGAGGACATACCCTGTCCCATAAATCACTTAACATTTGTTTTACCCTTTCTTTTTAAGGGGGAGTATCTCTTTTTTTTCTGTAGCAGTGAACAGCAATTGAAAAGACTACACTGAGTGTGTTTAGTACACTAAACTAAACTACACTGAGCGTGTTTAGTATTTCTATTAGTAAAACACTTGTTAACATCATATTTAATACAGTATTATTGAAAATTCAAAAGAAAAAAGAAGACAACCCTATTTCCTGGGTTGATGGTTGAAAATATTCAAATACATAAATAAATACTCCTCCTACCAGTAAAAAATTAACATTTTGCACATATATTTAATAGCCAACATATCAAGGTATATACTTGAGAAACAGGTCTTACTATCAACCCAGGAAGTATTTTTCTCCCAAATGCAGCATGTTTAAAGGTTCACAATACAATAATCTGTGGTTATTCAGACATAGAAAAAAGTTTTTTCATTTTCTACATGGCACATGTCATTTTGATTTATTCACAGTCAACAGATTTTACTTCCAACATAAATCTGCAATCAACTGACCAAGCTTCAATTTTTCAGAATTACACCATTGTTTTCAGCTGTACAGATTATAGTTTTAGCTGGGCACAGCATCCAGATGGTGAAGGACAATTTCACACAGACCTTGGGTACAGCCTTTTTAATTCATTTCAGATCATTTTGAAACATGAACTACATGGCAATATTACCAATCATTTAAGGTCAATAAACCAATTCCTCTGGTGTTCCTACATATACTTGGAGCTACCTGTAGTCCCCTCTGAAAGTAAGGCCAATTCTTTCCTTTTTTCTATACATTGAAAACATTTGGGTTTGAGTTCAAAAGATAAATATGAAAAGATAGATCAGAATTTCATTTCTTTATATTTACATCTAGATGTGTTAAACAACATAGAATATGGCACCTTTTTTTGTTTGAACCCACCCTTTTTTCAAGTCATCAAAAATACTGGAACATGACAGACAGTGTCAGTGTTAGATCGATTGTTTAAAAAATTAATAGCTCCGAATGTCTACTCTTGATCTGAGATCTGGGTTTCACCTGTGAAGATGGCATTTGTTATTAAAAAGAATAAACTAACATGAGGACCAGGGGGCTGTCTATGGCAGAAAGCAAGACATTCTGAAGCTGAGAAAAGAGAGAAAATTGATCAGAGCCATTGCACAAGCATGTCCTGAAAAAGAAAGAAACCACTGGTTTACTAAAAACCAGATATCAAACAGGTAGGCCAAGGAAAACAACAGCAGTTGATGACAAAAACACTGAGAGCTGTGAAGAAGAGCCCAAAAACAACAGTCAGTGACATCACCACCAATCTCCATAGGGCATAGGTCAAGGTATCACACGGCACCATTTGAAGAACACTGAGAGCAGAAATATAGAAACCATACCACAAGATGCAATCCCCTCAGCAGTAAGAATTGGAAAGTCAGATTTGAATTTATAAAGAAATACAGAGATGAGTCATGAAAGTTCTGGAAACAAGATTAACCTCTACCAAAGTGATGGAAAGGCCAAAGTGTAGAAAAAGAAAAGATCTGCAGCTTCTTTCAGGTGTTGTTTGTTTCGGGGTGTTCTGATGATCGACTTGGCAAGTCTTAAACCCTCCACTTTTTTCCCCCTGATGTGGGATTTGATGTGGGATTTGATGTGGGATTTGCAGTGTGGTTTGGGTCATCATGGAGTAAGACAGTGACCCAAACCACACTGCAAAGGACTTCATCAGGGGGAAAAAAGTGGAAGGTTTAAGACTGGCCAAGTCGATCATCAGAACACCCCAAAACAAACAACACCTGAAAGAAGCTGCAGTACAAGCCAGGAAAAGCATCACAAAAGAAGAATGCAACAGTTATGCATCCATCCCTGCCTCACTAGACTCACACAAGTTCGCTTACAGGACTAACAGATCCACAGTGAATACCATATCTCTGGCACTTCACACTGTCCTGACTCACCTGGAGAGACAGGGCACATACGTGAGGATGCTATTCATGGACTACAGCTCTGCTTTCAACACATTCATCCCCAGCAAGTTCACCTCCAAACTCCACAAGCAAGGCGTCAGTTCATCACAGTGCAACTGGATCCTGAGCTTCTTGTCAGATCATCCTCAGGCAGTGAGACTGGGCCCCCACCTGTCCTCCACTTATAACTCTAAGTACACCTCAACACTAAGGCACTCCTCAATGATGCGTATTGAGCCCCATCCTCTACTCCCTGTTCACACACCACTGTGTTCCTACATTCGCCACCAACATCATCATAACGTGTGCGGATGGCACAATCGTGATTGGGCTGATCTCCGACAGCGATGAATCAGCCTTGAATCACCCCTGGACAGGTGCCATTGTAACGAGACAATGTTATTCACAGCACCTGTCAGTGGTTTTAATGATATGGCTGTTATCGGTGTATATTCAACTTTTATTTATTTTTAATTTCTTATATAGCATCTAGTAAGGAAGTTGCAAACCTAGTTTCACTGTACTTATGCAATGACAATCAAGATATTCTATATATTCTATAGTCTGATGTTCATCTTTTGATCTCAAACCCAAATGTCTTTCGTGTACAGCAAAAACAAAAGAACTCACCTTGCTGATACTTTCGGAGGGGACCGTATAATTTAAGGTTGTAGTGTTGTAAGCCTGTATTGAATTCCACAGTCTGTTCAAACATTATTAACAAAAAGATAAATGCTGAAAATGAAACTAATTTCACTATACAATGGCTCATTTCCTTTCACATTTGTTTTTTAAGTACGAACCATCGTACAATTGTCTTCCCACCAGAAATGAACTGAATCATGGTTCACTTGGATGAGGACTGAGACCCCTGATAGGACAACAGGGTTCAGTTGTCTGTTCACACCTGTCAAAATGAGCTGAACTAAAGAAAACAGTTTGATTGGTCCACACAAAAAAATAAGTGTAAAAGTGCCCCAAGAAAAAGAGCAAATAAACCGGCAGCATATGGCAGTGGGAGGGATTTACATGCACATGTATTCTGACCTCAAACAAAATAGAGTACCACAGACAAATGTTTGGATGCTCTACAGAATCTAACTTATAACTTACTGTATTTCTGTTAGCCTAGGAATGAGGTGATGATTTCAAGCACACATCATCTGTTCTGTAGAATTATAAACTAGATTTTTTCAAAATGCCTTATTCTTATCCTATCCTGTCTGCTAAAAATACCTACTTAAAATCTGAACAACTTGTAGTCTGAAAATCTGAGTCTGCTGCTACCAGCTGGGCCGATATCAAAGTAAACTGGCATCAGTACTCACCATGAACATGAGACTGCTGAAAGCTCTTCCCAGGGGCAAAGTGGAAATTACCAGCCACCTAAAGCAAGAAATATATTTATTCATAACCTTTATCTAAGGCAACCTCCAAGAAATGTGATGAATACAGCCCTAGCACAAACAGTGTGTATTCACCCCTTGCCTGGAAAGGAAATGGGATCATATGTCATGTACACACATTGTTTTCAGTGTATGGTTGCTACCTTATTGACCTCGAGGAAGCCGTAGACCTGGCAACCTTCATTCTTCTGCTCTTGCATTTTCTGACTGAAGCCCTCTCTCTTGCACTGCTCAATGGTGTCGGGCGTCTTAAAGGCCCAGCCCCGACGACGGTATGCCTCACGCACATCATCACACGTATTACAGCACCTAAAAAAAGAAGGCCAGTAGTTTTTAGAATTCCTTTACTGTCTCATCTGTTCGTTACATTACATTATTTGTTACATTAAATAGTAAAATGTTCTCTTCTCATCATGGCTTCTCGCTATTCAAATAGCGAGTTTGAATACTGATGATGTCACAGCCATCTGTGGCCAGGAGTCCAAGACAGCAAAACTGGTCTTGGGAGTGATGGCATTACTCTCTCCCCTGTCAATCACAATGACACTGGCCAATATGTGAGTTCATGTATGCAGAAGAGGGTAGTTAGGGCTTTCCTCCAGGTGTGTTCAGCTGCCCTGTGACATAGCATGACCAGCCAGTGGGAAAGACACAGTGGCTTGAAGCAGATGCTAGCCTTCACATTCGCATCATGAATTCTGTTAATTATCAGGATATATTAGTCAAAACCTGTTGCTTCTGATAGGATGTTGACTTGGCAGTAGATGGACCTTTAAAGATAAGGATTCCAAACATACATCCAAATCAACAAGGGAACGTAAAACTATTAATTTCCAAGCTGGAGAAGATGAAACAGCACTGATTAAATCTCCAAGTTATCGTCTCAGAATCTAACACAAATATTTGTATAGAGGGATCTACACCAAACATGTGCGCACATGCACGCCCAAATCTTTTGGGCGATTCAGTTTGTGATCAGTTGTCCAAATGACTGCAATGCAAATATCCGAACAATGTCTGCATAGACTCAAGTGGAAACATTGTAGAGGTGTGTAAATTAGCAAAGGTGATTTGTTGTTTCTTTAGACAAAGCATTAATTGTTGGAGACTTTAATATTCATTTTGGCAATCTGCAGGAGCCTCTCAGAACAGTGGTTGTGTCCATTCTAGAGTCAGTAGGGGTTAATAACGTAAGAACGTAATAGGACCCACTTATGAGTGGTCACACTCTTGAGCTAATACTAACATTCGGATTAAATGTAGAAAATATAGTCACACTTATACAGACCAAAGCTATCATTCAGTTCATGCTTTTGTTACCTCTAGGTTATATTATTATAATGCCGTTCCAGTAGATGCATAAACAAGCTCCAGTTAGTCCAGAATGCAGCAGCCAGAGTCCTTACTAGAACCAGAATATATGACCACATCACCCCTATCTTACGCACACTGCACTGGCTCTCAGTCAAATTTTGCATTGATTATAAAATAATAATAATAATAATAATAATAATAATGCATTTTATTTATAAAGCACTTTACATTTTAAAGAAATGACCAATAAAGCACTGTTTTTGTGCTGATGTTGCTTCCAGAGGCAGTATGGAACTCTGTGACTGATGAAACAGAGGATACCCCCAAAAGCTAAATAAATATACTCCTGTATGCTAAATGCCCCAGACCCAAAAATATATATCACTGTGACCTCTAATTGCCTGAAACCCAAATATAAATACCACCAGGCCTGCTAACTGCATCAAAACCCAAAAATAAATACCCCCATGACCTCTGATTGCCACAAACAGAAATATAAATACCACCTTGTTTGCTAATTTCCCCAAAACCCAAAAATAAATACCACTGTGACCTAATTGCCCCAAACCCTATCAATGAACTAGACTTAAACTTTATTTTAAAACCTTCTTCCTTTTCAACTTTCTTTCAGATCTTTTCAAGCACTGTGTATTTCTTTCAGGAAATGCAAATCTAGTCTAGTATTTAGTAATAAGCCTGCTCCTGAGCAGGTTGGATCTTACAGACAAGTCTGGCAACAAGTCTGACAACAGCTATTAAGATAAAAATATAAAATCATCAATCCAGTAAACTAAGTAATTAATGTACAAAGGACAGGCCCTAGCTCAGATAGAAAAAAACTCACTTCAAAGTATCAGTCTCTGCTCCATAGCAGCTCTCACAGCGATCTGGATCCAGCTTACTAGGGTCAAAAATCTCACCCTCATCTTTGCCCAAATCTGCAGAGAAGCAGAGAGAGTATTATTCTGTTTTTAAATGAGCTGTGCTGACACTGTTGCATCCATTTCACATGCATGTATTTGAAAATGTATGTACTTAAGTATATCAATTAAGTCCATTAGTCAAATGGATTATACCAACCATGTTTCTCTACTTCACTGCTGACCGGTTTGCCATCCTTGTCCAGTCTCTGCTTGAAGAGGTTATGCTCCACATCCAACTGCTGCTCTCCTGCTACATCCATGGCATCAATGCTTAGATCTGAGAGACATGAATGACAGGAACTAGAGAAACTAAGAAGTACCAGTGGATGCATAATGCATAACTACATTTCACATAACTGATACACGTCCATGGCTTCATAGTCCACTTAAAAAAAATAAAGCCATATCAAGGATGACACGGTTATCAGTGGAAGCGTGTGAAAAAACATTTACTCACAAGCACATGGCATATGAGGAAATATGATATCAATGTTAATCTTTAGCTTGTCTCCTCTTGAAGTGTCCACAAAGAGTTCAGGGTGGACCTGTAATCAAAGTTTTTGCATAAAAATCATCTTTAGGTTATATGTGGCAGTCATAACAATAGTGTATGTTAAATGTTGTTATGTGTAACCAATTACAGGCAAAAACTAGTGCTCGCTAAATAAAATCTTAGGTTGTTTTCACAGTTGGTCTATTTTGGCATGGTCTATTTGGAGTGGTCTCAAACTGTTACAAAGTGGTTCTTTTTAAATGAACCATACTCAGTCCTGTTAAAGCAGACCTGAAAGGCATTTAGAACACAAGATGTCTGAGGACAGCCCTCAGCACCACCAGGATCCCCATGCACCCTATAGCAGCAGCCAGTCACCGCTGAGAGGCTAAGTAGTGGGAAAAATTCCATGACTCGTTCTGATGCAATTTATGATGGTTTATTTCACTCGAAAATGGTGAATGATACTCCAGTGCAGGTAACAAATGGCAACAGAAGGATGATTTTATAAACTCGTATCACTATAGATGCTCAAACATGCAGACGATTATTAATACACTTAAATATGTAAATGCACACAGATACGGTCAATAGAAAGTGAGCGTCCCATCTACTCTACCTACCAACTACCTGGAAGCGATAAGAAAATTTCTAAATAAAAGGCACCAGACATTTTCTGCATCTACATTCTCCAACCACCGACTGTTTACTCGGCAACCACTTACCAATTTCGGTAAGAGAGACCAGATTATTCGGGTACGCACACCCTGATTGATCGTTAGCTTCTACTCCAGAGCTGTCAAGCTGCTGGTTCTCCCTCACACACACATTGTCCTGGAACTGCTGTAATACTGTAATACTGCGCCGCACTCAATCAGGATCGTGCAATATGTTTACAATTATGCAGTCAGGACTGGAATGTGCAGTACCATGCCTGCCTATACAATAACACATATACTCTCAAAAATAGAGGTACTTTTCATTGTTGCTGGGGTGGTACCATCAAGGATACATCTTTTGTACCTTTACTATGCATCTTTTACCTGCATATGATGTACCTTTAACTAAGTTTTATAGTTGTTCTTAAGGTTCAATTTTGTACATGAAACTATTTTTAAAGGTGAAGGATATATAATAAAGATACAAAAAAAGAGCCCTTGATGTTAGCACCCCAGCAACAGTGAGAAGTACAGTTTGGTACCTTTAGTTCTGAGAAGGTAGACTATAGGCTATAAAACTACCATCTCTACTTCCTTCTGTACTGACTACTTTAAAATAGCTATAGTTTTATTATACAGACTTTTTGCACTATGTGTATTGCCTTACTTCCAATACTGCAGTGTGTCCTGTCCTGCACTGCAGTTAGTACTGCGTCTGCACTTCCTGTCACTTATTGCATTGCTCAGTTGGATTGCTGGGCTTTTAATGTTTTTTTGTTTGTTTGTTTTTGTTTTGTTTTTAATGCTTTACGATGTACTGTACTGCTAGAATGACAGCTCAGCTGAACTGACTTTAGAACGCCAAATGCACTGAGGTCATCTGCAGCTATTTCCATATTAAACATGTTAAACATATTGAACAGGTTAAACCCCTTCACCCAGCTGAATTCTTCCTCCTCATCTCACTCACCTCCTTGGTCAGGTAATACTGCAGCTCCGACACGAACAGGATCAGCATAATCAGCCCACTGATGATCGTTACTGTCAAATAAACAGCAGAAATCAGCAGGCTTGTCACAAGCTGGTACAGTTTGTGGGCAATTTTATGCTAAACAGGTTTGACTTCTTCCATCCTTACAGTGAGAACTTGGCCCTGATCAGCGAGTTAAGGACTGCCGATGGACCACTTATTTCGAGGTTTCACATAACTACAGTTCTGAGACTTCAGTAGGGTATTGTGTACTTCTGGACTAGATATTCTAAGAAAAAGTAAAACTAGCAGTACACAGTACACAGTAGACAGTAGACAGAAAACAGTCAGGATCCCTAGCTAGCTGCAACCTCGCGATTTTGTGCAGACTGTGCTGTCTGGCACCTCGGCGCTTTCATTCAGCCATACCCACCCGTGGCTCCACCACACGTTTTGATCCTGAAATCTTCCAGAGTCTTTGGATAGGCATCAAATTGTTTAAGTTTATTAAATGCATCCATCTTCTCTTCCTACTGCAGTGGCGTTTCCGCCTTTTCTGGTCCCACTGGTTCTCTTCCGGTGTTACGTGGAATTATGCGATCTTAGAACAGTGTACCTGTAGATGGCACTGTTTTTTCATTAATAAAATTCATTCATTCATTTTACAGTAACTGCTTTATCGTGGCCTCCATCACTGTGAGTTAGGCGGGAATGCGCGCGCTCAGGGGTGCATGGGGCGCCGCCCGCGCGCGCGCAGCTTTTAGACACGCGCTTCACTTCTTTACAGTTCATTTAAGGCATTTTCACGCGGGACTGCACGCGCTCTCTGTTCCCCTTTCTGCCACCTCACAACTCTGCTGCTGGCTCAATGCTCATGAAAAGTCAGCTGCTAGAAGCCTCAAATAGCGCAGGGATAATAATAATAATAATAATAATAATAATAATAATAATAATAAAAAAACACCTAAGTGAAAAATTGCGAAATAAAATGCTTCCCTACTCCTGATGTACATCCCGTGAAGTACAAATGAAATTTCCTTGAATTATTGTAAAACATTAATAAATGACAGTGAGAGACTGCAGTAACTTCATCAGTGTGTGATGGTACAGTGCTAGTCATGCTAACACCATAACAGTCAGCTATAAAACCAAATTACATGAAAGCCTGGATTGTACGTTTAATTTTTTTTATTTAAGTTTTGGGGCTTTGTGTACATAGGTGGAAATGAGGATAGGCTCAATGAGTTCAAATCATCCAGATCTTATTCAACTCTTCTGATTTAACCATTAGAGACCTTTGCCTCCACAGATCTTACCTAATGCACCTTTCAGTCATGCTTTCTTGTGTAAAGTAACTTTTGAAAATGGGACTGAAATAACTTTAAACTAGTTATTATAGATTAACATAAGTGTAAAATTCAGTTTTAGATTTTATCACAAAAAGATCAAAATAATATTCAAATGCAGATTTTTGGATTCAAAACTCAGATTTCTAATGGCATGAACCTGAGTCCCTCCCTCTGGCCCGCAACTGACGTCAAACATATAACGCAATCCGGCCCGCAAAATTATTATTTTTTAAAATTATTATTATTATTATTATTATTATTATTATTATTATTATTATTATTTGTAGCTGTTTCATACCAATTTAAACTACAGGTTCAATATGTACTAGAAACAAAGACACGGTTCAATTATAAAAAATAAATAAATAAATAAAATAGTGATGGCGTAAAAAACCCGCGCTTGCCGGCAGACTTGATAAGAAGTTAGCTGGTTTCGGGGCTTTAGCAGTTTATTTCTTGTTTGACTGTGAACGAAAATATGTCTTATTCCAAACCGAAAAGGAAAGTGGATGATGAACACAGACAGTTTCAGGAAAGATGGACACTGCAGTATTTTTCTGCGGAGTTTAATGGAAATGCCACCTGTCTGATATGATTGCTGTTCTAAAGGAATACAATCTCAAGCGTCATTACTCTACTAAACACGGAGACCAATATGGGAAGTACCAGGAAGACGAGAGAAAATAACTAGCCACGCAGTTGCAGAGAGAGCTAACGTCCCAGCACAGCCTTTTCCCCAAAGCCAGAAAGGATGCTGATGCTGCAGCTGAAGCGAGTTCTGTGGTGAGTGAGATGATCGCTGAAGCAGGAAAGCCGTTCACTGAAGGGCAGTTAATGAAGGACTGTATGTTGAAGGTCGCTTTTTTGGATCACATATATGAACTTCAATCAGTGCAAGTTCAGGTCCAGGCTTAGTGATGCTCATGTTGAAGCTGCACTCAGGGTTTCAGCTGTGAACTCCATCAGGGCAAACGGGGCTCAGGTGTGTGAGCAGAAGCGCTGCCAAGTGTCTGCCAAGAAATACAATAGTTTACAAATGTATTCAGGGATCGCATTTGTTCAGTGTAAGGTTGTTAGTTCAGCACAGTTTTGATAAGTTACTTAAGTTAAAATAAAATAGGTAACTGTTAAAAATAAAAATTATATAACGTAATGCACAGACACTGTTGTTTACATTTTTGTTAAGTATAACAAAAATATGTTAGTAATGTAATTTAAAAGAAATGTGAGCTAACATCTCACAATTAAAGTAAATTTCCAGAAATGTTGCGCTTTCTTGTTGTGCTTGAAAGTTAAAATGGCCCTCCTATGAGATGTCAGGCACAGCAATGGACCCCAGCCAAGCTGAGTTTGAGACCCCTGCCGTACCTACTCTGACCCAGGCGTAGAGAGAAATGTACACAGTGATCCAGTAGGTGGCGGAAAAGCTCCTAGGCGCGAGCTGCCATGTGAGCAGAAGAAGAAGAGCGCAGCGGAAGTCTATCCGAAAGGAAGAATATGGCGGCGCTCCGAATGGTCGTGTTGTCCGGGTGCGGCAGGACCTTCTTAAACGCACCGAAACCGGTGCCCATGCCTCGGGTACGATGGATATATTTTTTTTTATATAAGAACATTAATTCTATTCTTAGTCTGTCTAGTATGAGTGGCTGGGAAATGCATGCTATCGTCCTGTGCGCCTAAACTAGACAGCGCATGTGAGCTAATCTAAGCAAGGTCACAGTGCCACTTGTGTAAGGGGGTTTGTTCGCTTCGCTAAGACTGATACTGAAGTGAAATTATATCTTACCTAATCCGAATGGTCACTAATTGAGTGATACCTCGAGTTTTGGATTTGAACCGAACCTTTTTCAGTTTCCTAAACTGGATGATATGGTCGTGGTCTAAGGCCTTGTGTTTTTATAGCAGTTTGCAGTACATCAGTTACCTGTAGGACTTCTTACCAAGAAGCATAGGACAGTCATGTTTATACTGCAGCCTCAATTAACGCGCACAGTGAAGTGATCTAAGGACACCTCTGCATGTGTCAGCCCATACAGTATCATACCTAAATGATCTCTTTAAGTGTCCTTTAGAGTGCAGTCATTAGTTCTGAGCCATAACGCATATAACAGCAGATATATCTAAGCTGTCACTCGATATCATTTCTACTCTCATGATATTTTTCTCTGGCTGTAAGGAGACTCTCTTTATGTCAGTTTAATTTGGGCAAGACAGATTGAGTTTGCCCCGTCTCTTTAAATACACTGACGTGTTTGAGTTTTGAGTGTAAGCTTTAGATGTTAAGTGATCTAAAGACACCCAAGTTTTAACCTAAATGGAGCAAGATTTCAACCACCAGATCTTATTCATCAGCACATATAGAGAATAAAATTTGACGTTCCTTTTGATAGCACCTGTTACTTTGATGACAATGCCAATCACAATCAGCTCATTGGTGAAAGACTTAAAATTATTAATTATTACTATTTGGCAAATTTGACTGATATTAAAGTATTGTTACATGCAAATTCCACTTTAACACATTTACCCATTAATCACAGCTTTTGGCCAAAGGAACTGAACAATTGATCAGATGTAGCCCAATTTTAATGTCATCGTACTAGTCTGTTTTTAGGTAAGGTAAAGCAATGTCTGCAGTGTCCTCCTATGTCGATTAGAAAAAACAAATTCCCCACGTGCTCTCTAATTTGGTCACCTGCCAATTTCCTCCCACAAGCCAGCTCTCATCTATCATATGACAACCACCAACTGGGGAGGGTGAAGGCCGAGGTTTTCAAACTGCTGCTTATGCTGCATCACAGGGCAGTGCAACATCCTCGGAGGAAAGCGCTATCCACCCTCTTCTGCATACATGAGCTCACAGATGCCCACAGTTTGCTAGTGTTGCTGTGATTGACAGGGGAGAGAGAGAGAATGCTATCCCTCCAACCCAGAGAGGATTGTGCTCTCTAGACTCCTGGTCACGGAGGGCTTTGGCATTGTCGGGATCCAAACTCGCAATCTCCCCACGATAGGGTGGAAGCGTTTCTTTTTCTGCGAGGGGCCCCTTCCTTTTCAGAGTTTTAATGAGGTTTAAAAATTTTGAATGTGTCTGAAAATGACTTTTACAAGCAAAAATTAAGGGAAAATAATGAAGTAGATACAATAAATAGTGATGGGAGAAAGCCTCATGAAACACTGAGTCATTTGACACAATTGTGCTGGAAATTGTCTAGGTTTTGAAACGGTTTGACAGCCGTTTCACTAGTGACATCTTGCTATAGGTATTAAAACTCTACATACAAACATTGATACTAATAATGTTTATAATAATAAAATGTGTTGAAATTGTGTCATCTGATATTTCTGCTTGTTTTGTGCAGTGGGGTATAAATAATATGGTCTGTGGAAAGAGCGGCCTAAATATTTTTGTGGCCATGAATGTGGTTTTGTAATTATGTAATTATGTAAACAGTTACAAATACATAAAGAGGACCTTGTCATTATTTTTCATAATTTTTGTTTAATTATTTTATAAAAATATAAAAGCAATACTTTTAATGTCAGTTGTTTATAATCAAAATAATATTTAAGTACATTGTAGATCTTTAGTGTACTGTAGAAAAAATTAGGATGATGAACACTCGTTGTTCATAAGTTACTCCGCAGTCTAAAAATGGTAGAAAACAGATGACTTCTGTTTCATTTGTCCACGATGGAACATAAAAGCATAAATGGGTTATGTGGGCAAGACTGATTTGGCATCAGCTGATTGACTCAGAAACAGTGTCAATCAAAACCCTAGCTGCCAGTTAATGCCAAAGCATTTCAAACCCTCGTGATCACATGACATGACAGTTTCAAAACACCAGCACTTCAGAT
This sequence comes from Pangasius sanitwongsei, assembly GCA_037576675.1. NCBI lineage: Eukaryota > Metazoa > Chordata > Actinopteri > Siluriformes > Pangasiidae > Pangasius > Pangasius sanitwongsei. The sequence goes on along the minus strand of CM075004.1, from coordinate 5,156,516 downwards.
ACCTCTGAGGTGAGGTGTCCACATCATCGCCATTCTGCCATGCTTTTTGAAATGGTGAACTGTTTTAAAAATTAAAGTTGACCCACTACTTAGAAAGTCTAAATAGGTCATTAAAAAAAGTTTCCAGGCATTTCTGTAGTGCCAAATAAAAACGAGAAACTAATTAAGTGAACAGAGAAGATTATAGGCATGGATGCATAATGTGTTTTTGATGAGTCCAGATGACAGTGTTTCTCTATAATTTGCCAGAAATTTGCTAGAAATTACTAATGCTAAATGATTTACTGATTAATTTATCCACTTAAGCAGGTTAAAGCTAACCTGTTTAGTGCTATATTCCATCCATAGCTATGTAATGTTAGTGTTCTGCCAGGTTACAGCCATCCAGTAGGTTTCCATTCAACATAAAATCAACAATGAATTAAACCCAGTCAAAACCATTTGCTGTTACTTCCTATTATTATTCAGTGGTTATAACCTTCTTAACTGAAGAGTTCCTTTCTTGCTTGCTTATGTTAGGGATAGATGGAAAGATACTGATGTATTTGGTGTGTCTTCTAGGTCAACATGTCCTTTGCCAGCTTGCCAAAGGGGAGGAAGGTGGCCCTGACCACACTGGGAGTGTTAACTACAGGAGGGGTAGGACTGGCTCTGGTGCTCCATCAGTCAGTCAGGGCGTCAGAATTGGAGCTGCATCCTCCCAGTTACCCCTGGAGCCATAATGGCTTACTGTCTGCTCTCGACCACGCCAGGTATTAAATGTCCAAGAATAAACTAGGCGTGTTCTGATATAAAATGTTTCCTAGCATACTTTCCTAAATTTTTATTGTACCCATTATGATTAGCTTAAAAATCCTAACTAAAAATTATGTATTATACAAATATTTCTCAAAGTGACACCTTCGCCCACCATGTTTTTCAAACTGTTCCCAAAGATACAGACTGCACAAAATGGAATGCAGGAGTACAGGTGGTATTGTTAAAATCTGTGACAATATAATAAAAGTTGAATATTGCAGTATAATTTTGTAGTACGTTTGGCCTGGCCAAAGTTATGCTTATGTGAAAGTAGCTCCATACAATTAATTGTATTTTTAAACTATATTCAGTAGGATTTGGAAATCAGTCAGTCACTGCCTGTCATTTGGTTTGGTAGTTCATATGATTTTCAGCATTATATAAAAGACATTTTTCAATGCACTCAAGCCTTTTTGATAATAGAGTTCTTTTGAAACATGCATAACATAAAACTAAATGTTGCAAGTTTAGTTTTGCCATACGATTTTATTTCTTTTTGTAGTATCCGTCGTGGGTATCAAGTCTACAAGCAGGTGTGTTCAGCGTGTCACAGTATGGAGTATCTGGCCTTCCGCAACCTGGTGGGAGTTTCTCACACAGAGGACGAGGCAAAAGTGTTAGCTGAGGAGGTAACACTGTTCACTTTACTCTTATTGTTGGTGAATGCCTGCTAAGTACAAATGTTTTATATGAATTTATACAAGCTAACATAAGAGAAGGGTTAGTTTGATTCTTCGTTAATTAATTAATTAATTGATTTGTCATAGAAACGAGTCTGTCATAGGAATAATATACACTGATCAGCCATAACATTTACACCATTGCATTTCCTCGCAGCCTTTCCTATTTCAGCTTATAATGACAATTTGTTTTTCATTTGAATTTTGTTGATAGCTCTGTCACACTTAAGGTAGAAAATGATCTGACATGATTTCTCTTGGTTTCAATTTTTTTAAATCACAAAAACCTGCAGGTTTAAAAAGGGTGTGTGGACCTTGTATATCCACTGAAATTGGACTTCGCAGACCATGTTAATTAGCTTTTACAGGAATACTTTAAAGGTACTACATGCACCTTTCTAGGTAATAGTTTATTAAGGCAATGTTTTTCTTAAGTACACTATAAAGGTACAAATGATCCCTGTGACAAGGAAAAAGAATATTCTTTCATATCCTGTTAAAGGTTAAAATAAAGTTGAATTAATATGGACAAAATTTTTAATTATGATTATGTAATTAAAATAGTTAAGTTGTATTTTTAATCAGTGCAATAAACAGATAATGAGTGTTCATACTTGATAACTGGTAAAGCATAATTTTTGCCATAGTATTTTATTAATGTTGAACATTGTGATACTAAAGGTATTGTAAGTCAGAATTCTGTTATTGTGACAACACTACCTCTGCACTAAGTTGCTTTGAGATGGTGCTTAATTATGGATATGCATTGTTGGCCATTTCGACAGCTTGAGTAGTTGACAAATGAAATGAGTGAAGACTCAAATTCTTGGGGAAGGGGACCAGTTAAATCTTGTAACATCTGTGGACTGTTGTAACATCTGTGGACATTAAACTGTATGATAAAATTGTGATTTTGTGACCATCTATGTCAAGGGCATGAACACAACAGTGGATGTAGATATTGAGTTTGAGTTAAATTCCCACTGTATTGGAGATGCATGCAAAAAAATAAACAATGCACAAATTAAAATGTTAATTGCTCGTGTTATAAAAGTGTTTGTACACTTTGTAAAGCTTTGTTATATGATTCACAACAGCAACAGCCTTCTGTCATCCAGATTGTTTTTTGCAGACCCTATACCATATGGATGTTAACATGATGGCATAAATCCTTTGCAGATTGAAGTTCTGGATGGACCTGATGAGACGGGAGAAATGTTCACCCGGCCCGGTAAACTTTCTGACTACTTCCCCAAACCGTACTCCAGTCCAGAAGCTGCTCGTGCTGCCAACAACGGAGCTCTGCCCCCTGACCTCAGCTATATTGTCAATGCCAGGTAACAAATTCTACTTGTACCAGTGGACATGCTGTAGCCATATGACTGGAATATGGCTTTCTTAGAACATAACAGTGGTCCTTATTGACAAATACACCCTAAACTTATTTTGCCTCTGCAGAATCACATATATGCGTGCATTAGACTTGATCAAAACACTAGAAAGTTTTGGACCAGGAAAGATTATTGGTTCAGACTTTGGCAACTGACTGACTGTATAAAGCTTTATTTATGCATGCTTTTAACTATAAAAGATGGCTGCCAGACATAATCTGCAAGTCCAGAAAAATTCACATGATGCATGTGCATGGTACAGTACCATTGCAAATATAGTGGGGTCAGTATAGCATAACATGAGAGTGTTTGCAGTAGGGTTGAAACTGTTGACATAATGACATAATCAATAATTTTGAACAAAAAAAAAAAAAAATAGTAGACACAATCAATAATTTTGATTATGAAAAATTCAATGTGAATATGTATATTAGAAGTGGTATTTACTTAACCAACAGAAATGTAAAAGCATAGTCCCCTATTTCTTGGTAGAATGTAATAAGGGAATCTGCTGGGGACAGCAGCAGTGCTGTTACATTTACATTTATGGCATTTGGCAGGCACCTTTATCCAGAGCAACTTAGATTTCTCATTTATACAATTGAGCAGTTGAAGGTTAAGGGCCTTGCTCAAGGGCCCAGCAGTGGCAGCTTATCAGTGCTGGGATTTGAACTCGCAGCCTTCCGATCAGTAAACCACAACGTCTTAACCAATGAGCTACTGCTGCGCTAAACTGTTTTCAGGCCCAACGCTTTTGAGGCAGTTTTAAAGTACACACAAAACAGAGTTCACTTGCAACATACAATCTTCTTGCTTAAATAGCAAGAAGCCTAACGGAGCCACTAGACTGAAAGCTACCCTTTCTGTCTCTACATTTATAACCTATTATACATATGGAAAAACAACATTTATACTAAATGTCAGATTTTACTAAATTATTATTTTTTGGTTTCTATTAGGTCATTTAAACATTTTAAAAACCTTCTTTGTGGGCAGATGCCAAGGCACGGTTATAGTAGCCTTAATGAAATCCTAATGCACATCATTTGCCAAAATTAGTTTTCTTAAAGTAGAGATGTAGAAGTATATTATTGGCAGAAAAAAAAACTTCATTTTGGTCAAATCCTGGAAAAAAAATTAAACCAAGATAAATCATGTCAGAATATATTCCACCTTCAATGTGAAATTTCAATATATGTAAAAATTAAGTGAAAAACAATCAAACATTTTAGGGGAAAATTGGAAAAATAAAAGTTACGATAACCTTGTTGCATACGTGTACATACCATTTTATAATTGGGGATGTGGCTGTGTGCAGAATGAACCAATCACATTCAGTCTCATGTTCAAAAGTAATTATCATACAGCTGTCAATGAAATTATTCTGAATAACCCCAAATAAGGACCAGCTGTTTCTGTAGGATTTTCTTGACATCATCTTGGTTTCATCTGACTGCTGAAGCCATGGTCTGCAAAGAGCTCACAAATCCTGTAAAGGATCTCATTGTCAAAGGGACTCGATCAGGAGAGGGGTGCAAAAAACTTTCCAAAACATTAGATGTACCATGGAACACTGTGAAGGCCATCATCAGCAAGTGGAGAAAATGGAGCACCACAGTGACCTCACCAAGAACAGGACGTCCCTCCAGATTTTACAGAAGGACAAGACAAAAACTTACCAGGGAGGCTGCCAAGAGACCAATGGCAACATTAAAGGAGCTGCAGGAATAGCTGACAAGTACGGATTACTCTCTACATGTGACAGCAATCTCTCGTTTTCTTCACATGTCTGGGCTATGGGGTAAGGTGGCTAGACGGAAGCCCTTTTGTCACAAAAAACATGGAATCCCAGCTAAATAATTTCAAACCATGTGCCAAAATGTGTTATGGTCTGATGAGTCCAATTCCAAAATGTATAATAATTCCATAATTCCAAAGGTATGTTTGGCGCAAAAAAGCACATCAACAAAAGAACACCATACCCACTGTGAAGCATGGGTGGTGGCAGCAACATGCTTTAGAGCTGATTTTCTTCAGCCAGAACTGCACGATTTATCAAGGTAGGGGAATCATGAATAGTTACAAATACCAGCCGATTTTAGTGCAAAAACATTCAAGTGTCTGCTAGTATGCTGAAGATGAAAAGGTATTTCACCTTTCAGCATGACAATGACCCAAAGTATACATCCAAATCAACAAAGGAATGGCTTAACCAAAAGATGATCAATGTTTTTGAAAGACCTTGCCAGAGCCCAGACCTGAATCCAACTAAAAATCTGTGAGTTGATCTGAAGTGGGCTGTTCACAGGAGATGCCATCACAATCTGTCAGCTCTAAAATGTTTCTAGTATTGCTAAGTCAAGATGTGCCACGCTGATAGACTCTTACCCAAATAGACTGAGTGGTGTAATAAAATCAAAAGGTACCTCAACAAAGTTTAGGGGTGTGTACACTTATGCAACTAGGTTATTTTAAGTTTTTTATTTTTCTTTTTTTCCCCCTTTTTCATCCATCTTTGTACTTGCGCATGGTCAAATCAGTGGAGTTTTTGGGCAGCAGAGTAAAATTTCCATAGACATAATTCAAATCTGTATAAATTTCTTGTTTCCATTAATATATGCTGACCAGTGGTTGATGTCCATAGGGGTAGGTGGCCCCACCATATACTGTATAGTGAATCTAAAAAGTCTACACATCCCTGTTAAAATTGCAAGTTTTTGTGAAGTTAAAAAAAAAATGAAACCAGGATAAATAATGTCAGACCTTTTAATGTGGTCTTACAACCAACAAAATTCAAGTGGAAAAACAAATAGAAACGTTTTAGGGGAGCATGTGTAGGCATGTAAGGCATGTGACATTGCGCAGAATTGAGAATCATATTCAAGCTCATGTTTAAAAGTAATTATCATACACCTGTCATCACTGAAGTGGATCTGATTTTCTTGACATCTTGGTTTCATCCAGCTGCTGAAGCCATGGTCCGCAAAGTTGGAAGGTATCCATCAGAAGAGAGGTACAAAAAAAAAATTACAAAACATGAAATGTAAACACAACATAAAACACAGTGAAAAGAACACAATGAAAGCAATCATCAACAAGTGGGAAAGTTGGGAACCACAGTAACTTTACTAAGAAAAGGATGTCCCTCTAAAATTAACACAAGGACAAGAAGAACCTGGGAGGATGCCAAGAGATCTTCAGCAACATTAAAGGAGCTGCAGGAATATCTGGCAGGTACTGGTCATTCCCTGCATGTGACAACAATCTCTTATTCACATGTCAGGAGTATGGTGTAAGGTGGCTTGGCAGAAGCCCTTTTTCACAAAGAGAAAAAAAACAAAAAACATCCAAGGCTAAATTTTGCAAAAACCATATGCCAAAATGTTACCAAGGTAGACCTTTTTGGGCATAATTCTAAAAGATATGTTTGGCACAAGAGCAAGAAAGTTTATCACCCAAAGAACATCATATACATGATGAAGCTTGGTGGTGGCAGCATCATTCTATTGGGCTCCTCCTCTACAGCTGGGACCGGGGCTCTAGTAAAGATCGAGGGAATCATGGTTAGCTCCAAATACCTGCAGGGCTCCTGTTGGACAGCTAAAGATGAAGAAAATTTCACCTTACAGCATGATAATGACCCAAAGCCCAAATCCAAGTCAATCAAGGAATGGCTTCATAATAAGATGATCAACATTTTGGTCCCAGTCAGAGCCCAGATCTGAATACTACTGAAAACCTATGGAATGACTTGAAGGTTGTGCACAGGAGATCCTGTTGCAATTTGATAGACTTGGAGCATTTTTGCAAGGAAGAGTGGAATAACACTGCCAAATCAATATGTGCTAAGTTGGTTGATCCTTACCTAAAAAGTCTTAGAGCTGTATTACAAGCAAAAGGTGCTTTAACAAAGGACTAGTTATGGGGTGTGCATACTTGTGTAACCAGGCTATTGTAAAAAATTTTTTTCCCCCTTCTTCTTCTTCTCCCCAAAAATGTTTGCTTGTTTTTCACTTGAATTTTGTTGGTTGCTATATCACATTAAAGGTGGAAAATATTTGACCTGCAAAAACCTGCAATTTTAACAGTGGTGTGTAGACTAATATCAGCCGTTCAACAAATGGTTATCTTCGTAACCCCTTTCACAACTCCATACACAATCTGACCGAACAATATAGAAAATGTTGCTATTTGACAGATATAATCTGATGTTCCTTTGATTTGGTCTCCTTTCTAGATGTTGCACAATTGTGGGGCAGTACGTTCATGCCAATATTTAACTCCAGAGAGTTGTTCCTGCACCTAGTCATCAAAACTAAAACGGTAACAAGCACTGATAGAGGACCATTGGGACAGGAATCACATTTTCAGGGGAGGATGTGATTCCTGTCCCAGTGACGGGTTTAAAACTTTGGGTGATGCTGAGTTTCTTCATACTAACCCATAAAGTGAAGGGTGTTAACAGCACAGCTCATTTGCATTTGGTGACATCCATAAAAGCAAACTGAGAATAAAATCGTGAAAGGAAAGGAATTTCTCTGAGGGAAAAAGTGGAATTTATTTTTTTAAAAATAATATAACCTTGATGAAGTGCTTTAAACATATTTAGTTTTTTAATTATATTTAATTATTACAAAATTATTACATATTTAATTAAAACATGTTTAGTAGTGTGAGAGCACCTGAAAAGGCCAAAATCTGCAGACGAATTACAGAAAAGGTGAACTGGGTATGAATTGTGTGGTGAAAAGGAAACCCAGGTGATCATGGACACCAAGTACATTACACAGGGAAACTGCTGTTTGTTTCAAATGTCTCTACAACTCTTGGTAAAACAGACTCTGAAGACTCGTGTGCACCAATGTACACATACACACACAGATTAGCCAGGGTCAGAGACTGGGTAAATAATATATTTAAACTTGTGCTACCCGTAATGTATACAAAAATGCAGCAACCCATGCTTATTATATGTTTTGAAGCCTGTCAGTCAAGGTTTTACCCCTTTAGGGAAGTTTACACAAAATCAGGAGCTCTAATAGAATACAAAAACTTTTTTTTTTTCGCCAAACTAACAGAATTTTTATTAATACCAAATGCAATTACAAATGTACAAATAAATTTGTTTGTATCGTCCCAATGTCACCCTGTTGCTTACATAGCTAAATTTTAGATTTCATTGCTTTCTGTTGGCTTCTTGTGTACTGCTAAGGCAAATTGTCCTGGCCTCACACACTGGCCAGCTACACTGCAATGTTGTGGCAAAACTCATATAATAAACTAGTTTACGCTGTTTTAAATAAAGAACATTGTGATAATTTTACCACGTAGGGGTTTTTTTTTCTCTCCTTTCTCCCCCCCATCTAAGTGGCAGATGCTATGTTTGTCTGTCTGTCTATCAAATTCCATGGCTGAAATTTGGGGAACTTGATTTTAAGTAGGACTGATTTTCAGATGTTTGGATAACCATGATAAAGCCATTAGATGATGCAGTTTGCATTTTGGTATGTAAAAAATATTACATAAAATCTTTCAGGATTTTAGCAGAAGTCTAGTCTCTGAATTATTTCACTTATTTGACTAACCATTTCAAACTGTGTGTCTCCCTCTTTCTTTGTCGCTGCCTGTCTCTCACGTAGGCATGGAGGTGAAGACTATATTTTCTCTCTCCTAACTGGTTACTGTGAGCCTCCAGCAGGTGTGTCTCTGAGAGAGGGGCTTTACTACAACCCCTACTTCCCTGGTCAGGCGATTGGGATGGCTCCACCTATTTATAATGAAGTGCTTGAATATGATGATGGTGAGTCATGATGGTAAAAACTTCCCAAAGGTGTCACTTCCAGATGCACACAAGTGATGTATCTCTTGGTCTCAGCCTACACTGTTCTGATTTTACTAAGTTACACTTACATTTTAATGGTTTACCCATTATCAAACTATTAACTATAATATTAATAAATATTTTTCAAGATGGAAGATTGTGGCAGTGGCTCCCCTCTTACTTGTCCATCTTCCAACTTAAGAAGGAACAGCAGTTTTCAGTAGTAGTTTAGTCATTATCTGCCAAAGGGTTTTTTTTTGTTTTTTTTTAAACTTAGTGCTATCTATATCTGAAACCTAGATCCTGCATTAGAAAAAGACTGTCTTTACTGTCATTTATACTACAGCGCAGTTGAATGCTTGATTCTGATTGGTCAGAAGTTGTTGATTGATTGTCTGTAACAGCTTTAACAGTGGTTCTGGCTGTGAGGTTTATATTTAATACACTTGTTATAATAATAATAATCAATGTTATTGATAATTTGCACAGGGCCGTGTATAGCAGCCACGCCACATAAACACATTAATATGGTGAATTTTTCTGTGAAAATTTATTCATTTAGCATATTTGGATGGACTCAAGTTGTAACAGTCAAAAGTAAAGCTGAGTTAGGAGCAGAGAGGGTTTGTTTAAGGGTTTGAACTCTCAAGCTTCTGATCAGAAGCCCAAAGCCTTAATCATAGATCCACCATGGCCTTGTGTTAGCTGCTGATTGCTAATTATAATTGCTTTCATATACAGTTGCGGTCATAAGTTTACATACGCCTTGCAGAATCTGCAAAATGTTAATAATTAAAAAAAAAAAAAAAAAAAAGAAGAGGGATCATAAAAATTGCATTTTGTTTGTTTAGTACTGCCATGAATAAGCTATTTCACATAGCAGATGTTTGCATAAAGTCCACAAGACACAATAATAACTGAATTTATACAAATGAACTGGTTCAAAAGTTTACATACGTTTGATTCTTAATACTGTGTGTGTTACCCAAATGATCAGCGACATAGGCAGGGGTGAGAGTTGTTTGTAAGCCATTGCAAGTTTGTAGGGAGGTGCCAGTCTAGCCTGAAACTGGCTGTACCTTACTTTATGTTCAGTTTTCACAACATTTGATTTGTTATACATTTCTGTGTATTGCAGATGATTTAAATATTAGAGTCGTAATGATATAGAATATCGACACAAGGCTCTCAATTTGGTATGTCAGCATATCAAAAAATATACTCCACAGACTGCATAATAAAGTGGGGTATTCGTCACAAAATACTGCTTATATTACATCAGTTGTAATAAACATTTAAACTTAATGAAGCCCACACTCCATCTGAGTGACTTATCTCAAATCAGGAGAGACTGCGAGGGTTTAAAAAAAAAAAACACTCTTCTCCTAGACACACTACATTTTACAAGATAATAGCATACTGGCTGGTGCTAAGTCCTCCTCAGAAGTTCTTGCATAGGAGTTCATATGGTTGGGAGAAGAAAATAAGAAAATTTGCCTGGTGAAACAGTCATTGTGAATAGGAAAAGACATAGAGTTTCAGTTATTCTTGCACATATAGTTTATTTAATTTAAGAATATGATCTCGTCTCACAGGAACACCAGCCACAATGAGTCAGGTGGCTAAAGATGTGTGTACTTTCCTGAGATGGGCTGCTGAGCCAGAGCATGACCAGCGTAAGCGTATGGGACTAAAGGTTAGATTCTGCATTACAGTTCCACAATACTATTGTTCATCACTTGTACTGTTCTTGATTCAAAAAGGGGTATGTTTATTTTATTTATCTCTGTATCTGATTACTCTTATATAGTAAGTGTATTGCTCTTACCCTGGAGTTATTACAGCTCAGAGAACGTCTATTGGGTGCTGCATTCTTTACAGAATTTACATCCTTTCATTGTATGCTTAGTTTACTTACAAGCCTGTCCACACTCAGGAAATTTTTTAAGCATTTTTGCTTATCCATCTCAAGTTCATCTGTATATATGCTTGTTCAGTTACCCATAACAAATAAGGAAACAGCTTCTGGTTTTCCTTACTTACAGACCTTTGTCAGAAGCAGTGTGGATTGTATGGCTGGTCACTTCTGTTGCTCTTGTGATGTATTCGTGTGTTGTGTATGGTGTGGATATTGTGTAATTCTTTTTTTTTTTGGTCCTCTTTCTAGTTGCTAATCGGTTCAGCTATCCTCACCCCGCTTGTCTACTACTTGAAGAGGCACAAATGGTCTGTGCTGAAGAGCAGAAAGATTGCCTATAGGCCTCCCAAATGAATGCGTCAGGTTTAGGCATCACATCAGGCAGAAGCTGTGCATGTACAGCTCAAAAGACAGAGGGAACAGCTTCTGTTATCACAGTTGATAAATCCAGTTTCACAATTGTCAGACTTTTCAACATGCACAGGTTGTCCTAATCTGTTGCCTATTTGTCAAGTAGTGTTCCACATTTCCTGCTGACTTGAGAAATGGGCACCAACTACAGCTGCATTTTATTTTACTGTATAAATATAAATTATCTAAACAAAACATGTATGTTTGTTTGAGGTTACTCTTTTGCCTTTTTTTTTTTTACCTTGTAAGATGTGGGAGTCCTTCATCTCCCAACTGCTTTGTGTTAACTCCCTGAGACAACAATATGAATGAAACCTTAAGAGGAACCAGACTCAAAACAGAAACCATCCTCTTCTGGGAAGACCCTGGATAGTGGGAGTATAAATCATTACAATTTACCAGTCAAATAGAGAAAAGGCAAACAGTACTAAATGTCTTGAAAGGTTCAGTGTTAAATATGACAATAATGTGAAATACAATCAGAAGTATTTAGGATATCCACAGCTACAGGATGTGAGTGACTGGGACTAAAAGCTCCAGATGAAGAAGCAGGATGAACAGACTAGGGCATACAAATTAACCTCTTGGGTCTGGAGATCAAGAGAACTACAGCAGGAATGTGTCAGGTTTAGGCATCATATTAGGCAGAAGCTGTGAATGTACAGCTCGACAGACAGGGGAAACAGGTTGTTATAATTCTGGTCATACAGTTGCTTAAATGGTGTATATTGTGATAAGTGGAAGCTTGGACTACCTTAAAAAGCATAATTACATGCTGTTGCAGAAGAAAAAAAATCAAAATGTAGTTCATTATGAGCTAAAATCAGTGATCTAACATAGCTTAATATCACCTACTCATCAAGTTCAAGAAGGGTCTGGAATTTTGTACCAAAATGTCAATGCTACTACGTAGTGTCATGTCATATTATTGCATTATAGGACTATCATAAAAGAATCTTAATTGAATAACCATAAAACTGATGCAGCATCAATACATACTGGTTTACCAAAGCTCTTTGGTAAACACCTAACCCCTAGATCTGCACATTTAAGAGACAAGCTATTTAACAAAATACACAAACAGGTTTTCTACATATAATTAACAACTGAGACTGAGTCCTGAACATTGACAAGAAAGCTGTAGAATAGCTGGATGGTTGGGGGGAGGGGGCATTGATGAAGTACTGATGAACTTAAACCAATCTTTCACTCAAGTACTGTGGGGAGAGATCATTCAGTGCTTTATAGGTCATTAGTAGTTCTATGTAATCAACGCGAAGTTTTAAAATGAGGTGATATAATCGGACTTTCTGGCTCTAGTAATGAGTCTGGCTGCTGCATTCTGCAATAAAAGAATAAAAGAAGCTTGTTTATGTACCTACTGGAACATCCAGGCAGCAAGTCCAACTTAAAATTAACAGAAGCATAAATTGTTTATTCTGTATACTGTAATGACATATTTCTTATATCTTAGCAATGTTTCTGAAGTGGGGGAGGAGAGGGAGGCAGTGGGCTTACAACAGAGCCTTGTGGAACACCAAGTAACAATCAGTCAGAGAAGATCTGAACCAGAAAAGATGTTCCCCTGACCCCAATAAATTTGTGTGTCTATCTAGAAAAATATGATAATATATTGCTATGATAATGAAAATAAGTTCAGTCATTGCCGCTACATATACTGTTGCTAGTACAGTAGCAATGTTAACTAGAAGTTAACTAATTAACTAAGAAGAACTAATTAGGCTGAAGTTTAATTTGATTTTAGATTTCTATTTTAAAATTCAAGTATAATTATACCATAATGCAAGCTTTCTAGAAAGCAACATAGATGCACTTAAGAATGGACAAGATGTGGTCAGATATTATATTCTGCTGTTGTGATATGTTGAGTCCAGAATGCTTTGTGAATGAGGCACTAGAGGCATTAGATCTGCAATCCTGGACTGTGCTTAGAAACAAACAAACCAAAAAAAAAAACTGGTTAACATGGTAAATGGCCTACTGCTGGCCTGCAATCAGGCTTGTGACTCCTTGTTTGTGTTACCTGACCTTCATGCAGCTTTTGATACCATAAATCATAATGTCCATAATAATAGACCAGAAAATGTTTTTGGATTTAAGGGAATCGCTCTTTCCTAGCTCAGGTCTTTTACTGATCGTTATCCGTTAGTAAATGTTGGTGTAAATGGTGACTTCTTTATGCATACAAAAGGTTTGGTGTTACACAAGCTTCTGTTCTAGGCCCTTTGCTATGCCATGGTACACTTATTCATAAACATGGTATTAGCTTCCTCTGTTATGCCAATGACACACAGCTATCTGTTTCAATAAAGCCTGATGACAGACACCCACTCAATAATGTTGAGGCATGTGACTCCTGAGTGGTGTAGCATTCGCCCTATTATCCGGGATTTTGAGTTCAAATCCCGACGATGCCACAGCCATCCATGGCTGAGAGCCCAAAAGAGCAAATTTGGCCGTGTTCTCTGTGTGGTAGGGAGTGGTTAGTGTTGCTGTGATTGACAGGAGAGAGAGTATGCCATATGCTCTCTCTCCTGTCAATCACAGCAACACTAACCAATCATGAGCGTCTGTGAGCTCATGCATGCAGACGGGGTGGATAAAGTTGGTTTCACATTCACATATCAGGATTTCTTCCACAGCTTTTGAACATTAGGTGCAGAAATGTTAACTACCAACAGTCCCACTGAAACCGTTACAGTAGAGTTAGCGACATCAGCAGCGGACATGGCAAACGGTCTATTTTGCATGAATATATCTTCTGACTTAAAAAAAAAAAAAAAAAAAAAAAAAAAGAAAGCTTGTCAGATAAAATGAAAAGGCAGAAGGGAAGCCAGTTTCACTGGATGCACCTTTAACAGGAATGTAGCAGTAGCTAGACAACAGTATGGCTTTCTCTGGGATTTCTGTTCACGTTGAAAAAATAAACAAATTATTTGGCCATATTGTGTCTGATATGTCAGTTACTCAGTTTCATTTCTTATTTATTAAGCTGTTGTATAAAAGCAATATCGAACTGGGAGCCAGTTAAACTTAAACCTATATGTTGACAGTACTGCTCTCATTAGGTACATGCTGTCTGCTGTTGGCCATGAACGAGACATGAAGTGGTATTGACAAAATGAATCATAATTTATTATCAGGAGAATACACGTGATAAACTGAAACCATGTTCTCTCAGCCGACTCTCAAACCGGGAACGACGGGCTTCTGTGTCTGCTCCTGCAGAGGAGAAAGAAAGAGAGAAAAACTAAAGACAGATGAAACTGTGATGGACAAACAGGCTACTACACTTCACCTTCCGGTACTGTTTCTAGCCCAGACACTCACATTAGGTCGTCTTCACTTTATTGACCTTCACGTTAGCTTCTGCGTTTTTGATGGCTTCTGTTCGGAGCTGAGGTTTCAGCGCTGACCGCACCACCCTGGCGCAGATCGCCGAGTACTTAATGTAGCTGGAATGGTACCAAGAAATCAATATCAATACTAAGCTACATACAACGGAAAATATATGAATCGTGTACATTAATTTTGCTAGGATTTGTTATCTAGGCAAAGAAACATAGCAAACTTGCTAACTAGCTAGTTCGGTTAGCCACACATACCTTCAGTCCTAAGTACAAAGGAAAGTAGCATTTCATAATCAAACATGAATCTACATACATAAAATCTATATACTATTGGTAATGCTGCCTGTTACGCACCTGAGTCCAGCCTGCCGCCAGTATGAAACCATCTCTGTCCGTGTGGGAGATCAGGTGAAACCTGCCAACGACGATATTTACCAAGGACAAGGCCTACAGGAACCGGAAGGAACGTACTCTTCTTTGCCGCTACTGTGGCGAGGGTTTGGTTCTTCTTCTTCTTCTCTGGTGCCTCTTTGACGGTTGACGAACCGACTTGTGGGCTCATTTCCGCCTCAACTGGCCTGGAGTCACTGTGACGCAAATTCCTCTTAATTTGCCCCATACAATGCTCCTCGTATTTATTTCTTTTTTCCACTCGCGAAAGTACCAAATAAACCATTTTTTTTAAAAAAAAAAAACTTTGTTCTACTTCGTGCAACAGTATTTTTACTTCACAGCGATGTGAATGCATGTAAGACGCCACACCTGGCTCCAGTTTCACTGTGAGGTGGTTAAAACCTCTAGAATAGAGATCAGTTAAAAAAGTGCACTGGGCAAACAAAATCTTCAAGCAAGGTAGATGCCTTTTATACGATTTTACTGTATATTTCATGTGTGTCACCTGTCTGCACCTTGTGCGCAGTAAATTATTGGGAAATGACTGACAGTAAGTGGGATGGACAATCCTCATTATCAGTTTACCCTCTATTACACTCTTCTACCACTAGGGGTTCCTGCATAGGCATGCTCAGGAGTGACTTACCCTCAAGCACAAGAAAAACTTAAGATAAATCACATTTTATGCATAGAAACACGGTTTATGCGCAAAAAAATGTGTTTGCACGAGGACACAGGAAGCACCCATGACTCAGGATTTCTTTAACAAATGCAGCTGCAACTGCTAAAATAATAATAATAATAATAATAATAATAATAATAATAATAATATTGCTGCCATTTTGTCTGCTGGTAGATGTACCATAGGATGGGTGTTGTGCACCATAAAGTGATCTCCATAAAGCTCTTGTTTTTACATCAAAGTACAACAGCAGCTCATTGCTCAAGCTGTTGTGGTCCACTTGTGTAGGACAAAGAAGGTGACTCATGGCAACACTGAAAGCTGTGAAATGGCCATATAACTGGTTGGTCAGGATTCCCTTCAGCACAGTCCTGCCAGTGTAAACCGCAAACTAGCACAGGTCAGTAGCCTTTCACTTGTCAGTGTCCCCCATAAACGTACAACTTTTAGAAAAGAACAACCTTAAAATAGTCCCCTTGGCTGATACTAATGTTGTTGTGTGTGTGTGTGTTTTATTTTTTAATCAGGCAGGTCTGAATCATATAGTCAGTTGGAAATTGCTTTGTTCACTGGAAGCCTCAGAAATGGAGATAAGAAACTAGCCCCTTGTGTCTTTCCATTTCTCTAAATATATTTCAGTGGTGCATAAAGTTAGGTTATCCACTTCTAGGTAAATCCTTTGCCCATGTGTCCTTCTGTGTGCATTTATCACAACCATAGTACTTGTTTACTAGGGCTGCAACAGTACACAAAATTCAGGGATCGACACATACCTCGCTTTTTTGGTCACAGTTCGGTATGATTTTGGTACAAGAAAGACTCTTGAAATTATTTTATAAACACAGTGGCTGCAACAATTCTTTTTGTGAAGGTACTCATTTGCTTATGATGGCACTATGCATATTTTTCCAACTAAATTACAATACAAAATTACAGTATATTATATGCACATTGCGTAAAAAATTCTTTTAAAGGCTATTAAGGCTGCATAATTGTAATAAATCTAAGACATCAGCAGTGCAGATTTTAATTTCTCTTGGAATGTGGCTTAAGCACATTGAGCAGATCTGTGACTGAGAATGTTCTCTTATCTGGACTAAAATATTTTGAACTTGACAGTCTTTTGAATATTGCAAAAATTAATTAAAGTGCTTTTTTTTCAGTTACAAGTCATATTGTCATTTTTTTCAGTTACAAATCCTATTTTTAAAGTTTCCAATAAGGTTTTCAAACAATAAAAGTTTTATTTTCAGTAAGCAAAAATAAATTTTCAGGTTTACGATTTTAAACTTTCACATTTTTTCTGAGACAAATGTTTTGCCTCATTTTGACCTGAGGATGTGGATATGGAAAGTGGATGTGGCAACTGTGAATGGTCATTAGTAAGATAAAACACAGTGTTGCCGCTTATTATAAGCGACTGTGGGCTTGTTTTTTATATATATATATATATACAGTCAGGTCCATAAATATTGGGACATCGACACAATTCTAACATTTTTGGCTCTA
>CM075004.1:5116735-5139442 GCA_037576675.1 Pangasius sanitwongsei | reverse complement strand
ATCCATTGTGGTGGTGTATAGACCCAAAAATGTTAGAATTGTGTCGATGTCCCAATATTTATGGACCTGACTGTATATAGGAATAGGTCTAAGGAAAAACTAACAGAAACAATGTAAATATTGTTATTATAAAAAATTAAATAAGTGCAAGCATCACTATTATAATTGCCGATACTACTTCTTCCTCCTCTTCCTCTTCCTCTTCCTCTTCTTCTTCTTCTTCTTATTATTTTATTCTTCTGGAAACTTTTTCGGCACATAACTAGTCCCGCACTGTTTGCATCACAGTTAAACAACATACCTCAAAACGTGTGGCCCCATTGGGACAGGTTTGCTATTACTTTTCTCAACGTTCCCACGTACACTTTTTGTGCGTTTTTGTGCACGTGGCCAAAAACGCACATTTTTGGCCCCTAGAGAATGAATGGGGAATAAAACACAGGTGTCACAGCTAGGATGTCATACAGCTGACATGCTTGTATCACATATCCTCTTGTACGTCTTAGGGAGTAGACCTGTATACACATCTATATAGACCATATACACGTTCTGTTTCGGAATGTCTGGAAAATGGCATTATTCAGGCTTAATAAACAATAATGGGAATTTTCTGACATCTCCCACACCATCAGTGACACAGACATGAATGACGTTTCCAAGTGTTTGGCCTGGTCCAGAGAATCAGGAAATCCCATTTGGGAATTGATTCCACACGCATGCCGTGTGGAATTTCCTGTTGGGATTTGCAATGCACGATAATGTAAAATGAGTCTAGAGGAGCAAACAGGCAAACAGAGACACTGTTTAGATTTACTATCTCCATGGGAAATCTTTGGCACCTAACTAGTCCCACACCATTTGACTCTCAGACACGGATCATACCTCAAATCGCTCGGAATTCTTGGGAGGTGTGTGCGATTACTTTTCTTGCAATTCCCACGTATGTGTCAAATTTGAGTCTAATCCCCAAACAACTGCAGCCATGTCATTCATCTGAATGATTGGCTCAGTGAGGAGGATTGTATTATAGGGAATGACAATACCCTTGACTCAATGTGCAGTATTGCATTATGGGTATTTTTAGTGACATCATGTGCATGTTAACTCCCAAAACAAGTGGAATCACAAAACTACCAGAACATAGACATATGACATATCAAAACGCTCAGCTGACCGAGGAGAATTGAGTTACAAGTATTCTGGTGACGTCACGTGCATGTGATGTGCACATTAACCTCCAAGATAAGTGGAATCACAAAACTACTGCAACATAGACATGTGACATATCAAAATGCTTGGCTGACTGAGGAGAATTGCATTATGGGTATTTTAGTGACGCCACGTGCACGTCTATGTGGAATCACAAAACTACTGCACCAGTGACATGTGACATATCAAAACACTTACACGTCATGTGCACGTGGAATCACAAAATTACATAGACATATGACATATCAAAATGCTTACTCATTGAGGAGAATTGCATTATGGGTATTTTAATGACATCATGTGCATGTCAATCTCCAAAATTAGTGGAATCACAAAACTACTGGTACATGGTCATGTGATACATCAAAATGTTTGGCTGACTGAGGAGAATTGCATATGGGTATTCTAGTGATTATGGACTGCCATAAAGCCTATTATATTAAAACCTCAAGTTAAATACAATCATTATGGATACCAATACAGGTCGTATTAGTTATGTTTCAACAAACGTGTACACACATGTAGCTCCCCCTACTGACTGGCATGTGCAGTTGCATGTCAGTGTCGAATTTTGCACTGGCAAGCACCACTCACATTTTCTTTAGAAAAAGCCATTGGAATGGCATTATGCTTATTTTAGTGACATCACATGCACGTTATCCCCCAAAATAAGTGGAATCACAAAACTACCGCAACATAGACATATGACATATCAAAACGCTCAGCTGACTTAAGAAAATTGCGTTATGAGTATTTTTTAGTGACATCACGTTCATGTCAACCCCCAAAATAGGCTGAATCACAAAATTACATAGACATCTGACATATCAGAATGCTTGTCCCACTGGGGAGAATTGCATTTTGGGTATTTTAATGACGTCACATGCATGTGACATGCACGTTAACCCCCAAAATAAGTGGAATCAGAAAACTACTGGTACATACACGTGATACATCAAAACTCTCGACTGACTGAGGAAAATTGCATTATGGGTATTTTAATGAAGTCACGTGCAAACAAACGGACTGTCATAATGCCTACTATATTAAAAAACTTGAGATAAATACAATAATTATGGCTACCAATATAGGTCAAATTAGTTGTGCTTCAGCAAATGCGTACACACGTAGCTCCCCCTACTGACTGACATGTGCAGGTGCATGTTGGTGTTGAATTTCGCGCGGGCAAGCACCACTCACATTTTGTTCAGAATATGTAAATTCTAGTTATTAGTGGTGCTTGCTATGCAATACAGGCATCACTTTTATAATTGTCCATACTTATTTCTTATTATTTTTATTCTTCCGGACACTTTTTCAGCACGTATTAGCATAACAACCACCTAGCAACACCCTAGCAACCAACCTGAATATGAAATGTCTTAACATTTTAATGGTTTAACCTAGCCTTAGCCTTTTAGCTTTTACATGTTTAACTGTTCATAGCAACCAACTGGGTTAGCATTGCAACCACCTAGCAACACCTTAGCATCCACATGGAATATCATAGCTGTGTTTTAGCATTTTAAATGTTTTTAAGATTTCTGTTAAGTTCAGAAAAATGTTTCTCAGGAATCATAAGTGCACTTGAGCTCATGACAAACTAATCACTCAAAAAAAACATTGCCAGTCAGATTTCAGTGGGCATGTGATATTGTTAGCAGTGAGCAATCACCATGAAACTTAAGGACCTTACCTTCAATTGTGGTTTCAAATTACTCATAAGTGTTGGCTCTTTTAAAACATGCTGATATTTGTAAAAAATATGGCTGGCTCTTGCCAATCAGTCATCTTGAGGCAGAGCTTAATTTACTCATACAGCTATAACACATGATGGATTCACACCAAACTTGAAAGACAGGACTAGATTCTCAGGCTGTCTGCTAAGGTTTGGGTATGGGCACCCCAAGGGCGTGGGGTCAAGTTCAAATACCTGTATCTCAGGAGCCATAAGTCACTTACAACATTTGCACTTTTAACTGTTAAATAACTTAACATTTCAAAATAAATGAAAATGAAACATTGTAATGCTGTTTAACTCTTTTTTTGTGTTTAAGGGCCAACATCATTAATATAATCACCATGATAGAGTGGCCTATTGAAACACAGGTCTGAGACCATTTTTTTAATTGTCACTTTCCTTTTACAAGCCGTTTGCTGCTGGTTATCATACAGTCCCCTCTGAAATTATTGAAACAGCAAGGCCAATTCTTTTGTTTTTGCTACACACTGAAGACATTTGGGTTTGAGATCAAAAGATGAATATGAGGCAATATATCAGAATTTCAGCTTTCACTGCCTGATATTTACATCTAGATGTGTTAAACAACTTAGGACATGGCACCTTTTGTTTGAACCCACACATTTTTCAAGTGATCAGAAATATTGGAACATGCGATTGACAGGTGTTTCTTGTTGCCCAGGTGTGCCCTGTGTTAATAGCTCTTGGTTTGAGCTCTGGATTTCACCTGTAAAGAGTGCATTTGTTGTTAAAAAGGACAAACCAACAAGAAGACCAGAGAACTGTCTATGGGAGAAAAGCAAGCCATTTTGAAGCTGAGAAAAGAGGGAAAATCAATTAGAGCCATTTCACAAGCATTGGCTACAACCAATAGAACAATTTGGAATGTCCTGTAAAAGAAAGAAACCACTGGTGTGCTAACAACCAGATATCAATCAGGTATCCCAAGGTAAACAACAGCAGTTGATGACAGAATCATTGTGAGAGCTATGAAGAAAAACCCCAAAACAACATTCAGTGTCATCACCAGCAACACACAAGGCAGGGGTGAAGGTATCACAATCCACTGTTCAAAGAAGACTTCGACAGCAGAAATATAGAGGCCACACCACAAGACGCAAACAAGAATCAGAAGGCCATATATCTGGAACCAATATTAACCTCTACCAAAATAATGGAAAGTGTGGAGAAAGAAAGGATCTGAAAGGGAGAAAGGATCTGCTCATGATCCAAAATATATGAGCTCATTGGTTAAGCACAGTGGGGGTAGTGTCATGGCTGCTTCCGGAATGGGCTCATTAATCTTTATTGATGATGTAACTCATGATGGTAGCAGCAGGATAAATTCAGAAGTCTACAGAAACATCCTGCCTGCCAATTTGCAGAGAAATGCATCCAATCTAATTGAGAGGAACTTCATCATACAGCAAGACAATGACCCAAATCACACTGCCAATGCAACAAAAAACTTAATCTAGACAAAAAAGTGGAAGGTTTTATAGTGGCCAAGGCAATCATCAGACCTTAGCTCAATTGAGCATGCATTTGACCTCCAGAAGAGGAGACTGAAGGGAGAACCCCCCCCCAAAAAAAGAAAACAAACAACAACTGAAAGAAGCCTGGTAAAGCATCATGTATATGCAACCAAATATTAAGTGTTATTTAAGACTATCTGTTCCAATACTTCTACTCAGGTGGTCTGCCAATAAACGTTCAGATTTTTAAAGATATTTTAAGTTGTTTACCACATTTAGATGTAAATATCAGGAAATATCAGTAAATAGCTATAGCTGTTTATTTATGTGGTAATGACATTATTAGCACATGCAGT
The DNA here is from genome assembly GCA_037576675.1 of Pangasius sanitwongsei. NCBI lineage: Eukaryota > Metazoa > Chordata > Actinopteri > Siluriformes > Pangasiidae > Pangasius > Pangasius sanitwongsei. The sequence goes on along the minus strand of CM075004.1, from coordinate 5,134,661 downwards.
ATGTTATAGTATACAGTAAGAACGTATTTCATAAGGAACTGCATGTGTGGTGCAGAATTTGGTGTGTATATCCCAATAGTGTGATGTGATTATTAAATAAGTTCTTAGTATAAATCAAGTACATGACAATGACAATAAATGACAAGATGCATGACAATTTATTCTGCTTAAAATTCTATTTAATTAAATATTATTAGGTATTTTAAATTAGATAAAGTTCAAATTTAAATGAAAACAGACCACAGAACAAGCATATACTTGGGCCTTGTAGTAATTTTAGCTATATGTGGAAAAAAAAAAAAAAAAAAACTATTAGCACAGCCCGTTCTACTGGAGAATTATATTACATGTAGCCACACAGCCTGTGTGTAATTTTCCTGTGAATCAAAAAGAAACAGCATAAAATTTGAAGAAAGTGGTCTACTAGATTCTCTCTCTGTTTGGTCATCAAATAATTTTTCAATGATTCTCCACATGTAGCCTCAATTTTTCTTGCTAATTTAGGTTTTACTACCTTAAACACTTTATGACCAGGAAGCCTCACACTGCAGTAAGAGGCAAGACATGCCTCTTACTTGCATGGTGATGTCACAAAAATCTATCAACTGCCTGCTGCAGTAAGGGAGCACCCATGGCAGATGACCAAATTCACTATACCCCCAGCAGCCCACCAACCCAAAGCTCACCTCTCATTAATCAGCAGTACATCACTGTATTATCTTTACAAGTAGGAACAATCAGTCAAAGTCATTCAATATACATTTTAATAACAGTAATAAATCCAACAAGGTAATGAAAACATACAAATATGTTTTCATCCTGTACAAATCAGTCTGCATTGTTGCAGACACTAAGTTGGTTCAGGAGTGTCCTTCACCAGACAAAACAAAACAAAAAAAAACAGTCATCAAGCTGTTACAAACAAGCTCTTCACCATGTGCATGTACTGGTGAAGTACTGCTGTGTAAAAAAAGAAAATGGGGATATATTTAAATCTGAGATATTCCATTTGGTTTCTGCTTTTCAACAATATTTTAATCAACACATATACAAAGATATACAACACATTTTATGATTCTATAGATGGAAAACAATTTTACATGGTGAAATAATTTTCAACCACACAAATCAGGGTCAAAATAACTGAAAGGGTTCAAAAACATTTCTAGAATAGGAGTCATTTAACAAAAACCTTTAATTTTTGTTAAAAGGACACTGAAAGGCATGTCAAGGTAATGCAAGATGGGGAGGCTGTAAATGAGAAAGAAGACAGCTGCATTTACCAGCAAAAACAAGTAGCTTTGCACATTAACACTAATGTCAATAAATCTAAATGCCATATAAGTGTCATAAATTGCTGCTTATAAATTTACTTTTAAACAAGAGAAAACCTAAGGAAAAAAAATAACCAATGTACCAGGATGAACCCAGAAGCATAACCAACACTGCAAAAATAAAATGATATTAAATTAATCTGTATCCCTAACCCCATTTGCAAAACACTTTATTACTTAAAAAGCAGACACATCATTCCTTGGGAAACTTTCTCAAAATAAATCATGAAATCATTAGTAGCGTTAAATATCAGAGTCATTCAGATACATGCTTACACAAACATATCAGAAAAGTGTAATTCAAATTACATGTTTCAAAAGTTGTTTACAAAGAGGGCACTTCAAGAAAATTTTTCAAAACCAGCACATAAATATGCTTGATGAGCTTTGGTCATGGTTATGACTATTCCACTCAAGAACTCTTCTACTTTATGCTCAATACAGCAGGGTACAAAGAATTTTCATAAAGAAATTAGTGTTTGTATAACCTGATGTTAATAGTTGGGGAAGAATAAACAGATAAATCATAAACCTTTAAAGTGAATGTAAATGTTTTGTGGATATAAGTATAATCTGTTTCCTTTCCCATTTAAAATAATACACATAATGTATACAGGGTTCTTTGCCATGGGAGTGTTTGAGAACAAGATGTGGATAAATACTTTACATAATAGAGGGTCGTCCATAAAACATACTTTTTTCTAGGTCCACCAATGAGGAGGAGCATTGAGAGATATGCAGCTTAATATTTATCATGCTTGATGACATAACTTGTGCTGAAATTCTAAAAGTGTGGCAGGATGTATTTTGAGTAGTAGTATTTGTTTCATAGTTGCAGTGTTTTTTATCAGTCCAAAGAACTTCGCACTAAACCATCAAATCTGTCTGGTTTGACCAGCTGCAACTGTTTACGTGTGGTGTGGGGGTATGTTTTTGTGACCAGCAGCAGGGATTAATTGGCTGCCCAAGCCTCCAGGTCCTTCATGTCATCATCCTCCTCCTCTTCTTTTTTCTTTGCTGCTGTAAGAATGCAGATAAAACATGCATTAGCTTTGTAGAAACTACAGAGTAATTAGGTGAGTAGAACTAGTTGTGAAGCTGTGTAAGTGTTAGTGTATGACCTTTATAGTGTATGTAGTAAGTAGTAGCAATTATGTCTAATTAAATGCAACAAAAGTTCATATATAACAATAGATATATACAAACATAGATAATACAAGAAGTGGTAACTAATGTGTCAAATCATGATTATTTAACTTTACATACAACTATTACTCAGACACATTAACTGTGCATAATTGTGATTTGCTATTCACTGTTTAGTTTTCCCTCTCTAAAATCACCAACTTGGTTATCACCCGCTTGGTAATAACCTAGTGTAAACTACCTATTTTCCCTTTCCTGTTTAGTGTGGGTGATTACAGAAAAGGCAATTATACAGTGAGTGCTTAAACACCCAATATAATAAGATAGGCATACTGAAATCACACTGTCTGCTTTTTGGATGCAAGAGGTAGAGTGGCATACATCAAGACAAGGCTGTCTGTTAAGCTGGTCCCTTGCAAGCTGTTGTCGGATGTGAAGCTAGGCAATTTGGATATTCCTCTATGCAATACTGTTTATGGCTGCTTCCACACTAGGTATTTTTGTAGTGCAAAAGCACTGGCTGGGCATCTTTTGTGCTAATATGAAAAAAGTGACTCACGTGACAGACCCATCAATGTCACCATGTCCTAGCTAGTACCAGATAATCAGCAGGCAATAATAATAATAATAATAATAATAATAATAATAATATTTTTAACATTTAGTCAACTATTAATTCAAATATTTAGTCAACTAGACAGCATTTAGACCACATTTAGGACAGCCAGGTTTAAAGCGGGACTGGTCCATGAATATCAGATTTCAGTGAATGTCCCACAACTAACAAATCTCTTATGTCTAGTTACATTGGAATGCTGGAATACCGACATAGAAATATCTCGGATTAAACATATCAGATTGCTCCTTATAGTCACTGACTAACAAGCCTAATATTTTCTGCCAGCACACTTTTCCTGTTGGCTGTTCTCAGTTGCCCCTAAACAGTGACCTGATTGGGTGCTTCAATCCTCTACAAATATTCAATATTTTAATCATCAGTACAATCACTAAGGAGTGCAGTTTATGAACAATTTCTGAGCAAATGCCATAATGACAATCACTATTAGCAAACGGTAGTGCCCACCAGACTAATCTAATCAAGTATTGGTCTCATTCATGTAGCAACCAATGAAATTTAAGGTGAAGTCCAAAAATACGGCATGAAATGTAAAGTGGATTATTTTAAAAAGGGGAAAACAGGAATGGGAAATGGTCTGGTAATTACAGTCAGGTGCAACATACACTTTTTCCCTATATAAGGATTACACTGTAAGCCTTCTAATGATAGCGAAGTTTAAGATTTATGCCTATCTGACACATAAACAGTTACCTCTGCTGCTCAATTAACTCTACTATATGTAGTACATTATGGGATAACTATCTATATAATATTAGAGAATTCAAAACCCCCTTGCAAATCATTACAGATTAAAATGTGGCTCATCACCTGTTTTGATCTGAACATCTGAAAACAGCTGGGATGCGCATAGTGTGGCTCCAGGTGAGATATGTGACAGAATCCCACATTTGACAAGAATAACTGCGTATATAGTACAATAAATTCCATGACTTAGGTCGTGATTCCTTTGGCTTTTGAACTTCTACTGTTGTACTTTTGGTCTGCATAGTTTGATGGCTCTTTCTAGCCAAGTTCTGCTAGCTCTTGAGACTCACAGTACTCTTAAGTGTAGTATCACTCTAGTGGTTTCGGTTTTACAAACTCTGCAAAAAGCACTGGCTTGGTCTGAGATCTATATTGTGAAACAGACTGTCAGCAGACTGATGACTTTGAACATCAGTACGAACCCTGAGTAATAATTACCTGGTCTAGAAGGTAGGGATGTGGAGGGTACATTTGGCAGCTGTACATTCTCTGTGCCTCCAATCTCTAGCAGGTTCTTATCTAGCTCTTCCTGCTCCAACTCCTCCAATTCAGCCAGCAACTCATCCTGGACCAATAACGTGGACATAAAGTTAGCACTGAAAACAACAAATACTCGAACAAAGCTCCACATCAATAAAATATGATGCACAATATCTGCTTTTAGAGAACAGCACAATGTATCCAATTTTTGTCTTGTTGTTACCTCATCAAACTCCTCGCCAAACCCAACAGGCTTTGAAATTGCATCTGAGATTTCTTGTGCCAACTCCTGCTGCTCTGTGATATCCTGCATGAGTTCGTCAACTTTGTCTATGTCCCTAAGGGAAAAGAAACAGACCACAGTTTTCAGTTACAGGCATCATTTTAATTACATTTTTCTACAGGGCTTCTGTTCAAGTCTGTTCCAATTATGGATTACATACACTATTTGGCCAAAAGTTTGTGGACACCTGACCATAACACTCATATGTTGTGGAGGCGAGGGCATGGTTGAGCGCCAGTTTGTGAATGGAGGGTGGAGTCGGAAGAGTGAGTGATAAAAGTGAGGCTGCACCTGTAGGGGATATTCCTAATGAATGTTCTGTGTTTCAGTGAGCGGTGGCAGGAAGATAATGGGGGAGAGATAAGAGCCACAGGAAGAGAGAGAGCTGAGCTGCACAGAACTCTATGTGTATATATTTATGTTGGTGTGAGCCTTGGAGTGATACTGTGATTCTAAAAGCACTGACAAGCGATACTTGAAGGGAGAAGCCCAAAGTAAAAGAGCATCTTTTGAATTGTCATAATCCTGCCTACCATTTCTTCATTTCCTGTTGTACGTGAGGGAGTGTCACATATGTGCTTTTTGAATATCTCATTGCAGATTTAGTCCCCTATTTGCTGTTATAATAACCTCCACTCTTCTGGGAAGGCTTTCCACTAGATTTTGGAATGTGGCTGTGGAGATTTGCCCATTTAGTCACAAGAGCATTAGTGAGGTCAGGCGAGGAGGCCTGGGGTGCAGTAGGCATTCCAATTCATCCCAAAGTTGGGTGGAGGTCAGGGCTCTGTACAGGCCACTCGTGTTCTTCCAACCTTGGCAAACCATGTCTTTATGGACCTCGATATATGCACTGGGGGCATTGCTATGCTGGAACAAGTTTGGGATAGGCCCTTTAGTTCCAGTAATGTTACAGCATACAAAGACATTCAATACTATTGTGTGCTTCCAACTTTCTGGCGACAGTTTGGGGGAAGGACCAGATGTTTGTGTGATTGTCAAGTGTTCACAAACTTTTGGCTATATAATGTGTATTAACAGAATAACATAAGTAACAAAACTTTACAAACTATGAAAGAAATGTGAGGCTAGAAATAAATGTAAAATTTAAAAATTTAAAGTTGAATGAAAATTTAAATGAAAAATAAAAAAATTTAAAGTTACCATTTCGAATAGCTATCTTAGCGAAGTCTGAGGTCTGTAGACCAACCAGGACACATATATAAATATTTAATCAAAGCGCTGATTAGTGCTGCTCATCTTTTTCAATCACATAATCTTCATACAGTAAAGAAAACCTGTTAGTTTATAGATATATAAGAGCTGGGTTCTAATTTATTATAACAATATCAAATAAAGCAGATTTGTTCCTGTATTTGTTTTGCGCTCTGTAATACAATTTACAAAATTTAATTTGAAACAGAACAACAGAGGGTCAATCACGCACATGTTATCATGAGCAGCTTTCATGGCCTTAGCAGCAAAGCCCATGTTCTTGATGACCTCAGTGTTAGTGTTGGCATTCTCCAGCGCCTCCCTCTGGAACTCAATGGTGGACAATGTTCCATCAATCTGAGCCAACTGCTTCTCATATCGCTTCTTGCGCTTCAATGCTTGTAGTGCAGCTGTTTTAAACATAAAAGGACAACTGATATCATTACAGTTAAGGTACATCTCTGTGGCCCACCACAAGTTATAGCCACCTGATTGAGGCACTGTTTCATCCCAGTACATTTTTTATGCTAAATCAAAACATGCCTTCACTTTTCTTTGAGTAGCCTGTTATTCAATCAACCTGATGTCCAGGTTAACAACGAGATTCAGGCTGAAGTGAGAAGAAATTTAATGCTTAATAGGGTTATACCCATCAGTGTCTCTGTTTGCTCCTATAGACTCAATTTACATTAGTGTCTATTGTGAATCCTGACGGGAAATTCCACGCAATGTGGGGTCAATTCCCAAATGGGATCTCCTGATTCTCTGGACCAAGCTGAATACTTGGGCACATCATTCATGTCTGTGTCACTGACAGTGTGGGAACTGGGGGGTTTCCTATTATTGTGTATGGGGGGAATAATGCCATTTTCCGGACATTTCTGGCAAAAATTCCAAAACAGACCTCTTGATGGTGGGGCAAAAACTGAGGGACTAGTTACACGCCGAAAAAGTGTCCGGAAACTATATGAAGAAGTTAAGTAGACAAGAGTAGACAAAGAGAACCCACTTAAACAAAAGAGACAAAATTATACTTGGTCATTTATTTATTGGAAAAATGATCCAATATTACATATCTGTAAGTGGCAAAAGTATGTGAACCTCTAGGATTAGCAGTTATTTTGAAGGTGAAATGACAATCAGGTGTGAGTGAGCGCTCAGTTTTATTTAAAGAACAGGGATCTATCAAAGTTTGATCTTCACAACACGTTTGTGGAAGTGTACCATGGCACGAACAAAGGAGATTTCTGAGGACCTCAGAAAAAGAGTTGTTGATACTCATCAGGCTGGAAAAGGTTACAAAACCATCTATAAAGAGTTCAGGCTCCACCAATCCACAATCAGGCAGAGTGTGTACAAATGGAGGAAATTCAAGACCACTGTTACCCTCCCCAGGAATGGTCGACCAACAAAGATCACGCCAAGAGCAAGACGTGTACCAGTCTGTGAGGTTACAAAGGAACCCAGGGTAACTAAGGTAACAGACATTAAGTGAAATTAAATGTTAAGATACGATGTGTCCTTGGTGTAAAAACTGTTCTCTTTAATATATTACCTCACAATAAATGTTATGAGAGAAGTGATTTTGTATGCTTATGTGAATGCTTAATCCACAGCTTCCCAACCATGGTCCTGGAGAACTCCCTGTCACTTGACACTTTAGTGTTTACCCTGCTCTAACACACCCACTTCAACTCAGGAAGGGCTGTTAATTAGCTTAACATTAGTTAAATCAGGTATATTAGAGCAGGGAAAACATTACAAATGTGCAGGGCGAAGGGTAATCGAGGACCAGGTCTGGGACCCTGTGGCTCAATCAGCCAAAACTAAAGGTTTTCCCAGCCACATTAGACTTTAAGGTAAATCAGAGCGTGAGTGCGAGTATAAATGTTTTCTGATGAAAACAGTAATAAATAACAATACCCCCAGTTTATATTTAACACATCTGGAAAGTAGTTTATTATTTTACTGTTTTATTAGCAGAAAAGGTCAAGTGTACGCAATACTGACGTGTAAGCAACACAACGCGTGCTTACGTCATCTCGCGTCTGATTGGTCGTGAAATTAAAGTGCAGCTCGAGACCATCATCAGTGATCATGTTAGCTATGTAGCTTATGTAGCTACTGTCTGAACTGGTCGCTCTATTGTTAATAAAGTTACAAATACATAATAAAATAAACTGATTAAAAACCAAACTCGTATGTGTTAATTCACTAACCAAGTTATATCATTCGCGTTTTAATCAGTTTAGCATTTCTAGCCATCAAATGAACCTGAACTCGTGTGTACATGTGTAGCTCGTTTTAGTCCCTCATTTTGGCAGGTTAAACCTCACCTCTTTTGTTCTTTGTACCGTTTCGCTTTGCCGTGAGGAGTTCCTGTTCAATCTTTTTTTCCAGAAATTCTTGTTTCTTCGTCAACATCTCCTCTGTATCTCGAAGTCGCTGGATAGCCTCCTGAGGACTGGGAGCTTTACCTCCTTTGCCACTAGTACCAAACAATTTCCCAAACAAAGACATCCTGGCTTTTAACGACAGTAAAACCGTGTGTGAAACTTTAGTGTGGGATCGCAAAATCTTCTAGCTTGTATGCTGGTATATAAAAGAAACGCAGTGACGTTAAACTAGCACCCTGCACTGAACACACAGAATCTGATGTGTTGTTGTTTCTCCTCACTCTTCCCTGTCCAGGCCCTGTGACGACAGCACGTCACGCGGAATGAGTCACGTAATGACGTAATAGAACGGCACCGAGCTGATGCACGTTTCCGGCGGTGTCGCTGTGGCTACCTGATCCACGTCCCCGATTTGCACCATGCACATTTTTACTGTGCTTTACGACGGTGCCTGATATGTAAAATTGCCCGAATTTCTGAAACGTAGGATGGCATTGGAAGTATTCATCAGCGTAATCTCCTCAGCTCGGGACAGCTCGCAACGCCAATCAGGTAGCGCTTCCCTGAGGAAGAGTTAAAGTCTTTCTCCTGCCGTCCTACGTTTAAGAAATTCGCGTACTGTGTATTTCACGACATTGTAGCACATGTTGTGTAAAAGTATAACTCTAGTACGAATAGCATCAATTACCACGGCAGGTTCTCTTTTAGTAACGTTTTAATGATTTAAGACTGAATTAAAATGTGGCATTTTGGAGAAATTAATAAAATAATGTTATTAAACCAATGTTGGAATGTACATTACATTTCTTTTTAAATTGATTATTTTGGTTATACCAACTAAAATGATGATTATAGATCAAGACTAATAGCATTTGTTTATGAAAATTGGTTAGCTTAATTGGTAGTTTAGAGATAATATATCTCAAAAAAATTGTAAGGGTGCTCCGATTGATTGGTTGCCGATCATAATCGGCCGATACTCGCTTTGGGAAGTTTGATCGGCGGTCTCTATAAAAGCTGATAAAGAATGGCCGATCAGATGACGCAAAACTTGCGAGACAAATGGCTTCACTGGTCTGGCAATTCTACAAGGTGTGTGAAAAAGAATACATTAGCAATATGTAACGTGTGTACCAAGCAAATCCCACGAGGCGAGAAGCACCCAAAACATTTCAACACCACCAACCTTATCAAACATTTGAAGGTTAGTCACGTGAAAGAATATGAGCAGTTTTCAAAGTTGACTAGCGCTAAGAGAGAGCCAGACAGTTCAGCAACTCAAGCGCCACTCACTCAGCTATTGGTAACAGAGACGTTTCAACGACAGCAACCCTACTGCAAGGACAGTAAGAAGCATAAAGAAATATCACACAAAATAATGGAATTCATATGCCTTGATCATCAGCCGCTGTCTATTGTGGAAGACGAAGGGTTCCGGCGACTCATGTCCTACTTGGATTCACGTTACACTATGCCAGGGCGTAAATATTTCACTGATGTGTGCCTGCCGCAGTTATACCAAACAGTGTTTACACATGTCGACAGCCTTGTGAAGGACAACATAACATCAATTAGTTTCACGAGTGACATTTGGAGTGTGAGTGTATGTCCCATGTCCATGTTGAGCCTCACTGCACAGTTTATTAATCAAAACTTTGAACTACAAAAAGTTCTTCTTCATTCTCAAGAGTTTTCATGGTCACACACCGCGGAGGCTCTTGCTGCTGCATTCATCAACAAGTTTCGTGCATGGGGAATCTTGTGGTAAGGGGAAAAAGTGCACGTTATTCTAAGGGATAATGCAAAGAACATGGAAAAAGCCATGAGGGACGGCAATCTTCCCCGTGCATGACGCATTCACTGCAGCTTACTGTGGCCGAGGGAGTTATGTCACAACGCAGTATCGCTGATATAATTGCCTCTGGAAGACGCATCGTCGGTCATTTCAAACACTCCCTGCTTGCCTACTCCCGACTTCAAAGTATTCAGAAACAGCTGGGCCAGCCTATCAAGAGACTACAGCAAGATGTACCTACCAGGTGGAACAGTACTGTATACATGCTGCAGAGTCTGCTGGAACAGAAACGTGCCCTATGTGCTTATGGAGCCGACTATGACTTACCCTCCATGTTCACCGGAAGCCAGTGGAAATTAGTGGAAAATATGATTTCGCTACTCGCCCCATTTGAAGAGCTCACGCAACAGATCAGCTCATCAACTGCATCGGCTGCAGATGTTATACCATCCATCAGAGCTTTAACTCATCTTCTTGAGAAGACCGCAGAGACTGACCATGGTGTAAAAACTTCGAAAGCCACATTGTTGGAAGCGGACCAGAAAAGATTCCGTGACATTGAATCTGAGTACCTGTATAGCATTGCTACAATCCTCGATCCGAGGTGAGAGAACTTAATTTACACATTCTTCACATTCGTGTGTGTAGCTGTGTCGCTGTCAGAGCAAATTAATGAGTAGGCAAATTTGTAATATGTTTGAAAATGTATTGAAAACGTTTAAATTCAGAATCGATATAAACTGGAACATATATATTTTTTGACCATTCTAGTAGGCTCCTTAATTCATATTGCAAGAATCTTGCAAGAATTCATCTTTGCTCGAAATGATTAATAGAAGAAGCTATTGCTGAAATGAACACTGTGTTATTGTGTTATTCCTTTGTGTAGGCTGGCATTTCCTTCAAATTTGGCTAAATTTGCTGTAAAAATAAGCACTTGGAAGCATAAGACCACAGACAAAAAGCATATTTTTTGGAGTATGCTAGGCTGACAAATCAAAACAAGAGCCAAGCATAACCTCAAAATGCATTAAATAATAGAACATTTCTTATTTTATATTTTCTTTTTTTCTTATTTCTCTGTGCTGCCACATATTTCTTGTCTAAAATGGAGCAACTGTAACCCAATCACTAAAGTATTTCTGATTATGATTTTTGATAAATTCATATTCAATTCAAATAAATTAATCAATGTTTTGTTTTCTTGTTAATAAAAAGGTATAAAGACAGATATTTCCCTGACGCACTCAAGCCCCAGATACGTGGGCTGCTTTCTGATGTCCTGGCCACTGGACTGGAGCAGCAGGATGGTGAGGCCAGTATGGCTGCAAGTGGGTCCGAACCCCCAGAGAAAGTACCACGAACTGGCTCCTTGCATGCTATGTATGCTGAATTGTTGGATGGAGATCGGGAACATGGTGGCAGTGACATCAGCAGCTCAGTATCATTGCAGTTGAACCTCTACCTATCAGAGCCAGTTATCCCACAAAATGGACAGCCACTTGTTTTTTGGCAGAACAATAAAAGCCACTTTCCAGCTCTCGCACGAACCTACCTTTTTAGCACAGCAGGAAATATTATAGATGAGAAGAAGAACAAGCTGTCAGCCAAACATGCAGAGATGCTTATATTTATAAAGAAAAATCTGCCATTGATGCTTTAGAAGTAAGTTTTGGGAGATATTAATCTACTAATTTGTATCCACCCTCTCTTTCTCTACCTCACTCTCTACCTCTCTAAAAGCCCACAAAATCTGACTGAGCTTCCCAGAAAAAAAACAACTACTCCAGAATTTATCATTGATTCATTCATGATGCAAAAGCCATCGTGATAATGCAGCTTTGATTCTGTTAGTGTCAACTGCATTTCTTCTTGACATCCCAAGAGATGTGAGGGCTGACTGACTTGAAACAATATTTTGGCTATAGCCCTTTTTTGTTGCAGTTTTTTAGGCTAATGTTTAAGCAGTCTAAAGCTAAAGACTCTGTTCTGTCTTTAATTTAATTTACTTTATTTATTATACATTCTACAGGAAAGTTGTCTTTGTCAAGCTCTAAGCTGTAATGTTTTGTTGATATGTTGCACATGTTGCTTGCCAATAAATACACAGTTGTCAAATCATGATACTATCTCTTCTCTTAATTTTAATACTTAATACACATTGTTCTTAAATATAGTTTAATAAATAATGCTACATGATAAATAGAAGGCTTCTAATAGACCCTGTAATCAGTGATTGGTATCGGACGATTCAGCTTCCAGTGATCGGGGATCGGTGATCGGCCCCAAAAATCCCGATCGGAGCACCCCTAAAAAATTGGTAGTTTTGAGTGTTAAGATATCTCTTAATCAATTAACCTTAAAGGTATTTTACAAGGAAGCGAAGTGGAGGAAGTTTAGACCACAATACTCCATACTATTCATAATAACAGACTTTTTTTATTATTTTATGTCATGAAAAAAAGTCATATTGCAGAGTCTGTATTGCATTTGTATGTTATAAATTTTACTGAAGTTACTGAAGTTTTGTATCATGTGAAGGTACGTGTGAAACTAGCCCCCCCAAAAAACCCAGCAAATCATGCAGAGGACATGGTTCAAGTAGCCACATGTGCCAAGAGATACTCTCCACCCTCTGGACTTTTGTTTTGACTCCGCCAGGTAGGACGAGCTGGATCAGTTCCAACTCCACCCTCTGGAATTTTGTTTCTTCTGGAGGGGTACTGTAGATTATTTTAAGAACAGATACAACGCAGAACAGTATTGCCAACAGAACGTATTGTTTTATTTTCTCTTGGTTACTCCCCTTTTTTTCTAAAACCTGACGACCCGCCTCCTCCCGTATAACACCAACCTTAAAGGGCTATGGCAACATTTAACAACTCTACATCCCTTCCCTTAGATAACACTCAGAGACTAAACATACAAACATAATATTCAAAATTAACTAAGGAATAAGTACAACATAACGTAACATTGTGGACAGCTAAAAAGACTGTCCTTAACGAGTGAAATAGTCCTGATAACAGGGATTGGGATGGCTAACTCTTCCTGAACGAGTCACTATAGGCTGGGCAATTGCAGTAGCAGCACCAGTGGCAGGTGCTTTACCCTGAAATGGCATCACTGCAGGTTACAGGTAATCTGTAAATTCACTGCATACAAACTGCCGTGCATTGTCTGTCATGAGCGTCTGGGGAATGCCATGGACTGCAAAGTGTCTCTTAAGTTTCGCAATTACCGTGATACTCCTCATGTCAGGTAGATGGTCGAGCTCGAACCAACCAGAGAACAAGTCTACTAGAACCAAGTGCATTTTACCATGCCATTCAAATATGTCTGCAGCAGTGAACATCCAGGGGAGGTCAGGAACATTGTGAAGCTGCATAGGTTCTCTTGAGTGATGGGGCTTGAGGGCATTGCAAGGAGCACAACGAGAGAGTGCTCTCCCTATATCACCATACATCGTGGGCCAGTACACTGTTTCTTTTGCCCTTCGTTTTGTGGCTGCCAGACCTGGGTGGCCTTGATGTAGCTGAGTCACATAGTAACTTTGTAGCGATGGTGGTATTAGGAGTCTCTGTCCACGAATAATCAGTCCATCCTCAACAACAAATTCCTCTCTCATGGCAAAGAATGGGCGGAGATCATGTGAAAGCTCTTTGAAAGAGCTTGGCCAGCCATGCATTATCATGTGAACAAGTCTTTGGCATGTAGGATCAGATTTATCTACAGATCGGAGCTCTTCTGTCCGTTGTGATGAGAGAACTTGGAGCATCATTACCTCTAGCAAGTCATCCGAAAGAGGAGGCTCAGTGGAAGGGAGATGAACACGTGATAGGGCATCAGCGACAAAGAGTTCCTTGCCCCGAATGTAGATCACATCAAGACTGTAACGTTGGAGCTTGAGCATCATGCACTGAAGACGCAGTGTGTAATGGCTTTTTTAAGATTGTGATGAGGGGTTGGTGAGCTGTTTCCACAGTCACGGGTCGACCATAGATGAAGTCGTGAAACTTCTGAGTTTCAAATACCAAGGCTAACATTTCCTTTTCAATTTAGGCGTACCGAGATTCAGTAGGTGATAAAGCAACAGGAGCACCCTGCTGAAGACATACATCAGCTGAGAGAACAATGGGTTTAGTGACATCAAAGTATTGCAGAACAGGGGGACTGGATACAGCATTCTTCAGCTTTTGAAAGGCAGCATTCTGCAGATCATGCCATGACCATTCCACATCTTGCTTTAACAGTTCACATAGAGGGGCTGTGACGTCACTGTAGTGTGGAATGAACTTTGATAAGTAGTCGGTCATGCCGAGAAACTGTTGCAGGGCCTGTTTGTCCTCAGGTTTTGGCATTTGGCGGACAACTGTAGTCTTGTCAAGGTCCGGTTTAATGCCGTCAGCAGTCAGGAGGTGGCCTACATAGGAGACAGAGGTGACACGAAATTGGCACTTATCAGGGTTTAATTTCATGTTACAGGCACGGATTTTGTGACGTATCTGTTTCAACCTGTAGTGTGCGCCCCCAGACTAGAATGTCATCTACCAAGATCTGACATGGTTGTCCCTCAAAGAGATGCTCTATGGATCACTGGAATACTTCACTGCCAGTGGAGATCCCGTAAGGCATGTGCAGGAATCTGTACCTGCCAAAGGGTGTCATGAATGTGGTCAGCTTCGATGATGCCTCATCTAAGGGGATTTGCCAAAATCCACATTTGGCATCGAGGATACTAAAACCTGGCACCTGGCATATCAGCTATGACCTGTTCAATGGATTTCAATGGATGATGCGCTACTGACTCATCTACCCACATGTGATAAATGACAGGCAGTTTGCCAAGCACTGTGGTGTCAAACAGATCACTGAACTCCTGCACCTCTGGTTTTTGGTTTTGCACTGTGTGCACATGTGGTCCTAACTGTATCAGACCCATTGCTATGCTGTCTTGCAATCCAAGCAGTGGTCTCACATTACGATCTACGACATGGAATTTGAGTTGGCCTTGTTCACAGTCCAATATTGTGGTGCCCTCAGTTTTGATAGTTTGACCACCATATGCAGTGAGATTCACTTTTTCAGCAGTGTTTATGTGAGCTGAGGGCACAATGAGGTGTAGCTGTTGGGCAGATATAACATTGCATTTCGCACCTGTGTCCACTTTCAGTTTTAATTGGCCAGACCCATGTTTCAGATGTGGTGTTGTAAATATTTCACCTTTCTGAGAGACATCATCCACTGTCTCACAATAGAAAGTGTCCTCAGGGACATCCAGAGTTGTGTCCGGTTCATTCACTCGATTAGACTTAGAGTTTCTGAATTGTGCTGCAATTCGCTTAGGATGATAATCACGACTCTGAGACTGTGTTGCTGTTTTGTGTGATGGAGCCGATCTGCAGCACTTTGCAAAGTGGTTCCATTTACCACATTTGTTGCATTGTTTATTGAAAGCAAAACATGTGAGTTTATCAGGGGTGTGGTATCTGCTGCAGTTGATGCAGCGATCTTGTATGGTACAGACTTCTGCCTCGTGTTTCAGTTCTTTTGTGCTCTTTTCGGATTGCTCATATAACAAGCATATATTAACAGCAGAGTCCAGCGTGAGCTTTTTCTCACGGAGCAGCTGTTTCCGCACACTGTCACGTTCAATCCTGCAAACTATGCCGTCACATATCAGTTTGTCAGTTAATTGTCCAAAGTCGCATTTTTTTGCAAATATTTTCAGTGTGGAAACATACGACTGAATGGACTCACCAGGCTTTTTACAGGTGCTTCATCTCCTCCCTCAACTGCAACTGGCTCCTTTCACTGCCAGACCTATTACAAACTAATAAGTATGTAGTCTTGTACCCTTATCATTTTTTACCTTGAAATTTATGGGGTCATGATACATCTCATGACTGTTTGGTTTGATTGTGCACTTTTAGCCATTTACTGAAGAAGTTTCAGAAAAATCTATGGAGAAAATGAATGGGAAATATACTTCCAGGACAAGGCCACTAAAAATGTGAGTGGTCACTCTATAGGGCTAGTTTACATCAGCTCACCCTACCCGCAGCCCAATGCTTTTCACACTCTTTACCCATGACTGTGTCTCCACCCATGTGGATAACATCATCATTACATTCACAGATGTTACAAAAGTCATTGACCTGATCATGGAAAATGAAAAGACATCCTACAGAAGGGACGTGGCAGACCAGATAACAAAGTGTGAGAACAACAATCTCACCCTAAACATCAGCAAGACCAAAGAAATGGTTGCAGACCTAAGGAGAGTGAAGGGACACCTGAGGAGAGTGACGGGACACCCACCCCTGCTGATCAGAGGGTCCAAAGTGGAGAGAGTGAGTAACTACAAGTTCTCGGGTGTCCATATTTTTAAGGACTTGGTCACAGAACATGGCACACCTGGCTAAGAAAGCACAGCAGTAGCTGTACAGTCTGAGGAGACTGAGGAAATTCAGCATGTCACTGGGGATCCTCAATAGTTTCTACAAGTGTACAGTGGTGAGCATCCTAACCTGCTGCATTGCTGTGTGGTTTCTTAAGTGTACTGCACAGTACAAGAAATCATTAGAGTGGGTGATCAGAAAATCACAGGGACAGGTCTCCCATAACTGCAAGACATCTACAACAGGAGAGTCTGCAGATTGGCTAACAGTGTCATCAGGGATCCCTCTCACCTTGCCCACTCACTGTTCACACTTATGATCTGGTAAACAGTAAAGGAACATCACAGCCAGACTCCGGGACAGCCTGTACCCCCAAAGCTGTCAGATTCATAAACAACCCTGTGGAAGCTGGGGCGTGGTCGAGCACCGGTTTGTGAATGGAGGGCAGAGCCGGAGAAGGCGAGTGGTTAGGATTGCACACCTGCAGGAAATTGTGTTAATGACTGTTCTTTGTTTCAGTGAGCAGTGACAAGGATAAAGAGGGGAGAGATGAGTGCCTTGAGAGACAGAGCTACCAGCACAGGGCCGTGTGTGTGAGTGTGTATGTGCGTCTTCGCTGAAAAGCGAAAGTAAAGATAGAAAGAATAAAGCGCCTTTTGAGTTGTCCCAAGCCTGCCTCCTTCTTCCTCATTATCTGCCCGAACATGGGAAAGTTGTACAAACACTTGTCATGGCAGGACAAAACCATACCTATAACGGCCTTCTGGGAAGGCTTTCTACAAGATTTTGGAGTGTGTCTGTGGGAATTTGTGCCCATTCAATCAAAAGAGCATTTGTGAGGTCAGGCACTGATGTTGGAATGAGGAGGCCTGGCTCACAATCAACATTTGAGTTAATTTCAAAGGCATTCAAAGGGGTCAGGGCTCTTAGAATATAACCCTACCAAATGAATATAACCCTACCAAAGATAGTTGCATTCACGCTACACACATTTTTTCCCCACAGTTTTCTTATTAAAGCATATAAGCAATTTACATTATATAAATATAGTGTAAATTCAGATCTTTTGTTTCTCTGGATGCCTTTTCTTCTCTCTTCTGTGCTTGGTCAGAACGTCTTGTTTGTAAATTGGTTACAGCAGTTCCTGTGGAGCTCAGTATAAGCCAATGCATCAAAAATCCAATTTTATTTCTGTAAATTTGATTATACAGCCAGTTCTGTTGGAGGCTACAGATTCATCTTCATGCTAACATTTTAATGGTTTATTTTCAGACCTGTAGCAAAGATGTTTGGGTTAGTGTGTACATTTGGTGAGACAACATATTTATAGCTAGATACTCTGGGGACTGATAACTGGAAATTGTCATAAAAACAGGCATCCTTCTTTTGGTATGTAAACTGTAAATTACACACACGCGCACACACACACACACTATATATATATATATATATATATATATATATATATATATATATATATATATATATATATATA
>CM075004.1:5086691-5116635 GCA_037576675.1 Pangasius sanitwongsei | reverse complement strand
ATCAGTGCTGCCTCACAGCCCCAGTGTCACTGGTTCATTCCTGAGCTGTGTGGAGTTTCACTTGTTCTCCATGTTCACATAGGTTTCAACCCGGGTCCACTGGGTTCCTCCCACCTCCCAAAAACATGTTGGTAAGTGGAATGTCTACACATAAAATGCCCTAGGTGTGAATGTATGTGTATATGTATGCAGACCTGTGATGGGCTGGTCTCCTATTCAGGGTGCATTCCCTTCACATTCCCAGTGCTCCCAGGATCCACTGCAACCCTGACCAGGATGATGTGGTTACTGCTTGTAATGAAGGATTAAGTTTGTGTTGCTACTTTAGAGTTATGATCCCTGTGGGGCATCTGTTAGAATGCATGAGTCCGTTGTTCTCCATCTACATTCTCTTTTATTCCAACTTGCTTCTTTCAGGTTACAGGTGGATAGAGATGTGGTTCTACAGAAAGAAATAATAATAAATAATGGCCTTCCTTAGTACCTCAGTGCTACCTCAACTTGGCCATGTGGGTCCTCAGTACGCATATATCCGACACACCCATTGGCTCCATCTGAAGCATCACAGAAGATGTGGACTTCTTTGCTGCAGCTGTGGTGGTATAGGTTAAAGCTTACATAACATCAAGGCAAACTGAGTTTTTCCAGATGTTGGAGTTCGCTGTCCCATGCTTTCCAAGCTTCATGAATATCTCTAGTCTGAACCATTGAGAAGAATGGGTTGGGTACGTTTGATCTCTGGCAAGGGCAATTTTCTCAGGTATCTGTATTTGATGCAATCGTTCCACTGGGTATGTGTGCTCCGCTAGACCCAACTGGGCTGCAGTGAAAGCTCTTCCAATCTTATAAAATCTCTCGGGTTGGCTGGCTGTTGAGATAGTGAAGGACACTGATGACACTTGTATCACTCGTAGGTCTTGTTGCACTGTTCTTAGTGTAAGGCTCTCTGAGGGAACCCGGAGTTTCAACTTCAGTGCTACCTCCTGGAGGAGAATGGTTCGCTCAGATCCCTCGTCTAGGATAACGTAAGTTTCCAGGGTATGACTGCCGTTACGCAGGAGCACTTTACTTACCTTGAGAAGGACTTGACCGCATCCTGCCTTTCAGTCTAGATAAAGAATGTCAGTGGAGGAATTCACAAGTCACAAATTGTTCACAAATTGTTTCAGCACTGGATTTCTCCCCTTTGGACTGTTTTGGTGTTTACGTCATGAAGAGCATTCAAATGCTTGCCTTTGCATGTGTTACCGCTGACTCTTAAATGACACTGTGCTGCTTGGTGGCTGCAGCCACATCTCCAACAGTGACCACTGTTTATCACCCACTGTTTCTGCTGCTGTTTAGTGAGGTGAAAGACGTTAGAACAGTCATCAAGATTGTGCAGGTTATTACAGTAGTAAAGACAGTACAGTCTGGACTTCTCAGCTAACTGTGAAGGGGGCTTTGCAAAAGGTGCTTCAAAAGAAGTAGTTTGGGTAGAGCCCAAGAGCACAGTCACTGGCCTGTTTCCACCTTTACCATATTTCCTGTGATCTCTTTGATTTTTACCTTCTCTTTGTTAGTCTCTATCTGATCAAACACTTTCCTGGATCTGTAGTTCATAGTCCAACCACTCTGCAAAGTCCAGGAGGGATGGAACTCCTCTCTTTAATGGAGGAAGTTATTGCCTAAAGTTGGCTCTGATGTCCTGGGGCATCAGATTTACTGCTTAGTCTGGCCACATGTGACCCGCACTGAAGTTTTATTCTGGCCACATGTTATCCACACGTTCTCTTTCATTCCAACTTGCTTCTTTTACGTTACACGTGGCTCTATACAAGGAAATAATGTAACAGCTTTTCTTAGTACAGTCAAAACAAGCATTAATCATTAATAACAATATGGTAAATAGTTATTAAATTGTCTTATACTGTAGAAATATTCGAATAGGCAATAATATGCTCTTAAAGAAAGTATATGAAAACAATATGACTAAGGAACGAGCTGTACCACGTCATATGAATCATATAAACCGTATTAATAACAACAATAAATAATCCTCCTTATAGATCAAAACAACAAAGTTGCTGATACTTAACAACAATTACAATGCAAGATGCAAATGTTAGCATCAACTTTTCACATCTCAAACTGATGGTAAGCAAAAGGGCTGAATCATTCAGCCATTCGACGGCAAACAGTGAAAGGCCCAAATGCACAATAAAAGTTGCTCATCCTTACAAACATATAAATATAGTGCATAAAAATGACAATACATCCAATTTTCTGCACGCACAAATCCAGCAAAGCAAGATTAACCATACAAACAACACGTAAAGTACTGGTATTCCTTGTGCCCGTCGCTTCAGTAGAAAACTGTCCTCCGCTTAAGAACGCGAGAGTAGTTCAGGGAGTCATATGATAATACAGTCTGTTAGCGCCCTCTGCTGGACTGTCTTGCACTTTCCTTTCCAACACTGCTCATTAGTTCAGTTGTGCATAACTTAACTCCTCCTTACTTTATATGACGAAAATGGGAGATTTTTTTTTATTATTTTTTTTTATTGCCATAAAGAACATACAAAAATCAATACCAGGGTGAGTACAATTGAGAATACAATTACTGGTTACAAAATCAGGAAAATATTATGAAAATGACATATTGAGACAGTTTTAAGGGCTTTGGAATTGTTGGATGTAAGAAGAGTGTCCAGGTAGGATTTAAGGTCCTTACAGAAAACAGGAAAGTAGGGCTTAGCACCTTGAAACTTACATTTGTGTAAAAAGAATTTTGCAAGAACAATAAATAAATTTATCAAAAAATATTTGTCCTTGTCTTCTTTAGTAAAGTTATGACAGCCAAATAAAACATCTTTATGTAACAAAGAGAAACTCTGTGAGGAAAAAGCATGTACAAAAATACAGAAATCCTTCCAAAATAAATTAGTAAATGTACATTCCCAAAAACGATGAGACACAGATTCATCTTCAGCCCCACAAAAGGAGCATAATGAATCAATATCTGGAAACATTTTTTTCATATAGAGCGTAACAGGGAAGAAAAGATGAAGTAATTTATAAGAAACATCTTTTACCTTATTAGTTATTCTATATTTAGATGACAAAGTCCACACTTTCTTCCATGGAATGCTTTTGTATAGGCCATTCCAGTGAGACACAATGTATGGAAGAGAAGAGCTTTGTTCTCCTTGTTCTAACCATTTCCTCCTAGAACGAACGTAGGATCCTTCAGCTTTGTACTTATAAATACTATCTAATTTAGATTGAAGCTCTGCAAATTCTGTTAAATCAGTTTCTGTTAAGTCTTCCTGAATTTTGCTCTGAAGTGTTATGATCTCTGAAATTACCTTTTCCTCTTCGTACCTTCTCTGTTTTGCCAAATTGGTGCTGAAATGCCTAACACACAATCCTATTTCATATTTTAGTAACTCCCAGTTAAAACTAAATTTTTTGTCAGATGAAGCTTTGGCCCAATAGTATCAAATCAAAAAGGAAATTCTTTTTTTCAATTCATCATGCTTAAGCAGAGAGGAGTTCATTTTCCAATAAGAAGCTCTAAAACTAGTATTTGAGTGTCCTGTGGATAAAGGAGTAGAGAGGAAAATAGTGTGGTGGTCTGTTAACGGTGAGGGATGGATACTAACTGAAACATTATAGTTTTTAAATGTGTGTGGTACAAGCCAATAATCTAAACGAGAAAGTCTTGATTGATTCTTGTTACTCATGTGTAAGATTTAACATTTGGAAACTTCTCCCTCCAGATATCAATTAAATCGAACTTCTCCATGAACATTTTCAATTTTGAATTAGAGGAAGCAGACTGTCTGGGAGGAAATCTATCAAGATTGTTATCAGGAGTGATATTAAAATCTCCACCAATACAAATCAAAGCATCTGGAAGTGTATTAGACCATAACAAAAAAATTTTTCTCCTATCTCTTCAAACAACAAATCGTTTTCTCGGGAGGTATTATACCCATAAACATTAATCAATAATATAAAAACATTATTAACACAAATTACCAATAAAAGAAAATGCCCCTTAGGAAAAATATAGCTCTGTAAGACCGAACCAGCAAAATGGTTTTTCATTATCATTACACCAGCAGAACGCTCAGAACCATGAGCCATCCAAACCTCATTGCCCCATTGGTTTTTCCAAAAAGTAGTGTCATTGAAAACAGAATGAGACTCCTGAAAAAAACAAAAATCAGTTTTAAAAGATTTAGTATACAGAAACAGTGCTTTGCACTTTACATTATCACGTAGCCCCCTGGCATTGAGAGAAACGATTGAAATAGACATAAAAAAAAACAGAACAAAAATAATAGAACAAACTTCGTAGAACCGTCTAAAGATGAAAGTGCATCAGTAGCTGACTAACAAAGTCAAATGAATCCAATCTTCGGTATAAATGCAGTCACAGTCAGTTACTCAGTCCTTTCTTATACAAAGTGAAAAGTTTCATCCACTTAATCAAACAGGTTTACAGTGCTAAGGTGGAACGATTTCAGATCCATCAACGAAGGCACAGGATCTCACGAAGTGAGCCCTCTTCCCCTCCTTTCGATCCTGTTCAACAGCGGGCCAAAGCAGCCATCTTCTTTCCCGGTCAGGCGCAATGAGATTAGATTAGATTAGATTCAACTTTATTGTCATTGTTCAAAGTACATGTACTAAGCCAATGAAATGCAGTTAGCATCTAACCAGAAGTGCATAAGTGTCATATTTACAATAAATTACAAATAAGGATATACAGCTATGAGGGTGATATGTACAAGGAAATGGATGAGTTATGTACAGAAGGTGCAGTGGGTATTATAAATAAGGATAAATATGATATATATATATATATGTATGTATGTACAATCAGTGTACAGTGGTGAAGTCATGTTGAGAATATGATAGAATGTGAGTTGATTGGTACGAAGAAACTCCGACGTCCTCGCTGCTTTCCACACTCCGTCCTTTGCCATTCATGAAGAAAATTGAATAATGATGGGTCGAGGTCGTGAACTATTTTGGAGCCTCCTTCCAACACGGTGAACCGTGTCGATTTTGTCTGCTAGGCTGTGATCTCCCTGAGGGAACGTAGCTTCACAGATATGGATGGACTCATCCTCTCGTTACTTCTCAATTAGACCCTGCAAACATAGATTCCATCGACGGGAATATCTTTCCAGGTCAGTGAGACATTGTTCACAGAATCCCATCTTCTTCTCTTCAGTGTTCAATCTCATCTCAAAGTGACTGACTTTGCCTTTAATGTCATTTATTTCGGCACATACAAAGTCCACTGTTTTTTTCAAGCCTTCAATTTTTAAGGCATTTTCACTCACCATTTTCTCTATGGTGTCAGAGAGGGTGTTAATTAGCTGAGAGAGCATTTAGATAACAGAGGAGATGTCATCATCTGCTTTGCCCTTTTTGGATGGAGGTTTAGCTGGGCTATCTGGAAGCTGCGTTTTGGCCCCAGACAGAGTTTCCCCCGTAGATACATAACTACGAAAGTTCATCTTATCAGAATGCTGCGAAATATGCGATATATCTCTCCTTCTGTCAGTGGTCGACTTCATATTTTGAATCTCAGGGCAGGCAGAAAGGTAGATGTGAATAATTCTACGCAAAGGTAACTTGAAAGAATGATATTTATGCCATTATAAAAGTTTGTCACCAGAGCTCAGCAAAAGTCAAGTTAGCAGGACGCCATCTTGGACTCCTCCCCTTGCGAAAATGGGAGACTCAGAAATGAACACAGTGAAATGACAACTCATTCATACCTTGAACATGAATGTTGTATAACACAAAAAAAGTTTTACCACACCAGCCCTTTGTTGATAACTTAGGACAATTTTAAGGTGAAGTGGCCACAATCATGGACAGACAATTTAATGTAACCATTTACTGTTATTGTGGAGGCAGGGGCATGGTCGATTGCCGCTTTTTGAATGGAGGGTACCCAGGAAATTGAGGAAGATTTGCCATCATTGAGGAAGATTTGCGTTGTAGTTATTGTACTGTCTTGTGCTGTCTGCACATGTTTGCACTTGTGCACTTTATGTTTAATTTATGTTTAAGTTCTGTGTTGTTCTGTGATATCTTATGTAGCACCTTGGTCCTGGAGAAACGTTGTTTCGTTTCACTATGTACTTGTATATGGCTGAAATGACAATAAACTCCTCTTGACTCTTGACTCTTGATCATGGAGTCCTCGCCACTCGCGGAGATCATCAAGGCCCACACAGGGAATCAACAGGTGATACGGCGTTAGTCTCATGCCGAGTCCACACTGCACATTCGTTCCGATTCGTTCACTGATTTTTTCAGTGGTGCTTTCCGTAAGTTAAATCAGCAGTTGTCCATATCCCCTTCCTATGTCCAGAAATTCAGGCCAAGGAGGTGTATATATGTGAGTTGCTGGCACAAGGCTACATTCCTACTTAACCACCTGCATCTGGCTTCTTCTTTGTGTAAAAAAAAGAATGAGGGCTCAGGTCTTGCATTGATTACAGTGGATTAAACACAGTCACAGTAAAGTATTGTTACCCCCTTCCACTAGTCCCATTAACAATAAAACAGGTGAGGGGAAATCTTCATATATCTTAATCAATAACAGAGAGGGTGACAAATGGAAGATGGTATTTTATTTGATATTTGGTAATACCATATGGACTCACATTGAAGGAACCTGAGAGAAATTGTGATGTGGACAACCAATAACTACTCACCATAAAAGCCACCCTAAAAGAGTGGAGGCATTGACTAGAAGGAGCTAAGTTCCCATTACAGATCATAAGAACCAAAAGACCCGAATCCTCAACAAGCCAGGTGGGCTCTATTCTTCACTAGGTTCAAGTTTACACTGACATACAGGCCTAGTTCTACAAATGGGAAGGCAGATGCCCTCTCTAGAATCTTCGAAATCACCCAAGTGATGAATAATGAACCTGAATCTATCCTCCCCAAGTCTTGCTCTGCAGCACTGGGGAAGTCCAGAGGGCAGGAAGATCCTGAGTGTCCCCCAACAAAAGTATATGTGCTTCTGTCTATGAGAGAGCATGTGCTGCAATTGGTGCACTTTCTCTCCTGTTCAGGACACCCTGGAATTCACAGAAAACAAAGGTTGGTGGAAAACCAATTCTGTTGGAGAACCTTGAATCATGATGCTGAAACATGTCGAGACATGTTCAGTATGTGCACAGTCCCGGACCTCCTGCCAACTACCCACTGGACTCATCACTGACATCCACCGAACTCACAAGGTAACACAACCATACTCACTATCATATTCACTTAATCAAGAGATTAATAGGTTTCTCTGAACTTACTTTGCCAGCAGGAATGGAGCAGGTTTCTTCCATTGCTCAATATGCCCAGAATTTCCTGACTCACTCCTCAACTGGCCTCACACCCTTCCAGTGCATCTTGGGCTATTAACCTCCCCTCTTCCTGTGGTCCGCGGAACAATCGAACATACTTGCCCTCGACAACTGAATACAGAGGAGCAAGCATGACTTTGTAGGCTGCCCACATCTGGCAGAAGAGCCTGGTCTATTGTTGTCATAGCACACTTTTGTCTCTATGTCCCAGCCAAATGGTGTGGCAGTTGACTCAGGACTTGGGTCTGAAGCTCACGTCATGAGAGTTAAGTCCTCATTTCATTTTACCCTTTAAGATTCTCAAACATGTTAACCCAGTTTCATTCACCCCAGAATTTCCACCACAATATAAAATTGCATCCTTTGGCTATTTGGCTTCTATAACATACAAATAGCATACAAACCTATGCCAGACCACCAGAGAGCACCCACCCCAGTATTTAGAATTACTTCTTCCATTGTCACACTCATTTCCTGTTTGTTTAGTATAAATCACATGGACCTTTTGCACCATCTTTCATGTAAATGAAATGTATTCTTTTGAGTTGTGAGCACTGGATAGTTTCATAAGTGAAACAACTTGTAAATGGCATTTATTTTCTTTTTTAACCCCAGTTCCATTAGAAATTCGCTGTAGCACCCCACAGTGTGCTGTATGCATTAACATCCCCACACCACAGTGATTTAACTGAACCTGCAAAGTAAGTCTGGTGCATGGGTTGTAAAAGTTGACCACCTTAAACTTCCATTTGCTGCTCTGTACCTCCACCAGAACTGACTCATTTTTTGATATTATCCACTACCTTAGTCCCTCAAATATTAATTAGTGTAGCAATTCTTCCACTTCTGAACTCTACATCTCCAAATGCTTGTGAATCCTTGTATACTGCATTTCAGTTTCAGCCATTGCATATAATGTCTAGTTTTTCTACTGTCTATGAACTTCTTAAATTTTATTCCACTTGAGATAATGCTTTGAGTGTTCCACTGTAAAATTAGATGCACCATTATAAGCTTTCACATGTCAGCTTAGTTGGATATGTCCCTTCAAAAAGGCCTTCACTGATTAGCTCTTAAGTTAGTCCTTTTATATCTAGGTATTTTTCTGCAGATTTTACTATTGTTTTGATTGATTGTTTTATTTTGATACATCCTGTTTGGGCTTTGCAAACTACTGCTTCTGCCATGGACATTACAAATTCCATTGCATCAACCACCAATGTGTTTTTTGTTAAAGGGCATTTATCATGGCTATCCATGTCTGTTCTCACTGTGCTTTTCCCTTTGAGAATTGTACTTGTGGAATCTGTCCTTCTAGAGTGACCTTCTCCTACCTCCTTTAGAGCTTCTGCATACAAATTATCCTTTGTTACTCTAACATTTTCTACATAAGCAGCTCTCTTGTGACCTCACATTCTCCATAAGCAGCTTTTTCCCCCTCCATAGTTGCAACACTTAAGTCTTTACTCCTTCTCCACATTCTCCATAGTCATATTCCATTTGCATTTACATGTATGTTCCCCTCCACATATGTAAAATGTTCCACTCCACATATGTAAATATGTTAAAGACAGTACACCTGTGCTAATTTCAAATCCACCTGTGTCCAATTGTATGGTTGCACTAACTTTGGGAGGTCTCACAGTTAAAAAACGGCAGATTAGATTGTGATGAGGACCAAAGAACCGCTCATGATGCTTCGAGATGAAGTTGTTAGGAGGAAAAAAGCTAGAAAAAGTTATAATAAGATCAGCAAAGCTTTCCTAGGAGCACTGTGAAATTCATTATAAAATAATAGAAAAAATATGTCACAACCCAGATAGTATCAAGATCAGGGCATCCTTACAAATTGAGTGCATGGGCAAGAAGGGCAATTGTCAGAGAAGTGAAGGAGTTACAGAGCTCACTGTCTGAAACAGAACAACGTGTGCAGACATCAATAATATCATCAGGTCTTCACAGATCTATCCTCTATGTGAGAGCATCCAGAAGGAAGCCACTTCTGAGAAAGGCTAACATAAGTGCATGTCAGGAGTTTGCTAGAAGGCATGTGACAAAATTTGAGACCTTTTGAAAAAGGATTTTGAGCTGTTTGGTCTAAAATCAAAGTGTTATGTTTGGCGCAGACCAAATACAGCCAAACACAGGGCAAATCTACAAAGGGCTGGCTTGAAAAAAAAGGTTTTTGTTCTGGAATGAACTTCCATGGAATCCAACTGAAAATCTGTGGCATGACCTGAACATTTTTGTCCACCAACATTCTCCATCTAATTTGGGAGAGTTGGAGAAAATTTGCATTGAGGAATGGGAGAACATTCCAAAATCAAAGTGTACAAAACTCATAGAGACATATCTGAGACAATTCAATGCTGCAATTGCTGCAAAAGGATAATGTACTAAATATTGACTCTGGTGGTGAATACTTATTAATTAAGCATTGTTAAGATTTTTTAAAAGATAATTCTGGACATCTAAATAATTTATGTAATTTTATTTCTGTAGAGAGCCAATTGAAAAGAAGCAGAAATAATTTCCATTCTATTATAATTAAATTTGATGTTGCATCAAAAAAATTGGCATGGCGCAGTGGGTAGCATTGTCGCCTCACAGGTCCATGATCCCCAGTTCTATTCTGAGCTTAGGTTACTGTCTGTGTGGAGTTTTGGTGAATGTTCTTCACATGCATTTCCTCTGGATTCTCCAATTTCCTCACACCACCTAAAAACATGACAGTACATGGACTGTCGACTCTAAATATGAATAATGTGTGTGAAGGCATGCATGGTATCTTGCAATGGACTCGCGTGTTTGCCTGCTGCTACTCTCCATTTGTCAGCTGTCAACTGTCTGTTGATATCTCAGGATTTTTGCTACTACTCCAAGTTATACAACCAATAAACTATATTACCTTAATCTTTCCTTTCCTTTGATTTGGATTAGTCACCATCTCTTGTGTGTCTTTGCCTTCACCAGCCTAAGAACCCTTACTGATACATTCCATGCTGTATCAGCCTGGCAACCTGTGAGTAAGTTTCCGTGTTCTCTCTAGGTTGTTGGCATTTTTAGTTTTATTGTCATGAAATTAATCTCAACTGCTTTTTCACACAAAATACTGGCTCTCAGGTGGATTGTGACCTGCGGGCTAATACTGTGTTTAATTTGGATGAGTGTACGAATGGGGGGGTCAAGTACTAAGTGTGCACTTGACTGTTTTAGTCCTGTTTGGACTTAATGTCTTTCAGAAACTGCTGTTTGTCAATATTGCCAATTCCATTTCTTTTATAGATACATATAACTACTGCGGTATGGCCAACTTCTATTTGCCATCGGTACTGTTCCGACTATACCTGGTTCTCCTTTGAGGTTTATGAACATTGTGACTGTGGGAATAGCTGGGAATAGTTTGTCACCCTTGCTTGCATTTTTGTTTATTTATTTATTTATACTAATACTTTTATAATAATAATAATAATAATAATAATAATAATAATAATAATTATTATTATTATTATTATTATTATTATTGCCCTACCCGTCGAGCCTACCAAGGGTTTCTG
This sequence comes from Pangasius sanitwongsei, assembly GCA_037576675.1. Taxonomy (NCBI): domain Eukaryota; kingdom Metazoa; phylum Chordata; class Actinopteri; order Siluriformes; family Pangasiidae; genus Pangasius; species Pangasius sanitwongsei. The sequence goes on along the minus strand of CM075004.1, from coordinate 5,105,699 downwards.
CTCGTGCGCACTTCACTTTTGCACACCTATAAATTCATGCTTCTGCATTATATATTTTTAAGAGCGAGTCAATTTCTTTTAATAAGATAGATTATCAAAATATGCTACCTAGAGTTTCATGCAGAAATTCCTGAAACTCTCAGAATCAGAACATGCTTATGTAGTTTTGCAGCAAAATATGTAGTTTTTCTGATAAACCTTCACTAATAAAGTAGACAAAATAGCACAAAGTACTTGTGGAATTGTTTAACGAAGAGCCGTAAATGTGCACTAATGAAATAAAGGGGCGGACCTGACTAACTCAAGAGCACTGCGCCTCCTGCGTGCAACTGAAAGGGGCGTGGAAAAGTTTCTTGAGGTCGCAGCTCAGATTGGCCGCACAAGCTCATGAATATTACAAGACGGTTCCACCTACTTATATATACAAGGTGCCTGTGTGGTTGTTTCTCTCTTCGATCGCTTCCGCAGCTGTGTCAGCGCTCAGACTCATCCAGCGACTCGCTTCAGGATAAACTACAATGTGTGAGAAGCTACCCTTCAAAGTCGGTCAGTATCTTTACAGCACTGAAGTGCTCACTTTCAGTTTTACTTCCGGAGCTAGCCTGATAGTGCATTTGACAGCTAACTAATGAAATAATTTAAGCTGCAGAAAGGCACCTTATGCATGTCTACACTTACATGTTTAACCTAGATGCAAGCACACGTTTAGTTGGCGTTTCGGCAATTTTGTCCATTTCCCATGTGGAGCTGTGACAGGGCTAAGAAAGCTGACACACGGCAAGGCTTGCAACTTTCACTCCGTTGCAGTAAATTAGCGATTTAGTTGCTGCTGATATGTTTTATGAGTTTGGAAAGTAGACAAGAACTGTGCGGAGGCGTACTGATATTACCTGGCCACTTTTCTATTCTTGAAGCTCTTATAGAATGGCGACAGCCATGTTGGAAGTTGTAGTCTTTATATCGCGCGTGTAGCTGCTCGGCACCCGTAAGCCACATAACCATGATGCACTGCTGCGCTTCTCTGTAGCTAATGGACATAAACCGAGCTCGAAATCTGTTTTTATGCGTTGTGAGCACTGGATTGTCTTATAGCTGAACGAGACTTGTAACTGGCTCTTTCTTTCGTTCTCTCTTTCTGTTGTAACTTAATTACCTTACCGAAATAAGCAAGGTTTAAGAGAATAGCCACAGCTGTATTGCTTGTACAGATTCTGTTTTGCCTGTTTGACTTTTACACTGTATACCTTCAAAAAGGTTTATCTAACAATAATTAAACTTGCACCAGGCTTGATTTTTTTTGGACTTTGTTCTGCAGATTTGAGAGTCCAGAGGTCAGTTTCCAGAAGCAAAGTGACTATTCTATTGTACCAATACCTCAGTTTAACTTAACATTAACAACTGTTACTGTAACTGTAAGTAATTAATAATTAGAAGGAATAATACAATCTGCTAAGAATTACGAGTAGAGATTTGGATTGTGGGTTTCAGACAGATTTCGATTAGATCTGGAGTTGCGCCATGACAGATATTGGCTGCCTGACATACACACAGCACCTGCAAGAACTTCAAGTAGCTATATCCATTTTCATGACCAAAATGGCTACAGCAGTGCAAGTTGCTTAAACAGTGTGCTTGAAGCAGTGTGAACTGGATGCTTAAGTGTGACCAAATGAATAAAATAAGGCAACATGCAGCATTATCTGTGAATAATACAAAGTAGCGTCAGGATTTAACCATTCTCCGTGCTCTGCAACAATTCATATTTTTGTGCTGTTCAGAAGTAAGAAGATACCCAATACAGGTTTTCACAAGCATTGACGTGCCTTTTACTGCTCCACTGTTTACTAGCAATGGGCCTCATTTATCAAGCACCATACAAATGGATTTATGCATAAATTGTTTGTACAAGCATTTAAAAAAAAATAGTAGTACTGCTTATTTGCACGTGTTCACCAAACTTGGATAGCTATCTCAAATCTGAGAAACCTAGTCTGAGAACTTATCATAAAATTTGTAATTTCAATGCAAGCATGATGAGCAATGTTAAGTAATCAATATTAAACAAGTTTTCGTGAGAATGAAATGAAAATGAATTAATGTACAAATAAATGTATTTGTGGGGAGTACAGCCTTCTTCAATTTTATGTTTTTATCACAGCCTAAATAACAATGTGTGGTCCTTACCAACATCTATAAACAGACAAGTAACCTCAGATGACAACAAAAAACCCAACAATTTTTAATATGTAGTCATTTTTTTCCCCCAAAAAAGTAACTCAACAGAAAATAAGTACACCCTTCCTACTTCCACAATCATTGAGAGTTATTAGCAGCCAGGTGTTACTAATGAAATGCACAAAATTAGTTTATCACGAAGTGAGGCTACCTCTATAAAAGCTGAACTTTTGGCAGTTTGGTGTGCTGGAGCACATACCAAGAAGATAGGACGTCAGCCATTCCTGTATACTATTTTATTCCTGTATACATGGCAAGACATTAACAATGCACTAACAATGTTTTTTTGAATAAGAAAAATCTAGATAGAATAGTTCTAGTGTTTCAATAATTCAGTCATAGTCAATAATGTCTGAAGCTGAACAGTGAATGAACACCGTTAAACTGACCCACTTACTACTACTGGGTTAATTAATTCACTCAAATGCATCCTATACACATGAGATTAATCTGACATATACACAACATAAACATAGTATTACGACTTGCTTCTGCGCAAAAAGGCACGAATGGACAAGTGAACTTGCACTTAAGCAACGCGCAAGGTTGAATGCTAAGTCAGGTTGTGAATATGCTCTTTTCGTAACAACCCATGGAAACATGAACAATGATTAACTAAATCATAAAGAATTCATAATATTGTTTGACTGCAATTCATTTTGCCCATTCTCATTAAGGCTATCAGTAATTTTGGAGTTAACAGTATGTGAGTATGTTTGTTTGTTCCCAGCTGATATCAGCCTGGCGGAGTGGGGGCGTAAGGCAATTGACATTGCTGAGAATGAGATGCCTGGGCTGATGAAGTTAAGAGAGGTTTATGGGCCAACCCAGCCTCTGAAAGGAGCTCGAATTGCTGGCTGCTTGCACATGACTGTCCAGACAGCTGTACTCATTGAGACCCTGAAGGCCCTTGGAGCTGAGGTGAGGGGGAAAAAATTTTACTGAAAGATGCAGAGGTTTGTGAGTTTAAATGGAGAGACGTGATTGACAATGGTTTGTTTCTTGTTTGTTTGTTTTTGTTTTTTTAATAGCAACACAAACAGAGCACTAGAATACCCAATGTATATTAAGCTTTGTCTGTTATTAGTAACATAAAATATATTTATGGGAAAAATCCTTCCTTGTATCACCTGATTGGAGGTTTTGCCTATACAAGTATAATTTAAAACAACAGAAAGACATGCTTACAGTGGATATAAAAAGTATGCACAACCCTGTTAAAATTGCAGGTTTTTGTGATGTAAAAATAAACAAGATGAATCTTGTCAGATCTTTTTCCACCTTTACTGTGATATAACAACCAACAAAATTTAATGAAAGGTTTTAGAGGAAAAATAGAAAAATTTACCATAACCTGGCTCCACAAGTGTGCACACCCTTTTATAATTGGGCATGTGACTGTGCTCAGAATTAATGAACAAAAGTAATTTTCATACACCTGTAATCAAGGAAGTAATTCTGATTAACTCCAAATGAAGATCAGCCAGTTTCTGTAGGATTTTCTTGACATCTTGGTTTCATCTGACTGCTGAAGCCATGGTCTGCAAAGAGCTTACAAAGCATGTATGGAGGCATGTACCATGGAACACTGTGTACCATGGAACACTGTGAAGGCCATCATCAAGAAGTGGAGAAAATGGGTCACCACAATAACATTACCAAGAACAGGATGTCCCTCCAAAATTGACGAATGGAAACTTATCAGGGAAGCTGCCGAGAGACCTTATTCTTCACATGTCTGGGCAATGGGGTAGGGTGGCTAAACGAAAGCCCTTTCTCATCAAAAATACAAGCCTGCCTACATCACCACAAACCATGTGGCAAAATGCTTTATGGTCTGATGAGACCAACATAGAACTTTTTTGGCATATTTCTATAAGATGGCTTAAAAACAAGACCGCTTATCACCTAAAGAGCACCATACCCATGGTGAAGTTGTTCACCAACCTAAAGGCCTCTGGTGAAAGGTAGGTGAAAGATTTCACCTTCCAACCCAATAATGACTGAAAACATATCCAGGTCAGCAAAGGAATGGCTTCAGAAGATCAGTGTTTTGGAATGGCCCAGTCAGAGCCAAAATCTAAATCCTATTCAAAACCCTGTGGACTGACTTGAAGAGGGCTGTACGCAGGAGGTCTCCTAGCAATTTGATAGATCTGGAGCATTTCCGCATGGAACAATGAAATAAATTTGCCAAATCAAGATGCATTAAGTTAGGAGATGCCTACCCAAAAATACTGTGCTGTATTAAAAGCAAAAGGTGTTTTAACAAATTATAATACAACAGTTAGTTCTCATCCACAAAACATTGAATCTGCAATACAGATTGAACCTTAGTACAAGAGGACTATTGCTGGTCTGATATTGCTTAATTAGTTAAAGGATGTGCATACTTGTGCGACCAATTTATTTAAATTTTTCTTTTTCCCCAAAAAATGCTATTTGTTGTTCATTTGAATTTTGCTGGGTCCTATATCACCTTAATGGTGGAAAAAGATCTGAAAAGGGTTTTTTTTTTTTTTAATACATCACAAAAACCTGCAATTTTAACAGCAGTGTTTTGACATTTTATATTTTATGTTTGTATGTTTTGTGTGGGGGGGAGACAAATTTTATATTGGTTTCACTATTATTAAAAATGAATAATTACCTTAATGCTGCTTCATATCAAACAGTATTTAGTTATATAAAAATAACACAGTGAGAGTGAGACATGATACATTAAGCCTCCTTTTCATTCCTTGAGACAAACCATAACAAACAACGAATCCTTCATTTCTGATTGAGTGGCATGGGAGCTGCAAGGGACCGCAGACTACTGATTTCCAGATTTTCTGATTTGATTGAGACTTGTGATGTGATGAACAGGCGAATAATAGAGGAGCACAAACTTCTGAATATTTTTAATGGTTCGATTAAACTGCTCGACCAGGCCGTCCGTCTGAGGATGGTAACCACTGGTACGTGTGAAGTGTGAGTGACATAAATGTGGTACCCTGACCAGTTAGTCTCTTATGGGATTCCAACCTGGGAGATTATTTTGAAGAGTGCCTCTGTAACACTGTGTGCTGAAATGGTTTTAAGAGGCACAGCTTCTGTGTATTGCGTTGGGTAATCCACTAGGACTAACACAAATTGATGCCCTCATGCAGTCTGTTTCCGTGGCCCAATAAGGTCTATACCAGTTCACTTGAAGGGAGCCTCGATTAATGGAAGGTGGTGCAGTGGTGTTTTTGGAGTGGCCGGAGGATTCACCAGCTAACATTCGTGACCTGCAACACACCACATCATGACATGGGTGAATGTGAATGGGCATTTGAGCTCACTGAGCATCAGTGAGCAGAAGTATTGACTGAGCTGTTCAGGGCTGTGGCTGACCTGTTGCAAAAGGTCTGGGTACTCCAGCAGGTTCGTGACCGGAAGCTCCTGGGCTTCTCCTGACAGTAAAGGCAGTAAGTGGACCGGTATCTGTGACTCTGGCCAGCCCCACATTTCAGAGTCATCTGTCCCATCTTGAAGAGCATGATATGAGGCATGGCCATGGTGGCTGCCATGGCTGCTGCTAGAGTACCCGCTGGTGCACAGAACACTCTTTAGGAAAATCCCCTGCAGGTGTGGGGCCTTACCCCTCACTCTCCTGACTCCACCCTCTATTCAGAAACCAGTGCTTGACCATGTCCCCGTGCCCCCACAATTTGCTAACGTTAGCTAGCTAGCAAATGGTAGCTCAGTCATGACTCATAACTGTAAGGGTTTTTCTGTCAATGGTAAAATCAATATACTTGTGCAAATACAAGTAGAATTTAGTCACATGTTTTGCATATATAGTGCTGCTCTTACTAGCATTGGGTCTCATTTATCAGTCTTTATTGTGAAGTTGTGTGTAAATATTTGCATTTGTAAATATTTCCAAACAGAAGGTCAGCTTTACAAAAGTTTCAGAAACTTTGATTTTATTTGTACTCATGTGTTGATCACCCATAAACTGCAAAGTACATTCCCAACACAGCTCAATTTGCAATTAGTGATGCCCACAAAACTCCATAAAAGGTAAAGTGCACAGAGGGTTATTTTTACTCATTTCAATGCCAATAAAAATATTTAGAAGTGTAACAGCACCTGAAAAGGCCAAAATCTAGAGACAATTACAGAAAAGGTGAATTAGGTGTGAGTCTGGAGATTGCGAGTTTGAATCCTGATGAGGCCACAGCCGTCTGCTAGGTGTCCAAGAGAGCAAAATTGGCTGTGGCCTGATCAGGATTCGAACATTCCCTGATGTTGCAGTTTGAAAAGATTGCCTGGCTTCATGTGTCTCAGAGGTAGTGTGAGATAGCCTTTGCCCTCATTGATTGGTAGCTGTTGTGTGATAGGGAAGACCTAACTGGAGGGTGCGAAATAGCCTTGACTAATTTTAAGGAGAAAATATTGAATTTGATAAATGAAGCCCATCGTTCAATGCATTGCAAGTTTTTGCACTTGTCGTATGCTCGTCACTGTGCACACTCCTGGCATGAAGAAGAGGAGTGTCTATGACCAGTATATGTGGGCAAGAGGCAGACACCCTGTCCGACTGGCCGTATCTACTCCTGGTTCCAATTTTGACCTCTAATTTGACCAAAAAAGGCTTCAAAACCACACAATGAGTGTGATTAACACAATGAAAGATGAAATGTTGCCATGTTGTCCACTCATACATACAGTCATTCGATGTAATGCAATGCCATTATCTGTACTCCAATGTAGCTTTGGCATGCTTACGGTCATTCTCTTGTTGCAACATGAACCCTGACCTCAGTCTCAAGTCTTTTGCTGACTGGAACAGGTTTTCTATTAGGATTTCCATATACAAGGCTCCATTCATTTGCCCTCAACCCTGACCAGTTTTCCAGTTGATGAAAAGCCTCTCTGCAACATTATGCATCACTGCTATGCTATGGATGGTGTTCTCAGGGCGATGAGCAGTGTTGGGTTTAGTAGTAAATGTTAAGTTGGTCTCCTCAGAACAGAGAAATTTTTTGATCGTGTCCCCCACATACCTTTTGCAAACTCCAAACAAGATTTATTATGGCTTTTTTTTTTTTCAGTAATTGCTTTCTTTACACTGCTCTTTCGTAATGTCCAGTTTTGTGGATTGTCAGGGCTGTGGCTGTCCTGTGAACAGGCATCTGGCATCTTGGTTGCTTATTTACATGCTCATACACATTTCAAGCTTTGAATTCTTATTCTCTTGGCAGAGGAGTATACAACTGATATGACCCAGACGCAAAGTCATGCTAGCCATTGTGTCATTCTAACATGTGGCAGATATTACACTTGCCAGTTAGACTCGGCCATGTCACCATTGGATGCTCAGGCTACCAAATGCAGCTGCAACAAACCCAATGGAATTCCAGCTGGCACTACAGGCTTTTCAGAAGTGGGTTATCAGACTCTGAATAAACCCCAAATGCCACAGATGTAGATATTTCTTTGATTGGGTAAGTGCTAACAAACTAACAGTGTCTTACCATAGGGGAACAAGGGGAGTGTTCCTCCCTGGTGTAAGATCTACCAGCTGTACTTGAGGGTGATCCACCTGGCCTTCAGGTTCTTACCTAAGCTGTATACCTTTTTGTCTCCATTGTTTCCCCTCCAAGTTCAAAAGGTTACTCTTATCTGCTAGTAGAACAAGACTATTTCAAACTTGAAATGACAAACTGTCTGGAACTAGGTTAAATAATCGTATATTTGGAAAAATTAACTTTTTCCTTCTCTCTTCCCTCTCTGCCAACAACCCCCCCCCCCCCTTTTTTTTCCAGGTTCAGTGGTCTAGCTGTAACATTTTCTCCACCCAGGATCATGCTGCTGCTGCCATCGCCAAAACTGGTGTTCCAGGTGTGTTTGTGTGCATGTCCGTGTACCTACAACCTTAAGTGCTGGTTTAGTCTACGCAGCTGTCTGTACTGAGACTGAATGTGCCATCATAGTTTAAAGTTCATTTGGTAGGCTAGTTGTAGACTAAATCCTACACCATCGAACCTAAAAGTTTTCTACAATCCATATGATTTGAGTTTGCAAAATTGTGAAGTTTGGACTGCCTACGTTTTGTAACACTTGTGAAGCTATTTGAAGATTGTGGACCCAAAGTCGTTTGAAGAAATTGTTGCAACATCTGGACCTTGGATGTTAAGTCCAAATTAAAGCAAAAATTTGAAAGCTGCTATTAAACATAATTGATTTCTTCCCCATTGATTATGGTGGTCACCAAAACATCCTAGCAATTATCTGAAACTATTATAAATTATACTACATAGAAACAGTTTCCTGCTAATGTTTGTACACCAAATCTTGCACTATTCTTGATTTAGCTTACTGCTGCATTCAGCCTGATGCCAGCTTCACTGATGTATATGTTTTTTGTTTATTTTTAAAGTGTATGCTTGGAAGGGGGAGACAGATGAGGAGTATGTGTGGTGCATTGAGCAGACTATCTACTTCAAGGATGGTCAACCTCTCAACATGATCCTGGATGATGGTGGAGATCTAACCAACCTTGTGCACCAGAAATATCCAAAATTGTTAGCGGGTATAGTTATTTTTCCTTCTTACCTTTTTCACACTGTTATAAATTAGCTGAAGGCAGTGCAGTTTATTTTAAACATTAACAATACATTTTTGTTATCCTTATTTTCTAATGTCAATATCATTTTAGTGTATTACTAAAAAAAAAAAAACTCCAACAAAAACTGAAACACCACAGAAAGTCTGCAACAGACCCCCATGTTTTGACTCAGATTCGAGTTTCACACAACCTTATCAAGGCCATGTCTTCTGTTCGGAGTCCCAAACTGGAGGCCCATTTACTTTCTAGAATTTACTAGAAAAGTCCTTTACTTTTTAAAATTCCAGCATGTGCATGATACATGATAACATATGATAACGTTTTTTAAATCCTACCTACCTGCAATTATAAGTCTGTTATGATGGTAGCATTAGGCTGTTTTGCATTTTTTATGAATTGTTTCAGAAATTAAGGGTCTTTCTGAGGAGACCACCACTGGGGTTCACAATCTCTACAAGATGCTGAAGAAGGGTGAACTTAAAGTTCCTGCTATTAATGTGAATGACTCCGTTACCAAGGTACCTGCAAGTTTTACTATATGAAGTGGAAATTGCTGTGTTTTCAGTAAATATATAAATTGACCGATCGAGCAGAAGTAAATCACAAAAGTTTGACTTTCATGGAGAAAAGTATAGATGAGTTATCCCTATACTTGTGAATGATGGCCAGGTACATCATACCATGTATTGCTAAATCCATTCATACACTGACAATAAGTTCATAACTTAATCTTCATGAATTCTTAACTTACAATGTGACTGTGGAGATGACTTGATTAGCTGTTACATAAGATACCTTGTAAAACTGTTTCCTAGTCTTTGCCACTTTTTCTTGTCCCCTCTGTTTTAGTTTAGAGGTAAACTAGTAGCCATTCTGACATTGAACATAGGAGGTTTTATTCTATTAGCTAGGCCTTTAGGAGCACCAGTGGCTATAAGTCAGAGGTTACTAAGGGTAAAATTGCAGAGGCGTGTAAATGGGCAAAGGTGATGTTTGATGCAAATCTCCAACTGTGTCACCTTGATGTCACCTCATGTTTATACCCTAGTGAAGAAAGTCATGAATGATTGCGTTCCTAATCAGGTGACCTTAAAAATATAAATCGGAACATGCAATATTTTGCCCTTTAGAATTTGTAGGAGTGCCAATAATTGACACATACATTGTTTTATTTTCTTAGAATAATTAAAGTTCAGATCACTTATATTTTCAGTGTGAGATTCCACGAATTAACAGCAAAAAAACAGTTTGAACAACCTTTTTTTTTTTTTTTTTTTTTTTTTTTTTTTTTTTTTTTTTTTTTAAAAATCAATCCTTACCAATGCTACCAATAATTTTGGAGCCGACTAATTCCTTTTCTTTGCACAGAGTAAATTTGATAATCTGTATGGCTGCCGTGAATCCCTGATTGATGGAATCAAGCGGGCGACTGATGTAATGATTGCCGGTAAGGTGGCTGTGGTAGCTGGATATGGTGATGTTGGTAAAGGGTGTGTTCAGGCTCTTCGAGGATTTGGTGCCAGGGTCATAGTCACAGAGATTGACCCCATCAATGCCCTACAGGCTGCAATGGAAGGTACATGTTTTGTTCATTTGTCATACAATATACAAACGGGTCCATAAGTATTGGACATAAGTAATTTTCCCTCTGTAAACTACCACAATGGATTTGAAATTAAGCAGTCAAGATGTCCTTGAAGTGTAGACTTTCAGCTTTAATTCAAGGGGCTTAACAAAAATATTGCATTAAACATTTAGAAATTACAGCCATTTTTTACATAGTCCTTCCATTTTCACAGGCTTAAAAGTAATTAGGCAATTGACTGATAGGCAGTTTAATGGCCATATGTGGCCTATTTCCTCATTATTTAATGACAAATTAAGGAGATAAAGGTCTGGAGTTGATTCCAAGTGTTGAATTTGCATTTGGTAGCTGTTCATGGGAACTCTCAATATGCCAAGAGGTGTTAATGCACATGAAGGAGGCCATCATTAGGCTGAAAAAACAAAAATCTATCAGAGACAGCAACTTTAGGAGTGGCCAAATCAACAATATGGTACATTCTTAAAAGGAAGGAATGCACTGGTGAGCTCCGCAGCACCAAAAGGCCTGAAAGATCACGGAAGACGACTAAAGTGGATGATTGCAGAATTCTTTCCTTGGTGAAGGAAAAACTCCTTCAACATCTATCCAAGTCAAGAACACTCTTGAGGAGGTAGGCATATCATTGTCAAAATCTACAATCAAGAGATGCCTTCATGAATGTAAATACAGAGGGTTTACTTCAAGATATCACTTGTAACACTCAAGAACAGAAAGGCCAGATTAGACTTTGCTAGAAAATATCTTAAAAAAAAAAAAAAAGCCTACCTGGCTTTAGGAAAAAGATTCTTTGGACAGATGAAACCAAGATTAACTTGTACCAGAACGATGGGAAAAGAAGAGTATTGAGAAGGAAAGAAAAGGCTCATGATCCAAAGCATACCACATCCTCTGTCACACATGGTAGAGGCAGTGTTATGGCATGGGCATGTATGGCTGCTAATTGAATTGGGTCACTGGTGTTTATTGATTTAAGTGACTGCTGATAGAAGTAGCAGGATGAATTCTGAAGTGTATAGGGCTATACGTTCTGCTTAGATTCAGTCAAATGCTGCAAAACAGACAGCACTTCATGTGTTAGTTTTTCCAATTACTTTTGAGGCTGTAATTGCTAAACTGTTAATGCAACATTTTTGTTCACCCCCTTCAATTAAAGCTGAAAGTCAATCACATCTCGATTGCTTCAATTCAAATCCACCGTAGGGATGTACAGAGGCAAGATTATGAAAATTGTATCGTTGTCCAAATATTTATGGACCAGACGGTATACAATTTTGCATCTTTCAAAAGACATGAACAGATATGCTGTTTTTGGTGAAATGGATTTGAATGGCTTTACAGGCTATGAGGTGACTACAATGGATGAGGCCTGCAAGGAGGGAAACATTTTTGTGACAACTACTGGCTGTGAGGATATCATTCTGGGCAGGCATGTCATGAGCCACATATACATATAAGCATAAGCCTATACAGTACTGTGCAAAAGTCTTAGGCACATGAAAAGAAATGCTGTAGAGCAAAAGTGCCTTCAAAAATAATGAAATTAAATGTTTCTGCATTTAAAAATAAATACTATAAAGAGCAGTAAACAGTAATAAATGAAACAAAGCCAATATTTGGTTATTTGGTGTGATGACCCTTTGCTTTAAAAAAAAAAAAAAAAAAATTTGTAGTCTCGGGTACAATTTGTTTTATAGGGAAATTAGCTGGTAAGTACTGAGTATCTTGCAGAACCAGCCACAGTTCTTCTGGAGATTTTAACTGTTGCATGCAAAACCCAGCAGCCTTCATTATGTATTTTGTCTGAAAAGTGGTCTCTTGTAATATGCTGCTTTATTTACTGACATACAAACATTTTTTCTGTAACATAATTTTGTGCTAGATAACGTAGAAGTCATAAAATAAAAATGTATAACATAGTTTGTACTAAAAAAAAAAGGGGGTGCCTAAGACTCTTGCAAAGTACTGTACTTGCATATTTACACTGTTACGTATGCAGTATCATTAGATGGAATCAAGCACTTGCTGGAAAGGCTGGTAATGTTTCATGCATCTATGACAAAAATGGCCACCAGCTTTTGTTCATAATAAGTAGTTATTTAATTGCTTAAATCTTCACCAAATCAATTTCCACTTTTTTGCAATTATTGCTATGGTAAGGTGAATGACTCAAATGTAATGAGTAAGAACTACTAGCTAGTGGTAACACAGGATGTGGGATTTGTCAAAATATAGTTGGACAAAAAATTTCACTCTCATTTGTTATACATTTATTGCGATAATTTTCTGGCCAGTTATACTGACTTAAATCCAAATTGGCGGTTCTAGTAGTCGCATAATGTCTACTATGGCTAAGCCACGAAGGAACTTTCAAATTTGTAAACAGGAATACGTGAAAATACAAGCTTATAAATGCCTCCATCAATATAAATTTGTTAGTCTGGATCTGTTTTTTGTATTTTAACTCTTCCTTTTGGTCAAGGACTGGCATAAGATTTATTTCATATTTGTGTATAACTTGGTCACTGTCACTATAATTAGGCTTGCCAACCTACACACCTCTGGTGCAGCTTGCCCTATATGTGCAAATGCAGCATTGTTTTTGTTTTGACAAACAATGCATCAATCAGAACATTATAAACCATGAAAGAAAGTTAAGCTCTGCTCTGACAGTCAAGTTTAGGGTTTTGCATAGACTGCAAGCATGTACAGTATCCTAATTATTAGCCAACCAATTATTAGCTAACCTTGATTTGCATTTTACCTACAATCACAATTAACACATACAGTCCCCTCCGAAAGTATTGGAACAGCAAGGTCAATTCTTTTGTTTTTGCTATATACTGAAGACATTTGATTTGAGATCAAAAGATGAATAGACAGTGGATCAGAATTTCAGCTTTCATTTCCTGATATATACATCTAGATATGTTAAACAACTTGGAACATGTTTCTTTAGATTTCTGAATTAATTCTTTTGCTAAAAAATACATACACTTGTATATTGGTAAAAAAACAAAAACAAAAAAAAAAACCATAACATTAAAACCACTGACCGGTGCCATGAATAACACTGTCTTGTTACAATGGTACCTGTCAAGGGATGGGACATATTAGGCAGCAAGTGAACATACAGTTCTTGAAGTTGATGTGTTGGAAGTAGGAAAAAATGGGCAAGTGTAAGGATTTGAGCGACTTTGACAAGGGCCAAATTGTGATGGCGGGATGACTGGGTGAGAACATAACACCAGGTCTTGTGGGGTGTTCCTGTTGTGCAGTGATTTAGTACCTACCAAAAGTGGTCCAAGGAAGGCTCATTGATGCACGTGGGGAGTGAAGGCTAGCCCGTCTGGTCCGATCCCACAGAAAGCTACTGTAGCACATATATTGCTGATAAGGTTAATGCTGGCTATGAAAACACAGTGCATCGCAGCTTGCTGTGTATGGGGCTGCATAGCCACTGACTGGTCAGAGTGCCCATGTTGACCCGTGTCCACTGCTGAAAGAACTGACCAGAACTGGACCAGGGAGCAATGGAAGAAGGTGGCCTGGTCTGATGAATCACGTTTTCTGGCACCAGGATGCACTATGGGAAGAAGGACAGCTGGTGGAGGCAATGTTCTGCTGGGGAAACCTTGGGTCCTGGCATTCAGGTGAATGTTACTTTCACATGTGCCAACTATCTAAACATTGTTGGAGACCATGTCCACCACTTCATGGCAACTGTATTCCCTAATGACAGTGGCCTCTTTCAGCAGGTTAATGCACCCTGCTACACTGCAAAAATTGTTCAGGAATGGTTTGAGGAGCATGACAGAGTTCAAGGTGTTGACTTGGCCTCCAAATTCCTCAGATCTCGATCCAATCAAGCATCTGTGGGATGTGCTAGACAAACAAGTCTGACCCATGGAGGCCCCACCTCGCAACTTACAGGACTTAAAGAATCTGCTGCTAACCTCTTGGTGCCAGATACCACAGCACACCTTCAGAGGTCTTGTGGAGTCCATGCCTTGACAGGTCAGAGCTGTTTTGGCGACGCAAGGGGGACCTACACAATATTAGGCAGGTGGTTTTAATGTTATGGCTGATCGTGTATATACAGTCACCTCATCCCAGCATATAAAGAAATAAAATGTATGCTAAGTGAAGAGTAACCTGATGAACTTGGGGGAAATGATGGAAACAAAAGGTATACAGCTGATGTGACCCAGACACAAAGTCATGCTAGCAACTGTGTCATTCTAACATGTGGCAGATATTACACTTGCCATTTAGACTCAGCCATGTCACCGTTGGATGCTTGGACTACCAAATGCTGCTGCAGCAATCTTGGAGACAAAAGGAATTAATAAGTAAAGGTGTCCACTACGGAATAGGAAGACTTTAGCTCCAGCTATAATTGTGCCCACCTGAAAATCTAATCATTGCCCTAAGTTCATGATCAACTAAAACAGGTGTTAGATTTTGGTTGGAGATGAAACCTGCAGGAAGGTGGCTCTCAAGGAAGAGGTTGGTGACCACTGCCTTACGGGTTTGAGAGCAGTGTTTTACCACAGGAGTACAAGGGGTGTGTTCCTCCCTGGCATAAGATCTACCAGCTGTAATTGAAGGTAATCCATCTGGCCTCCAAGTTCTGACAATGTCCTGAGACATCGCAGCGTGTTTGTTTGCTCAGATAATGTTTTGACAGTCAGCTAGAACAATCACCAGGATTGACTCTCCTTAGGTTGCACGATATCTTCTCAGGTGGACCTTTCCACAATTCCACAGGCTCACTGAGAACAACTCATCTGCCAGCCCAATGGACAGGATCACTGTCAAGGTCCAGGGCTCGGTGGTTAAGGCTTTGAATTACTGATCACTCTGACCACAGAAAACAACCTGGGATATGCAAAGAAAATAATTTCACTGTGCTGTAATGTATATGTGACAAAAGCTTCTTTAAGTCCCGTAAGTTTGAGGTGGGGCCTCCATGGGTCAGACTTGTTTGTCCAGTATATCCCACAGATGCTTGATCGGATTGAGATCTGGGGAATTTGGAGGCCAAGTCAACACCTCAAGTGGCCAAGTCATGTTTCTCAAATCATTCCTGAACAGTTTTTGCAGTGTAGTAGGGCACATTATCCTGCTGAATGAGGCCACTGCCATTAGGGAATACAGTTGCCATGAAGGGGTGTACTTGGTCTCCAACAATGTTTAGGTAGATGGTACATGTCATCCACATGAAAGCCAAGACCCAAGCAGAACATAGCCCAGAGCATCACAGTGCTTCTGCCAGCTTGCCTTCTTCCTGGTACATCCTGCATTCTGATGCCACCTCTTCCCCAGGTAAGCAATGCACATGCACCCGTCCATCCACATGAAGTAGAAGAAAACATGATTCATCAGACCAGGCCACCTTCTTCCATTTGCTCCATGGTCCCGTTCTGATACTTACTTGCCCATTGTAGGCACTTTCTGCAGTGGAGTCAGCATGGGCACTCTGTCTGATCTGTGGCTACACAGCCCCATATGCAGCAAGCTGCAATACACTGTGTGTTCTGACACCTTTCTATCATAGCCAGCATTAACTTTTTCAGCAATTTGTGCTACAGTAACTCTTCTGTGGGATTGGACAGATGGGCTAGCCTTCACTCCCCACGCCCATAAATGAGCCTTGGACACCCATGACCCCGTTGCCAGTTCTTGGACCACATTAGGTAGGTACTAATCCCGCATGCCAGGAACACCCCACAAGACCTGCCATTTTGGAGATACTCTGACCCATTCGTCTAGCCATAATGATTTGACCCTTGTCAAAGTTGCTCAGATCCTTATGCTTGCCCATTTTTCCTGCTTCCAACACGTCAACTCCAAGAACTGACTGTTCATTTGCTGTCTAATATAACCCACACCTTGACAGGTGCCACTATAATGAGATAATCAATGTTATTCACATCACCTCTCAGTGGTTTTAATGTTATGCTGATCATCGATGTACACCGATATATGTAGTGCATGCACAGTCTTACCTGTTCTCAATCCAAGAAAGCTAGCACCAAGAGAGGGAAACTAACACACAATTGAAATACAAGAACAAACAGTGCTAGCCACACCAATGGACTAACAGCAATGTAGGGAGCTGGAAATATTAATATTAAAGCTGATTATCATTAGCAGCAAACCCTAGTAGAGACCAAGAATCCCGCAACCAAGCAACTCTCAACAAGCAGGTAATGATGATTGACAGATGGATCCACCTCTAGAAGAAAGACAAAACAAAGGGGGGGGGGGCAGAGACATTACACAGAAGCAAGCACACTCACATGTAACAGATATGGCAGATGTGTTGGTGACAGTGTATATTTGTGCTCTCAGTGAGGCTAAATTTAGTTGAATGATCTGAGGAGCTTTCAAGCAAACGGAAGGATATGTCTATCTGACCATAGCAAAGTTGTCTGTATGGGCCAGTACGTGGTGGTGTCTCAAACGCTAAGAATTTGCTGGCTAGATGCACTGCTCTTGTTTCTAGCTGGTGATGTGTTCTAACCTCACAATAGGGTTCCACAGGCCTCCTGTGCCTCTTAGTACGAATTTGCCACCAAACTGCCTGCCTGTGAAGTGGTCTGTGAAGCCCAATTCTGGCCCCTGTATGCATGGTAGGGGTGTCCCTATTCATTTATAAGGCCAGTAGTGGAGAGCACAGTATGTTGAGCGGCACATATTCATAGGGTACACAAGTTGTTAGACAGTGTGAGTTGTGGAAGACCTTAGAGAATTGGGGGAAGGTGCACTCTGAAAGGGACTGGGAGGCAAGTGCTGTACTGAGCAGGGCTTGTATCTAACTTTAACATCTATGGAGTGCAGAATGGAAATATATATATATATATATATATGTGTGTATGTGTGTATTTTATAAGAAATATAAAATATAGTCACTAACAGAGAAATGATAGAAGTGTCTGTTCGGTCACAAAACAGTTTTGTGACAGATTTGACTACCATTTATTAAATTACATAAACAAGAGTTTAGTTTAAAAATGTATTAACAGAACTCAAGAGTGTTATGTACAAATTTATTTACAGTAAAAACTGTAGTTTTAACACTTTGGGTTACCATTTAATGTTCTGTTTTATATCATTTATAATGCACAATATCCCATTTATTATTTGTTTATTCTGTCTGTTTTTCCAAACCACAGGCACTTTGAGCAGATGAAGGATGATGCCATTGTTTGCAACATTGGCCATTTTGATTGTGAGATTGACATGAAGTGGCTCAGTGAAAATGCTGCAGAGAGAATCAATGTTAAACCTCAGGTACTAGACTGATATTTAGAGTAATCTTGAGTACTAACCCAGTGACACTACAGTTTACACAATAATGATATATTATTTAATATAAAATAGCAATACACACAAAGACATAGAAGTAACCACGTGGGACACATGTTTTGAGCTAAACATAAGAACAGACATCAACGTTATATACATCAAGGCTTTATGCTTGCATTTTTATGTTAAAACAAGGACCAAGACCGCTAAATCAAAACCAGTGGGAAAAATTGGTGCCAAAGTCGAAGTTCAGTTTTTAAAAATATATATACTGTTCACACATACTGTATATCTGCAACCAAGTGGGCATGGGAAAATTAATTATGATTTTTGTTTAATTAGAAGTATAAAATATGGCAAAACACCTGTTTCCAGATTATATTCTGTATGTTAACTTTTATAATATTGAGAATTATGTTTTTGGGTTGTCCATCCATCTATCCGTTCCTTAATCTGTGTGTGCATCCCTCCGAGATTCTCATTTGCATGATATCTCAAGAACAAGTGGTTGAATGTTTAAGATTTGTAAGAAATTATCATCGTTACCAGCAGATAAACTGATGAGACTTTGCAATTTATCCAAACAGGGTCAAGGTCATAGCAAGGTCAAATGTCTGGAATAGTTTTTCTTCAATAGCTTCCTTCCTGTTTGAAGTACATTTTAAAGGTATTTGAGGTATACAGTGGAGGAAATTAGTATTCAACATAAAAAAAATATGATACAGCTATTCACATGAATGTAGACCAGACATTGGTATTAACTCAATACCAATATAGTGTGCTCTGATGAGACAAAAATCTAACTTTTCAGCAGCAATACGATACACCATTTTTGGAGTGCTCTGCATAGAAATGGCTCTGCATATAACCCTAAGAATACCATTCCTACAGTGAAGTTTGAAGGTGGAAGGATTGTGGTATGAGGCTGTACTTGGTTTCTCTTCTCATGGTACTGGTGGAATTGAAGCAAATTTCAAGATAACCAAAATTATTGAAGGGGAGATGAATGGAGCCATGTACCAGGAAATTCTTGAAGAATCTCTTGCCATCCACCAGGACGCTAAGGATGAGACACGGGTGGACCTTCCACCAGGACAGCGATCCAAAACGTACTGCAAAGGAGATACTCAGTTGGTTCCACAGGAAGAAAATAGTAAAGGTGTTGGAAAGGCCCAATCTACAGATGTGGACAAATTTGTTGGTACCCTTACAGCACATTGAAACAATGCTTCATTCCTCCTGAAAAGTGATGAAA
>CM075004.1:5043003-5072876 GCA_037576675.1 Pangasius sanitwongsei | reverse complement strand
CATTGTGGTGGTGTATAGAGCCAAAAATGTTAGAATTGTGTCGATGTCCCAATATTTATGGACCTGACTGTATGTGTTTATTTTATTATTCCTATGTTATCACTAAATAAGTCTCTTCATTTTAATTGGACAGCAATATATTCATGGCTGGCAATGTAATCATGTGTGACAATTTGACAAATATTTTTTTCAATATTTTAGGGTATATTGAAAATTAAGGTGACATTTGATTATCTATAATCATTTTGGAAATCACAGATTTCTTTGCAAACAAATATTAGAAGATCTTTGGATCTTGTAAGGTCACAAGACAGAGTAGCTGTTGTCATTAGGACCATGAGAGAGGGGCAGAGTGACAAATCTACTTAAAAGAGAAAATCTGTTCACATGAAAAAAGCAAAAACATAAATTCAAAGTCTTCTAACTTTGTCTTCAGACCATCTGCTGTTCTTATAGACTCATCATCCATTGAGGGGTGATTGATGATGCAAGTGAATGTGTCTATCAGGCTTCCCCTATTAAGAGCTACTGTGTTGACAATATGAGAGGTGAAGTTCCAACATGTGGGTGCACTTTTTGGTACTTTGGTACACCCAGATTGTTCCAGCATCCTTACTCTTTTGGTTGATTTGCAAAAATAAGAGCTGAACCAACCAAGAGTAGCAAAGAAAATCTTGGCCTTGGGGATGCTTTTCAATCCTTGGCTGAGGACAAGATAAAGGCGATGTGCATAGCAATGCACAAAGACTGAACTGGGACAACCGCTCGCACCTTAGCTTGTAAGCCATTAAGATCTGATGCAATAATGGCAGAGCTGTCTTAAGTTTGTGCAATGAGATTCTTCACAAAGTTCAAACCAGACATCTCTGACTGCAGTAACTCAAAAATAGACTGGGCATCCCGTCCACTGGACACATTAAAAAAGGCCAAAAAGCATTCCTGAATTGTTCCATTATCATCTGTATAACGGACAGTAGCAGACAGAGAGTGACAGCTCACATCAGTTGTTTCTTCAGTCTACCATGCAAAAAAGGGAGCTGCATCCACCTCTCTTATGATCTCACTTTTAATTGTTGATGCAGTTGCTGATATCAGATCATTCTGAATGGTTTTAGACAGGCCAGAGAACACACTAGAATTTTCATTATGCTCCACTAATATGTTGTCATAGCGTGCTATCAAGTCCACCAGCTCCCTGTAGTTGCCCTTGTTAGCCGACTCCTGCCTCTCATCATGTCCTCTAATAGATTGCTCTTGCATTCCAAGATAAGCCATTGCATCAATAAGAATGATTAATGCATCTGATATTCATGCCAATGTGGTCAAAACACTTGTCATGGATTTTCATAGCCCTATCTAAATTCTTAACATCACAGAATCCTTGAGCAGACCAAGTGTTAAAGTGAGCTTTAGAGTTCCCCATTAGAAGGCATGGCCAACAATACATTCGGTTAGTCGTGGGACTCCCCGTTAACCAAGAATATCTCTCATACCAGACCTTATTCAGCTTTGAATCTTTCTGGTGACCTGGTCTAGCATTTTTGATCATTGTTATCTGTGGAGTTGGTCATCCAACAGGCTTGATCCTTACCTTTGCTTTGTAATCCAAACTGTGGAATCGCTGTGACAACAAATAATCCACAAGTGGTTCTTCCCCCATTCCCACACTCTGTGTCCATGCCTCTCTGTGACCCCCTCACTCAGGCTGCTGTTATTTGCCTAGTTAACATCCATTCTAGCCGTTAGCCTAAGGGTCCTTCAGGCTGCCACAACAAGCTAACACTAGCTATCTATTCTCCATAAAAAAGGGAAACGTAAATCTGAAAAATCTAAAAGTGGTTCACAATTTGCCCTTATAATTTCTCTTTTCTAATATGGCACTGTATCTATCGCTATCTATCACTTTACCACCAGTTCGTCACACTCACTTACGATATAGTAGTAGAGAATTAAAGATGAAATTTGGAAATTATCATTGTATTCTCATTGTTGATTGGTTAGGCAGCACGTCCTCCCTTGGAGCATGATTTTACATGTTTTGGCCAATAACAGATTAGCATGAAAAAAAAAGAAGTACATTAAATTGATATAAGAGATCCCGCCCTAAGGAGGACAGCAGAAGCCCGTCTTCCTCTTCCCCCCACCACCACTTCACACAGCCTGCCCTTTCTGCCTGCAGTTCAAGCATTTTAATTAGAATGTCAATAATGGATTTTTCCAAAGAAGAGAGAAATTATTTTATAAATGGTACTGAAATTTGGTAATGGTTTATTTCAACCAATTACTCTTTTTTATATTTTGATCTCCCTTTTGCTTCTCAAAAATAGAGGGGAGCAACTTCCTCTGCCTCTATGGACCAGCCTCCTCTGCAGGTCATCCATCTGCTTCAAGACTCAGAGCTTTCTTGGCCATGACAGAACTCGTCATTGAACCATAAAATTCCAGCTTGAGCATGGCAATGCTCATGTTATGCTCTGAGTCACGAGTATTTATTTTCACTTAGCACATGACCAGGGTTGGACCCATTAGGCAAAGGTAGGCAGCTGCCTGGGGGCCCCATTGTCAAAATAAAATTTCGCATACACAAACACGTAGTGATTGGGTGTGCCTGTGCCCCTGATAGCCTCAGGTTCTTGTTCTTGGCTGACAGGAGTGGAACCTGATATGGTCTTCTGCTGTTGTAGCCCATCCACTGCAAAGTTTGATGTTGTGTGCTTGCTGAGATGCTTTTCTGCTCACCACGGTTGTAAAGAGTGCTTATATGAGTTGCTATATCTATCCTGGCAGCTCAAACCAATCTGGCCATTTTCCTCTGACCTCTCTTATCAACAAGGCATTTCCACCCACAGAACTGTTGCTCACTCAATGTGTTTTTTTTTCTACCTTTCTATGGTCCTTCTACCATTTTGTGTAAACTCTAGAGACTTTTGTGTGTGAAAATCCCAGGAGATCAGCAGAATATGAGATACTTAAACCAGCTCATTTGGTACCAACAACCATGCCATGATCGAAGTCGCAGAGATCACAATTTTTTCCATTCTGATGTTTGACATGAATAATACCTGAAGCTCTTGGCCTGTATCTGCATGATTTTTTGCATTGCGCTGCTGCCACATGATTGGCTGATTAGATAACTGCATAAATGAGCACGTGTAGAGGTGTTCCTAATAAAGTGGACTGTGAGTGTACAGTCCAAGATATTGGATAAATGTTAGAAGTTCACTATAGTAGATCAGCACGGACAGCCACTCAGGGACGTAACTGTGAAAGTGCGGTTAAAGTAGTTTTTTAGGAGCTTTATGTTGTGTGTGGGCAGCTATGTTTTTTCCACTTAGCGCGCATCGAACTTCCCGAGGTGAGACATGACGTTATTACAGCTTGCAAATCACCACTCACAAGGCGCTGTGATTCTCCAATCCGCGTCCCTCACCCGACCCGCAACGCACATGCGCTGCGCATTCGCGGTAAAAAATAAATTAGGCAGTGATGATGCTGCCTATCTTTACCACGCACGTGTCGGCGGTTTACGGCTCGAGTCAATCTGCCGCGCATGCGCAAAAACGATACTTTTTGTTACTTAAATGCTATGGCTTTGTATTAAAAATGGGTGGTCTCCAATCTTTTTATGTAATTACACCATATAAAAAGTATTAATTAAGCTGTCCAATTTCTATTAAAATGTTTTATTTTTAATTCAGATTTTTAAAATCAATAAAATATTCCTGTTACTAAAATATGGTTTGCTGTGGTTGATGCTGTCCTTATCAGCGTTACTATAATTTTAAAGGGTTCTATTAAGTGAAAATTCCTCTCCTTGCTGTTGCACACCTATAAAAATAGCGGTTGGGTGAATTTGTTTCTCTTTCACATCCAAACCCTGTGTTAGAAATAGATGAAGATTAGTATATAAATATATTAATGTCTTATTGGACATGGTTTCTTATGATATGCCCTGTGCTCTACCATATAAATGTCTTATAAGAAACAATGTTAAAGTTGTATCCTGTAAGTTAATTCATCAGTTTTACCCAATCAGTTTGCATCTAAAGTAGAGGGATTCTAACATGGATACTATGTGCTCTTTTTATGGTTATTCTGAAGAATAGAAAATCTGTTTTGGCAATAAATACATCATTATTTTTGGACGCCCTGTGTTGATTCTGCTTCTCCTTCTGCTAAATAATTTTTTTTTATTGTTTTCTAAAATAATATCTTTATTGTATAAAGATGTTTTATTTCATTTAAATACTTTTTACAGAGATGAAAGAAATTTTTTTTTTTCATTATGAAAAAAATTTCATTTTTTTATGTACACTTTTAAAACAAAAGTCCATTTGAGCACTGAATATCAAATACTTAATTTGTCCAGTTTGCTTTCTCTCTTAATCAAAAGAACAAGTTTTGATATATGTTATTTTTCTTCAAATGCTAATGAACACTGCACTGTTTTTTAAATGCTTGTAATCAAACAGCTGCATTGTTTTGTAGAGATCCAATGAGTATATAGTCTTCTATGCTGGACATTAATTTCATGCTACTTGCTACAAAAAGTTAAAGCTAAATGAGAATCCTGTTTGATCAAGGCTAGTTTACCTTTTGCTTTCGTTTAATGTGTTGACGAATGTGTTTTCTTGCTTGAGTCAAGAAGCTAGTTTTTTAAAGACATGGATGAAGATGTGGACACAACCTCTGTTGTGGTTTCAGCTAACAGTGACAATCTGAACGTGCATAATTACACAAGACATCTAGAACCACAACTTGAGGCTTCCCCTGACATTCCCAGTGAGACCCCTGCTCAGAAAAAACTGAAACTGACACCCCCGACAATGTATATAATGCTGTACCCCTAATGGCATTGAAAAAGTTAGCAGAATGCAAGAAGAATCATTGCTAAAGCTGCAGTTAATCGAGATTTCTGTGGAAGAAAACACAGCATCAATCTGTAGGCTTACTTGCACGCTTGAAGCCATGAATAAGTAGGTGAAAGACGTGACGGAAAAGGTGATCACTCTGCAGGCAAAGGTTGCAGTGTTAGAAAGTGAGAACTAGGTCCTCAAAGAGAAATGCAGGTTTGACGGTTATAAACGCAGATTTACATTTACGGCATTTGGCAGACGCCCTTATCCAGAGCGACTTACGTTTCTCTCATTTATACAACTGAGCAGTTGAGGGTTAAGGGCCTTGCTCAAGGGCCCAGCAGTGGCAGCGGTGAGGATTGAACTCATGACCTTCCGATCAGTAGTCCAACATCTTAACCACTGAGCTACCACTGCCCTGGAGCCTTCGTGTAGCTGGGATACCTGAGCATGAAAGGGAAAACATTAAGTGGGTCATTATTGAATTATTTAGAAATCTCTCCCCAAACATCACATAGAAGCTCCAGGACATCGCACATCGGCTTGGTCCAAAGTCTGGTAACACAATTCCTCGATGCATCGTTGTCCAATTTTTGTCCCACACAAGTCAATACATAATATGTTCAGAGGCCAAACAGTCTGATCTTTTGAAGCAACAGAGAATTCAGATCCTGGAAGATCTGACGTAAGAGGACAAGGAGGCAAGAAATAGCCGTTGGCCACTGGTTGAAAAGGCAAGGAAGGAAGGAAAGGGAATTTGAAGTCTTTTGCATATTCTCTAAGAAGGTTTAAGTCTGTGTATTTGAATTATGCTAATTGTAGTCATATACTGTTCTAATCTCATGTTCTCTTTAAATCTTTCTTGTTTTTCATTGAATGTACAGGGACTAGGTGATATAAGCAAATGAAATGCTTTATTTTTGTTTTGTAAATCCAAGAAAAGAGATTTTCTTTCTGCAAGACTTTC
This sequence comes from Pangasius sanitwongsei, assembly GCA_037576675.1. NCBI lineage: Eukaryota > Metazoa > Chordata > Actinopteri > Siluriformes > Pangasiidae > Pangasius > Pangasius sanitwongsei. The sequence goes on along the minus strand of CM075004.1, from coordinate 5,067,053 downwards.
TGCAAGAAAATTCTGTCAGAGTTTGAACTTGATAGATATTTAAACCCAGGTAGTTCCATGTACACTTGGTTTAGATCAGATTTTTCTCAAAAAATTGCGAATAGACCTGTGGCTGATATCAGACTGCCTAATACCTTATATGGTTTCTGCAGAAAATTCACCCTCACCTTTAACAGATCATGCAGTCATTGACACTGTTTTGTCTGATGTTAGGAAAGGGCAAAGGAAAAAATTAAACCCTGTCTCTTGGAAGTTCAATTGCTCTTTTCTTTTGTCTGATTCATATTGTCAGGAAATTAAGAAAATTGCAGAGAATATTAAATCCCTGGCAGATATCTCGGCCATTACTAAATGGGAGCTATTTAAATATGAGTGCAGAATATTCTCCATTAAATTTGGGTAAAATAGAATGGTTGAAAAAATAAGGAATTTTCTAATTTTCTAATAAAAAAGATGAAAGAGATCTTGAAGAATGCTAACTTTAGTGATGATGAAGGAATCTCTTTATATTTCACAAGATAGGCTGGGTGACATCCACCAAGAAAAAGCGAGGGGTGTGGTTATCAAATCGTGAGCGAAATGGCTTGAATTAGGATTAAAAAAATCTGCATATTTTTTGGCCTAGAGAAGAAACATGGAAACAATAAGAAATTTCATCTATATACATTAATAATAATTTGACTAATGACCCTTGTTTGATATCATCTCATGTTTTTGAGTTTTATCAAAAACTATATGCCTCTTTATTTGAGGTACACGCTACATCCCTTTTCTTTAATAAGATTCAATCTGTGATTCCCAAAATTAGTGATTACAACAGAGAGCTCTGTGAGAAACCTCTTACTATGGATGATCTCTATAATATAGTGAAAAGAATGCCGAACAATAGATCTCCAGGGCCCGATGGCTTACCTTTTGAGTTCTTTAAAGTTTTCTGGGACTCTATTAAGGATTTTTTTATGATGAGCTTAAAGAATGTGCTGTGAATGGTGAATCAAATTGGCAGAATCAATGACACAGGGTCTCATATCACTTCTACCCAAACCTAATAAAGATTCAAGATATTTAGACAGTTGGTGCCTGATCACTCTTTTGAATTCCGATTATAATTTATTAGCATCCCTATATTCAATTAAACTCAAGCTTTGTTTAGACACTATTATATCTAGCACCCAGTCAGTTTTTTTTTAAAGGTAGGCATATCTCCAACAACATTAGATTCATTTTAGATATTCTAGACTATTCTGAATTAAAGATAAATAAAGAGGCTGTAATTGTATTTATTGACTTTTACAAAACCTTCGACACTTTTGAGTATTCTTTTATTTTTGAAGCTCTACTTGAATTTGGTTTTGGCAGTTCATTTATAAACATGATACATACTTTTTATAATAGTATTAACAGTTGTGTCTCTTTAGCTTCTGGCACTTTTCCCCGTTTTACTGTTGATCCATCAGGGATGTTCCATTACTCCCTTTCTGTTTCTTTTGGCTGCAGAACTTCTTAGTTTACACATAAAAAATTCAAACATTGAAGGTAAAAAAATATTGGAGAAAACGTATTAACAATTAGTCAACTAGCTGACAATATGTGTCTCTTTCTTAGAGATGAATCACAGGTTTCAGTTGCCTTACATAATTTTGATCGTTTTTCAATGGCTTCTGGGCTGGTAGTTAGTGAATCCTAGGAAAAGTGAAATTATGTATGAGCACGTTTCCGATAAACCTTCTGTCAGTGGAATTGAGGTAAAACATCAATATAAATATCTTGGGATTGACATATGCAAATTAGGTTCCAAACGACTTAAAAAAAAATTTTCATCCAAAAATAGATAAAAACAAAAAGCTACTAAATTCCTGGTTGCAGAGAGACTGAACAATTATGGGAGAGTTCTCTTGACTAAAGCTGAGGGTATATCACATTTAGTATATCCTGTTCTCTCGCTATTCGTTGATAAAAAAATTATCAATTCTATTGACTCTTTGCTGTTCCACTTTATTTGGAAAAATAAAACCAAGCATGTTCAAAGGAAAGCTCTAGGAAAAAGTTATAAGGACGGTGGTCTTAATACATTAGATTTTCAAACAATCAACCAGATATTAAAAAATATATATATACTAATAGTTGGTTTCCAATAATTTGGACACATCGATTTTTGATAATTTTAGGCCTATTTCAAAACTTCTGTTCCTTTCTAAAATATTCATTTTTACACAAAATTGCAATCATTTTTAAGTCAACATGGTTTGCAGGAAATGTTTCAGTCTGGTTTTAAATCACTCCACAGCACAGAAACGGCCCTTTTGAAACTTTTTAATGACCTGTTACTAGCCACTGACTCAGCTGATTATGCTGTCCTCGTGCTCCTGGATCTTACGTTTGCATTTGACACTGTAGACCATGACATCCTGATTTCTCGGTTGGAGCATTGCGTTGGAGTTAGGGGGACTGCGTTGGAGTGGTTTAGATCTGACAGAATTTTTTCAGTCTGCCTTGGGGACTTTAAGTCATCTTCTGCATCTTTCTCGTGTGGTGTCCCTCAGGGTTCCATTCTTGGACCTGTTTTATTTTCATTGTATCTACTTCCATTAGGGTTCACTTTTAGGAAATACGGCATCTCTTTTCATTGCTATGCAGATGATACACAACTCTACCTCCCTTTGAAACGATATGATGCAAACTTTTTAGCACCATTGTTGGACTGTCTTGAGGAGGTTAGGACCTGGATGACCTCAAATTTTTTAAAGTTCAATGAAAAAAAAACAGAAGTTATGATATTTAGACCTGGTAACACCGGTGACCCCCCAGATTTAGATTGGAGCGTTATAAAACCATATGTAAAGCCAAATGTTAAAAACCTGGGTGTTATAATGGATAGTGATTTTAAATTGGATAAACAAATTAATTCAGTATTAATTCAAATTTTTTTCCAGTTGAGGCAGTTATCCAAAGTTAAGTCTTTTTTTCTTGACTATTGTAATGGCCTGTATGTAGGTATCAGGCCTCCCTCAAACGTTTACAGAGGGTACAAAATGCTGCTGCTCGGCTGTTAACAGGGACGCGCAAGCATGAACAAATTACACCCATACTGGCATCTCTTCATTGGCTTCCTGTTCGTTTTAGAATTGAATTTAAGGTTTAATTTATAAGTCATTACAGGGATTGGCACCAAGTTACCTTTCTGGTTTAATACAGCCGCATGATACTCTTGGTTGTACCTCGAACAAGGCTAAAAAGCAGGGGTGACCGGGCTTTTGCTGTCGCAGCCCCAAAACTTTGGAATAACTTGCCTCTTTATGTTAGGCAGGCTCAAACACTTGCTATTTTTAAATCGAGTCTTAAAACTTATTTTTATACTTTAGCATTTAACTCAGTATGAGAGCTGTTTTATGTAATGTGATGTGTAAAATTTGTTTTATCTTGATTATGCTTGTACAGCACTTTGGTAAACAATTGTTGTTTTAAAAAAGTGCTCTATAAATAAACTTTGATTTGAAGATTGCATTCAAACATAATTTCTTCGCCCACACATGTATTATCTGGCAACAAATCACTGCATTTGAAGGAGTGGATGGCACAAAATATCATTTTTATCTCTGATCTCTTCAATAAGCAAGGGGAATTTCTCTCATTTGATGATTTTATAACTTTGAAGGGTACAATGGTTTCCATAATAGACTTTAATAAGATTGACAAAAGTATCTCATCTAGTTTAAAATCTGTACTTAGAGCACACCTATGTTATGGTATTTTGTCTAATCACATTACTATACCTTCAGTTAATGGCATTAATATTCTAGACAAGAAACGTAATAATCTGTTCATTAGAAATGCTCTTCTTTCGGATGAAGTGAAAACAGTTTTATGTTTTACATTTGTATTGCCATTGCCCCCACTCTAAATCTCTTTGGGCAGAGGTTTCTATTTTATTATTTTTATGTTTTAACAAATTGGTACAGATTACAGAATCTATGATATTTCATTCAGATATTCATTTAAATTATGTTCATTTTGATTATATTTTATTGTTGCTTTGTCTTCTGGGTAAATTTCATCTTCACCAAGCCAGAGTAATACATTCTAAATCTAATTTTAGAATGTTTTCTGCTGAAGTAAAATCTCTTTTTGCCTCATTTAAGAATATGTCTAAACCCCTGAACACCGAGATATTTAAAACATATAATATTCTTAAGACTGTCATAATGAAAATATAATTTTTGCTAGGTGATGTTTTGCGTTTAACTGTCTTATATGTTGGCTATATGTCGCCATTGTTATTGTAGGTTGTAAATGGTTGTTGTTTGATGCAATTAAAAAAGATGAAGAAGGAAAAAGTTGTGCATGTAGAACATTGTTGCCAACTTAGTGAATTTGTTCTCCTAAAAAAAAGCACACTTCGAAACCTACCAGAAATAGTAGAACATCCGGGTACCATTGGGATACTCATTTCAATATACTATGATCTGGGACACAGTAAGTCTAATCTCAAATACTATTTAGGACAGATAGTAGGCGATTTGGGACGTAGAAACGGTGGCTGCATCCAAATAGTATTACTACCCTACTATACAGTAAGTGAAAAGCAGTACGCCAAAGGAGTAGTATGTCCAAATTCTCAGTATTCATAAAACAGTTTGCAAGAAATACCCACTGAGATTCTGCAGTATTTTTTATTTTATTTATTATTTATATATATATATATTTTTTGCTTTATTAATAGTTCAAGTGTGTAGTACAGTACAGAGGACCAGTACACAATGTTAGACCACTGTAGTACACAAAGTTAGAACACAGAAACAATGAAGAACAATGTAGGAGCTTACATTACATAAGTAATATAATAAATTCTTTATAAATATTGACAGACTTTATGGCTTTGGAGTTAGAGCCATATATATAGTTTGGAGGTATTGTTGAAGTTTGTTTTCAAAAATAATAATGGTAAATAATATAGGTGTTCTATTAACATATTTACTTTTATGCACGTGAGATTTTGCCAGAATGATGACAAGATTTATAAGATAATATTCTGTTTAGAGTGACAGACATTATAAATTCCAAACAATACATCTTTAAATAAAAGAGAAAAGTTTTTACATATATTTGTGTGTACAAAATTATTCAATTCAATTCAATTCAATTTTATTTGTATAGCACTTTTAACAATGGACATTGTCACAAAGCAGCTTTACAGAAATAAATACATTCAGGATATAAATTTTAAATTTATAAAATTTTATTTTGAATTTATCCCTAATGAGCAAGATAGAGGCAACGGTGGAAAAGAAAAACTCCCTGAGATGATATGAAGAAGAAACCTTGAGAGGAACTAGACTCAAAAGAGATCACATCCTCATCTAAGTGACAACAGATAGTGCAATTATAAATAAATCCCTTCTATAACAGTGAATGAATTAGTAATGAATTTCTTGGTTACACAATTGCACTTGTTGACCATGTAGTACACTACATGGTCAACAAGTGCAATTGTGTAACCAGGAAATTCATTACAGTTTTCACATGAAATGAAATACAGAAATGCCTTTCTCTTTAACAAATCGCGAATATCCTTAACATTGAATGAATATAAACATAAAGACATGTTCTCGCAGCAAACAGTCCAGTCTCCCCCAGTTGTACCCTAGGTAACGCGATTCAATTCGCAATGCACTATGGGAACGGTAGTACGTTCGTTTCCGTGTAAAATACAATAAGTACAGTTTTGTACCCTTACATTTTCTCCTTTTTTCAGGTTTCTTTTCAAATTTGAACTAATATTCATGCGATCTCGAATCTGTTTGGTTTGTTTCGACGCTTTAAACTATCTATTGAAGACTTTTCTTAAAGGTCTATGGAGAAAATACTTCCGGCTTAGAAAGCGGGCTGTCAGTGTTGAGCTATTCTGGGAAACCGGAAATTCAAATAACCGGCAGACACTCGATCAAGACCATGAAAGCAATCGTTCAAAGAGTCGCTAAAGCGAGCGTGATAGGTAAGAACAAAGACTGTGCTCTAAATATTGTGCAGTAAAGATAGATCAAATGTTCGTATTCCAAAAATACACTAACTAATAGAGACACAATATAAAAAGCAAGAATGACCACTGATCACTACTACGCGCAGTGTGTGTGTGCGCGCGCTCATTAGTTTAGTGATCAGTGGTCATTTCTGCTTTTTAAACTGTGTCTCTGAAATAGCTGGGGAGAACCACATCAGTTCCATCGGAAGAGGCATTTGTGTTTTGGTTGGGATTTCAGCCGAGGACACACAGAAGGATGTAGATTACATGTGAGTGCTGTTATATTATACAACAGTTACTGTTTTTGTCTTTTACTTTTAATTAATTAGTTTACAGAAGCTCTTCAGTTTTATAATCTATAGCTTTGTGTGTGATTATCAGAGTTCGTAAGATCCTGAATCTGCGTTTATTTGAGGATGAGAATGGCTGTGCATGGAAACACAGTGTAATGGACAAGGGGTTGGAGGTGTTGTGTGTGAGTCAGTTCACACTGCAGTGTACACTCAAAGGAAACAAGCCTGACTTCCATTTAGCAATGGCAGCTGATTTTGCTCAGCCCTTCTACAACAACATTCTGGAGCAGCTGAGGATTGCATACAAACCAGAACTCATCAAAGGTGAGAAAAAATAAACCAACCTATTTGATGACTGTGAGTAAATGTTTTTTCTTTTTCACTTTTAATTGAAAGTGAGTGGATATTGACCAACCAGTTATGAGATATCAGTATAATATAAGCTGCATGAAAAAATTTTGTATGCCCAATTGTAATAACTTGAGTGGGAAACCAAAAGGAGATCAGCTACCCTAATTATTTTGTGTAGATGGCCAGTTTGGTGCCTACATGCAAGTACACATTCAAAATGATGGACCTGTCACTATTTATTTGGAGTCTCCTGCTGCTCCCATAGATGCTAAACAGGTACCTTTCCTTATGTTAAGCATTGTAACATGCTATATAATCTTACTGAAGATGCAGCTAATATACTGAAGATTTTCTTATAAGCGAACAAGGATGAGCACTGAGTAAATGCTTTTCTTTCTTATGTTCATATGTATGTATGTTTTCTTGGTCCTGTATTTAAGTTGTCTAAAATAGAAAAGCAGCAGCAGCGTAGGGAAAAAACAAGATCAAAAGGCACCTCGGAATCTGGCAAGGGCAAAGTGGGCCCCAGTGCCATTAGTGGGGCAGAGGGAGAGTTGTCTTCAGAAAAAGGTGAGTTGGAGACCTTTGGATGTGATGGATAAATACTTGGAACCAAGGAGGAAAGTAACCTGATGTGAAGTTTCCTGATTAATGTTTAATTATTTTTTTCAGAGTATTATATTCCATGGTTCAAATTATTTGATTTCTTTAAGTTATGGTTAACTTCAACACAATTATGAATTTAATGGTCTCAGTGGCATTAATGGAAATATTCAATAAAAACCTAATTTGCATAATTTTCCATTTACCGAACAATCAGCCAAGACATGTTTGGCATCCATTGTTTGCTTTTTGCACTGGAACAATGAGGCTAATGTAGCCAGCAAGCAATAGAATAATCTCACCCAAAATCTTCCATAAACACAATTTCTTATAATTAAACATCTTATACATGATCAAATAATATCAGATACATCATCTCATACATAATCTGATTTTGTAAAATAGCAGGGATACTCTATACAAATTTAAGCTTAGCTTGGAAGTATATTATCATCCATGTAGCTATCAGCTTTCCACTTCAATGCTGCGTTCAGACTTTGAGAGAATAGAGCCTAGGGGTGTGTTTTATATGTTACTAGTGTAAATGCATTTGCTAAGTAGCCAGTTTGTCAGTACAGTACTAGGCCAGGCTAAAATTAAGTGTTTTGTCCTGATGCACATAAATCTTTGAATAGTCTTGCACATTAAGCTATGCCTTTTGGTCATTGATCTTTGATTTGCACAGAATCATGTCAATGTACAGTATATTACAGAAATGATGGAAAACGATAGGAGGATAGTTTTGAGGCAAGTTTTGAATGACAAATTTCCATTACTGTAGATATTTGTAACCTCTGGGCAAAACGAGCATGTCTTGATTGATTCAGCTAAGTGGTAAATAGTGTAAATTTGATGTGCTGTTTCTTTAAAATTATTTTAATGTTACTTTTCCATTGTTATCTGGCTCTAATCAGGAAGTTGAAACAGATCTGTCCAGCTTCAGTTGATTGGCTGCCAAACTGTGAATGTATGGACATGAACAAAACATGTAATGGAGGAAGAGGATAGATGAAATTGGACAAGAAAGACTTTCACTACCTTATTTGTTATTTTGAAAGAAATTTGAGAACATTGGTCATCGTCTGCCATGAGGGTTGTGTTGAATGTACACGTAATTGTGATTGCAATAAACAGCACATATGAATTTGGAAAAACAAACAAACAAACAAACAAGCTGCGAGTTGCTGTTTTATATGACTGGTGGGGGTGGTGTACATTTGGCTGCATTACCGTTTCAACCAGATAATTACTGCATGGTAATCCCTGCATAGAAACTGTGTTTGAGTGAAGCTCATGTCATGAAAAGGGGCATTTTAAATGAACCTGGCGTCAACTCTGGCTGCCTGGTTTAATAAAAATTCTTGCCTATAAAATGATATTGAAGTGGAAAAAAGTGACATACAATATTGAAATGTCTGCTACTTTAGATCAGGGCTAGAACACAAAAAGTCTGTGAAGAACAGTTCTTCTTATGGGGTCTTTTTCTGGAGAATGTGAAACCAAAAATGGAGAATGAAGTTAGATGATCAACTCCTGTAATGTTTCAAGCTAGTGAATGGGCACATACAATTAATGAAACAGACCATTCAAATTCAGTATTATCTCCTGAAAGACAAGATGAAATGGAAAACATAACACATGCAGCATATAGTGACCTGTCATGCTGTTGGGTAATATTTTTTCCTGCCCACATGTGCCTGCTGATATAGGCAAAAATCAGATTACATGTGATATAGGCAAAAAAACATTGCTTCTTAGTGATGCAACAGAAATTGTGAGATTAGGTGATTAATAAAAAGTAAAATAAAAATTAGGTAGTTTTGATTTCAATGCATCATATTTGCAGTAGTTAAATGACTACGGAAAAATCCACCCCATGACTTTTTGGAGTAACAGATCCATCACCCATAATGGATGCATGAATGTGTGCATGATATATGTGTATGTATATATATTAATTAGACTCGGAGGAAACCGATGCAAACATGGGATGAACATGTGAAACTCCACGCAGACAGTAACCTGAGCTCAGGATTGAACCAGGGACCCTGGAGCTGTGAGATGGCAAGGCTACGCACTGCACCACCATGCTGCCCCATATAGTGGTTTTTTTTTTTTTTTTGTAGTAAAAATATTACGAGCACTCATAATCACGCATACAATGAGATAAAATTGAGCCTTCCTCATTTGTCAAAAAGTTAGGCCTGAAATCCACCATCTAAATCTTTGAAATTTAAAACTTTTCTTTACGTATATCATTATTTGTTTCGACAAATTCATATAATTGAATCTACAATTGCACAGGTTCTAGGGTCAACATACAGGGAGAATATAGCTATTTATATATCTATAAATATTCTGTTTAGCATTCTCTAGAAAGCCAACTTCTCTAGCTTCAAGCATGATAAATCTGTAAAAATATACAACTCTTACCAATTAATCTAGCTAAATATTTAATCAAAATCAGTATAAGTAATGCTTTTATTATGCACAGTTCTATATAATAAAAGCATTACTTATTACACAGTTCAGAACACAGAGTGGACCATAACTAAATTACTAGATAATTATGTTAATAACTAGTTTACAACAGTTTGTGTTTTAAACCATATCCAATATTTATTTATTTTTATTTTTATTTGTTGGTCAAAATAACCAGAACACATTTTGAGCCCACATTTTGAGCAGCTGCATGACTTGTTTTCAACCTCCTTGCTAATCCCTGAAGTTTTATGGGGCTTTAAATAATCAAAATAATGTTTATCTGAACCATTGGTGAATCATATCGTTTTTACTTATGTGTGTTTTTAATCACCCTTAAATCACTAAAGACACTCACTAATAATTCAGTGCTGATGTTATAGCTACTTTTTGAAGCTTAAATTGCAGAAGAAATTGATGTTATGTTAAATCATATACAGTGTTATTTATTAGGGGTGTAACAATATTGCATATCATATTGTATTGTTCGATACAAGACTAAACACCTCCTTGAGAACCAATGAAAGCCTGTCCAGTGACCCAGTGTTTAATTAGCCATGTTTAATTTAATTCTAATGCACAGATGTGTTTTGTTATATGCTGCTGAAAGGAGTCTGAATGGATCACACAAACACTGTCATTATTAAATTTCAGTTATTGTACTTTTATAATTTTTAAGATTTTAGAATGAAGAATGAAGATTTTAATCAGTTGAAAGTGGAAAACTAAGATACATACTTAGGCAATGCTTATTTTTGCTGTATTGAAAAAGTACCATATTGAAATATGAGTTTTGTGTATTATTACAATGTCCTAATTATTGTTTGTAAGTTACTGGGTTAATGCTATGGGTTTCATCACGGATTATGCAGTTAAATTAACATCAGCACATTATGGATCAGCTTGATCAGTCCAGTCTTATCCATAAATGACGAGTGTGGCTGAAGGTTTTAATTCCAAACCAACAGGAGCACATGTGCCATAAAAAACAGCCCTTTGTTGATAACTGTTTTAAGGTCTATTTTAGGTTGAGGTTTCCACAATCATTGATGGACAATTTAATATAGCCATTTACTGGCATGTTTCAGAGGTGGCAGAAAACCACAGAACCCGGAGGAAACCCACAGAGCCACAGGAAGAACATGTGAAACTCTGCACAGATAGTAGCCCAAGCTCAGAATCAAACTGAGGACCCTGGTGCTGTGAGGCAGCAATGCTACCCTACAGCCCCTACTACCCTACAGCCCCTACAACCCTACAGACCCTGAATGATTCCCTGGCATAAATTAATGTGGTAAAATAAAAGGCAGAACTATCTATTTCAACTACCTATTTCTATGTCAACAATGTATTTCCTTATTCCTCTCTGTAATAAAAAAAATTATCACCACTAATACTGCAATATTTGTTCAACACAGTAGGTGAGTTTTATACACTTTCTGCTGAATGCTTGACAGTGTTGTGTAAATAAAGATTTCACTCACCAATTAATAACTCAAATGAGAGCAGTGCTGTTGTACTTGTGGAGATTTGAAACACATTGCAAAGGTGACTGTTCATCATCTTGGATCTCAGTTGACTCTTGTGCTGCATCATTTGAATGAAAATCAGTACACATGCTTTACTTGATACTTGCTGCTTTAGGTTGGTTGACAAATCTTAGATTTGTCAGGCAGCTGTGTTTCTTGTAAGATGTTAAATTCTTGCATCTTTTCTGGGCACATTATAGTAACAATTTTCATGAGGCTCTGTACTTTTAACTGAGTCACCCTCTGCAAAAGGTTTTCCATGCTGGGCTACTTGGATAGCAAAAAAAAAAAAAAGGTTTTGTTAAGCTAACAGGCTACTAGTTTCACCCTCTGTTCTTGTTCAGCACCAGTGTACGACTTGAAAAAGTGTTGTTTTGCTTCATAATATCTCTTAACATGGTATCCCTTTATTACAGCATCTAAATTGACACTTCCCTCCGAACTCAGTGAAAACCATTTATTTTGCCAAAGCACCTGAATTATTTTCATCATTTCATCATTATCATGTCTTTTGTGCTGCCAATAGCTTGTAAACATTAAAGACATAGACTTACCTAGTACTTTATTAGGAACAGCTGTACACCTACACATCTATGCAATTGTCTAATCAGCCAATCGTGTGGCAGCAGTGCATTGCATAAAATCACGCAGATACGGGCCAGCAGCTTCAGGTAATGTTCACATGAACCATCAGAATGGGGAACAAAATGAGATCTCAGTGATTTTGACAGTGGCGTGATTGATTGTGCCAGAGAGGCTGGTTTGAGTATTTCTATAACTTCTGATCTCCTGGGATTTACATGCTCAACAGTTTCTAGAGTTTACTCGGAATGGTGAAATTAAAAAAAAAAAACATCTAGTGAGTCGCAGTTCTGTGGACAGGAACGCCTTGTTGATGAAAGAGATCAAAATAAAATGGCCAGACTGGTTCGAGCTGACAGAAAGGCTACAGTAACTCAGATAACCATTCTGTACAATTGTGGTTCGCTGAAAAGCATCTCAGAATGCACAGCACGTAGAATCTTCCAGTTGAAGACTAGAAAAATACAGCCTGGTCTGATCAATCTCGATTTCTGCTGAGGCACACAGATTTTGGCACCAACAGCATGAATCCAATTGATGAATGGACCCAATCTGGCTGTCAACAGTCCAGGCTGTTGAAGGTGGTGTAATGCTATGGACAATGTTTTCTTGGCACACTTTGGGTCTGTTAATACCAATCAATCATTTGAATGCCACAGCCTATTTGAGTATTGTTGCTGACCATGTGCATCCCTTCATGGCCACAAATTTCCCATCTTCTAATGGCTACTTCCAGCATGATAATGCATAATGCCACAAAGCAAAAGCTGTCTCAAACTGGGTTCCTGAACATGACAATGGCTACGTTTACATGCACATCAAATTGAGTTTAATGTCTATATTCAGGTTGCAGCCATATTCCGAATACGATGTTTATATGCATACAGGCATCGGAATATTCCTATATACATGGCTATTGTAAGTATGCCTGAGTTGCCATTCCTAAATACCTGGCCTACAGCTAAGCACCCACAATCCCTTGCGGACGGAGCATGTGCATATATCTCCTTTCAGTGGATTTTCTGGATAAAGTGTTTATGTGCAACAAATTTCCGATTAAAACAGGCATATTCCAGGGTTGAGAATCAGAATTTGGGGAATCAGAATATTGTCTTAATCTGAATCGGGTTAATGGATTGCAGCATTTACATGACTCAATAATAATTAGAATATTGCCAAATTCCGATTAATATCAGAATATTGATGTGAACATTAACATAGCCAATGAGTCATGATGAGATTATTTTTTATGTGATAGTGACATCCAGTGTTCAAACTAGGCACCTAATTTTTTAAAACTTTCTTAACCCTTTCATACCTGAACTATGTTTCAGTAATGGAAAAAAATAAAAGAATGTTGTTTTTCTTGTCTGGAATACACTCAAAAACAACGCTTAGTAAAAAAAAAAAAAATCAAATATAATATTTTTATAATTGTTTTTTAAAATGTCCATTGCAGTGGGTGGTCAGTGGTAATAGATGTAAAGTAATGCTGTAAAAACAGAATTATTATTATTATTTATTTTATTTTTATTTTTTATGTGGAACATGTACTTGGACCATAAACTAAAAGTGCTATGCATGATTTCCAAATTTTCTTTTATGTGATTACCTGTTTAACAGTTAACCAAAGAGAATAATCTGTCACTAACTGATCACTAATTTAGTGGTCGTATTTGAAAATAACATTTTTAAAATCTTTAAAAACACTAAATGTTACGTATGTTGAAGCAATGTATTTTGAACAGTAGTTCTAGTGCTTTACTTATTTTTTTATCCTTATCTGTAACTGTATACTGTTGAGGAATGCCAGTCCATATCTCAGAGTCATTGTCTGTGGGCTGCCTTGAAGCAGTTTCTTTGTGGAATGAAGCAGTAGTGTTTTCCCAGTGCACTGTTGCAATTTCCACCTGGTTGCTTCTTTACAATCATCGTAATTTGGCGTGTTGTCCATCCTGTCCGTGCAGACCTATTCAGTTTGATCCAGCTTGTACACACCACCCATGGCCTGGTTGTATCTCATCACAACTTTAGGATGCTTGATTTTCACAAAGAATCCATTTCTTCTGATTGTATCTTTCAACTTCATCTTTATTTCCAGCTCCAACAAAGTTGGAAGCCGTAACAACAGTACGATTATCAAACCACTTGGTTAACACCACTATTCGATCCCCGCTCCTGACCTCGTCATGGTTCCCTTTCTCTTTTATCTTTCATCTGTTTGTCACTCATCAGTGGTGGGTTGGCAAAGCGGGATACCCTAGCTATTCCAGCTGCATGTATCTTCTTTGCTGCCAGCAACTCCAGCAGATTGTAAGTTGTGAAGAAGTTATCAAAGAAGATCTCGTGGTTTTCTGATGTGCAGCCGTTGACACAAATGGGCTACCACTGAGGCTCTATGGCCTAAGATGGCATTATTCAATTCAATTTTATTTGTATAGTGCTTTTAACAATGGACATTATCACAAAGAAGCTTTACAGAAAATATAAATTCAGGATATAAATTTTAAATTTATTCTTAATATGCAAGGCAGAGGTGATGGTGGCAAGGAAAAACTCTCTGAGACGATATGAGGAAGAAACCTTGAGAGGAACCAGACTCAAAAGGGAACCCATCCTCACCTGGGTGACAACGGGTATCGCGATTATAAATAATTCCCTTCTACAACGGTGAACTACATGGTCAAAAAAGGGCCATCCCTCTCAGAAAGCTCTGTCTTTAAGCCAGAGCCATGGTGCATGGAGTGTGAAAGTGTGCTCTGTGCTCTGCGCTCTGCATTTAACCCATCCAAGTGCACACACACAGTAGTGAATACACACACACCATGAACACACACCCGGAGCAGTGGGCAGCCTTTTTTTTGGTGCGGCGCCCGGGGAGTAGTTGGGGGTTCGGTGCCTTGCTCAAGGGTCTCACCTCATTTGTGGTATTGAGGGTGGAAGAGAGCGCTGGTCATTCACTCCCCCCACCTACAATCCCTGTCGAACCCACGACCTTCAGGTTAGGCCAGGACTGCCCTTGTACCTGCCCTTTTGTACACTGTAGTATAGAGTTCTGACTTTATAAAACACATTTTTGTTCTCAGGAGGCCTGTCATAATTGTTTACGACATGTAGATTGAATTGAAGCTGAAAAAAATCTGTCTTGGGACAAGGTGTCTCAAGGTTTATGCTTGATTCCCACTCTGGGGAATGTCAACACTCCCACTGACATGTGTTAGTCTACAAGGGTTTCTATTTCATGCACTGATGCATGTTTATAACCCTCATAGCATTTTGTTCAGAATAGACATTAGTCATTGTGGTCATCAGTTCAAACACCTCCTGGGGAATATACCATTTGAAGTCGAAACAAGGAGTTAATGGTTCAATGATGTTTGTGATAGGATCTTCCCAAGTAGACGGCAAAGGAGTATAAGGAGTATGATGTAACTGGATGTCTTTTTTCTTTGTCAGGTTAGCATAAAGGTCATCTTCACAAACTATGACAATTTCCTCCTCATTTCCTTCCCTGACCCTTACGCATCATGTACTGTCTCAAGAGCTTCTTGCCTTATCAGTGGTACTGGAGTTTTTTTAAGAACATCAAACTTTACTGTACAGTAATAATCTTTCATAGATTGTTATACTCACCTACCCTCGAGAGTCTAGCACTCTCTAAATCTTCATCCTGGTCATCACTAGCCAAGCTTTCAATTTTTGAGATGTTTCCACCGTTTCCATCAGTTAACTGAAGCACTTCAAATGCTATGTACTATGTAGAATAGATATTTTTCATCTTACTGTACATTGTATTTTATGCAGTATTTGTCTGGATATTCCATGGCTGATCTGTGTAACAGCTATAACATTAAAACTACTGAGAGGTGATGTGAATAACATTGATTATCTCATTACAATGGCAGCTGTCATGGGGTGGGATATATTAGGCAGCAAGTGAACAGTCAGTTCTCGAAGTTGATGTGTTGGAAGCAGGAATAATGTGCAAGCGTAAGAATCTGAGTGACTTTGACAAGGCCAATTTGTGATGGCTAGACGACTGGGTCATAGCATCTCCAAAATGGCAGGTCATGTGGAGTGTCCTGGTATGCAGTGGTTAATACCTACCAAAAGTGGTCCAAGGAAGGACAACCGGTGAACCTGCGACAAGGTCATGGGTGCCCAAGGCTCACTGATGCATGTGGGGAGGGAAGGCTAGCCTGTCTGGTCCGATCCCACATAAGAGCTACTGTAGAACAAATGTGCTGAAAAAGTTAATGCTGGCTATGATAGAAAGGTGTCAGAACACACAGTGCATCGCAGCTTATGGCCAGGTGCATGTGCGTCGCTTACCTGAGGAAGAGATGGCACCAGAAAGCATGGGAAGAGGGCAAGCTGGCGGAGGCACTGTGATGCTCTGGACAATGTTCTGCTGGGAAACCTTTGTTACTTTGACATGTACCACCTACCTAAACATTGTTGCAGACCAAGTACACCCCTTCATGGCAACAGTATTGCCTAATAGCAGTGGCCTCTTTCAGCAGGATAATGCGCCCTGCCACACTGCAAAAATAGTTCAGGAATGATTTGAGGAATATGACAAAGAGTTCAAGGTGTTGACCTGGCCTCCAAATTCCCCAACTTACAGGACTTAAAGGTTCTGCTGCTAACATCTTGGTGCCAGATACCACAGCACACCTTCAGCGGCCTTGTGGAGTCCATGCCTCGAAGGGGCAGAGCTGTTTTGGCGACACAAGGGGGACCTACACAATATTAGGCAGGTGGTTTTAATGTTAATATCACCAATATATGTATATGCCTATGATATACACTCACCATCCACTTTAATAGGAACACCTATACTCCTGCTCATTTATTCAGTTATCCAATCATTCAGTCATGTGATAGCACAGTACATAAATTCATGCAAATACAGGTAAAGAGCATCAGTTAATGTTCACATCAAACATCAGAATGTGGAAAAAATGTGATCTCAGTGACTTTATCTGTGGCATGGTTGTTGGTACCAGATGGACTGGTTTATGGAGTATTTAAGAAACTGCTGGGAATTTCACACACAACAGTCTCTGGAGTGTACACAGAATGGTGCGAAGTTCTATGGGTGGAAACAACTTGTTGATGAGAGAGATCAGAGGAGAATGACCAGACTGGTTTGAGCTGACAGGAAATCTATAGTAGCTCAAATAAGCACTCTTTACAACCATGGTGAGTAGAAAAGCATCTCAGCATGCACAAAAAAATTGGACCCTGAGATGGATGGGCTACAACAGCAGAAGACTACATCAGTTTCCACTCTTGTCAACCAAGAACAGGAATCTGAGGTTATTATGGGCATAGGCTCCCGCAAACTGAACAGGTGAAGATTAGAAAAAAAGAATGTCTTCACCGGTCCATTTTCCATGAGTCTATGCCCATGAAAGCCTTAGATTCTTGTGTTCTTCTGTTTTTGCAACCTTGTGGCAATCCAATCTCAGTTCTTGGATGAAAACTACACAATAGACAAACACCAAATAGATTCATTTTAAATGCAGAACAATTCAGTCTGTTAAATATGCATATGAACTGGTTAACAGAGAACGATTGCGATCCATTGTGAAGTTTTACTGACTATACCCTACTCTCTCCAAAGGCTCCACCCTTTGCAGTAAGATGTCTGAAGGGTCCCCTCTGTAGGTGTTAAAAGAATTAATATACACCTTTTATTACAGATTTTTTTAAAATACATATTCTACCTTTTTTGTCCCACACGTAAAAAAAAAAATCTTCGATCTGTTTAGGAAACTAAATAGCCAATATTTAAATATTCATTAACTTCATAGCTAGTAGGTGCAGAGACATCACATTAACTGTGTTATTGATGTTAACCTGACACATACTTCACCAAGGAGTTTACAGTAGTACATGCATTAAATATTAATAAAAGTAATAAAAATTACATTGCTGTGTACAGCATGGTACACAAAGTGTCCATAGAAACAAAATGTTTCAGACAACGCAAGCAAAGTGTTTCTGAAAATGTGTTACTTGGCAAATTTACAATATCTACATTTATTACTGAAGCACAATGCTAATTTATAATTTAATATTATTTTCTCTATTTCTGTTATGCTGGGGCATGACACTGTATCATGATAAGAGTACTCCCAGACCGGGAGACCAGCTAACACCTGTTGACCTGCCAGCCAGAACAGGCTGGTGAAGCTAGCAGGCAAACAGTCCAACCAACTAGACCACCCTTACCTAATGCGCCTTTACATGCCACAAAATGCTCTGTAATGTCGTAAAACGACACATGCGCAGTATAGGTAGGTCAGGGTCGTAAAACTATGAATTATGCACCGATTGGCACCGCGCATGTTTAGGGCAGCCTACCATGCGCGCATGCACGCTACAAGGATAGGCGACTACTGAGATATCAACATCTATGTGAAGTCGAACACGCCTACAGATTCAGTATTGTTAATCTAAACACTGTAAAACGATAGTACACCATGTCATTTAATGGAATGAAGTGGTATAAGCGCACAGCACTGATGTATGCAATCGGAACATGGACTTTGCTTGGGTCTTGTGTATATTACACATTTTACAAAGGCGACACACGAGGTAAGTCAGACTCCTAGCTAACTAACCTCCAGTTAGCCACATTAACACAACGAGTAACAATTACGGGGCTTAAACAACAACAAAATGACATCTTAAAACAGGATTTGTGAGCACTGTTCTACTACTCCGTGAGTATAATTCGCGCCTAGCCCATTCTCCATGGTCCAAATCAAACCGCCACTAGAAGAGCGATCTTCATGTGATAGGCGGTGTTGGCTAGCGGCGGCTGCTGGTGATCTCCCAGTAGTAGTGATGGGTCGTTCTTGAACGATTCGTTCATTTTGAACGAATCTTTAATGTGACTCGGGAAGTACGAGTCGTCTCGGGGAGTGATTCGTTCAGTCGCGCGTGCGCAACATCCTATAGGTTCTGTACTGGAATTAGTTCACCTGTTTCGGGTCTTCGAGTCTGAGGCGTTCGTTCATCACGTGACAGCCCCATAAGCTTAACCAATGCAGTCTGAGCCGGAAAGAGAATTGATTAGTTCATCTCTCGAGTCTTTCGAGTCGTTCGTTCTACTACCTTTACACCCTTCCTTACAAACGGGGGCATAGTAATTATTATTATTATTATTATTATTATTATTTACTCTTACAGTTATGTGATGCGTTTCTGGTCTCAGATTGTTGCTTTTAATTTCTGTCATGATGGTTCTTTTCCATAACACTGAATGTGGTAAAGGTAATAAAGAGTTTTTATTACATTTACCACATTCAGTGTTATGGAAAATACGGAACTGTAAGAGTAAATAATAATAATAATAATAATAATAATAATAATAATAATTACTATGCACCCGTTTGTAAGAAAGGTTGTAAATTAAGTGATTTCTCTATCCAGTGCTGTCATGTCACATGACAAAAGAACGAAAGACTTGAGAGATGAACTAATCAATTCTCTTTCCGGCTCAGACTGCATTGGTTAAGCTTATGTAGTAGTAATACTTAAATAGATAAAGCCTATATGTGTAATAATTTATTAAACACACATCACATTCAGTTACTCACTGTTTTATTTATACAAAATATACATTTACAAATACAATTTTAGAATAATCTTTCTTCAAGGTTATAAATCTTAAGACTAAATAGCCAAATATAGGAAAATGCCTTCACATTCATGCATTCACAAATACATTTATATATAATTATAGGCTAATATAACTAGTCTCAAAGTTACAAATTGAAAGAGACAGTTTACCCCAAAATGAAACTTGTATACGCACTATACATAATATACACACTCTTATTTTGTTCCAAACCTGTATGACTTCAGTGGGACACAAAAGGAGATGTAAGGCAGAATGTTAAGAGACTAATCAGTCACCATTCACTATCACTGCATTGTTTTTTCTATAAAATAAATGAATGGTGAGTGAGACTGAATACTCTGTCTCCTTTTGTTCTTTCACAAAAGAAAGACATACAGGTGTGGAACAACATTAGTATTAGTAGATGACAGTATTTCTTTAAACTACACCTCACACAGTAGACACTTTATAAAGAAATTCCCTTGAAAATAGAGCACAGAGAAATATAATAGATAAATTGTTTTTACTTTGCAATTAACATTTATTTATGAAGTAAGGTCAGTTCTTTGCTCCTGCAATATTCAGTTGGATATGTTCCTTTATGTTTCCATGCATCTAATTCTGAAGAGAAATTGGTGGTAATCAACCATCCGTACAAAGCAGAGAGAAGTCTGGTGTGGTGTTCTAGATGACTTGTTTCTCTTGTTCGAAGGTTCTCTGGAAATGCACCTGTAAGACAAATATAACAAATTTATATTAAAGGGACAATAAAGAAAACAAAAATATTAAAATCATGGGTTTTTCTTGGTTAAAATGAGCAACATCTCAAATTGATTGGAAAATTTGTCCTGTTTGTCACAGTTTGCAAGTCTTCTGAAGTCATACAATAGCTTTGTGTTAGAACCAGAATGAATTTTAAGTTGTTATTCACTTAATAACAAAAATTACAAACTTATGCAGGAATGTTATGCAAACAGGAATGTTATAAAAGCTTAAAAATATAAAACATTACAACTCTGACTGACTGACTCAACTGATTACCTAACAGACTGAGGTCTACTGGTTAGGAAGTCCAGAATCCAACTGCATATGGAGGTGCTGATGCCCAGGTCATTGAGCTTTGTGATCAGTTTAGTGGGTATGCCAGTGTTGAATGCAGAGCTAAAGTCAATGAACAGCATCCTTATGTATGTGGTGTTGTCCAGGTGGGTGAGGGCTGAATGAAGAGCAGTGGAAATGGCATCCTCTGTTGACCTGTCTGGGTGGTAGGCAAACTGGTGGGAGACCAGAGTAGGTGGTAGACCTGCCATGAGGTGAAAGAACCAGTTTCTTGTAGAATTTCATTACTATGAGAGTGAGTGCAACAGGGAGGAAGTCATTCAAAAGCATGCGGCAGTAGAATGCTTAGGTACCAGTATGATGGTTGTTGTCTTCAGGCATGTGGGGACAGTTGCCTGGGCCAATGACAGGTTGCTCCTCAATGCGAAGTTTGTAAGAATGCTTAGCTTTCCTAATGCTCACCAGATCAAAAAGCAGTGTCTCTTGCTTTCAGCAGGAGACAGACCTCAGAATTCATCCATGGCTTCTGATTAGGAAAGGGTTTCACATGTTTGATGGTGATACAAGTGTTAATATGATCCAGGACAGATGATGTGTAAGTGTTCAGATCTGTGTGTGAGTCTAAGGTGGCCTGGCCAAACATACTACAGTCAGTGTCTTGAAAAAGGTGTTGTAGACCACCCTCTCTTTCAATGTTTTCACTGATTTCACAAGTTTAATGAGTTGCATGTACTTGGGTAGCATGAACAAAGAGAGCTGATCAGACTGACCCAAATGGGAGAGGGGAATGGCCTTGTATGCCTCAGCACTGTTCATGTAAACATGGTCCAGTGTATTGCCCCCTCTGGAAGAGCACGAGACCTTGTGGTGGAATTTGGGAAGTACAGTTCTCATATTAGAGTGATTGAAATCTCTAGCAACAATAAAAGCTCCATCCAGATGTGCTCACGGTTGCTTGCTTATAGCTGTGTGCAATTTTTCCATAACTAGTTTAGCATTAGCTTCTGGAGGAATGTAAGCTGAGTCACAACAATGGCTGAAAATTCTCTGGGTAAATAGAAAGGTCTGCACTTAAACATCAAATACGCTAAAGTCTGTGCACCACGATTTGTTAACATAACTGCACAGACGTTCTCCTTTGCTCTTACCAGAGTCCATTGCTGTTCTGTCTGCCCCGAAGACACTGCAACCCTCTAGCTCAATGGCACTGCTAGGAATGTTGTTCTTAAGCCACATTTCCATAAAGCATTCCATAATCTGCTTATGCAATGTTATTTGAAGCTGCAGTTCGTCCATTTTGTTCACCAGAGGCCTTATATTTAATGTTGTAAACAAAATTTACTTCAGGTTCACCATATCTTAATACATTCAGTGTTTCCCACAAGTCTGAAATATACTTATGGTGGTAGTCGGTGGAAAAGGCTAGCATTACCTGCTGGCACAAAAATGATCTACTACATGTGACGAACAACAAATAACGTGTGACCTTTAACACAATATTTTGATTTATTGAATACTTTTATTAATTTCACATAATATATTTCACAGATCCAACCCCCAACCCTCCTCACCTCTATCCACATGGGAAGAGTAAGACAAAGTTTATTAAAAAAACAAAACAAAAAAACTCTTTAGCATGTACAAAGATGGCACTGTTTGTCTAGGTTTTTCACAGAAGAGCTTCAGTACCTGTGCATATGGGAATGCCTCTGGTGCTGGTCCATTTGTTGATATTTGTAGATATGAAGCCAGGTGAGGGCACTCCACATAATCCTTTGGAATTACGAGAGCCCGAGCTTCTATGAAAGACCATTTTAAGGAGCCTTTATTTACTGGAGGATTGTGTTGCCTGTTACCGGCAAAACATTCCTTAATAAAAGTGTTAATTCTTACACAAATAATTTTATTTCAAATCTGATCTTGCAGATGCCTTTTGTACCTTGCTGGGTGCATTAAAGCCAATTCTTGAGCTGTGGGTTTTTGAGCCAGTCAGGGTTCCATCCCGAGTTGTGATGTTTGGAATCTGACAGTTATGCATTGGTATTACAGCATTTAAATGGTGGAGTTCTCCTTGCTCAGTCATGCTATGTCTCTCTCTGTGAATGAGACACTCGGAACTATGCTGCCTGGTCACTTGCACCTGCCTGTAGCACAATGGTACCTGCTGCTGCTTCTACCAAACTGGGACCCGCTGCTGCTGCCTCTCCCTCTTCACTATCACTACTCACAGCTTCACTGACCGACTGGAATTGAAAACAAGCTTGAATTTTAGTTTGGGCTCTGCATTTCGTTTCATTGTTGACTGCAATTGTAATTCCACATCAGATTAACTGACACAACAGGCTTATGTGTTTATTTATTACTATTTCACACTAAATGCTAATGCTGGCTAAGTTACCTTAGGTGTCTATTTTCACTAGGGTACCAATCTTGCTTGGTTCAGTCTGTCTTTGTCTTGGGATTTGCTTTGCTGAACAAAATTTGAAGTTGTTGATTTTGTGTCTGATGAACAATAGGTTTCACATTTTACAACACTTTTGTTGTTACAAATAACAATCTTTGTAGGTGAAGGCTATTGTCTTGGAGCATGGCTACCAGAAAGTGCCTCTGTTGTCAGGGAACGTGCAGTCTTTCAACTTTTGAACTTTTATGCTGCAGACTACAGGCCGTTTGCACATGTCTGGATATTTGTATCCTAAATGTTTAAGTTAAAACAGATCATGTTACAGTGATCATGTCCAAAAATAATTCTCTATCACATTGGGGTCACCAAAATTGTAGGATTAAGTATAAAAATATATTATCTTAATCCACTGCTCTCCTATAACCAAGGATGGAAACAGGCACAGTCTAAAGTTAAATGAGTGTTTTAACTTTGATTTAAATATCTGATTCCAATATTCAATTAAAGATCTGACAATATTTAGTTCACGTATCTTACTCCAATAATTACTTAGCTTAATACCCTTTTAGTTAAGGTATTTAAAAGAACATAATTCCAGTGTTCTATTATACATGTAATCTAAATGGCTTTGTTCTAAGCTTTCACTAGAAAGTGCTGTTACATCAAAGGCTTTTATATAGCTTATTTATTAAACAATTATTTGGTTAGCTCAGTGGTTTCTATTAATGTGCAAGCCTAGGCCTTTCCTGTTTACTTTCAGAGGGTTTTATTTAAACTTTATTTAAACTTGTAAACTTGTAAAGTATTAGCTTTCTATACTAGCTTGTCAGAGGTTGCTTTTAAAAGTGTCTGAATTACTAAACAGCTATTTCTAGTAATCAGACAAGTCATGCACTATAATTTTCTTCAAAAGAACTACGTATTATTTAGGGATGAAATAATAAGATAGGATATAGATAGGCTTTTATTGTCATTGTAACATGCCACATGTACAACGAAATTAAAGTGTCGATCAGTTAAAGTGCGCAGTCATACATACATTCAACTTTCAACCATATAAAAGAAAATACTAAGTAGCATAAAAAGATAAAAG
>CM075004.1:5022969-5040826 GCA_037576675.1 Pangasius sanitwongsei | reverse complement strand
ACCTACCCCATTTCTCTTACTATCCACACCATAATAAAACAGCTTGAATCCTGCTCCTATACTATGAGCCTTGCTACCCTTCCACCTGGTCTCTGCACCCTGCCACACTGCAAAAATTGTTCAGGATTGGCTTTAGGAACATGACAGATTTCAAGGTGTTGACTTGGCCTCCTAAGTCCCCAAATCTCAATCCAATTGAGCATTTGTGGAGTGTGCTGGACAAACAAGTCCAATCCATGGAGGCCCCACTTCGCAACTTACAGGACTTAAAGGATCTGCTGCTAATATCTATATATGCCCATTTCTGATACTGTTGATTTAAAGAAACCTTCTGGTGGGTCAAAGCTTCATTTTATCAGCTGGACTGTTAAAGAGGCTAAACTGCCCAACCAAAAAAAGTAGAATATCAGACTTAGGACATCATGGGTGGGACAAGTTTTTCACTCGAAACTTAACTGTAAGGCAAGGGGTACTGCTATACTATCTGCTGCCCTATCTACATTCATTGCTCAAGTGGGGGCCATTGATCCCTGGCAATTTTCATTCCCACACAGAAGAGAGTACTCCTATTTTTCACATGTTCATCATTCTTATTCAAGAATTGATTGTTTTTTTTTTTTTAAAGATAAATCTCCTCTTCCTCTTTTATAGATAAATCTTACTCTTCTTATTTACCTATTGTGGAATCAGATGATGCCCCCTAGCAACAGGATGATTTGCTTATCAGAAGGTTAGATTGCCAGTACTCTACGACTCCCTCAACTGGGCTATATAAGGAGAGGTTGTCGCTTTTTTTTTTTTACCTACTGAGCCCCTATCAATTATGTTAAGATACTCACAGTATTTTACTGGCATCAACAGTGAGGGCATAGAACACAGAGTGTCCCTATATGCTGATGACATGTTGTTATACCTCTCAGATATAATTTTAGGTATACCCCAGGTAGTTAAGATATTGAAACAATTTGGAACTTTTTCAGGCTACAAACTGAATTTTTCAAAAAGTATATGTTTTCCCATAAACAATAAGGCCCTTCAGATTATGGATACTGATCTACCCTTCCAGGTGTCCACATCGGGTTTCAAATATTTAGGGATCAACATCACACAGGAATTCCTTAAGCTTTATAAAGAGAACTATGTACCTTTGTTTGATAAGCTAAAACTTAGATAAGCTAAAGCTTAGAAAATGGAATTTGTTTTTCTTTCTCTCGCAGGTAGAATTAACTGGAATTTCTCCAGAGACAGAGAGCTCTAAAGTGCTTCCCAACTTCGGGTATTACTATTGGGCTGCAAACATTTCAAAAGTAATTTTATTGGCTTCAGAAACCAAAGGATGTCTGGTGTATTTCAGAGGCAAATTCTTGTACATCATCATCATCCCTCCCAGCCCTTGCTTTATCCAAATTGTCCGTATCTATTTCAACATACACGCAATGTCCAGTTGTAGCAAACACTTTCAAGATTTGGTTTCAATTTAGAAAATGTTTTGGCTTCCTCTCCTTAAGTGACCCTATATGCAAGAATCATCTATTCGATCCAGCTCAGTTAGACCCAGCTTTTATTCAGTGGAGCCGACATGGTCTTGTCAAATTTAGTGACCTATTCATTGAAAAGTGCATAATTCTCCCCTCAGTCTAAAATTATAAGTAGAATCAGAAGACCTATGGGCATGGTTATCGCAATCAGATAGAATGGGCTAACAATATTGCTAATAGTTATGTCCTCACTGTATATTACTGGTATTGGTGTTTTGGTTCTGGGGGGTGGGTACATCCCTCAAAAGTTTTACCAAAGTAGATTAGTACATTTAATGTTCAATTTTTGGGGCATGAATGTTAATTAGGCAGTGTACATGAGACATTGTTGGGCATATAAACTTTATCTATTAAAATTATTTATGTCAAATGGTGAAAGTAACAAAAATTACCCACTACAATAGATAAATGAGGCAAAAGTAATGAAAAAGATTTACTGAAAGCAATGGGCCTAATTCAGGAAATTTCACAAAAAAATTCATGTGTGTATGTTGATACATGGCTGGTCACCCATAAAGTACCGGGCTGATTTGCATTAGTAACGCAAAGTTGAAGATTAGAAAAAAAATCACCTGGTCTTTTTCCAGTCAACTGTCCCATTTCGGTGAGTCTGTGCTCAGGATAGCCTCAGATTCTTGTTCTTGGGTGACAGCAGTGGAACCTGATGTGGTCTTCTGCTGTTGTAGCCCATCCACCTCAAGGTTTTAATGTGTTGAGTTTTCTGAGATGCTTTTCTGCTCACCACAGTAAAGAGTGCTTATTTGAGTTACTAAAGACTTCCTGTCAGCTCAGACCAGTCTGGTCAATCTCAGATCCTGCGCACAGAATGATTTTGTTTTTGCACCTTTCTGTGTAAACTCTAGAGACTACTGTATGTGAAATTCCCAGAAGATCTTTAAGATGGATAAAGTCACAGAGATCACACCTTTTCTTCATTCTGATGTTTGATGTGACAGCATGATTTTATGCATTGTGCTGCTGCCACATGATTGGCTGATTAGATAACTGCATAAATAAGCAGATGTACAGGTGTGGATGGTGTGTGTGTGTGTATATATATACACAAACACACAGTCCCCTCCAAAAGTATTGGAACGGCAAGCCAATTCTTTTATTTTTTGCTACACACAAGAGACATTTGGGTTTGAGATCAAAATAGAAATATGGAACAATAGATCAGAATTTCAGCTTTCATTGTCTTAAATTTAGATGTGTTAAACAACTTAGAACATGGCACCTTTGGTGGCAGTCTTAAAGTAAATTAAATTAAATAATGCTTAATATTTGGTTGAATATCCCTTGCTTGCAAGTCAAATCAAGTCATGTGGCTTTATTGTCATTTCAACCATATACAGTTGGTACAGTACACAGTGAAACGAAACAATGTTCCTCCAGGACCATGGAGCTACATACAACAATACAGAGCTACATGAGACTACACTGAACTAAATAAGACTACAAAGACATACACAGGACTACATAAAGTGCATGTGTGCAAATATGTACAAACAGTGCAAGACAGTACAACAATTACTAAAACAATAACAATATAATAATAAATGTTGTAAATGTAAACATAATATACCAATTAACAGCAAAAATGCAGGTGGTCAATAGAGTATTCTGTTTATGGTGTTTTAGCAGCAATCTAAGAAATAAATGTGCAAAACTTGCAGAGGTAGTGGAATGGTGTTCAGTTTTGTGTATGTGTGTGTGTGTGTGTGTGTGTGCGTGCATGTATGCGTGTATGTGTGCATGTGTGTATGTGTGTCTGGGTTGATGTTAGTCCAACTGTATTCACTATCTTCTGCAGGGTCTTGCAATCCAAAACAGTGTAATTTACAAACCAGGCAATGATGCAGCTGCACAGGATGCTCTCGATAGTCCCTCTTTAGAATGTGGTGAGGATGGGGGGTGGGAGATCAAGGTGGGGCTTTGAGGGACCAAATGAGGTTCTCCACCAGGTGAACACCAAGGAATTCTCTACATGGAGAAGCCGTCGATGTTCAGGAGAGAGTGGTTGCTCCATGCTCTTCTTAGTGGTCTCTCCATGCTGCCTCTGCACGAATCCTTTAGCCACTGAACCACCTCTCTGTATGCTGACTCATTGTTCTTGCTGATGAGACCCACCATAGTCGTGTCAGCATCAAACTTGATGATGTGATTCAAGCTGTGCATTGCTGCACAGTCATGAGTCAGCAGAGTGAACAGCAGTGGACTGAGTACACAGCCCTGGGGGGGCCCAGTGCTCAGTGTAGTGGTGCTGGAGATGCTCCTGATCCAGATTGACTGAGGTCTCCCAGTCAGGAAGTCTAGGATCCAGTTGCAGAGGGAGTTGTTCAATACCAGCAGGCTTAGCTTTCCAATCAGGTGATGAGGAATGATTGTGTTGAATGCTGAACTGAAGTCTTTGAACAGCACTGGAACATAAGTGTGGCCAGATGGAGGGTGGGGCAATGGCATCATCTATTGAGTGCTTAGGATGATAGTGAGGGGGGTAGCAGAGTCTTGATGTGCCTCATGACGAGGCTCTCGAAGCACTATATGACGGTGGGTGTGAGTGTGACGATACGGTAGTCATTGAGGCAATGGCAAGGGGACGATGGTGGTGGCCTTGAAGCTTGAACAACAGCGCTGCTCAGGTAAATGTTGAAGACATTTAGAATGAAGATGAGAACCTTGGTGAGAACATTCACCGTCTGGTCTGCACATCCTCTGAGCACTCTGCCAGGGATGTTGTCGGCCTTCCGTGGGCCGACTGCATAGAGTATTCCTCACATCAGCTGTGGTAAGATACAGCACTTGGTCAATGGGAAGAAGGGTGGTCTTCCTCACCACCACGTCATTTTGTGCCTCAAACCGAGCGTAGAAGGTGTTCAGCACATCTGGAAGGAAGGTGTCACTGTCACAGGCAGGTGATGTTGTCCTGTAGTTGGTGATGGCCTGGATGCTCTGCCACATGCACTGTGTGTCGCCGCTGTCCTTGAAGTGGCTTTGGATTATCTGGGTGTGTGCATGTGAGCGTGCTTTGCCTCTCTGATGGCCCAGGACAGTTTGGCCCTCACTGTTCTTAAGGCCACCTTGTCACCTGCTCTGAAGGTGGAGTCTCAGATCCTCAGCAGAACGTGCACCTTCGCAGTCATCCATGGCTTCTGGTTAGAGCATGTGGTGATGGTCTTGGAAGGGAGTCTTGCAATAACTGCATCAAGCCACCAAACCACTGACATCACCAAACTGTTGCATTCTTCCTTTGTGATGTTTTTCCAGGCTTGTACCACAGCTTCTTTCAGTTGTTGTTTGTTTTGGGTGGGTTTTTTATTTAGTTATCGTCTCGTTTCCTCAGTGAAAAAAATGTCGTTGACGAAAACTATGACAAAAATTATTGATCAACGAAATTAACACTGATGGCTGATTCTGGAACTGGTTTACTAATCTTGATTGATGATGCATTTCCCCTTCTGAAGAAGAGACTGAAATTTATGATGCCAAAACTATGACGAAAATCGACATTGACGAGACAAAAATGTTAGGGAGGGACAATTTGTGAAGAGATCCAATCAGAACTAAGCTGTAGGGAGGTTAGATGCACACAATTGAATAGTAATGTCAGCTAGCATACACTTGGTGCATGTCTCATAAACTGTACGGAAATGTCAATGGCTGGGAGAAAGAGAAGATCAGACATGGATAAATTTCACATTTGATGTCAAGGAAAACAAGACCCTTTGTAAACCATGTGGAGCGACAATCACTGGTAAAAACACAACTTGAAACAATATTTGCAGACAAGTCATCCCAAAATACATGCAAAGGTAAACATACTTATGTTTTTTTTCCAAGCTAATGTTATTTTATCTGCTAACCTGAGCTGGTGTATTTTTGCTAAACTGGAAATACAAAACAAGCCAAAAGAAACCACCGCTGTCCTGTAGTGATTAAAGAAGTGACCCAGAGTTGCTAATCTTAGATCGTAAATTAAAAGATTGATTGACATGCTAAAGATAATGTGTAAAGTTTCACTGTCTGCTGAACATCAATGGCTGCTCTGTGAAGATTGTCAAGAGCACCAAATTCCTTGGTGTTCACCTGGTGGAGAACCTCACCTGGTCCCTCAACACCAGCTCCATAACAAAAGAAAGTCTAGCAGCATCTCTACTTTCTGTGAAGGCTGAGAAAAAGCCAATCTCCCACCCCCATCCTCACCATGTTCTACAGAGGGACTATCGAGAGCATCCTGAGCAGCTGCATCACTGCCTGGTTTGGAAATTGCACCGTCTTGGATTGCAAGACCCTGCATCGGGTAGTGAGGCTCAGCTGAGAAGATCATTGGGGTTTCTCTTCCTCCATCATAGATATTTACACCACACGCTGTATCCGCAAAGCCACCAGCATTGTGGATGACCCCACACACCCCTCACACAAACTCCTAACTTTCCTGCCATCTGGCAAATGGTACCGAAGCATTCGGGCCATCATGGCCGGACTGTGTTTCAGTTTTCTCCCAAGCAATCAGACTCCTCAATGCTCAGAAACTGGACTGACAACACACACACTCAACTGAACACCATCCCACTCCCTTTGCAATTTTTGCACATTTCTGTACATTTTGTTTTGCTGCTACTGTATTTATAAAATATTATATATATAATTTCCTATAATTACTATACTCTCTACCTGGCAGCTACCCCAATAACTGCTATGTCTCTATATAGTATAAGCTATCTGGTGAATACTATGTCACAGCAATTTATTATATTGATATTCTTTTGGCCAGTGAGTCAAATAAAGCCTAGTGCAACCCAGCAGAATATTTCAACAGTTCTTCGGAGTACTTCAAAGTACAAAAGTGACTCTAAAGAACAACTGACCAAGGAGGAGGCCATAGCAAAATGAATTGGGCACACAAGATTACTAGTCAAAATCACTGAAGATGAGGACTTTGTACTAATGGTGGAGACAGTAGATAGGAGGCTGACTATTCCAAAGAAAAGTAAAATAAGCAATCCGATTGACAAGGATTGACTTGTGGGGAAAAAAGGTCTGACAGCTTCATTCCTTGCTATAAGTTCATGCTGCTTTTGTGTTGAACAAAATAAACCTGAACACATATTATTAGCCCTTGAACAAGTATCCCACCCACACTGCACAGTCAATAATGTGGTGGCAGCATTTAAACACACCACAGCAGAAGGAGAAGAAACCAGCTCTGAGGAAGACTCCTCCACAATGGAAAGTGACTCTGAGTCTGAAATTGATGATGACATGCGGTGAGCCATTTTTATTTGTGTTATTATTCTTTTACATGACAGTCAGTGATCACATGAATATGAAACTGATGTTAGGACTGTCTGCTCTAAAAGTGCATCTTTGTTTCTTTTTCACTGCATTTGTAACCTCATGTAAAAGTATTTTCATCATTAAGATTTTGAGGGTTAAAATAGAAGCCATTTCTATAGTTTATGCTTATTTGTCTGTGTTCCTCTTGTTAGGTACCATCATGTCAACATAGACCAGACACCATGTGTGGTGCATACCTTACAACTTGTGGTCAACATGGTGCAGAAGGAGGCATGTGTCGAGAGAATCTTTGATAAAGCAAGGTCAGTGGTAAAGCTCTTGTGCTGTGTTGCAACACAGAGGATATTGGACCAGTGTGGCCTTATTGTGGTAAATGACTTCCCCCACATGCTGGACAAGCACATTCACTTTCACAAGTGAAAGACTGCCAAATTGCAAACAGCATGGGATGGGACAGCTTGCAGTGAGTGGCAAAAGCTTACATCATTGCATGACCTACTGCTGCCTTTTGCGGACTATAATAAAACCCTCCAGAGTGAGACCAAGTCCATGACCCTGGTGGTTCCTGCCCTCTTTGATCTGCTCAGCCACCTTGCTGACTTTGAACAGAATGCTAGCTACCGAGGCCTTGCCACTCTTGCGCAGAAAATGGAAGAAAAAGGAAGTTTGAACCAGCATTTTGCTTGGCTCTTGGATCCAACCAGTGAAAGGTTCTCTGTGAAAAGGTTCAAGGGTGTCTGTGAAACCCTTGTTGATGTGGCTGATGACAATAGTCAGGAACTGCTGAAACAGGCAGAGAAGTCTGTGGTCAAAAAATCCACTTTGCCACACACACACGCGACATGAGGATCAGTCTGAAGATGGTACAGAAGATTAGAATATTAAGGAACCAGAAGCAGCACCATCCTCATCAAAGCAGCCAGTCTTTCAGTTTCTTTCAAAATGCTGCAGAATGGCTAGACAGAGGACCTCCATAACCAGCATGAGGCAGCAGATCAGAAAATATAAGGAAGAGCTTTCACAGTAACCCATCACTGATAACACGAACAAACTTTTGGTTGGCAAAGAGTGACACTTTTTAATCACAGGTAAAAATATTTTACTTTAGACCTGTTGGCTATGCCAGCTTTTCAAGCTTTTTGCAGAGAGGGTATTCAGTGTCACAGATGACCTCACGAGAGGCTGGCACAATAGAGGAAGGGTCAAATTGGCACAAAGTGCTTTCTTTAAAAAGATACGAACCAAATATAACTGTTGTATTCACTGCCACTGACAGCACTTCCTATGGCAACAATACGCAAAATCTCTTTGTGAATTACTGGTCTCTTTTTTATTTTAATGTCATATTTACATCTATTATCAATGCTGAGTGAGAGAGAGAGAGGAGTTGATTTTTGGTTCCACGCACTAATGGCATTGTAGCCTAGTAATTGTTATTTTAATGTTGAAAATGTTGAATTAGAATGGTTGCATTCCCTGCTACTGACAGCCTTTGAGACATATGTTTTCAATATTTGGAGACAGGGTATTTTTTTTTCTTCTCACTGAGGTTGCAATCACTGATGGTATTATTGCCTATGCACTTCTTCTTTGAATGTATTTGAGAATTAGAACTGTTGAAATAATTAACATGAATTATTGATAGCTCTTCTTAGAGAAATAAGCATACCCCACAAGTATTTTGGTATGCTGTTTAACTTCTTACTTATAAATGTTATAAATTATTGGAGACCATGTAATTGTTCTTGATGCATGTTGCTGCCTTTACAATAATTAATTTCATCAATCTGAGAAGCAGAACTGTTACATTGCCTGTGCTAACTGTAGAAAAGAGAACAACCCAAATCTATTTCACTTGTGTTGAGTTCCTTGATACTTGAATGTTGAATGTTCTATATTCAAGTAATATGTGCAATGGCATTACAGCCAGTACAGCTTTTCTTTTTAATATTTTAGAGTTGCACTTCTGCTTGAAAGAATGAAGAATGTCATATACAAATTTTTATAAACAATGCATATCTAATTACTGGTGTTTTGGTCTTATTTGCGAAATTCTTGTTTCTTTCTGAGACTTGATTTTTATTTATTTTTAAGAAAAATAAAGACATATTATGACATATTATAAATTCTAGAGAAATGCTTAAATAACGCAATACACTTTAACTAAACCCATTAGATTTTAGTCAATTAAATCTACTGTAGATTTAGTCGTCTAAAATCTTATATCTATAAAACTAAACTAATACACTAAAACTAAAACAAATCAGATGACTAAAACTAAATGGCATTTTAGTCAAAAGACTATGGCTAAAACTAAATCAAAATTTGCTCTCAAAATTAACACTGGACATGCTGGATCTAAAGTTTTGCACAGCATTAAAAGAAGATGCCATGGCATTTTCATCCTCTGAAAAAAATCATACTGGTATTTAAATACCACTTTACCCATAAGCCCAGTGAGCACTAAATCTTCCATCAGCTGAGGCGTTTGTTTACAGCTTACGGCTATGCACAGACAGACCAGACTACTTGATGGTAGTCCCTGGCCTAGTGAACTAGCATGAAGATATGGTTTCATATCATCTACAAATCGATAGGCAGGGCCCCCATCCTTGCGGCACTTCATCCAGCTTTCCTGAAGAATATGAGACTGGTCTGTTCATATCTTCATGTTCTTGGGTCAAGACAGCCATCACGCTAGGGAACATGAGGATTTGTGACCTCGTAGGCATTTGAAAATTCAGTTCTGGTTCCATTCAGAATAGCTTGTTTCAATGCTCCATGATTGCTGTTGTCCATATTGTCAACTCTGATATTATCAATGCCTGAATAATTGCTCCAATTGTGAATCATGCTTCATATATTGCAAGTGGTTCATTTGCACTCTGAACACAGCTTATGATTTTTTTCCCCCAGCAGACGCGTGCATTTACTTGATAGCAAATCCACTTCTCTAATGCAGCCCATGCAGCATCAATATTTTGTTTAACTTCACCTGTGACTTCATCCAAGGCTCTTGTGAGTCCAGCTTGTTCTTGCAGTCAGTAAAGCATTCAGAATCATCACTCCATCATGTGGATGTAGATTGTAGATACCTTTGAGTCAACAAATTTCATACCATGTTTTCACTCCATTTTCTCTAAGATGTCTCATATCTTTACTCCACTAGTCAGCTTGTGCAGGCTGAATCATTGCTCCACCTCTGACTCTTGTTTTCCAAGGTCTCAGCTGCATCACTTCCTCTTTGTCTGACTCACTGGATCTTTCATTTTCATCCATCTCTGGTCCAGGGCAATGTGCCATCTTGGACAGCAGATGGCAACCTTGCTCCATTTGTTTTTCCAAAGATTATGGCACTTTGCCAGTTTCACCTCTAGAGGGCGACTGGTCTGGACTCACCTCAGAGTAAGGATGGGCACTGGGGACAGTGGGGAGGCTCACATAAGGAAAACCAGTGTTGTTGATTTTTTCTGTGATAATTTCTTCTCCAACTTAGCCACTCTAGGCTTAAACAACAAAATCTGTTGTTCCAAACTTGCTTTCACCACAAGCTGTTGCTCAATTTGCTGTTCCAAACTTGCTTGGGACTTAAAGTGGTGTTCTAGTTGCAATACCAGGCTCGCATTTGACTTGAGCTGTTGTTTTAATTGCTGTTCAAGGTTTGAATTTAACTCAGTTTCCACATAAACATCCTTCTCAGTGCCCTCTCACATGCTCCTCTCATTTCTGACATCACTCAAAGCAGACAAGCAGCTTTCATAACCTTGGGTTCTTCTGTCCATCTCAGATTTTGTTTGTATCTCTTTGCTTTGGCAAATATGCGACAGAACCCCCAATGTTCTCTTGGCCTTCTTCTGACTTCCTTCAGAGCAGTATCGCGCTACTCATTTACATATACACTGATCGGCCATAACATTAAAACCACCTGCTTAATAATTCAATTCCATTTTATTTGTACAGCACTTTTAACAATGGACATTGTCACAAAGCAGCTTTACAGAAATATCTAAATTTTAAATGTATACATTTATCCCTAATGAGCAAGCCAGAAGCAATGGTGGCAGGGAAAAACTCTGAGATGATAGGAAGAAGAAATCAGACTCAGAAGGGAACCCATCCTCATCTGGGTGACAATGGATAGAGCAACTATAAATAATTCCCTTCTATAACTGCGTACTACAGAGTCAAAAAGTGCAATTGTGTAACCAGGAAATTCATTATAGTTTTCACATGAAGTCTGCTTTGTTGACGTTATCAACTGTTCACTGACAGTGACTTGAGTGCATACTGTTTTTAAGGCACCTTTTTTTAAGGTGGGTTGATTGGTTGGGTCTTAGAAGAAGGCATTTGCCTTAAATCTCTATTGGTCAACTGATTTGAGTGGGAGGTTACTCCACTAAACTGGATGGAATTAAGACACTTGTATGATCAGTAAATATGTGTGAATGGACCTACAAACAATTCAGTAGCTCATTTTATTTTTGTCAGTTTTTTAATGCAGCTACAAAATTTTCCTGCTGTACCCGGCCCTGTTCATTCTGCCACATTAGAGGATGCTCCACCTTTAACAGAGTAGGCATGGCTAACTTTCAGAGCACTGCCCACTCCAAAATCAGTTGACTACTATATGCAGGGTTTTTTTCAGTACATTTTACCCCATGTTTATGGAGTATAAAACATGGAGTAACCTGGGCACTTTGGCTCTTTCAAGCAGAACAATTAGTAGACTGAAGCTAAGAAACCTGCCAAGAAAGCTACGCCCAAAGCAAAATAGGCAGCTATCAAGATGCCCACAGTGGCTAAGAAGCCCAAGAAACCTGCCGCCGCCAAGACGTCTCCTAAGAAGGTGAAGAAACCCACCAAGATGCCCCAAGAAGACAAAAAACAAAAAAACAAAAAACAGATGACCCCTAAAAAGGCAGCCAAGAGCCCCAAGGAGACAAAGGCTGTCAAGCCCAGGACCACAAAGCCCAAAGCTGCAAAGGCAAAAAAGGCAGCCCCCAAGAAGAAGTAAATGTTTGTTTGTGTCGTCCATTCCTATATGTTTTCATTCCCTAAATGGACATTCTAAGTATGTTTGAGGTGGCTCAGTGGTTAAAGTCTCTAGGTTACTGATCAGAAGGTTGGGGGTTTGTAACAAGCAGGGATATATGAAGAAACTAATTTCACTGTAATGTATGTGTGACAAATAAAGGCTTCTTCTACTGAGTAAAGTTTACCCTATAGTAAGTAACAACTGCAGTGCGGTAAATCCTACCTAATATTTTTAGTTCATCAATACATTTTACCCCTTTACTTATTGCAAAGGTACTTTATTAAAAGTTATGTAATATATACCAATTCCAGATTGTCAGATTTACCCCCCCCCCCCCCCAAAAAAAAAAGGACACCAAATCACAGCCACTTTATTGGGTAAATTTAAGTAATATAAATTACAAATTGTCAGTATTATATATAATTATTGCTGTTTTGATTACTGTATATAGTATAGATCTAAATTAAGATCTAATTCTATTAATGCAATTTTTTTAGTAATCACATGGTTTAATGGTTGTCATGCAGGATTTGACTGACCAAATTCTCAAACTGTTATACAGCAGAACACACATCTCAAAAACAATCATCTTAAATGAAGGTCGCAGTTGTACATAAACAGGCAATTCTCCAGCACAATTCTCCAATCCAGTGGTATTACAGAAGTCCAACTATGGAGGAAATAAACACACTTGTGATAATAATGTAACATCGGTGTAGACATTTTACTGGGTTTGGAAATGCTTCAGAACGGGTCACTGTGTTGCCGTTGAATCGAAACTGAAAACACGTGAAACTGAACACTTTCTCTGAAATCAGACCAGAGGGGGTCTCATAGCGCTGCCACAGTTTACAAGATAATGTGGCACTTACCTACGTGTATCTGCAACTCTTATCAGTGCTAGCTCTAACGTTATTAATATACATATCAAACATACTGTGTCAGTTTTTACATAGGCTTGTCTGCTTTATTACTAATATTACTAGTTACATCAGTAGGCAGTAGCTTGTAGCTTGTTAGCTAGATATGACTAAGTTAGCCACAAAAATTAATGTTAGCTCACTATTTACAATAGCTAATTAGCAATTTATTTAGAAGTATGTGTACAACTATGCTTGACTCTTAACATTAGTGTAAATTTGAGTAGCAATGGGCCAGGAGAGGTTGCTATTTTAATTTCTCTAAGCTAGCAGCTAAGCACTAAAGGACGGCAAATAGCAAGCTGGAAATGAACTGACACTATATTCTTTGTGACAGAGGCAAAGTATCTCTTCCATAAATAACATACTGCTGAATGTCAGGTCCTGTAAATATCCAATGGGCCCAAAGAAAATCCAACTGAACACCCAAAAAAGAACCGGTTTCCTGTGGCTTCCCTTAGCTGTGATTAATGCGCGTGATTGTAATGTAACTGGGCAAATTTTAAGGCTTTTGCAGGTGGTACATTTTTCTTGAAATTTTGTACGTCATAATATGCACACTGTTAAGTAACATTTAATGGCTTTTCTGAAGTGTGTTTTTACAGAATAAAATTAGGTGTAGATTTGACCCAGAATCACATACTGTAGTTGATACCTCAATTATTAATTAATATTAAATCTTATGCAATTCATGGGTATTATATTTATCGACACCAAAAATAACTTTTTACAGTGTTCTTAATAGTTTGATTGTGGATTTTATTAATTTATATGAAAATTTGGCACAAAATTTACTCTATATTTAAATTACAAGTCGCACCCTCGGCTCGGATGCAGCATCAGCTCGGGGCAGGACTGCTTTAACCCCCGCCTTCGCCCGAGACGCAGCGCGCGTGCGCCATGTTCACGAGACTCCGAGTGTCGGAAGTGACTGTCGGATGACTTAGGTCACGTGGTTTTTGATATGGGCTAGTTAAACAGAAAATTGGTAAACAGTAGTTGTATGTTGAATACTTGAAGACTCAAAGCGTTTCGTAGGCGAAGCGTTTTCGGCTCTGTGGTATTACACTGTCATCATGCAGAACGTCATCAATTCTGTGAAAGGCACCGCTCTGGGGGTGGCGGAGTTTCTGACGCCCGTCCTGAAGGTAAGCCCGTAGCCTGCTAGCCAGCGTCGATTGCTAGCTCACTAGCATGTAAAGTAGACATCTTAGATGATGATGAGCAGCATCTTTTACTTTCTCCTGCTGTCAGGAAGTAGATGTGAAATTCGGACCCAAGCTAACTCATGGATTAGGACAACTGGTCATAAATTGAACGTGGGAGTTTTACTAACATTAGCAAGTATTATTCGCAAAAATATTTGTTAAAATTTATAGGTGAACTATTGCTGCATTTACGTCAGAAGGGAAAAGCCGTAATTCCCATCTTCCTGAAAATCCTTTCGTTTTAACCTCGGAGCAGAAATTGTGTGTCGGAATTTTGACAGCCATGATTTCTCCAACACAAACCTGGAAGTGAGGCAACTGCCTTCAAAAACATGTAGTGTATCCGGCAAAATAAAGTTTTAAAATATGAAGTTTAGTTCGTATTTCAACTTTGACCACCCGCTTCTCCTAGAGTTTAGGAAGATATCGTACCATTGTTAAGCACAGCTGTATGTTAATACTGTAAAGCCAGTGAACGCTTTTAAGTCGGACTAACGGGGTGTTTTTCGATTAGATGGCTATGCAATATACAGATATTATAACACATCACATAAATGCTCGAGATTTATAAATGCAAAAAGAAACGATAACAATGAGAGGAACAGCTTGTCGTTTTCCCATCCTCCTCAGTTCTCCCCGTTGGCCCGAGACCATGGCGAACACAGTGTGCTTTCTCAGATGCAGGGTTTTAGTGGGTTTGAATCCAAACCCAGTGCGTTTCCGCCCCTTGGTTCGGTTCGTACTGACCGTTTCAATGAGAAAATCAATAACGAAGTTATTGCGCGTGGCCGTTCCTAAAACATTTCCGGTTGCAGCATTTTTTTAATATAAAGTTGTAAAAACAAAATGATTAGCTCATAATTTATGAATCTCCCGAGAAGCGAGCAAAAAAAGATTTATATACAGAAATTAACGATAAACGGTCGTTTGTAATTACTGGATCCTTTAAACAAGAAAGTAAGTAATAAGTTTTTTTTCCCGCGCACTTAAAACTTCTCCTTGAAGTGCCCCCCATAAGCACAAATCGTGACGTCTCTGTTTTCACCTGGAAGATGTCTTATTTAGGGCGTTTGCTCATATTCAATCTCTAACTGTGGTTAATCCAGCCGGTCTTCCTGAAACAACGGTTAATCAAGCCGCACGTGAGTTTTAGAGGCGCGGCTTTTATACACTTAGCGGTAATACCGCCGACAGCGGAAGGCGAGCGTCCGCGAGCTCCTACACAACCAGAGCAAATTCACAGTATTTCAGTATACAGGCGAAATGTTTTATCTTTTACATTTAAGTCTTTTACATTTAAAAAAATGCAAAAAGAATGTAGTTGCTTACATTTAAAAAAATGGGCAAAATCGATCAAGTTTAAATAATAAATCACAAAAATTTTTTTAACAAATGTAGATGGATCATTTCACACACTCTGACACCAAAATACTAATATTTTACTTCAGCTTGCTGCTGAAATAAAATGGACATTTCAAATCTCAAACCTACTCAGAACAGTTCATAGTGACCTACATTATGCTTAGAATAAAAATGAATTAATTTTACAGTAGAATTTTAAAGTAATTGCTCTACAGTCACTGGATCTGTCAGTATAACTGAGCCAGGAGGCACAATTTAATCCATTATAAAATGGACATTTCAAATCGGTAGACGATGAAACCCACTCACATCAGTTCAGTCAGCTGATCAAACTCACTAATATCAGTTCACAATGAATTACTCTATGCTCACAATAAAGCTGAATTCATGTTACTGTAGAATTTTAAAGTAATCGCAATTCACAGTAAGAAGATCTGTCAATGAAATTGAACCGGAAGGTTATTCTGATTTCAAATTGGTAGACAATAAAACCCACTTATTTCAGTTCATAGTGACCTACACTTTGCTCACAAAAAAGACTAATTTTACTGTAGAATTTTAAAGTAACTGCTTCTCAAATTTACAAGATCCGTCAATATATTTGAGCCAGAAGGCACATTTTAATCCATTATAAAATGTACATATTAAAATGGAAATTTAATAGGTTATTACAAACAGTAACAACGTTGCTGAATTGAATATCAAATTTTAACAATTTAACAATCTAGATAAAAAGACAATTATTCAATATTTCAACAGTATCATTTATTAAGCATTTCTTATTCATTAAGTATTAACTACTTAAGTATTTATGTATTATGAATTAAGTATTAAGCAAAAGTCAGTGCTATAATGCTGATATTAATAAGATATAATTTGTTTAAAAAAAAAAAAAAAACTTTTACCATTATGCTCTAATAGGGGATGGACAGTAGTGTAGTGGGTAGCATTGGCACCTCCCAGCCACAGGGTCCTGGGTACGATCTTGAGCTTGGGTTAATTGGCTGTGCTAAAGTGTGGGGGGAAGACTGTGACAAAGCCTCCAATATGTCATATCAGTATGAGTGGTTTTAGGGGTGTCAGGAACAATATACAATGAGACGGGAATTGGTTGACTGAATTTAGCATAGCCAATCCACCTACCTGTATGTTTTTGGTCAGTGGGGAAAAAACTGGAGAACCCAAAGGAAACGCACATGAGCATATGAAACTCTGAGAAGAAAATAACTCGCACTCAGGATCAAACCCAGGAACCTGGTGCTGTAAGGTGCCAATGCTACCCGATGCACCACTGTGAATCCCCTATTAGCGCATAATAGTTAATAATTTGAAATGAGCATTTTATAGTAAATTGAACTTGTTTTGACTCAATTTGATTGACTGATCTTTTAAATTTAAAGGTGAAATATGGTAACGTTCTACAGTGAAATTAATACATTTTTCAGCATAGTGTAGCTCACAGCAAACTGATGTGAGTGGGTTTAATCATCTACCAATTTGAGTTGTCCATCTTATAATGAATTAAAATAGCCTCCTGGCACTATTGTATTGACAGATCTTGTGATTTTGAATGGCAATTTTGAAGTGAATTTTAGTCATTTTACTCTGAGCATAGAAGAGCTAACTGTGAACTGATTTGTATAGTTTTGATCATCTACCAATTTGAAATGTCCCATTTATAATGCATTAAAATAACCTACTGGTTCAATTATATTAAAAGATCATGTAATTTTGACTTAGAATTAGAATTAGAATTAGAATTAATCAATTAATCTTTATTGTGAGCATAATGTAGGTATTTGTGAACTGATGTGAGTAGGTTTTATCGTCTATCAATTTGCAGTGTCCATTTTATAATGGATTAAATTGTGCCTCCTGGCTCAATTATATTGACAGATCCAATGATTTTGAAGAGCAATTCATTTAAAATTCTACAGTAAAATTAATTCATTTCTATTCTAAGCATAATATAGGTCACTATGAACTGCTTTGAGAGGGTTTGAGATTCGAAATGTCCATTTTATTTCAGCAGTAAACTTATTAATATAAGCAGTTTATAAACAGTAAAATATTAATATTTTGGTGTCAGAGAGACTTCCTCTGTGAAATATACCATTTATATTTGTTAAAAAATATTTATGGTTTGATTAATATTAATAATAATAATAATAATAATAATAATAATAATAATAATAATAATAATAATAAATAATAATAATAATAATGTGGCTTCTTGATATTTTCAGTCATTTTATTTATTTCTTTGGCCTAATGGTTTGTGTCTCAGTGCTTAATGTCTCTTTAAACTTGATCAATTTATGCCCATTTTTAAAATGAAAAGATTACAAAAACCTTCAGCTTGTATATCATAAATACTGTGAATTGTTGTGTATGGAACCTGATGTGGTCTTCTAGGCCCGTTGCTCCTAGTGATGAAATTCTAAGAAAATTCTTAGAATTATGACGTTTTCTTAGAATTTCCCCTTAAATTTAGGA
>CM075004.1:4979794-4998036 GCA_037576675.1 Pangasius sanitwongsei | reverse complement strand
TTAGTTAAGTCGCTAGGGTCAAGGTCTGGTTTCTTCACTAGTGGTTTAATAACAGCTAATTTAAGTGATTTTGGAACATACCCATTGCTCAGTGAGGAGTTAACTATTTTAAGCAGGGGTTCAGTTACGGTTCCAACTATTTGCTTAAGAAGACATGTTGGTACCGGATCTAATAGACAGGTTGATGATTTAGCAGAAGAGATGAGCGAGATTAAATCATTCTCTTCAAGAGGAGTAAAACTTTCTAAGCTCTGATCTATGGTTAGTCTATCCTCCCAGTCTATTTTATAATTTGGACTTTGGGCCTGTATCTTCTGCCTAATGTTTTTAATTTTGCTATCAAAGAATTTAAAAAATTTATCCTTAATGAGAGTGGCAAGGAAAAACTCCCTGAGACAATATAAGGCAGAAACCTTGAGAGGAACCAGACTCAAAAGGGAACCCATCGTCATCTGGATGACACTGGATAGTGCAATTATAAATAATTCCCTTCTATAACTTTATACTATATAGTCAAAAATTGTGTAGCCAGGAACCTATGAGCTTATGAGTACCTTATGAATATGAGCATCAGCGTTATTTCTGAATTCGTTATAGTTTTAACATGAAATCTAAGTTATCAACTGTTCAATGATGTAGACATGATTGCAAAACTGTTCATAGCAGTTGCAGTCCTAAGCCATCATAGAAAAACTGTTCATAGCAATTGCAGTCCTAAGCCATCTTTATGGTTTCTAAGTGGTACGATACACAGTAAATTCATTGATCTTTAGGTTGTCCATATGGGGCCATCCTCAACAGCAGCAGGTGGTTTTCAGGTGATGAGAATGCCAACCAGAAGTAGGGCATCAGGCTGGATCAAGCAGGTCCAGAAAGCAGAAGAGGTCAGGATCACTGGTATCTCAGTAGTAGCATAGTAGAGAGAGAGACACACTCTTCGGATTACCTCAACGTCCTGTTACGAATTCCGGAACGCATGCATCATGATGGTGACGGAGATGTAGCTTCAGCCTTATGTCCCTGACACGATGCATGCCGACAGAGATCTGGACAGGTCATAGGAATTCCTGCGGGGACAGGGTGTGCGTTTATGTTAACAACGGGTGGTGTGGTCAAATCACCATGAGAGAGACCATCAGCGACAGGGACGTGGAACTGCTGTGCATCAGTTTGCGACCATTCTGTTTGCCCTGCAAGTTTGACAATGTTATCATCTGTGCTGTCTATGTGCCACTGGATGGAAATGCAGCAAGAGCTGCGGGACAAGTGTCTGAGTGCGTGCAGCAGCAGCTCCAATGCACCTCTAATGCTCCTCTGTTTGTTTTAGGTTGATGTGAACCACTGTCACCTTGAAAGATTCCTCCCTGGGTTCCAACTATATGTCAAAAGCAACACTAGGAACACCAATATTTTGGACAAGTGCTATGGGAAGAAATCCAATGCATACAATGCCAAAGTAAAATCACCCCTAGCAAACTCTGATCACAACACAGTGCACCTTATTCCTGTATACCGCACTCTGCTGAAGTCAAGTAAGCCTGAAATTAAGCTGTTGAAACTTTGGTCTTCAGAGAACAAGGAGACACTTAAAGGCTGTGTTCTTTGCACTGACTGGGATGTACTGTATGATCCATACGTTAATAGGCATAATGAAATCATGTCTGCAAATGTCGTGTTCTGCAAGGACTCTGTGATCCCAGTCAAAGAGATTAAACATTTTCCAAACAGCAAGCCTTATATCACTAAGGGGGTCAAAGAGTGCGAAAACCCGGAAACATTTTGCTTTTAATCAGAAAGACCCTGTACTTTAAAAATTGGTTCAGAAAGAACTAGACCATAAAATAAGAGAAAC
The DNA here is from genome assembly GCA_037576675.1 of Pangasius sanitwongsei. NCBI lineage: Eukaryota > Metazoa > Chordata > Actinopteri > Siluriformes > Pangasiidae > Pangasius > Pangasius sanitwongsei. The sequence goes on along the minus strand of CM075004.1, from coordinate 4,996,184 downwards.
ACTATAAAGAATCAATCGAAAATTATTCATTCTGTAACAATCTAAAAAAAACTATGGTCTAAAGTAAAGTGTATAACACCCAAAGGATAACACTGTATGCAAAAGAAAAAAGATTTTCAACGGTCTTGACTCCAAAAAAGCAAATGGGCCAGATGGTCTTTCTGCCTCTACTCTGAAAACTTTTGCAGAGGAATTAGCCCCTGCATGGGTGAACATTTTTCAAAGGTCCATTGATTCACACACTATTACAGACATATGGAAAAGGTCCATTATCTTGCCTCTTCCCAAGAGGCCCAGTCCTAAAGAGTAAAATGACTGTTGCCCAGTTGCCTTAACCTATATTGTGATAAAGTGTCTGGATAGTATGATGGTGTGGAAACTTAAGGAAGAGGTAAAGGACTACCTCAAACCCTATCAGTTTGCCTACCAAAAAAACAGGGGCACTGATGATGCAATCCTTACTGTGGTACATGGCATTGTAAAACATCTAGAGGATCCTTATGCCAGGGCTTATGGCTTAAGGCTTATGCCAGGCTGTTCTTCCTTGATTTGAGCTCTGCGTTTGCACCCACAGCTCATGCACTCCAAACTCAATAGTATCTCTATCAACCCATACAGTATCAGGTGGTTCCACTCATTTCTTACCAGTAGGGCTCAACAGGTTAGGGTTAATCAGACCCTTTGCGAGTCCAGGTCCATTAACATTGGCACCCCTCAGGGGTGTGTAAGTTCAGCATTGTTATTCATATTGTACACTAATGAATATAGGAGTCACTATCCTGGAAATATTGTTGTAAAATTTTCAGATGATACTGCCATTCTTGGCCTTCTGCATATGGATAAGGACATTCAACATTATACTACAGAGATGTCAACTTTGTCACATGGTACAAACAACACTGTCTTGTAGTTAATGTCAAGAAAACAGAGGAAATGGGTTTTGCAACCAAGTAAGTGGGCAATGAGCCTGTTAGACAGGTTGCCTCATACAAGTACCTAGGCCTACTTATTGATAATAGCCAATTGTGGGATGTGCATGTGGGATGTGCCTGTGTCGAAAGGTACAGCAAAAAATGTACTTCCTGAATAGGCTTAGGCTTTTTAGAGTGGCCCAGAGGGTTATGTTGATGTTTTATCATGCCTTCACTTAAATCATCTTTCTGTATGGCATGTCTGCATGGTTTGGTAACCTGACAGTTACCCTCAAGTCTGAGTTTACCGCCTGGTGCGCACAGCAATGAAGGTGGTTGGTGTGAGTGACTACCCTTCCCTTCAGTCCATATTCAACAACACTGTTTTCAATCTGGTAAGGAAAATGACTCTGAACCCATCTCGCATGCTCTATCCAGAATCGGAATTACTCCCATCTGGTCGAAGTTTCCTCATTCCAATGTTTAGATACATCTGAACACTTTTGTCCCTTTGGCATGATGACAGGGGGATGATATGACTGTATGAATGTTGTCAATGTGATTGTCTCGTTATGTAGCTGCACATGTAAGCTCAAAACAAATTTCCCTCACCAGGACAAATAAATCAAATATATCTGATCTGAATGGTGTCAAAAGTTGCACTAAGGTCAAGCAACACAAGCAGTTAGACACAACCCTGATCCAAGGACAGTATTAGGTCATTTATCGCTTTAACCATTGTTGTCTCTGTGATATGATGTGACCTGATCGATTTGATTAATGTTATTTCTATGTAGGTATGAGCATAACTGCAGTGCTACAACCTTTTCTAGGATCTTGGAGATAATGGGGAGGTTTGACATTGCCCTGTAGTTGGACAACTGACAGGGGTTGAGGTCAGGTAAATCAGGGGTTTGATAACTGTTAGTTTAAAAGATTTAGGTACATAGCCAGTGCTAGTGGAAGAATTGATTATTTTCAGAATAGGATTCTGGTAGTATCTTTTTGAAGAAATGTGTAGGTAAGGGATCTAGTATACGATCTAGTGTAAGTTGATGACTTTGATGGCTTTGGCTCTAGATTGTCACCGATTAACTAGGCCAGTTCTAAGACTATGAGCTATGCTGTAAGAAATGAGAGCAGCACCTTCCCGAGTGAGATGGATACCGTCCCACCCTAACAGGCCAGCCTTGCCCTTAAAACTATTCCAATTATTTATGAAGCCCACATTGTTTTCAGAGCACCACCTGGACATCCAACAGTTCAGCAACCACAACTTGCTGTAAGCTACATCGCCATGCCGCGTTGGGATGGGGCCAGAGCATATTACTGCATTGGACATTGCCTTCGCTAATTAATCACTGCACAGTAGGGGACAGTGGTAGCTCAGTGGTTAGGACGTTGGGCTACTGATCGGAAGGTCATGAGTTCGATCCCCAGCACCACCAAGCTGCCACTGTTGAGCAAGGCCCTTAACCCTCAACTGCTCAGTTGTATAAATAAGATAAATGTAAGTCGCTCTGGATAAGGTTGTCTGCCAAATGCTATAAATGTAAATGTAATTTACACACCTTTAGTAACCTCTGACTGACAAAAGTGTATATCATGATCTCCTTCATGGAATGCTACCTTTGAAAACCTAATGCTTGCCTAAGACCCTAAGATTACCTGTCATGTCTGGTGCCCTGGCTCCTATACACCTAACTAAATTGGCTGGTGCTCCTAAAGGCCTAACTATAATTTCATGTATCGTAAGATAAAGTCTCCTATAACCAGAGCTCTTTCAGGTTTCTCAGCGGGTGCTTCACTGTGGAATGCAAACCTGTTAGATATGTGAAGTGAGAAGGAGAGGTGCTCCTGTGCACGAGCCTTAGCATTAGCTTTGACTTTGCGATTATGCTGTTGTCACCCATTCGCTCAGCTGTGAGGTCTCTAATGCCAGAGTTGGGGATTGTTAACTCCGCCTAAGGCATCTAGACTTTCCCCTACAGAAACTGTTTCTCTCACTCTCGCCAACACTCTCTATCATCTGAATGTGCACCTCTAATGCTGCAGTCTTCTCCATCAGAAAGCTAACTAATGTACACTTATTACAAATAAAGTTACTACTAACAACAGAGGAAGAATGACTAAACATCCTGCACTGAACACTTGTTGTCTTTAAACAAAAAAACCAAAATGTTCTTCAAGAAAACGAAAATGTGGCAGAAGGGGAAAGTGAAAAATACAACAGAAGAAAATGATAGCGCAAAATTATTGATGAAAGCAGAAAAAAGGTATAGTTTAAACGCTGACACAGGCAAGAAACTCCCGAAACGATTAAAAAACAGGAAACAGGAACTACGTCACCATATAAGTCACCCAAACTTTTTTGGATTTTACACAGTGGACACTGCACAAATGGTTGCTCACAAAATATGCAATGGCAAGATTCATTTTTTTTAATTTATTTTTTTATTTTACAAACGATTGCATTACATTTTGAAACGGTTTGTTAGGAAGTGTGCTTAATTAAAATTTGCTTGAAAAGGTACTTTGGCCTAAGTGGCTTTGGCAAAAGTACCTTTTTGTTTTTCTTTTTCTTTGAGGTTATATTTCCATGTAGAGCTATATTTTCATCAGTTACTTTGGTTCCTCTATAACCTGCAAAATAGTCTATAAACCAACACAAAAAATAATCGAGATAGTATTGTGGATTGTGGTTCAGCCTGAAACAAGCAGAACTTGATGCTGACCGTGTTGACAGAGATGCCTCTGCCAGTCTAGTCCTTTCAGATATGTGACATTGCTGTGACCTTGGCCCTGTTTGAATGAATTCCAAAATCTAGTCATCTGCTGGTCACAATGATAATTCCATATAAATTGTACAAACATTCAACCACTCGTTCTTGAAATATCATGCTAATGAAAATCTTGGACAGACTGACACACAGACAAACTAAAAACATAATGATTGCCCACCCCTAGTACAGATTTCCTACTGAGGATCAAAGGAAATTCACTCAAGTTCTGATACTGTTCTTTATTGAAAATTACTCAATGTTCTGATATTGTTTGAGATTAAGATTCCCTCAGAGTCTTAATACTGTATTCTGCTGAGGGTGTGGATTAATCAAATCCAGTTTTGAATAGAACCACCCTTACATTTGTAACTAGTGTTCTGTTTGAGCCCTCCTAACCACCAGGGACAGTGTTTTGCTCCTGGCCATCAGAGATTACAAGGCAGCCTGCATGCATCTTGAGAACACCTAAGGGGCTAGAGTGAGCCTGAAGGGTATGCCTATCCCAGGAATACGAAGAAGAAGCAACTGTGTTCTGGAACAGTGGGAACATAGAATTATGCATCATGAAGGTCAAGTGACATGAACCAGTCTTGGGGCTGCATGACATGAGTAACATCTGAGAACTTAAGGAATCAATCAAGTCCTCTCAAATGCGTGCTCCCTGAATGGGACAGAAACCACAGTCCTTTTTTCGAACTAGAAACCTGAGGGAAAAAAATGTGAGTTTTTCAGTTAAATATCTTTTTCAAACATTTTTCAGTGAAACATCTCACTGGCAGGTTCTTCTCTTTCCTGCCAGGCTGTGTGTGTTTTCACTCCGTGAGGACCCTGACCCACAGGGCAGATTGGGGCACTCATGTGCTCATTGGAAACCTGGGAGCACGGTTCAAAGCGCTTGTATTTACGATGGGGTCTGTGGGCCTTCGGGGACAATGGAACACAGGGCAAAATGCATAGGGCTATTTTGCATGTTTCAGGCAGTGCTAGCCACGCTTGACTCTGTGCATTAACTAAACTGACAGACAGCTTCCCAAATTCTCTAGTCACATGAAGCAAGGCCTCCATCAACTGCATAGCGGAGAGGAGAAGACCTAACATTACATATGGATGTAATGGTCAGGTGTCAGAAGAGTAGAGGTTATTATAATAGCAAAGGGGGGACCAAATCTGGAATGGGATGTTCAAAAAGCACGTAAATATTATGGGTAGGTGTCCACAAACCTTTGATCATTTACTGTACTAAGTCTCTTGGCTCTGAAGTGGGGTGAGTTCTGCTTCCTTTTGTAGGAATCAGAAAATATCTCTAAAAAACAGCCAGCTCATGTAATTTGCAGCCATAGTATCCACAGTGCTACACACCACCTTAAACAATAGGCCATTTGTATTGTTCAGCAACGTGATCAATTGCAATTATGTTGTTGAACAATATAAAATCAATTAGTAATAAATAAATAATGAAATAAATAAATTAGTAATAAAAATATTGGAAATACCTATGCCTCAGTGTACTCTCTCAGACACTGCAGATTTAAAAATAAAAATGATTAGCAAATTATACTTCTTCAGGCCATCAAGAAGACAAGAATGGAAATGAGGAAGGGATGAGCCTTTTATAGGCAGCACACATGAGGTCAGGGTCAGGAGATGATAACTGCTGTTAGTACTCTTCATGGAAATAAGCAAATGGAAAAACTCCACTAGTTCCATAGGAAACTGCCCTTGTGGTCCAGAACATAAGGAAATACAACTACAGGTTTTCTTGAACTAAAATATGTTCCTCTTTTGCACATGTAGCTCAACCAGAAGAAAAATCATTAAGACACCAATCCATATCTAAAAGCAACTGCTATGCATTGATTTCACAAGCATTTAATTTAAGAACTAAACATATAATAACGACCATTAAAAACTATGCCAGTCATTATTCAATATAACAATATAATTTAATTTATTTAAAAAGGGTAAAAGCATTTACAGATTATGAAAATTATCATATTTAGGTCATAAACTATTCTATGTATCTTCTAATAACTGATGCCATCTCTATATTATTTCAGTTGGAATGATCTTAATTTGATTTAATGTTATTCTGACCATAGGCTATAGCAAGCAAAAGCCTTGCCTACCTCTACCTTCTACTTACGGAAAAGGCAAATGTATAATCAAAAGCATCATTTTTCTCTCATTGTGTCTTACATAGTGTCAAACAAGAGTTAAAACAAGAGCCTCAACATCGTCTCTTCACTGATCACTGCTCGATCCTTACATATGTACTGAAATAATTCAGCGAGTTCATTTCTGTTGGCTAATTTTCCTGTATTTGTATTAGGTCATTCAACCATTTTAAAACTTTGTAATAATGACAAAAGAGAGTGCCTAAGAGCTGTTTAGGCAGGTGTCTGTTTTTACCATTTGTTAAACTGGCTCCTTATAGAATGTGATTTTTGAAGGCAGAATAGCTAGTCAGTATAAGAAAGTAAATAAAAACATTTCAATGTACTTTTGTTTAAGTATATTTATGGTTTCTTAAAGTATATTTATGGTGTCAAAGTATGTGGCAGAAAAATAAGCAGAAAATTTTCATTTTGGACAAAACCTTTTTTTTTGGTCATTTTTGCCTGCTAGAATTCAGCAACTTCTGATGAATTTTCCCAGACCACCAAACCAGTCTATCTGAGCCTCCCATTTATTTGGCTTTGCCACTGCTGGCTTTTATTTTATTTAGGCACGATTTATAAGCAATCCGTAGAGCAGTGGATTTTTATTACATTAGAGATGTGTGCCATTTTTTTTCTCCAGACATGCCGAAGTGATGAAGAAGATCATTGAAACTGTGGCTGAAGGTGGAGGAGAGCTTGGGGTTCATATGTATCCTTTCTTTGCTGTTTGGGTAGCACTGCTAAAGATAAGTATGTGTTAGACATTATAATTGACTGATTTTGAATACTTGTTTTTCCAAAATCATTTTTTATCACTGTATAAAGCCAGTTTTAGACTTTGCAGTTACAGCTATCTTTTAAGATGATTACTTGTCTCACTCAGGGGCGGATGAAGGTCTACACAGGCCCCTAGGCTCAGGGATTTCACCATTGAAACTGAAGCCTCGCGCAGCTTCTGTGAACAGTAAAGCCTGCCTTCTTTGATTTGATTGGCCATCTCAAACATTTTGACATTGATGACATTGCCAGGCCGCTGAGGCAGACCACCCTAAAATGTAACTTTTTTTTGAGCGCAGTAGAGCAGCATTTGATAAGACAGTTTAAAAAATATAAGTAAAAACTGTTGAACAGAGGCCCCCTGTCACTGTGGGCCCGTAGGCTACAGCCTAGGTTAGGTTGTGCATTAATCCGTCCCTGGTAACACTGTACCAGATGATTCCAATAACATCTTGTCCCAATTCTATAACTGACTGTGCAATAATGTTCTCCATGTCAGATTATATGATGATCCTCTAACACTAGACCTGTGATTAAAAATTACTGCTTGCTTATGTAATCAATCAGCATGATACAGGCAGAAAATGGGATTGCATATATTGGGGTTTTTCTGGTTTTATGCTTTTCTCTTTTAGTTAAGATAAAAACACTAGAAATTTTACGTGTGTTTCCTTACTAATTGCTGTACATATCTTTTTCTAGAATAGGAAGAAGGAAAGGGTGCATGTAAATGTTTCTAGTGGCTGTTGAAATCTTAATCTAAACAAACAAGCAGCAACTTTTTTTTCCTGAGTGCCTGCTGGTTACTGTAAAAAAAAAACAAAAAACAAAAAAAAAAAGTGCTCCAGTTTCTCCTCACACAATAGATTAGTGAAAAGACTATATCAAAAATGTGTAGCATTTTACCCCCTTCCACAAATTAACCATAACCATTTCTTTTCTGTTATAATTCTTCCTTAATTATGTTCTCCAGGTACCTCTTGATTTTCCTGAAATTTGTGCAAGCTGTTATTCCAACAATAGAATATGATTACACAAGACATTTCACTATGTAACTTCCCAGGATTGCAGCTGGAGTTCTTCATTAAAGAGGGCTGTATGGAAGTGCAGGCAGTGGCCAGCGACACATTTACACAAGCCATTTTAAATAATTAAACAATGTTATGTGACTTTGCATGGGTAAGAGGGTTAAATGATTAATTGCTACATTATTCCCAGCTTTAACTCCATATGGCAAATTCTGGTCTCATTTTCAGAGTAAGTTATTCTCATGCTTGCCTCGTGCTGAAAAGTTTTATATTTACATTGGATTGGAACACCTCCACCAGGCACACGCTTATGTATTACTGATGAATAAACTGCTTTAAAAAAATAAAAAAAAAACGCTGACCAACATTACTTCTGCTTATTGCAACTTCTGACTAGGTGTGGAATAAACAGTGTACAGTGTTGCACCTGTTGATTCTCGTAAAGTAGTATTGTTTATGACAAGTTGTTTGAATGATTTGCTATTTGAATTTTGGAATTATTGTCCAAGCTCCAGACCACTGTTGTGTTGAGATACACGGGGCAGCTCAGCTTATGATGCTGCTTACAGATCGAGCCAAATGTAGTTGCATTTGTTTTTTTTCAAAATCAAGGTTTGTCAGAGTAAGGAGGTCCAAACTTAGCCAGGACCTCAGAAATATCTATTTCTGATGTTCTTAGGGAAGTGGCCAGTGGGTTTTAAAGTATCCTTCACAGAATTGTCGGACAAAATATAGTGCAATGTTGTAACGCTGGCGTTTTATTTCTCTGTTCTCTTGTGGTGTGTTCCTGCCAGGGGCATAATATATAAGCATTATATTTGGGCCCTACTCATGTTGCCTTTCTAAATAAAGTATTTGCATACTCCCATATCCTTAATATTTTGTAAACAGCCAGTAACCTGGCTTCTCTGTTATGACCAGTTGTACTGTCTATAGGTGTTTAACTGTGGAACACCAAAAGGGCCATAAAAACATCAAAATACATCATGTCCTACAGACGCTAAAATCACCTCAAATGGACATTTTTCAAATTACATGTCTTTAAGATGCTTTTAATGCGTCATAATCGGATACGCGTAAAACCTGTGTCCAATAGGTGTTAATCATAGCCTCAAAGTGGTGCGTAATAAACATGTCCAGTAGTAGTCAACATAAGTGTCTTCAGGTTTAGAGCAAAATGTTTCTGATTCACTAACAATGTATTTTTGTAAAATAATTTTTAAAGTAATATATTTACAGTAATTGACTAAACTGCATTATCTAATTCAATCTTAACAATACATAGTGAAATCATACTACATTGTATTATTTCATCACGATATGAAAATTAGTAATTAAGGCATTAAATAGACATGTGCAAAAATGAGTGTGAGCAAAGCATGGATCCACAGTTAAAGTGATTATGCAAAAAAAAAAAAAGTAAATAAAAATAAAAAGTTCAAAGATTTTTGTGTGTGTCAGGTTAAAATAGCAGTGTTTGTGGAAACACTGCTCTGTGTCAGCCTAGTTCTGCACTGGCATAATAAGAACATTTCTAGCATTTAAAATCATTTTGTTAATATCAACAAAATGAATACATAAAAATACAAAATACATAAAATACAAAGGAAATCACAAATATATACAATATCTTAATATGTATTAAAATATGACTAAGATGTAATTAGATAATATATTTACACAATTACTGTAAATGTATTCTTTTTAAAATAATGTTACAGGAATAAATTGTTGATGTGAATGGTCTTCCTCCATGCCTGAAGATAAATATAAGGATGTAACCAAACTAGGAAAAATGATGTTAATATGATACAGCATGTTTGATTGTACATTTTAACTCTGTAACTGGTTAGGGAATAAAGCACTCTCATGGCTCTACTAAATAAACATTATGGTACATGTTGACTAATGTGTCTGATATACAAACAGTTGCATTAAGTTCAAAATGTTAGTCTGTGTTGTCATTAAAAGGGGCTCTGTTGATTTTTTTTTTTTAATCGGATGCAAACCAGGTCCCAGTATGGTATAAATATCTAGGAAGATATGAAGAACATAAACAAGAACAAACAATTGAGCCATACCCTTAGCAAAAGTGTATGAAGTCGCTGACAAAACCCACTTGGAAAACTGACTAATCTTACCTAATGCACCTTTAAATGCTCATTTGTGGGCTTTGACTGCCTTCTAGTGGGCAAATAATATAATAACTTGATGATACACTACAATTTACTCTTGTGATGAATATTCTTTCAAACTTGATAATATCATCTTATGTATTAGTAATGAAACACTTCATTAAAAAAAGTCAGAGGAATGCCAAAAAGCTAGGGTTAGAAATGGAATTATTGTTTATCTGATAGTTTAAAAAGTATTAGACAGATTTACCAAAACTGGTATAACATTATACATGGATTGTGTAACTCTTATAAGTTAAATTTTCTATTGGCCTATCACGTTTATTTAGGTGAAACGTGCACGCACCTCCGGTTATTACACATTTATCAGAATACACATTTATAATTTCGGAGGATTTTCTCCAAACACAAAGCATATGAACAACCTGTAACCTGCATCAAACTGTACCACGCATGCGTTAATGGTTTACGGTGCGAGTCAATCCGCCGCGCATGCGCAAAAACGGCACGCTACGAAACTTGAATGCCACGGTTATAGAGTACAAATACAAACCTTTCGATACGAAATTTTAAGAGAATAATGTTAAAACGTCTGTTATTATGAACAGTATCGAGTATAGTAATCTAAACCTCCTCCATGTAGCTTCCATGAAAGAAACATTTACGATTAACTGATTAAGAGAATTTTTTACCATTACTTTGTATGGAAGATTATTTACAATTTTATATTTAAAGTCGACTCCAAGTAATTACAACATATCAAAACTACCAATCAAATTATCCAATTTCCATAAACAAATATTTTATTTTTATTGTTTTTTTAAGTCAATAAAATATTTCAGTTGCTAAAATACAATCTTTCAGAGTTAAAGGGGATGTTCACCTTATTTCACATTTGAGCAGTTCTAAATATTTATTCAACTTCTAGTCACCAGACAGTTTTTTGTCAATACATGCAGTTTTAAGATTTTTTCGTTTTTTTCTCCACCAATGATTGCTTTGCAAAATAAATTATAATCAGGTGAATTCACGATTCCAATTGAGTCGATATCATAGGTGCCCTGTTATTTTTAAAGCACCAAAGAAAGCACACTTTACTATCATTTAGCGAAATGATTTACGTATGATGCAGTCGCATTGGGCTCCCTTGCGGTGTGAAAAGATCTGCAGTTTGCGTAACTACATTAGATAACTAGCGTAATAAAAATCAGAAGGTCATGAAGAAGTGGCGATCATAAAGCGTTCGTATCTATCTGGCCCGGAAAAACGCAAAAGAGGAGGAGAACATTAATTAACAGGTTTTCCACTTGTTGATGTAATTAAAATGGATAAAGTTAAATAACTATCTAGTAGCCTACTATCTAGAGTAAGAAGTGTTATGAACATTATGTTGCTATTATTGAACATTATTAATGAACATTAAGTTACTAGCTAATTAATATTAGTTTTAACAACAGCAGTTGTTGACTTTAAAGATAATCACCGCTCAAGTGGTTCAAACGTCAATCACCTACAGTTCTTTCCAGAACTATAACAATTCACTCACAGCCAATGAAGAAATGATTTTCTTTATTTCAAAACTTTTCCCATGCAAAGTAGCTTAATGGCCTTTGTCAGCAATATGGCTAGTGTTTGTATGCAAACGCGGGTTTTACTGACGAACATAAAGCAGCCAACAGCAAATCCATTTTCAAATGCGTGAAAAAGTTCGGGTGAACGTGAGCCGGGAAGTAGGTCATGTGACAGATCATGTGGTGGAGTTTGTAGTCCGTTGTCTTGCTGGGAAATGGAGTTCAATGCAGGTGTCGTGGAATTCTAAGAGCTGTTACCAAAGCAGGTGACATTAATACAATACAATAAAAAAAATGAGGAAAAAGAAGGGGAAAAGTACAGAAGATGGGGAGTTTTATGCAGTTCTTATGTTCAATTGTTCATGAGTGTGAAAGAGACTTTTTCTGGAGTCTAGCTGTTTTAATCTTCATTTGGCTGACGCGACTGACAGGGGAAGGTAGCTGGAACAGGTGATGGCCAGGTTTTTCATTGCCTGCTTCCTAAGTCTGGAGGTGTGCAGATCCAGCAGGGTGGTCAGCTTTGCACCACTGGTCTTTTCTGCATATTGATGATTTAACACATGTTGGTAGTAGCAGAATGAATTCAGTAGTCTACAGAAATATTGTCTGCCAATTTACAGAGAAATGCATCCAATCTAATTGAGAGGAACCTCATACAAGACAATGACCCAAAACACACTGCCAACACAACAAAGGACTTCATCAGAGTAAAAAAAAATTGGAAGCTGTGGTACAAGCCTGGAAAAGCATCACAAAAGAAGAATGCAGCAGTTTGGTGATGTCATTGGGTTGCCAGTTTGATGCAGTTATTGCAAGCAAGGGCTATGCAACTAACGTGCTATTTAATTTACTTTAAGACTATCTGTTCCTACAGGTTTGCTCACCTAAAAATTGGGTGGTCTGCCAACAAAGGTACCATGTTCAAGGTTGTTTAACACATCTAGATGTAAATCAGGAAATTAAAGCTGAAGTTCTGATACATCTTCTCTCATTCATCTTTTCATCTCAAAACCAAATGTCTTTCAGTGTACAGCAAAAACATAAGAATTGGCTTACCTACACACACACACACACACATTCTCTCATGTGTGCATGCACACAGAGAGAGCTCTTACTGGGCAAACGTTTACATTAGAAGAACATATAGAACATGTTTACGAAAGTATTTACAAATCGTGTATTACCGCTTACACATTTTGTTTACACAAATGTCTGTTGTGGCAAAAACTCTTCAATTCAGAATAAGAAAAAAAGACTTCCAAAGACAAGGGGTTCTGGATGCCAAAAATCAATAGACTTTATTGAATCAATCAACAAAGCAGAGATGTCTGCAGAACACCTGCTTTACATTGTCGTGGCACAAGCTTTTATACAATTCTAAAAGTAATGATCTCATTAGGCGGAGTTTAAAAGAGCTAATTAAAAGAAAAGACAGTATATGACAAAACTTCTGTATATTCTGTACTTTCCACAAACCAAGTTACATCCGTTTATCTGAATTCCACTCCACACATCATGCACCCTTGGTTTAACACTCTGACATAAGATGAGATCATATCACATTCCCTTCTGGATTACATATTTCTCTAAACGCTAATTGGATTACTTCAAAGTGGTTACATTCTTAAGTCCTTGATTTACACCTGTCATAACCCGGCTCAAAGATTGACCAAAAAAAAAAAGGGAAGCAGGGATTTAATCAAAATATAACAAATTTATATAACAAATGAAATAGTAATGGAACACAAATGCCGGCAAAAAGTAACATAAAAGGGTGACGCGTGGGAGAGAGAAACTCCCCACACACACACCCCACAACAGGGGAAAGGTGGGAAGCTTTTATAATGAGGAAAGACTCCGGGCCAGGTGTCCTCCATCTGCACTCGGACTGCAGCTCCACCCCACTTAAACACAAAAATAAAAAAAACCAACACAGCAGGCAGGTATGCAGGCCGTCACACACCTTGATTACCCAGAAAAGAAGATACAGTAAAACAGAAAAAGATAAGACAGTATAAAGGAAGGATTAAAAATCTTCCAGATATTCCCCCCTTTGGGACTTACGAAGCCCCACCTACATCAAGAGAGCAATCTCAAAATTCAGTTTCTTACTCTACTCCAACTAGTGATCAATTCCCAGTCACGTCCTTCATCTAGCAATAACCAAATCCTGAAACAGCTCTCTTGTGGGGTACAGGACCAAACATCTCCCCCCCACACTTGACTAGGAAGGAGTAAAAGATCCTGTCCCCCTATCCTGACGTTCATAAATCAATCATTGTGTTATATGACCTTCAGACCACTGGATGTATTCTGTGTGTCCAAAAAGGCAGGCGTCCAAATGCCATATCACAGCACAGTTACCTTGGAATTCACCCATATCATGTTGCCCATATAATTTGTTAAAGCATTCATACTCTAAGGTGTAATCTATTTCATATCGCTGTGGTGTCTCTCTACATTTTGCTTCTATTCTAACATCCAATTGCGGGCACCAACCTTTCCATGCCTCTGTATTATAAATCTGACCATAATGTGGGTTACCTAAATACATAATTTGAGTAATCTGCTCCATTATTCCAATTCTTCTCACAATACTGCTAATTATATTCTGCACAGTGTTTGTAGTCATTTGGAGTCAGTACCACTACAACCCTACTCAGTGGAGATGGTGAACATACCAAATAATTACCCTTGTTTAAACTACTGTCAGTATATTCTGCCCACTTGTATCACTTATTATCTTGTGCTGTCTTTAACAATGCATCATTCGTCATCTCTTCTACAGTGTCATTCAACATCTCATGCACAGTCTCTTGATGCATAGGGCTGACCAGTCTCTTACTGTCCTTACTCATCTGGGAGCTAGTCAAGGCCTGAGGGTCAGTCAAGGGCTGAGAAATCAATTGTGGAGAATGCTGCTTGCTGACTAATGGACAGGCCTGAGTCTGCGGCAAGTGTAGCAAGAAACTCATCAAGATCACCAGGCTCAACTGCACTTTCCTGTTCAGTTGGAGCTGGCAATAGCTCATCTCCTTCCCCCTCAGAAGGTACAGCAGGCTCATCAGGTTCAGATGGCACATCAGATGCAACAGCTGGCTCACCTTCTCCTTCAGGTTCTGCCTGGGCAGGACCTGGTTCACTGTCCCCTGCATGACTAGGGCCTGTTTCTGGTTCTCTCTCTCTCCTTCATCTTCTACTTGTCACTGACTGCTCTCTGGTGAGTCTGCCACTAAATCTTTCTCTTCTTCAACAGTTTGAATGTTGTCTTCTCTCCTGGGTCTAAGTCTAGGTACTCTTGTACAGTGATTCAAATGATACCAGGTAGTATTACCTTCCACTTGCACAGCTGTTAGCATTGATCTTACCACTGTGTATGGTCTTTCCCTTCTAGGCTCATTCCACTTTTGTCTGAACACTCTTAGGTATACCTTATCTCCTGGAACTACTGGACACGGCACCTCTGCCTCTCCTCTTGGCTCCCTGCTTTGTTCCTGTGGACAGATAGCTTCATGTGTTGCAGTTAGTTGACGCATGTAACTCCTTCTGCAATTGCTCCAGAGGTGGTCCATCATAAGGACCTCGCAAATATGGTACAGGCATGGGTCAACCCGTAAGCATTTCATGCGGCAACAGGTTAGTGATTCTATTGGTTTGCATGCAATAGCTCATCAGTACAAGAGGTAAAGCATTAACCCAATTTAGTTTTGTGTCAGCACAGATCTTATTAAGTTTAGCCTTTAGAGTACCATTCACCCTCTCCACCGTTCCTTGAGACTGAGGATGATAAACACATCCCCATCGCTGTTTTATTCTTAATTGCTGTAGCACTGTTTTCACTGTCCTCTGAACAAATGCTGAACCATTATCAGAACTTATCTGAGATGGTATGTCAAGCCTGGGAATCACTTCTCTCATCAAAAATTTAATTACTGTTCCTGCAGCCTGATCTTTTGATGGTACAGCTTCTACCCATCTACTAAATCTATATATTATTACCAACAGGACCTCTTTCCCCCTACGCTTCTCACCATGTCTACATAGTCTATTACCAGATGTTTGAATGGTCCTTCTGGTACTGGTATGTGCCCTATTGGTGCTGATGTTCCCTTCCTAACATTGTTTTGTGCACAAACTTCACATTCAGATAAAAAATTATCTACCATAGCCTGTAGATATGGAGACCAGTAACCCTGTTGTTTTCTTTTTTGTAATGCCTCCCCCCTTCTGCAGTGGTCAAAACCATGAGCATCTGAAATCAACACAGTGAGTGTAACACAGTGTGTAAGTGCTGTGGGTGCAATTATAAGTCCTTCACGTGAGCACCATATACCATTTATGTCTCTAGTAGCACCCCTCTGATGCCACACTGAGTGCTCATAAGCATTTGCCTGTCCTTGAATATGAACAGTATCATCCAAATTGGGCTCAGGCTGAATGAGTACTATTGGGGCCATTACTGCTATCTGGAACCCTGAAGCTTACTTAGCTTCTAAATCTGTAGCATTGTTACCTTAGATGACAAAATCATTTCCTTTCTTATGTGCCTAACATTTGATAATTGCTAAACACCTTGGATGAATCATAGCTGAAATCAGCTGAACTATTTGTTCAATGTTGGATGGGTGTCCCATCACTTTTCCTAAATCCTCTCTGCTTCCAGACAGCCCCAAATAAATGACAAACACCATGGGCATAAGCAGAATCAGTGTATATATATTTGCAACTTGACCTTTAGCTAACTGACATGCTGCAGTAAGAGCTTTCAATTCGGCCAACTGAGCAGAGCATAGTTGCTTACAATGCTGTGAAATCACCATTACAAAATCCTCATTCTGCCTTCTCACCACTGAAAATACTACATGATTGCCCAGATGATCTCTGAAACATGAACCATCCACAAAATATTCAACATCTGCCTATGGAATGGGTGAGGACTCTAAGTCTGGTGTAGTGGAAAATTTTATTTGCATGTATCATTAGTTTTTATGTTTTGACAAGTTACAAGGGAAAAGATGTTCTGTGA
>CM075004.1:4944900-4955574 GCA_037576675.1 Pangasius sanitwongsei | reverse complement strand
ATCAAAATTAATATTAAAGTCTCCAACAATTAATGCTTTGTCTAAGGAAACAACCAGGTTAGAGATGAAATCCGCAAATTCACGTATGAATTCCGATAATAATAATTACTGGAATCACCTGGGTAGACTTATTTTTAGTGGCTACATATGTTATTTTAGTATAAAGAACTTCAAACTTCAAATGCGTTGAATTTATGACTAGGTTTTTGTGTGACGTTTAGATTATCATTATAGTTGACTGCGACGCCTCCTCTTTGCCAGTTAGATGGGGCTGATGTATGTAACTGTATCCGGGAGGACTAGCTTCATTTAATGCTACAAACTTGTTTGGTTTAATCCACATTTCTGTTAAACACAGTACATCAAACTCCTGATCAGTAATGGTTTCATTAACAATAAGCTCTTTAGACGTAAGAGATCTAATATTCAACAGTCCTAGCTTCAGATCAATGATGCTGGCTACGCATTTCGTTTAATGTAATTTTATGTTAATTAGGTTACTAAAACAAACCGTCTGAGTATGTCTATAGTATGTTTTGTTTAGCTCGGGGAACAGACACAGTCTCAGTACGGTGGAACCTAAGTGATGACTCAGTGCAGCTAGCAGACGGTTGGTTTAGCCTGCTTGTCTGCTCCCTGACCTTGGCCCTGGATTGTCACCGACCTGTTCTGAGACTATGTGCTATGCTGCAAGAAATGAGAGCAGCACCTTCCAGAGTGGGATGGACACCCTAAAAGGCTAGCCTTGCCCTCTAAGATAGTCCAATTATCTATAAAGCCCACATTGTTTTCTGAGCACCACCTGGACATCCAGCAGTTCAGCTAGCATAACCTGGTGTAAGCTACATCGCCACGCCGCATTAGGATGGGGCCAGAGCATATTACAGCATCGGAAAGTGTCTACAATGCACATGTGAGCATCAGAACTGGACCATAGAGCAATGGAAGAAGGTGGCCTGATCTGATGAATCACGTTTTCCTTTACATCATGTGGAAGTCAGTGTGTGTGTCGCTTACCTGGGAAAGAGATGGCACCAGGATGCATTCTGGGAAGTGTGAAGCTGTGGGCAGTGTTCTGCTGTGAAACCTTGGGTTGTGGCACTCATGTGGATGTTGCATGGAGACGTACCACCTACCTAAACGTTGTTGCAGACAAAGTATACCCCTTCATGGCAACGCTATTCTCTAATGGCAGTGGCCTCTTTCACCAGGATAATGCACCCTGCCACACTGCAAAAAATTGTTCAGGAATGGTTTGAGGAACATGACAAAGAGTTGAAGGTGTTGATTTGGTCCCCCAATCCCCCAGATCTCAATCTGATCGAACATCTGTGGGATGTGCTGGACAAACAAGTCCAATCCATGGAGGCCCCACCTCCCAACTTACAGGACATAAATTATCTTCTGCTAATGTCTTGGTGCCAGGTCCCACAGCTCACCTTCAGAGGTCTTGTGGAGTCTATGCCTCAATGGGTCAGAGCTGTTTTGGCGGCACAAGGGGGACCTACACAATATTAGGCAGGTGATTTTAATGTTATGGCTAATTGGTGTACATTAAAATGAATAGTCATAGTTTATGGCCCTTCAAAGGCTCACAAAAATTTTGATGCGGCCAATGCAGAATATGAGATTGACACCTGTAACACATGGGATAAATTTTTAATAATAAAATTTATGTTAGCATGGAACGGTGGTGCAGCCACTCTAGGGTCCCTGGTGTGGTCCTGAGTTTGGGTTACTGTCTATGTAGAGTTTTGCACGTTCTCACCATGTCCAAGTACATTTCCTCCAGCTTCTCTGATTTACTCCCACCTCCCACAAACATGTGGATGGACTTGAATCTCAAAAAAAAATTGCCCCTGTGCATGCATTGTGCCTGGTGATGGACTGTCTCTCATCCTGCTTCGTGCCCAGTGCATAACCCTGAAAAGGATACAGTGGTTACTGAAAATGAATTAATGAATGAAACATTTTTATAATAAAAAAAATAAAAATTACGAGATTAATAAAAATACCTAAATAACAACCAGTGTATACAACTGAAGACATTAGTCAAAGTAAAAAAAAAAAGCTTAAATTTCCATTTCCAACATGCTTATATGAAAAGTCCAGTGGTGAGAGAGTAATGTACATGTGAAGTAATGTTCTAATGTAATCACACTGTTGTATATGTTTGGATCTGTTATCATCACTTAAAGATTTTTAATTTAAAGAAGGAAAAATTCAGTGAGCATGGACATATCGTTTAAGAAATATATTTGCTGATTCCCTGTCCTTGTATGCCTTTTTTTTGTTTCCTTTCAACATACCCTCGCGGGAAAGCACAGGCAGGGAAGCAGTGAAAGGCAACAAAAAAGTGCATTTAAATAAATGAGAAGCTATGACTTGTGTCTCTCTTTTTATTTGCCCATAACTCAGTTTCAGTTTCTCTCTTTACTCCTCAGTCGTGTTGGTTTCTATGTAGCCACCTTTCAGAGTGTAGCCAGGCTGGAGGAGAAGTTCCACAGAGAGATGGGCAAAGTGAGAGCTCTGCTAACAGTCACCCTATTTATATTAACACACATGCTGAAAAGATAAATAAATAGATGCATCTCTTATTTCAAAGGGGAATTTGGGAATTAGATCTATGCCATTCCTTAGAATAAATCTCTCTTTCATTCCCAGCTGAACCAAAATCTGTGTGATATTATGACCAAACTTGTGGAACAGCGACAGACTAAGTGAGTGTTTATTGTGCTTTGAGCCTTGCACTATTAGATCTAGCATGTCGCTTTGTCTGTTAGATCTAGCATGTTGAAACTGACTGTAAGCCCCAGTACTTTGTATGTACTAAAACAAACTCCAAACTCCCCACAGAAATGCTACTATGAAAGCTACTGAGAAGAGGTAATTACAATTTAGCTATGTTTTGTGTGTGCGCATGTGTGTGTGCATATGTGTGCGTGTGTGTTTGTGTGTGTGTGTGGTAATTTGGCAAAGACATATAATAGGTTCAAGGTAGCACTAACACCAACATGATTACTCAAATCTTATTCTACACCTGTCATCTTGTACTCTGTGTAATTTTGCATGAGATGTTCAGGAAATTATATAGCTACATTGATTCTTTTTACCTTCCTGCAGTAAAGTAGAAGCCAACCACAATGTCACAGCAGAGTCTGGGTCTGACATAACTAAACCAGCATCTAAGGTACTGTTCTATTGACATACATTTATAAACTTAAAGAGAGAGACGGAGAAAAGGGTAGAAAGAGTGAGGATAATGAGATTAAGAGAATGAGGCCATAATAATCCTGGAGTCCATAATTGATCCCTTCTAACACCTTTCAAGTGCTTTCCTCTGACAGTACAATCTGCAACATTTGCATGAGCTAAGGCATCAAACTAGAGTGCCATTTTAGATTAGTTACTGTACATTCTGCAGTAGCTTCATGAACAATGCAGCTTAGTCTATATCAGGACTGAGTCAGGATGGAGATGGGACATTAATGTTGAGATTAATGACTAAGTGTCTGTCACCAGGCATCTGGTGAGATTAATTTGAGCAATTTGATATGATTTGTTTCCTTCATCCCAGTCTGGACAAGCTTTCTCCAAGGGCTAGAGATAGATAGAAAAATTGTAGAGAGAGGGCTAGAGTTGCAGGTGGTTAGGTATGTTATGTGGCTTCACAAGCAGATATGTAATGTGTTATGTAGTGTGATGCTGAATGCACCAGGAATTCAAAGGAATTCTACAAATATTGATCACATCCACAACACAGAGCAAAACCCACATATACACACTGTATTTTAGTTTACACTGAAATGTTAAAACCTCTTGTTTTATGGCATGCTTGTGTGTGTGTGGAAGCTGAGCTGAGACCAGAGTGACTGATCCCCCAGCCCACCATATCTTCTTCAGTTGAAGCGGTCCAAAAGGAAAATATAACTAACCTTTTCGATGATACACTGATGCCTGATTTAAAAGTTATTGACCTGTCACAGATCAGCAGTGCCTCTCACGTCTGTTAGCTCTTTCTCTCTATTCAAACCTTCACCTGATCATCTCTTTGTTTCACCTAGCTTGTCCATTCTTGTAGCCATTTTTCTGTCCATTCATGAGTTCACAATATATGTCCCTCAACCACCATTATTTTAAAAATCCTGCCACTCTTCAAGTTTTTTCTATACAAAGTCCTCTATTTCTGTAAAGCCCTCCATTCCCTGTCTATTTTCCAGTGGTGGTTTTTAGCTTGTAGAGAAGCAGGATTTTGCCAGTAACTAGGATCTTTTCAATCAGTGTTTCCAATAAATATGGGTGGTTCTCACAGTGCTCATTCCATAAACCTATCACATTAAAGTTACTGTGTATTTTTTTATGTGCACATGTGACAGTTTGATGGATATGGACCTGGATGCCATGCAGGCCATAAGTGCTCCATCAGCCCCCAGGTGGTTAAGACAAAGATCAAGGTTCAGAGACTGGGATATGTAAGATTTGTCTAAGATCTGTACATGGAATGGTAATCCTGGTGCGAGGATTTGGAGTAGCAAAATAGCCAGAAAGAATGGTTGAAACACCAAGAACAATGCTAGTTATGCAAGTGGCAGGGGTTTGCATGAACATCAGATAACCTCCAGGGTCAGTGTTTAACACCTGGATAACTTTTTGTGCATATGCACAAACCTTACCACAAAGTCACATGGTAAATGGATTTTTATAGTAGTATAGTAGTATGTAGTATTTTACTGTAAACTAGTTTTGACTAGTTCTGTTCATAGAATTAGTTACATACATACTAACTAGCATTTCAAACCTCCTAACCTGACTGGAAGGGTGCTCAGATATGACTGTCACACTCACACCACTGGTAGGGGCTATTTTAATCATACAGAATCTGGAAAATTGTTCATTTCAAAAAGCCTGTGACAAGTTTGAGACCCTAGTGAGACACCATCCATAGTGCAGTGCACAGCAATGGCTATCACATACATAAGTTCAACACACATGGAGACATTCCTTTCTCTAGCAATTTCTGTAGAAATGTTAGTACTTTAGTCACTGGACAATGCACTGGTTCCATATGATGGAGTGCACACCATTCATGAGAGCATACAAGGCCCATGTACTGGAGAGTAATGTCTCTTGAATAGTTTCATCACAGTCCTCAGCTAGTGCTTCTCGCTTAGAGGCCACACACACAGGCACAGGTAACCTAGGTGCCAAATCATGCTCGCTCATTGAGAACTTGCCAAGGCATTCCATCCATGAGTAAGATTAGCAGAGGAAAACAGGGCTTTGCAGGCCATTTTGGGGCCACAAGCAGGACTCTGGGGCCTAATTGCTGAATTCCAATCAGGGTTGGCAGAATCAGAGGTAGAGGTCTAAATGCATACAGTAGGCAGTGAGGCCAGTCATGGGCTAGTGTATCCTGATGGATTGTCCCACTTCACCAGTGAGAATTGTAGCTGTCAATGAGTTGTTTTGGCATTGGCCAATCTGTAGCTTACCAAAGTTCCCAGATCTGGGACACCAGTTTTAGGTATAGATGTCACTCTTCTGCATGTATAGGATGACTTGGCAGTGCATCTACTGCACCATTGTGTGGCCCACTTGAGTAGCTTCAGTGCAGGGTGAAGAGCACCATCTGAACTTATGCTGCCCTGGTGATTGAAGCATTTGACCATCATGACATTGTCCAAGGGGACCAGTGTGTGGTAAGAAAAAGTAAGAAAAAGTTGAGGGCTATGTAGACCACCATCAGTTCCAGCTGATTGATATGTTCTATCCTAACACTAGGGCCACATATGCCTCCCATGCCTCTGTGCCCCCCATATGCCTCCCATGCCTCTCACTGCACCCCAACCAGTGAGGGAAGCTTCCATGGTGATTAACTCCCTCCAGTGAGGTACAGTTCCCAGACAGACCCTTTTCTGCCTTGGTCCTCCAGCTAAGCCTTTTGCCTCTCTTGTTTATTTATTATTATTATTATTATTATTATTATTATTATTATTATTATTATATTTATTTATTGCAAGCTTTTTATTGGGTTTGTTCAGATTGTAAAGTCTCCATCATCTGTTACAAAATAAATACTATTAATGCTACAGATTGGTATTAAATGATATTAAAGCCTGTGTCCACTGCAGCCTCAGTTTTCTGTTCTTGGCTGACAGAATTGGAACCTGACATGGACTTCTGCTGATGTAGCCCATCCACCTCAAGGTTCAACGTGTTGTGCATTCTGAGATGCTTTTCTGCTCACCACATTACAGAGTGGTTATCTGAATTACTGTAGCCTTTCTGTCAGCTTGAACCAGTCTGGCCAGGCAAAATCACTGACATCACATCAAAATCACTGAGATCACATTTTCCCCTATTCTGATGGTTGATGTTAACATTACTCGAAGCTGCTGGCCTGTATCGGCATGATTTTATGCATTTCAGTCCTGCCATATGATTGGCTGATTAGATAATTGCATGAATGTGTATACAGATATTCCTAATAAAGTGTTCAGTGTACATCTGAACATACATCTGAGCTGGCATGTGGCCTAGCCCAACCTGCTCACAATGTCATGCTGGCTAGGGCACTCCATGAAACCCGGGCACAGTCCCACAGACAGGTTAGAGCCTACTTTACTTTAACTAATACTGTTAATGTAGTCCTTGCACTGTGTCACAGTGAAAACCTTTTTGGCTGGGGATGTGTGAAATGTGTTCATTTGGAGCTGAGAAATGTATATCAGCTTTCAATCCAAATTGGGCTGCCACTGTTTTGAGAGTGGCTGTCACAGCCTGTTTAGAGCCTACCAGCTGAGCATTTGATCTGGTAGAGGACAAGTCAGTTCCACTTCTGGATGGTACTGGAGCCGAAGTTGAATGGTTTGACTGTCGGTTTGACCATCAGTTCACCATCTGACTGAAAGTGTCTCCCAGACATGATCACTGACATCATATCCTCACTCTCCTAGACTGAGGAGTGGGATAGAGGATCGGCTCTCAGGCTATGCTGATGGCTCTGCTGAAAGGCATGAGTTTCACCCTTCCACACTGTAAGTGGCTTCAGTTTTAAAACAAGTGATTTCAGCAGAGCCATATCTGATGCTAGGTTATCTACATGCTTTGAGAGGGACTCTGATATCTTTCTCAGCTTTGGTGTGCTTAACAGTCATCAATGTCTAGGATGTCAATGTCAATTATTTGGTCTGATAATTGTTTCTCCAAGATGATCACTGGTGAGGCATCAAATGCATAATGCATTATCCTCCACTTCCAGAGAGCTTGGACATTAGAGTTTAGAACACACTAGTGTAAATCCTGCATCCTAGCTCATTAGTCACTTGGAACCAAGACTATGCATATAGGGGAAACCAGTGATTTGGTGATTAACTACATGGAGCAGTATTCTGAGGGAATCCCACCTGGAAACGATAGCAGGTGAAGCCATAGGCCTGCAGAGGATATGTAAACTAAATGAATAGCTGAGAGAAAATAAAAATAAACACAGAAATAGCTCAGCAGAGAGAAGATAGGAAGTGGATAGAGCTCAGTTTTGATCTCTGTTACTAGTCAGTGATCCATTCACTGACATAGGATAGCTATGAGTGAAAGTAGTAGACCGAGCACATCATAAACTGGGAACCAGTATCTATCCTCAGGTCCATAGCACCTCCCATTCGATAAGGTACTGCAGCTTACCCTCTCTGTGCTGTAAGTCTTGGATTTCCTTGATTGCATAAGCTGGCTCAGCAATGTCCATGGGTGCTGGGGGGTAGAGGGGGTGACCTGGAGTGACTGGGTTAAGTTGGGAGACGTGAAATGAAGGGGCAAGACGGGTAGGTCAAGCTTGTATGTGACATTGTTTATGTATTGGAGAACTTTGAAAGAGCCAATATAGCAATATGCCAGCTTTCTGCAACCTTCAGTGACCCAAAGGTCTATGGTGGAGAGCCATACCTGATCGAGTAGTTGAGTGTCTCTCCACAAGGTCTGTCTGCAAAATTCTTGGTGAATTGGGCAGTGTGCTCTAGGTGTTGATGAGCTTGTTCCCACACCTGCTTACGCTACTGGGTCCACAGTGGGTCCACTGCTGTCCACAGCAGGTGAGTCCATGGGGTTGGCGTTCCATGGAAACAGGGGTGGCTGGTACCCCAGGACGCACTGGAAAGGCGTGAGCTTGGTTGCTGAATGCCTGAAGGAATTTTGTGCATACTCTGCCCATGGGAGGAATTATGCCCAGTCCTCCTGGTTGTTGGACCACTTGGCCATTCACTTGGAGAAGGTAGCATGATGTCAGGCTCACTGGATGCCCAGTTTTTCCATGAATCCCTCCAAACTTGAGATGAATTGGGCTCCCCCATCCTTCACTATGTCTTCAGGGATGCATGACTGACCATTGGCAAGCTGAAGAGAGGTATCGGAGGTAGTGATGATCAGATGGTCGACAATCACCATGATGGAGGGAGGTCCGTGATGAACTCATTCGCTATATGTGACCATAGTCTTTGAGGCATATGCAGTGGGAGGAACTTGCCTGCTGGCAGAGTGCGAGGTCCTCTGGCTTGGGCACAGGCTGAACAGGCTGAGAAATCTGTGGATATCCTGAAGAATACATGGCCACCAGTAGTTCCCTTTCAGTATTTGGTGTATTCTGTGAAGTGCAAAGGTGTCCTGTGGCAGGGGAAGTGTCAGTCCACTTGATTAACTTGTCTCGGAGGGGAGAGGGCACAAGCTTTTTCCCCACTGGGCACTGTGTGGAGTTTCTCACCTCTGGAAGGTTCTCAATCTCCCGGTCAATGTCCCAGTTGAGGTCTCCTACAAAGTGTGATTTGTGTAGGATGCACTGGGAGCTGGGTGCATGCGGGAGAGGGAGTCTGCTTTGGTGTTCTTGGACCCTGGGTGATATGAGATGGTGAAATCAAAGTGGGCGAAGAACAGGGCCCAGCATGCCTGATGGGAGTTCTGTGTCTTGGCTGACTTGATGTATTCTAGATTCTTGTGATCTGCGTAAATCAGGAAGAGGTGAAGGGACCCCTCCAACCAGTGATGCCATTCTTCCAGAGGTAGTTTTTCTGCGAGGAGCTATTGGTTACTGATGTCATAGTTCCTGTTGGGGGGGTTGGGGGTGGCTGGAAGCGGGTGGAGAGACCGCTTCCTCGAAGAAGGCCACTGGGTGATGCGTGAGCTTTCCTCCAAACTGCTGAGAGAATGGCCCTGACACAGGTTTCTGAGGCACCTACCTCCACTCTGGAGGGGGGTTTGGAGAGGTCGGGGTGTCTTAATGTGAGTGTTGTGGTGAAGGCTTCTTTGAGTTAGGTGAAAGCTTGAAGGGGTTCAACTGAAACCGTTTGGTTCTCTTTTTAAGTAGGGTGGTTAGTGGAGATCATATGATCCTAAAACCTTGGAAGAATTGTCAGTAAAATTTGGCCAAGCCCAGAAAACGTTGCTGCTCTTTGACTGTGGTGGACACTGGCCAGTTCATGACCTCTGCGACCTTGTCCTGGTCCATGAGCACTCCCTCTGGCTCTGTGATGTACCCCAGGAAGGCCACCTTGTGCACATGAAACTCGCACTTTTCTCTTTTTGCATAGAGCTGATGTTCGAGGGGCTGAGACAGTACACTCTTAAAGTGCTGGATGCGTGTGGCCTTGTCGGGAGAATATATCAGGATGTCTTTGATGTAAGCATTGATGAATTTTATCATCAATTTTACCAACATATCCTGTAAGATGTCATTGAAAAGGCACTGTAAGACTGCTGGCACTGAAAATAGCCCATATGGCATTACACAGTGGCCAGAGGTGGTGCTGAAGTCCGTCTTCCGCTCGTCATGGCCATGCACCAAGTTGTAGGCACTTTGCAGGTCAAGTTTAGTGAAGATTTTGGCCTCCCATAGTTGCTCCATAGCTGCAGGGGCCAGAGGGACCAGTTTTTCTTCACAGCTCTCAAAATGTTTGCCATCAACTGCTCTTGTTTTCCTTGTTTGATGTCTGGTTGTTAGCA
This sequence comes from Pangasius sanitwongsei, assembly GCA_037576675.1. Classification (NCBI taxonomy): domain Eukaryota; kingdom Metazoa; phylum Chordata; class Actinopteri; order Siluriformes; family Pangasiidae; genus Pangasius; species Pangasius sanitwongsei. The sequence continues at coordinate 4,945,587 of CM075004.1, read as the reverse complement.
CACCAGTGGTTTCTTTCTTTTTCAGGACGTTCCAGATCATTTTATTGGTTATGCCCAATGCTTGTGCAATGGCTCTGATTGATTTTCCCTCCTTTCTCAGCGTCAAAATGGCTCCAACAAACATCTCTCTGGTGCTCATGTTAGTTTATCCTTTTTAACAAAAAATGAAGTTTTCACAAGTGAAACCCAGGGCTCAAACCAAGAGTTGACATTCACAGCTATTAAGTGTTTAAACAATCAAAACAATCAGTCTAACAGGGCACACCTGGGCAACAAGGAACCAAGGAACAGAAATGGTGGATGATCAGTGTATACACACATACACAGAACTTTATTTATCCCGAGGGAAACTCTTATATGTATATATACATATATACAGTCAGGTCCGGAAGTATTTGGACAATGACAGAGTTTTTGTGATTTTGCCTTTATACACCACAACAATGGATTTTAAATAAAACAATCAAGATCTGATCGAAGTGTAGACTTTTAGCTTTATTTTAAGAGGTTCCCCAAAAATATGGCATTTAGGAATTACAGCCATTTGAAGCAAAGTACCTCCATTTTCAGGGGCTTGAATTGACTGACAAGAATTAATTGACCAGGTGCGGTCCATTCCTTCATTACTTCAAGACAAATGAAGCAGATAAAAGGTCTGGAGTTGATATCAGGTATTGAGTTGGCATT
>CM075004.1:4928353-4944002 GCA_037576675.1 Pangasius sanitwongsei | reverse complement strand
TAAGTTCATATGTGAGTCAAGGCAGGTGACCGAATACTTTTGGTAATATAGTGTATATATATATATATATATATGATCTCAACATAGGTGCATGCGGAGTGTGTCAGGGCAGGAAAAAAGCCCCCTGCTGTACTCACTGTATACTTATGACTGCATGGCCACTTCCAGCTCTACCATTATTGTCAAGTCTGCTGACGACACTGATGATGAGAAGGCCTACCTGGAGGTGATTAAAAGCCTGCAGAACTGGTACCGGGAGAATAACCTCCACCTGAATGTCAGCAAGACAAAAGAGTTGATATTGGACTTCAGCACGAAGCAGGAGAGGAGCTACCACACCCTTAGTATCAAAGGTGCCCCACTGGAGAGAGTGAACAGTTTCCAGAACCTTGGTGTCCACATAATGCAGGACCTGTCATAGTCCTGTCACACTACCACCCTGGTGAAGAAGGCCCATCAGTGTCTTTACCACTTTAGACACTTGAGGGACTTTAAACTGCTCTCTACAGTGCTGAGGGGCCTTTACATCTGCAACATTGTTTGCATGCAGTCAATGAATACCCTCAGCTCTAGAGAGGAACCGCAGTGTAAGACAGTGGAGTAGACCCCATTGTTCTGACCTTGGGATTGATTCCTCTGTTCAGAGGAAAACAAATGTCTTGGAACAGAATGGCCATTTGATGGGGTTAGAAATTGGCCAGACCCTGAGCCCTGAAGGCTGGGCAAAAATGTATACCCCTGCAGCTTAGTTATCAGAATCTACTGGTTTGATGCAGTCCCCATGCAAAAAAAAAAAGTTTTTTTGACCACAAAGCCTCCTGTTGGCACCACTTGTCCTACATGGATGGGCTCCACAGGGCTCTGGTGCTGAGGGGTGTTCTTTGGTAGTCAACTCACAGGTAAGTTGAGGCTGCCTGTTATGCTATGCTATGAGCTGCTCCTTAGAGAAATGGCTGTCCCAGAATGTTTGGAGCATGCCAGGAATACATGCAATCTGGTCATGGATTTACTTCTTGCCAGTGTTGAATATTGTCAACTGTTTGTTCACAGTCACTTCAGAAATGTCTCTACTGACAGAGTGTGCATTGAAATCAAGCTATAATTCTCCCAGCCAGTGTGCTGTGTTGGCCTCTGAATCACTGCATAATTAGCACAGGAGACATCCAAACCATCCGACATGGTCAATGCCAAGGTGGTGGACCTCACTAGTGGTCATCCCTGGTTTCCAGAAGCTTCGACATTGGCTGCAAAACTTTGAATCCTGTAGCATGGCCCACCCAGAGCAGAAGCTGTGTACACATCACAGTACATTTTGCACATGAAACATCTGTGCTGATTTGCTGATTCACCACAAGAAGCGCTGTTCCAAGGGAAACCCACCCAGAAATGATACTGAGTATCATTTGCGAAAGCACAAGCCCGCTACTTCTTCAGGTAACAAAGGATGAGAAAACTGTATGAATTACATATAAATGAATTATGAATTATGTATGAATTGTGAAAACTGAAAAATCAACTCCAAAATGACTCAGCAGAGTAAAAAATAGGAAGTGAAGAGTCTTTGCTCCAGTCTAACTTTGCAAGCTCAGCAATGTGAGCATGGTATAATGAGGACAAACCAGTGAAACACTAGTGGCAAAGCGTGTATCTCAAGCCTGTGCTGTGCCAGACAATGACCAGTGTAAGAAAAAGAGTTTAGCATGCTAAGGGACACTGCCCTCAACAATAACTGAGAGGTAATGGCCATGCAAATTTGCAAAAGATAACTTTTGCTAACAGAAAAATTTATGAAGCTAATATCAGTCTATTACCAGCTTTGGAGGACTGGTTACCTCCAAAAGCCTGATGTGAGTAGAAAAAGGGACATATAGCCATTGAAAATGGTACTTTATAGTAAAATGCTATTATACATTCACCACGTGACTTTGTGGTAAAGGCTTCAACATGTGTGTGCACACACAAGAGGAAGGGTGAAATAGAACAATAATTTAAATTTATCATTTAATTTATAAACTAACCTCTTTGCACCCAACATTTGAAACTACTGAAGACAGAAGTCTGAATATGTTAATGTGAAACTTTACCAGTCTTGTGCCAATCTGTCTTCTGCATGTTTTCTCTTTAATGCTTTTGATTTCTTTGATAGAGTGATATATGTAAATTCAATATATTATCTGGATATTTAAATTTGTATTTTGGACTTTTGGCATTCAGAATAAAAATGTGTGCACTTATATCTGAGTCTCATTCATTCATCTTCACTAACTGCTTTATTGTGGTCAGGGTCACAATGGATCCGGAGCCTGTCCTGGGGTGACTTGGGCAATTTAACCCGGCCAAGTCAACCTCCTGGCATGTTTTTGAGAGGTGGGAGGAAACTAGAGAACCCAGAGGAAACACACATGGACATGGAGAGAACATACACAGAAACTCTATACAGACCTAAACCCAACCTCACGATTGAACTGGGATTCTTGGAGCTCTGAGGCAGCAGTGCTACCACTACCACTGCACCACCTTGTTTAGTACAAAAAATATTGGTGTAAAATCTAGTGACAGAGGAAATAAAATATATTTGCTATAAGTCTTGTTAGCTGGTTATTGTGCAGCTAAAAACTGATATAAAATCTGTAAGTTAAATCAATTTGTAAGTCGTTAGGAAAACGTCACTATGCTACACTGCACAACTTTGTTACATTTGAATTTACTAGGTTGATACTAATCAATTTATCACCTAATTTGTCATGTGTAACTTTCTTAAAGTAAATGTAAATAAATGTAAGCAGGGGTTGGACAAAGGTAAGCATAGATTTGGCAATAAATATGTTTCTGGATGAAATTCAATCTGCAAAGAGAAGGAAGAGAAGCAGGAGAGAGATCAAAAGCTGGATTAAAGTGTGATTATCTTTATTCTCTCTCCCCCCACTAGGCTTTGGACCATTGATAGTATTGAGAATCACAGATACATTCCAACTAGCACAATGTCTGTCATAAAACAGTATCTCCTCCAACTATTTGCCCTCTTGCCACTTTATGGCCTTGTTCACACCTGGTATTAATGTCCGTCTTCAGTGATACAATTACAAGTGGACAACAAAATGCATAGCCTTTTACATGTGACATTTTGAATGTGTTTTCAGTGACCACTTGTGATCGGATTTCATGCATCATTTCTGCTGGAGGAAAGGTGTCATTCACATTTATTGCATCAGTCTTCATTTGTTTTCAGGCAGAAATGTCCTGCGAATCCTATCCTATGTACCTGTATGGGCTGTTGTAAACATTTCTATTACATGTTCTGCTAATGAAACTTATAAATAAATGTCTCTGCATTTCTGCTTTTGTCTCTGCTTTTATAGCATCACCTTAGCCTAGCGGTCAGGAACTGTTCACCATGATTTCCAAACAGTCTCATAATGATTCTGTATTTTCCAGCTAGGGCAATGATGCGATCGATTAGGCGGTCCTGTTGCTGTCTAAAACTCATTGGGACACTTTTTTCACACTACAAATGTTATGTGGTCGTATGCATCCCAGACAACCTCCGAAAGTGGTTTGAGTGATCAAATCACAATGTGTCTCTGAGACACATTGGACCCTGTTCACACCTGTACTTAGCGCTGTCAACTTAGAATCGGATCACAGGACATGAGGGGTGTAGAATCGATATCAGTACCTAGAATAATGAAGACCACAGCAGTAAAGAGTTTTTTTGTCCTCTAAAGCCCCCTTCTAATAGCATTCAATTATATACTGTAATATACTGTATAATCAAAAAGTGCAATTATGTAACCAGGAGCTTATGAGCAACTTATGAATATGAGCATCAGAGTCATTTCTGAATTCATTACAGTTTTAACCTGAAGTCTATTTTTTTGAAGTTATCAATGATGGAGACTTGAGTGCAAAACTGTTCGTAGCAATTGCAGTCCACATCCACAGCCATCTTTATGGTTTCTATGTGGTACCATCCACAGAGAGAGAAACATAGATTATTAGGTAAGCTCATTGTCACGTAATGGCAATGTATAGTGTGTACACAGGGCAAGCAGGGACAGCAGGGACAGGGCATTAGCTATGACAGCATAACTAAAAGGGAGAGCCAGAAGCTAACACAGACAAGAATGCATCCTGGGACATAAAGTGGCCAGTCACTCCAAAATAAACCTGAGTGAACCTGAGAGAAATAGGTTTTCTCTTTGGTAAAGGTACGGATATGTGGTGTTCATGGCCATAGAGAGTTATGGTAAGCTGGGATGCTTTTGTTCCATCCCAGCTTTGATGCTGTCAAAGGATCCCCGCACTTAATACTGTTTGACTATATAGTATACATTTGTGGAAGAGTGAAGATTTATAAGCACACTATCCAGTGTCACCCAGAAGCAGATGGGTTCCCTTTTGAGTCTTGTTCCTCTCAAGTTTTCTTCCTCATATTGTCTCAGGGAGTTTTTACTTGCCACTGTCACCTCTGGCCTGCTCATCACAAATAAAATTGAAGTTTGCTGGCTGATGGCCATAGACAGAGTCACCTCACTGAGAAGAGTAGGAGTATTTAAACTTTGTTGGACAGCCAGACCTCTGCAATAATTATTTTTACACTGCAGAGGTCGGGCTGTCCAACGAAGCTTAAATCTAAATGCACTGCATCTAAATGCACTGCATCACTCAGAGCAGATCCATCTTAATATGCACAAAGGAAAAGCTTCGACAGCACAAGCTACATTCCTTTCTCTCCACTATGAACTGAAAGCAATCTCATGTAAGACTGTATATCTGGGCAGGAAAAGAGTGTTTACTGTTGCTGTCCATAATTTTAACTGTTTGAGTTTGAAGCTGTAAACTGCCTTTGTTATATTATTATTAAGCATTCTGCTAAACAAAGAGATTCCCACATACTGATGTGAATCTCCCCTCTCTATCTGATCTTCCATATCTTTGCATACAATCCCTTAGTCTCTATTCATGAACACTAGGTAAAATGAGCTCCATTTTACTGAAGAGAAATAAGTCAGAAGTCTGTTATTCCCATTGAAATTACTGTACTTTGGAACTTATTTGTCATCAAAACGATTTTTATAGTTTCTATCACCAGCCATTCATAAGCCTCTGCTATATTTTTCTCCCTATTGTTCTCCCCTTTCACAGATGAGGAGGCATTGCCAAGTATCTCATGTGCTAATACATTTTCATAAGCCCAGCATGAACTTGCATATGGGCACACGAGCACTATTGTGGAGTATATGTTCACACATACAGATGTGCACAGACACTTCCTTGCCCTGCTGCAATGTCAGGAAAGCAGAAAGCGTTAGCCGCCCACTTTCGCATTTTTGAGCTCCCAGACTCTCATGATTGGCTAGTATCGCTGTGATTGATAGGGGAGAGAGAGTATGCCACCCCTCCCTCCCTGAGAGCATGGCCAGTTGAGGTCTCTTGGACTCCCAGCCACGGATAGCTGTGGCATCACCATAATTCAAACTCACAATCTCGAAACTTCAGAAACTCTTTTTTTTGTTTACTAATTTTGACATATTTTATACAATCTTTATAGGTTGTAATTTCTAATTAAAGTTAAAAATTATAAAGGGGGATAATTTATGAGACTGATTGTCAAATGATACTAATTGCCTAATGATACTGATTTTCTATTGGATGAATAGAATTACATCCAATAAGTAGTAGACTTAAAGTCAATATCAAATATTAGCAATATAAGCTTATTTTTCATTCTCAGACACATGCAGACACATCGGTGACCAATGGCGGATCTAATATTGAGCTTCCTCCAGGAGTTCTGTACAAGGTAAGACTCTGAATACATTTGTTCTGTACTGGAGATTTGCAGTAAAGGACAAATTAATGTTATTATCTGTGTGTGTGTGTTCATAATGGCAGGTGAAAGTGATACATGACTATACAGCCACAGACAATGATGAGCTGGACCTCAAAGCTGGGGACATTGTGCTTGTAATGCCCTTTGTCAGCCCTGATGAGCAGGTCAGTAACAGTTCCAGTCAATACATTTCTGAAAAGATTAAAGGCTTTAAAGGCTAGTGTAATTTTAACAGTTGTCAAATGTACAGACCTTTCTTATTTTGTGTTGTTTGTGGATGTGCAGGATGAAGGATGGTTGCAAGGTGTGAAAGAATCACACTGGCTTCAAAATAAGGACCTTACTGCTAAAGGTGTATTCCCTGAAAATTTCACCCAGAGGTTGTAAACAGGGTGTCTGTATTTATGCTCCTTCTTAACTATTTCTGTTTCAACCATTCAAACCACCTTTTTTTCATTTGCTGTCCTGTTCTTCTAGTTTGGATAATTAAATACATCCCTAGGTTTTGTTTTAAAGAAATTATTTCCTGCACTGTGATATATCATGGCTAAAGGTAGAATGCATTATAAATCGACATCCCATTTTACAGTAATCTCTGAATGTGACATTAGTAAACCACTTTTTAAAACACTTGCAAAATGTGGTGTATACTTCTTCACATTTCTACTGATCAGTTATCATGTGATTATGTATGTAATTGGCTATAAGATCGATGGTTTCAGAGAAATACATCCAGAAAGAATTGAAGAAATATGAGTAATGAGTGAAATTAATATTTTGTAACTTGTGACTAGTTGACTAGTACATTTCTGCCTGATTTGTGATCTAGATCCTCTTCCTTACCTTACCTTACTTATATTTTAGGGTTCTATTTGACTCCTTCTAACCACCAGGTGGTTAGAAGGAGTGGTGGTTAACATCTGGACATTTGATTGTGCACATATACACACACATGCTGAGACCATACCATAAAGTCATGTGGTGGCCGTATAAAATAGCAGAGTAGAAAATACCACTGTCAGTGGCTATCTGTCCATTTTATTCTTCTTGCCTTGTACAAAGGCTTGACTTTTGTGTCTCTTGGAGATACCTACATGACAGCTTGTGGCTACAGCATAACACTCACTTTGTGGTTAACCACAGAGTTTGATACTTTACACTATACACACAGCTTCAACTCTGAGTGATTACATGCCATTCTGCAGGATTCACACACATGCAACCAATGTTTAAGCTCTCTGGTGGCTGCAGATGAACACCAGCTATGTGTCCAGTGCCTCTGCCTTCACATTTATTTGTGACACATAGGCCAGGTCTGTGCTGCAGCTTCATTGGCATCACTATACACCTCCCAGTGGGATGATTAAATCTGACATCTTTCTGGTCAGTTCTAGGGTGAGCTGGTTGTGACATTGTGTCACAGGTTATCCAGGCCTTAAACACCACACCCTGGTGGTCACACAAAACCAGAGACAAGAAGGTTTCAGGGACAGATAGCTATGGGGCAAGGTATTTTATAGGAAATACTACGTCATATGGTCACCATGTGATTATGTAGTAAAGTCTCAACATGTGTGTGGATGAAAACAAAAGGTTTCCAGGTGTTAAACACTCCTGTCAGTTATCCAGTGTTCACAGACCCACAGTTATATGTGTAACTAGTGTTTTAATGTTTGGTTTGGTTACTTTATTGTTCCCAGTTATGGGAATAATGTGACAATGATTAACAGTGCTTGTCTGTAACAAAACCAGATTGATTATACTGTATTAAAATGGATTGCTTTAAATATTTGTAATCCGATTCATCTTTTTGGAGTGTTTGCATGTTCATTTTATAATACTTTGTTGAATGGTGCACAAAAAGCTTTCTTCCTTCTTTTGAAAAAGAATGGAAATTGCTAATTTATGTTTTCTCATCTTGGTAGTTAACTGATTTATTTTATTTTTTATAATAAGAAATTATAAAATAACCCATACTGGACTAGCTGCTGACATACTTTCATGCATTGCTTTGCATGAAAAAAAAGGCTGTTTAATAAGTGTAAACATTTGCCTTCTGCTCTTTGTCTTTCAGACATGTTTACAAAACTATAATTACATTATTATTTAAATCTCAATTTTGATATTTTTTATTTTTCACTTTAAAATAAACAAACCCCAGATAGAGAGAATCTATTTGTAGGAACTCTTATTTAAATCAATATCTAAACGACAATTAGATATTACATAAAACCAGTAGTTTGGTGTCATGTCAACACCGGAATCGGCATCAAACTACAGGTCCAAGAACACAACGTGGTCTACAAACATGGCAACCGAGAACTATAACACACAGCCATCACAGATTCTCTCACATTCAAGTTCACCTGCTTACTGATCACATACCCCTGGACTCAGTTACACAACTACACTTCTTAAAGACTCTCAGTACACATGTTCATTGCAATGTATATGCTCAGTGTTCACATACCTGTCAGTACCAAGACTTTATATATTGCTATGTTGTTATTCTGGTTTTGATCCCTGTTCTGGTTTTCTGGTTTTGATTCTTGCCCTGCCTCACATATGTTGTTTGTTGATCGCCTGACCATTGCTTGTTTCCCGTTGCTGATTTTTGCTCTACGTTTTGGATTTGTTTACAAGCTTCAATACAGCAATATTGTTCCTGCACTTGTGTCAGCATCTGCTACCTGACAGAATACTTTGCCATCCCATGGATGCTGTAGGTAACCTCGAGTGGCACCAGGTGTTAGCGGCACAGGGCCACCTCATCGGAGAGCAGCAACAGCAGAAAAACATGCTGCATCTTTGCTTATAGCCCGTCCAGAGAAGTAGGCAGGTTATCCAGCTGGCTGCTAAGGTTTCATGCTCCAAAGTTCACTCTACTTCTCTGGTTAAGAAGGGGTCCTATACTGTACCAAAATCACCCAGTTCATCAATCTGCTTACCAACAAGGCACTAGCATGGGTCACAGCTGTTTGGACTCAAGGAGGAGAGCACACCATCTCTTTTCCTACAGCTCTTTCAAAGAGTTTTCAACCATTCTCCTGAGGGCAGGAAGATTGGATAGTGGCTCCTCACCCTGTAGCAGAGTACCCAGAGTGCTGCTGAATTTGCACTCAATTTTCACACGTAGTGGCTGGAACAGTTGCAGGTAGCGGCTGGAACAAGCCAGCACTCAAGGCCGCATATCGTCAAGGGCTCAATGCAGAGTTACTCACTGAACTGGCATGCCGCAATGACCATGCAACCCTCGACTCCCATTCCTGGAAATCCAGGCCACAGAACACATACAACTTGGCCAAATTAAACTGAACGATGTGGAACACCAAAGGTGGTGAAAATAGAAGTTATGCTTTTATTGTGGCACTCCTCAACACCAGGTTGCACAGTGTTCCTCACGGCCCTCCGTCATGGTTCCACAGTCCGCTCCTGAGTAAACAGCCTCTACATCTCGATCCAAAACTGTGAGTCCAGACAGATTCCTTTCTCACCCCAATTTTGTTCTACCAGTTCAGATCGCGCACTCAGGAAATCTGTCTTCTTTTTTTTTTAGAGCTGATCAACTCCTGCGTGGCTGGGAATTTCATAGACCGCACTCTCACCAAAAACGTTCCAGCTGCAATGGCTGTAAGGACAACACCCCTTGAAAGGTCAGGCCCTGGACAGAGGACTCAAAGGAGGGGGGTCAGTCACCCATTGTACCGAACCCATCATCTTCCACATCAGCGCCACTCTCCTTGTCACCATTACTACCAAGTTCCCAGTGGTTCTGGTCTTCCCATGGATGCAGACCCATGGAGACATTCTAAAACATTTAACATGAAAAACACTTAATGTGGCTTAATGTACAAGAAGAATGACCAGGAAAAGCCATTTTTCTCTCACATTTCTCTTGTCATAAACACTATCTACTGTTATGACAACAGCACTGTAATCCAAATGGAAAGACCATATTTTTATATTAAGTGTTTTCTCCCCTGTAGAAAACCATTATAAAGAAAATGCTTAAAGTGGCTTAATGCATTAAGACAGTGATATTAAAAGACCAAATTCAGTATACACTTTATTGATGATGGATACAATGTACAGGTAAGCAGATGAGCCCAGAATCTGAATGCAATGCACAAAGTTTGACGTTAAGCATTTTCCTCCCATAGAAAAAAACTATCTCTGGAAGAATGGCATCACTGGTTGGAGGGGTCCCTTCACCTATTCATAATTCATATTCATAATTCATAATTCATGGATCACAAGAATCTAGAATACATCAAGTCAGCCAAGACACAGAACTCCCATCAGGCATGCTGGGCCCTGTTCTTCACCCACTTTGATTTCACCATATCACCCAGGCTCCAAGAACACCAAAGCAGACTCCCTCTCCCGCATGCACCCAGCTCCCAGTACAGCACCCAGTCCATCCTACCCGAATCACACTTTGTAGGAGACCTCAACTGGGTCACTGATAGGGAGATCGAGAACTTTCCAGAGGTGAGAATCTCCACACAGTGCCCAGTGGGGAAAAAGCTCATGCCCTCTCCCCTCTGAGACAAGTTAATCATGTTGGCTGACACCTCCCCCCGCAACAGGACACCTTTGCACTTCACAGAACACACCAAATATTGAAAGGGAACTACTGGTGGCCATGCATTCTTCAAGATATCCATAGATTTGTCTCCTCCTGTTCAGCCTGTGCCTCGCACTCTGCTGGCAGGCAAGTTCCTCCCATTGCATATGCCTCAAAGACCATGGTCACAAGTAGCGAATGAGTTCATCACGGATCTCCCTCCATCACAGAGCAAAATGGTCATCATGGTGATCGTTGACCATCTGATCATCACTGTGTCTCATACATCTCTCCAGCTTGCCAATGGTCAGTCATGTGTTTAGGTACTTTGGCATTCCTGAAGACATAGTGAGTGACCGGGGAGCCCAATTCATCTCGAGTTTGGAGGGATTCATGGAACAACTGGGCATCCAGTGAGTCTGACATCATGCTACCATCCCCAAGTGAATGGTCAAGTAGAGAGGGCAAGCCAGGATATTGGGTGCTTCCTGCCTACCTTCTGGTCCAACAACCAGGGGGACTGGGCATAATTCCTCCCATGGGCAGAGTATGCGCAAAATTCCTTCAGACATTCAGCAACCAAGCTCACGTTTTTCCAGTGCGTCTTGGGGTACCAGCCACCCCTGTTTCCATGGAACACCAACTCCATGGACTCACCTGCTGTGGACAGCTGGTTCCAGCAGAGTGAGCAGGTGTGCGAACAAGCTCACCAACACCTAGAGCACACTGCCCAATCTCCAAGACAGACCTTGTGGAGAGACACAGCCGCCTAGCCCCTTCATTTCACGTCTCTCACCTTAAACCAGTCACTCCAGGTCCCCTCTCAGAGAGCATTCCCCCCTCCACCACCCAGCACCCCTGGACATCGGTGAGCCAGCTTACGCTGTCAAGGAAATCCTAGACTTACAGCACAGAGAGGGTAAGCTGCAGTACCTTAATGAATGGGAGGTGCTATGGACCTGAGGATAGATGCTGGGTCACAGCTCATTATGTGCTTGATCCCCTAATTTGCTAGGAATTCCATGCATGCCACCCAAATCGCCCAGGCCCACAACCTAGGGAGAGACCTAGAACTTCGCTTCCTTAGCACTTCAGACGGGGGGTTCTATCATGTCATTGCCGGAATCAGCATCAAACTACAGTTCCAAGAACACAATGCAGCCTACAGACATGGCTGCCAAGAACTACAACACACAACCATCACAGACTCTCTGATATTCACGATTGCTGATCACATATATCTGGACTCAATTACACAGCCACACTACTTAAGGACTCTCAGTTCACACATTCATTGCAAAGTATATGCTCAGTGTTCACATACCTGTGGATACCAAACCTCTGTATATTGGTACGTTGTTATTCTGGTTTTGATCTCTGTTCTGGATTTCTGGTTTTGATTCTTGTCTTGCGCCATGTATGATGATTGCTGGTTGCCTGACCATTGCCTGTTTCCTGTTCCTGATTTTTGCTCTGTGTATTGGATTTTTTTGCAAGCTTCAATAAAGCACTATTGTACCTGCACCTGTGTCCGTATCTGCCGTCTGACATTTGGAAGCCAAGTTACATTAAGATAAGTATTATATTGTGTAATTAAAACCAATAGCCAAATTTGCTAAAAGCTCACTAACTATGTAAAACTGTTGTGTGATTGAAACCATTAGACAAGTTTTCTTGCAAGCTATCTAACATTTATCTAATTATTACTATATTGTGTAAACAAAATGGGTGCTGTGTCTGAATTAATTCCCTGCTTAACTTATGGTTCACTATTTGGGTGTCAGCCATTTTTGTGATGTCTGAATTCTTAGTGAACAAATTATGTTCCCTGATTATTACCTGTAGTGCACCCTAAATCCAGTGTACAATAATGCACACTGCTTCTGCACAAAGTATTGCATAATTATTTTTTTTTTAGCTCAAAACAAGAAAATGAATACCAGAGCAACCAACAACTTACTTATGTTTTAGAATACAATTTGACAAACCAAAGGTGTATGTTATAATGCATTACACCAGATCCTGTGTTACAGGAAATTACAACAGTGTCTATGATGACCTTATAAACATATTTTGATGTGTTATTCAATTCAGTTCAATTGAGTTTTATTTGTATAGCACTTTTAATGATGGACATTGTCACAAAGAAGCTTTATGGAAATAAATACATTCAGTATATACATTTTAAATGTTTTTTTAAATGAATTTATCTGTAATGAGCAAGCCATATGCGACGGTGGCAAGGGAAAAACTTCCTGAGATGATATGAGATCAAAACCTTGAGAGGAACCAGACTCTCAAGATCCTAATCTGGGTGACAAAAGATTGGATTTATAAGTAAATCCCTTCTATAACTGTGAACTACATGGACAAATAGTGCAACTGTGTAACCAGGAAATTCATTACAGTTTTCACATGAAGTCTGTTTTGTTGAACTTATCCACTGCTCACTGATGGAGACTTGAGTGCAAAACTGTTTGTGGCAATTGCAGTCCTAAGCCGTCATAGCATAACTGTTCATATGAATTGTGGTCTACAGTTATCTTCATTCCATCCTCAGTAATTTCAATGATCTTCAGGCTGTCCATGTGGGGCCATCCTCAGCAGCAGCAAGTGATCTCCAACTGATGAAAGCTCCAACTAAATAGGGCATCAGGATGGATCAGGCAGGTCTGGAGAGCAGAAGGGTATTTCACTGGTATTTCAAGAGTAGCATGTGTCGCTCAGCAGAGCAAGAGACAGAGGGAAAGATTATTAGGTATGCTTATGTATTTTTAAGTATAGTTAAAGACAATGTACTTTGCATGCAGAGTGCAAGCAGGGACTCAGAAGGTAGCCAGAAGGTAACACAGACATGAGGGTGCACTAGCACATAAAGTGGCCAGCCACTCCACTGTCAACAAACCTGAGTGAACATGTGAGAGTGTGGAGGGCAACAGCATCCAAACATCCCAGTTTACCACAACCTAAGAAAAATTCAAAAAAGGCTTGACTAAACAAATATGTTTTCAGCCTATACCTAAACACTGAGACTGTGTCTGAGCCATGAATACTAATTGGAAGGCTGTTCCATAACTGTGGGGCTTTGTAAGAGAAAGCCCTGCCCCCTGCTGTATCCGAGGTACCAACAAATACCCTGAACCTTTTGATTGAAGTAGGCATTTGCTTAAAGTTTGCTCAGGTACTGTGGCACGAGACCATTCAGTGCTTTATAGGTCAGTAGTAGTATTTCATAATCAATGCGATATTTGATTGGGAGTCAATGCAGTGTGGATAAGATAGGGGAGATGTGGTCATATCTTCTAGTTCTAGTAAGGACTCTTGCAGCTGCATTCAGAACTAACTGGAGCTTGTTTATTCACCTACTGGAGCAGCCAGACAGTAAGGCATTACAATAATCCAACCTAGAGGTAACAAAAGCATAAACTAATTTTTCTGCATTGTGTGGCGACATAATATTTCTGTATGTAACTTATGCTCACTATAACTATTTATGGTCATTTATACAGACTTATCTTGAGCATTGTATTACGTTACATTTTATTAATGTATTTATAATACATTATACATTATAATAATTCTTTCCACTAATAATTTTAAATGTTTCATCACTTCAAGTAGAATGACTTTAAAGCCTCTATGATCCCCAGCAAAGGATATATCAGCTTCTGTTCAACCTGCTCTCAGACATGATAAAATTAAGTGTGTTAAAAGTAAGAATTTTGAGAAAATGAGTCAATTTTTTTTACTTTAATTTTACATTATTTTTTACTGCTGCTGTCAAAAATAAAGTAAGTAGATATATTATGTATTTTTCTCTTGGGCTTCCATAACAGATCTGTGCTGTATAGAAAATTACGTCATCCTTTCTTTTGAGAATTCAAGTGCACTATATAGTATTCAGTATAACAGAATGTAACAGCAATATGGTATAATAATAATATAATTATAGTTATATAACTATATAATTAATTATATAGTTTTAATCTATTAACTTTTATTATTATTATTATTATTAATATTATTATTATTATTAGGGGGTCAAACACCAAAGGTGCATAGGCACCTTATTGTTATTCTACGTTTTCTTCTTTTTCTTCTTCGAACCATCTGGTTAAAAAGTTGTGAAATTTGGCACACTGACTGTGGAGGGTCTAAGGAACATTCTGACCAAATTTGGGCCAAGTTTTGCCAACGCTTTAGCACCACCATCAGGTCAAATTTGGGCCCAATTTGGAAGTACATTTATGGTAATAATTTTTGAACCATGTGTCCAAAATTTAAAAGCCGGGCATCCTTGGATTCCCTGGGTCCAGCCGAGTTCAATGCATCATATGACATCAATTAATTAATTGTTTAATTAGATTTTCCGCTATCCTGGATTTTGTCAAAAACAGTTTTTAACGCTACTCCTCCTATAAATTTTGTCTAATCATTACCAAATTTGGCACACATCATCTTTAGAGTAAGCCACAGAAAAATTGTTAAAAGAGGTTTGAATAGTCCAAAGGGTTTGCCCTTATTGGGCCAGTGTATCTGATGATGAAGCCGCCAAACAGGAAGTGAGGCTGTATCTCAGCAACGACTTTGCGTACTGACACAAACGTGGCAGGCATCTTCAGGACCATGCCTGAGGCTATGCAACAAATTTTGTGATAGTACCACCTACCAGTCAAAAGTAACAATAACATGCCAAAAATGCTTACATCTAACTGCCATTTTTGCTACTCCTCCTCCAAATTTTGTCCAATCTTCACCATATTTAGCTCACATCATCTTGAGACCTGTCTAAACAATGCTGCAGCAATGGCACCCTGCTGCCCAATTGTTCATCTAGACTTTCCCTCCTACAGTCAAAGAATTCCACCACTGTCTGTAGTCAAAACATACAGACATAGTTTCATGAGCGAAACTACAAATCACTCTTGAATCCCTTTGCCTAAAGTTATGGCTCTGCTTTCCTATGATTGCTTAGGCAACAATGTGTTTCAATATGTGGCTCACCGAGTCTGGGTACTTGGCCCCCAAAAATGCTGCTTGCAGCTTTAATTATTAAACACAATCCCTTATTGCATTACATTGTGTGCACCCACATACAAACGCACACACTCATTTTTATACAGTGAAAGTGAAAGTGAAAGGAAGGAAAAACTCTCTGAGATGATATGAGGAAAGAAACCTTGAGAGGAACCAGGCTCAAAAGGGAACCCATCCTCATCTGGGTGCAACAGATAGTGCGATTATAAATA
>CM075004.1:4875841-4888862 GCA_037576675.1 Pangasius sanitwongsei | reverse complement strand
GGACTTCTTGCGGAAACTGTGATGAATTTATTGGTTGCACAATTACACTATTTGTCCTTATAGTACACAATAATAGAAGGGATTTATGAAGATCACTGAAGATCACTGAGATTACTGAGGATGGTACCACTTAAAAACCATGAAGATGGCTTTGAACAACAATTCATATGAACAGTTATACTATGATGGCTTAGGACTACAATTGCTAGGATAACCTTAGAACTGCAATTGCCACGAACAGTTTTGCACTCAGGTCTCCATCAGTGAACAGTGGATAAGTTCAACAAACAGACTCAATGTGAAAACTGTAATGAATTGTCCTGGTTACACAATTGCACTATTTGTCCATGTAGTACACAGTTATAGAAGGGATGTATTTAAAATCTGTTGTCACCCAGATGAGGATGGGTTCCCTTTTGAGTCGGGTTCCTCTCAAGGTTTCTTCCTCGTATCGTCTCAGGGAGTTTTTCCTTGCCACCGTCATGCATTTAAAACTTATATCTTGAATGTATTTAATTCTGTAAAGCTGCTTTGTGACAATGTCCGTTGTTAAAAGCGCCATATAAATGAAATTAAATTAAACTGAATTTAATATATGTTTTATCCACTCTTAGAAAACAAAAAGGCTAAAAAAAAAGCACGTTTTTGTTAAGTTTGGTGTTTTCATATAACCCTCTTGGTTTTTTTCGAACTATTGTCTGCATACCCTTGGCGTGTAGTGTATGCTTTAAAATATAAAAGGAAACGCCCTCCTTCGGTTCTGTGACCTCTGACGTCATCAGTCACGTGGTAGTGTTAACGCGATACAAACTTCACCACGCTGTGCTGATGCACTTCGTTTTTCGGTAGTGAGAGCTACCTCTGATACCACGTTTTCATACGGCACAGCGTGTTAATTCTAGACAGTGATTCTCTTTATCGCGTGATTGACGGTGGACATGGCTGAACCCGAGGGATGTCCACCCAGCAACTCAGGCTGGCCGACTCAGGAAGCACCGCTGAGACCGCCGAATTTACAGCAGACTCCTCAGCAACAACCGCACAAATTTCAGGCATTAAGAGACTGGAACTGGTTTCAGTCTGCGCCGACAAGTCCGTGGGGTCTCAACCCCATGTGTCCTATTAATAGCTACGGTGGTCCAGCTTATGTACAACACCACTATCCTGGTAGGTCCCACGCAGTTGCGTGTACTGGGGCGAGGATATCTGTAGTGCACATGGCTAATGCTGCAGATAGCCATGTGACAACATTACACTTTAATATCACACCAAACCAAAACACCGGCTACGATATCACAATATCGTATCCACTGTTGGAGCAATCGGAGTGTAATTTCTGAGAACCACATTTTTAATTTTAATGGAACTTTTGTTCCGTTAAAGTAATCGTATGCGATGCAGCTTTCAGATTTCAAAAAGTAAGGCACCTGAGACATTTTTTTTTGGCTTCCAAACATCAGTATTACTGTATGCCTATTGCCAGCTAGTGGTATTGTGAGACTTTTGTATTCTAACATCTGTGACTGTGGCTTTAATTCTCAAATATTTCTATAATTTAATAAATAAATTGTTTGACACTTTACAGGTTATCAT
Source organism: Pangasius sanitwongsei (assembly GCA_037576675.1). Lineage (NCBI taxonomy): Eukaryota > Metazoa > Chordata > Actinopteri > Siluriformes > Pangasiidae > Pangasius > Pangasius sanitwongsei. Next base: position 4,887,269 of record CM075004.1, on the reverse strand, counting down.
CTTCATGAACATCAGTATGGGAGGCAAGACCATAGCCAAAAACAGTGGAGAAACAAAGTAACATGGCTTATAAATGTTTGTTTTTAGTTTACAGATTTTAAGATAATCATTTAAGCTACTGTAATTAATTAAAGTGTGTGTGTAAGTATGTCCACTTCTATTTAATGCTTGCTATGCCAAGGTCAGTGTACTGTCATGCTTTAACTTATGTGTATGACTGGGTATTTTTTCTAGCAGAAAAAACAGAAAGAACCAGAATTCAGTCATTTCTGTGACACTTGTGATCGAGGTTTCAAAAACCATGACAAATACAATGAACATATTACCCAACATGTAAAGGTAATCCATCATACCAGTGAATCGCATACATGTGAACTGTAGGACCACAAATTGCAAAGATTTTTTTATTCATTTTGGATCATTTTAGAAATGTAGATGGTAAGTTTTTTTGTGCTTCCTCCCCAGTGTTCTTTTGATGATTGCAAATACACTGCACATGAGAAGCTTGTCAAAATCCACTGGAAAAATGTGAGTGAAACTATTTAGTTGTGTGTAGACCTTTACGTAGATAAGCCAGTTTAGTTTATCTGTTGGTTAAATTTAACGTGCCTTTTCACATTCAGGATGGAAAAAAGTTTTGAAAGTTTAAGATCCAAATTGTCTTTCAGAGTCATGCCGCAGGAGCAAAGCGAATCAAGTTGGACACTCCAGAGGAAATTGCAAAATGGAGAGAGGAAAGGAGACGGTATAATTCTCTACTCTTTACACATAAATGAATGCATAACTGAGTAGCTTGTAATTGTCAGTTATTTAATTGTTTTATACTTATTGTAATGTCTTCAGCAGTTTGAGAATAATAAATGCTGAATGCTGTGTGCAGGAACTACCCAACACAAAGCAATGTCGAGAAGAAAAATAAATTAATGGATGTCAGAGAAAAGAGAGGAGATGTGCTGGAAACTTCTCAGTTTGGGTATGTTACTGAACTTATAGTTCAGCTTTTATATGCTGCTAGTGTATAGCTTTAGATGTTTGATTCAGTTCTGACAGTTAGCTTTTGAATGCAAATTGGTGCCTGTTGGTTATTTGAGACATAACAGGTGTTTTTTAATGCATTTCTTTAAACAGCCGTTTTAAGAGTCTTGGCCGTGGGCATGCAGAAGGTTTCCAGACTCACAGAGGGCATGCATATGGTGGCCATCAACACTTCCATCCAGGTAGTAAAAAGGTGGAGCAGGTATCACCTCTCACATACCTTCCCTATGATGTAGATCCTCTAGGAGCCCTGGCCACCAGTGATCCAGGTGAACCAGCCACTGCTTTCTAATCAAAATATTTGTCTGAAATTACACAATGCTGTCCTCTGTGTTTACTTTAAAGGGAGCAAATTATTTCAGTCTGTATATTTTCTCAGATTCTGAGAAAGAGGAGTCAGCAAAGGAGATGAAGGCTGACATTTCCGTGGCCCCCAAAAATATGACCTCCGCTCTAGGATCACTGATGTGCAGCTATGGAGAAGATATGACCGAAAGCGAAAGTGACAAAGAACCAGAGGGTGAGCAACCTCATGGATAAATTCTTTTATCTCAGCTCAGGACCATAGACATATTAACCATGTGTGGACTTCTTACCTAGCATGTAATTGTATATAACAGCATTGTTTAGATTTAGTTTAATATTTATAATACATAAATATGAAATAAGTATTATAATTATTAACTTATTTTCAAGAATTTATCTTTGTTATTATTTTATTTTGCTCACACATTGGAATTTCTTTTATAAAGCAGGGTTTGTTAGGTCCTGGAGGTCCAAATGCGGACCCACAAAGTATTTTAGTGGACCAAACTGCATATATACTGTAGCAGTGTTTGGGGGGGGGGGGACACCATAGTTCAGAGACTCCAGATTTCTAAACATGAGCCATATTTTCATTTACCCTTTCTGGTCGGATTAGTGATATAATGACATAGGCTAAACAAGAAAAAGCCAACAACAAAAACAGAATATTTAAAGATGATTTAAAGATTTAAAGTGTGTGTGTTTATTCTTCCCGTCTGTTCAGAGTCCATGTCACTAGTCAAATGTGGTAACGTGTGAAACAAAGCATGACACTTCAAATTTAAAGCCACAAACTAATCCATAATGGTTAAGCATTGCAAGGTAACTGTTGTTGCCATTCAGTCATGTTAACTGATCATTCGTAACTTTGTAAGCAAGGAATTTTATGAAACCATATCCAAGTTGAATATCCCTGTTCTGAAGTATCAAACTACTTATAATTTAAACAAGTTACTGCATATCAAACTATATACAGTAGGTGGGAACAGCATATTAATAGTGTACACCGGTGATGGCAAAAATGAACTGAAATCAGCCAAGCATGTGAAATAACAAAAAAGAAATGACTTTGTGTCTATTTTTTTATGCAAACAGAAAGTCAAAAACATGCCAATGTGTGTGCAGTAAATAAGCTGTGGTTAACAGAAAATGCATCCAGTTTTAGCCCCTTAGCATTTAGGGGTTCCGTTAGCTAGTAAAGACCAGTATTTGACCTGTAAAGACTCTGCGTGATTGGCAAATTAAGATCCTGCTAGACCCAGAGTCTGGTAAAAATATTCACTTAAAAAGAATACAAATTTCAAAGTAAATAAAGTCCATATAATTTTTAAAGTAAGTAAAGATCTCTTCTACACCTCCTTTTATTCAGTAATGCATGTCTCTTTAAATGAATGTAGATGATGTGCTGAAGGGGGAAAAAAAGCTGCTGTTTGAATGTAAATGTTTAAACTCACTGCCAATAGGGGTTGTATCATTACATGTTAAAAACCTCTATTTCATATAGCCACTGCTGTGGAATCATTGTTTTCTTGCACATCACAGCTACAGTGGTCATGTTTTAAAAAAAAAAAATAAAATAAATGACAGAGACAGAAATTAAAATGGGATTCATGTAGTCTGCTAAATGGTTCCCAGTTCTCTTTAATATCCTTTTTTATATGAGGAAAATTAGACAGCTAGCAAAGTAAACATCTTAGCTAAATGATGCTAACGCCGCTGGTCATGAGGGTTTGTTTGAGGGATGGACTCTCTGGTTGGTCTTATAAACCGAAGTCATATACACTTTATTCAAGTCGGGAATTAAAACTGTCTCTTACCCAGTCAGATCCTACTTTACTCAAAGTTCAAATGTCCTCCTTCTTGTGGAAATCGCACAGTTAAACAGACAATGGCAAAACAGTCGACCCTTAAAAGTTTCTTCCTAAAACTAGGCAATTCCGATTAGCCTAAAGATGGTGAGGATCACGTTGAGATCACGGAGACATATGATGAAGCAGAAAAGTCGTACATGTGAAAATATGCATTGTAAGGCAATATTCAGGTGCTTCTTTAAGTACATTTCAGTCTAGTTAAAAAGAGATAAAATGTTATTAGTAGCAATGTCATATAGCAATATTTTTTGTTAGCGGAAAGTTTTCTTGTTCTCGGCTGTTTGTTGTGTTCATAGGCCTGTTGACTATTTTATGTTTATTTAAATGTTGACTGTATGTCTGTCTTTGATCAATAGTAGCACGAGATGTCACATGACAGTCTACCTGGAAGTTATCTGCATTTGGGTGAATCCCAAATGGCTCACAATTTGAACACATAGGTCAGTACTTAGGGTCGAGAAACTATTATTTCATTGCCTACATGGAGCATTTATATAGGGAGTCGGAAGATGGACAAAGCTTTCAAATACTAAACAGAGAATACTAAGATGTTCTACCACCTCCAACAAATCACAAGCAACCTGTGACACTACGTAGCTCAAGGACACAGTGGACAACTATTTTTATTGTCCATGCCCCAGCACAGGGAAAAAAGGCCAAAACCAAAGAAAGAACTCCAACAGAAATTCGGCAGCTTTCTAGTGGCTTAGTTCAGTTCAGCTCTACTCACACACACAACAAATCGGCTACTTTCCAGTGGCTCAGTTTAGCTCAGCTCTCTCTCACACAGACACACATACACACACACACACACACACACACACATACATACATACATACATTGACCCTGTTCACTGAGAGCGAGAAAGAGAGCGAGAAACAGCATGTTGAACTAGATTGATAGAGAGATGGATGGAGAGAGTGTGTGTCATTGATCAAGAGATAGATGAAATAAGAGTCTGTTACAAGCACACTAATTCAGAACAGGATGAAGGACTGTGGTGAGTTTGGTGCATGTTGCTTGAAAGCTCTAGGAGGAGTAGCGTTTAGAAATTTTGGGTCTCAGAGTAGCAGTAATAAAAATATTTAATAATAATAATAATAATAATAATAAGCTTAAACAGCAGAACAGAATGTTGGCTTCGTTAAGTAATAAACCTTTGCTAATAATAAACCTTTACAAAGGAGAGACAGGTGTGCCATGTTATTTTGCTCACTCCCCCCACACTCCTGTTGCATGCTCCTGATAAACCACACCCCCATTTGCCACAGTACCCCCACCAAACCAACACATGCCAGGGAGCTGTCCGGCCTGTAGGATGGAGCCTACAGTAGGGGGACTCACTGCAGGGGTACATGGTCTGAACAGAGGGTGAATGTGTGCCCCAATAAGTATTATCTGTGTCTGAGGACTGCCTGTTTGATGGCTAAACACTACTACTCCACATTGCTGTGCTTCAGCTCCCACACCAAGAGTTTCCTGCTGAATCACAGAACTGGCCAGTCCTCCCCCTCCACCACCTGGGACAAAACGGCCTCTAGCCCTCTGTGTGACGGTCTGCAATAAAAAAGATAGAGAAAATTTAGGGGAGTGAAGCAATGGGCCCCCAAAGAGAGCCACTTTAACCCTCACCAACCACTGGAACAGATCTGGTGCCCCCTTTTCAGTGAATATATTCAGCGGGCTGGTGCGAATAATTAGGCAGAAACCTGCAATAATATCCTGCCAGCCCCAGGAACTGTCTCATTTCCTTTTTAGTTTTGGGTCTCGGGGCAGGCAGCAATCACAGATGTCTTATCAGCTTTGAGCACGAGCATGATGGGGCTTTTCCACTCACTGTGCGACTCCTATCACGCCCATCTCCAGCATTTTCCCTAATTCGTCCTGAGCCACTTTTTATGTGTTCAAATAAGCAATATGGGTTGCTGTGCACAGCCACACCAGGAGGAGTCTCTATGTGTGGTCTTCTATGAGCTTTGTGCGACCAGGCAGGTGTAGCTGTTGAGGTTAAGCTGCCCGCATCCTCCACCAAAATATGTAGGAAATTAGCAGATCAGCTCAGAAGGGGAAATTTTGCAAACTTAATATTTTAATAGTTGAACAACTATTCATCTAGTGATAACTTAAAATTAGTATATTTATTAGTTGTGCATGGGGTATTACCTCCGTGGCCACCGGCAATAATATCCTAAATATAGTGAAAACACTATATTAAGAGCACAGTAACAAGATCGGCAGTTTAAGGCAGTAAGTTATAAGCACAGAGACACAAGACACTTGCCTTTAAAAATCAGATGAGACTTTATTACTATTCTAAGACACAGAAGCTAATCTAACACACAAACACACGCGCGCACACACAAAAGTTAAAGAATCAGGATGTTGAACAGAGAGTGAATGAAATCCCAAGTTTCTAGTAGTTTCTCAGACTATGACCTGAACGACCCATTAACAAAACAAAACTAATCAGTTTACCCTTTCCAGTTGGGCTGACCCCAAAGTGCTTGCTCCAATTAGCAGGATCTTGGGGAAGGGTGTAAAATGCATTCTCCTTGTCTGACACTAATTAGCATTCAGGGCTCTGAGTAATATGCTTTTTCTAACTTTCCCCAGGGTAAAGTTAGAACTTTGGTCAGGAATTTGGTAACATGCATGTAATACATTGTACTCAAATTCACGTTATACCAACCCTTAGGAAATTCAATAGTGAACGCACACATACCAATGTTCAAATAACCAGGGATGTCCTATCACTTGCCGGTTGTTCACAGGAAAGTTGAAATCCTTGTTTTATGGTTTTCTTGCTGCCCGTTCGCTGAAAGATCCTATGCAGGAGAAAACGTGTCCGAAAATACGTTTTACAATTTGGCAACCTTTGCCCTCTGTGATGGTGCGAGATGGTCTCCAACTATGACCGTAGTGGAATCAGTCTTTGGGCACTCTGGCACAAGCTCATCTCTCTCTGCTATTGCCGTTTTGTCACCAGAGCAACAGGAACTGCATCCCTCCATTTTAAGGTTAAGGTGGTATAGCTCCTGTGCATTTCCTCTGTCTGTGCGCATAACTTCAAAGTCGGCTTGTCCCACTCATCATGCGACCTTGGAGAGCCCTTCACTGCTCTTCGCTGAGATTATCCTCACAGGAACCAGAAATAATACAAAGCAATATCCTTGTGCTGACTGGTCTAATGGCCTGATGAGAATGGCCAGTTCTGAAAAAACGGGTGACAATTTCAATAAAAGGGAGAGGGCACAGTGGCGCATTTGGGATGGCTGGTGTATTCACCAGCTGACATTCACGGCAAGATGCACACCACTGACGAACATTACCATGAATGCCTGGCCAGTAAAAATGAGCCATTAGTTTGGCTAGAGTTTTCTCTACCCCAAGGTGCCCTGCCATCGGGTTATAATGAGCTGAATGGAAGAGTGGTTCTTTGCGGCTTTTCGGTACCAACAACTGGGTCATAATCGGTCTCGGATAATAGAAAAATAGAGAAAGATTAGTACCGTCTCAGCTTGAACTTTGTCCCTGTTAATCACTGACACCTAATTGAACATTTTATACATAATTATGAGACACACCATTAGATAAGCGTGCACATCCCTGTGAATACACCTCACCTTCACCTCCCATGACCCAGGGGGGGTGGGGGGGCAGTGAAAATATTGGGAGCACCTTACTCTGATCCATCCTCGTGCACTCTGGCTGGTAATGCCCTGGTTCTCGACAGTCCCTAGGGCTCATGGGAGAAGGCGAGGTGGCCAGCAGGCTCTGAATGACAGCTTAGCCTACAGCTTGGCTGTCTATCACTCTGGTCAGATTCTCCTGCTGCTGCTATAGACTCACAAGAGCCTGCACTCTTGCATCTGCACTAGTGACTGGATTAACCAGGACAGAAGGACTAGTCCCACATTCTCTGAGCAGCACTTCCCCCTAGTTTAGGCACCAGTGTGATGCTAGGCAGCTCAAATGAACATTGCACTCAGGGTGGGATTACTGTGATTACTGAGCATTTATTTTTGTTGTCTGTGCCCATGCACAGGGGAAAAAGGCAAAAACCAAAAAAAAGAAATCCAGCAGAAAACTGGCAGTATTCCAACAGCTTATCTTGCTTCAGTTCAGTCCAGCTCAACTCCCACTTGCAGTAAATCGGCTGCTTTCCAGCAGCTTGGTTCAGTTCAGTTAGGCTAAAGTCTCCTGTTACTCACACGCACACACCCCAGCCCTGCTCATTGAGAGCCTCCACCTGCCACACAACTCTTGGTCAGTGCTGACATGTTTCTGATTATAAAGATAGCTGTATAAAAGATGGGCAACATGGTGTCATTGACTCACATTGTCCAACTTTTGGCTTCACAACAGCGCAAATGTAATATCACCATCTTGTGAAGTAGATGAAAATTTGGGATGAAATAAGGATGTATGTATAGGAGATATTACCCCAACAGAGATGAATGATGCATCAACATGCATGAAATTCTATCCTATTTACAGTAATCACATACAAGAGAAACTTGATATTTTAGTATGCTAAAACTGTATATACACAGCTCAAACAAAGTATAGGTGATGTGTGCTGAAAGTCATAACTGTAAAATTACAGAAATCCAGAAGAAGAATGCAGAGCTCCATAAGCTTACTAATTGGTAATGGGAGTTAACTTTAGTAAAAATATGTTCATATGTGCCAATGATGCCAGGATAAGACACTTGGGCTGCGGTTATTGAGTGTGATATGTCTAAGTCAGGGGTCTTCAATCTTATCCACAAAGGGCCGGTGTGGCTACAGGCCACACCTTTTTCCACTTGTTTAATCAGTTCATCTTTTTCTCCAATCAATTGTCAAGTGTGCCTCCATTTTAGCTGGTATGAAAGCCTGCAGCCACACTGGCCCTTTGCCGATATGATTGAAGACCCCTGGTCTAAGTGATTGAGAAGAACTGTAACTGATTGCACGAAGTGTGGAAACAGTTGAACTACTAAAATCCATAACTAGGGCTACATTATTATTATCATCATCATTATTATTATTATTATTATTATTATTATTATTATCATACTTCAGTAGAAAGATGTACATCCAATATATAGTTGACATAATTATATAGGCCAGCTTTGGTTGCAGCTTTACAATATGTTATGCATAAATGGCATATTTATAAAATTAGGTTTCATAAATTGTCAATCCCTCCTAACAATACAACTTAACATGGGCAACCTGTGCCCTTTAAACAGTCAAACGATGGAGAAGCCTGCTTTCTTCAAGATGTCTGGTAAAAGGAAGTGCCTGTGTGTTCATACTACAAGACCATCAGCTGTACTTGTCAAGATACAACCCTAACCTGTCCATTAGCTTGAGAATCAACCACTAGAATCCTAGCAATCTTGACAAAGAAAGTTATTGGCTACTGTATGCAGTATGTAAAACTGTTATCTAAACATGAACAAGTCTTTACTTGGTAAACAAACCAGACAGCTTTCCTTTCATTAATATGGCTTTGGACAGGGTTAAATTGCCTGGCATTCTATGGTGGCTTCACTATTTCAGTACTCTTGTTATACAAGATGTAAGCAGTTGATGCAGCAGATACTGAATGAGCAGGTGCATGGTCTGGAGATGTTGGTATGGCTGAGGACTTAAAAGAAAAAAAAACCCTCAAGCTTATTTTTCCTTATTCTATGTTTGAGAGGAGACAGTTTTGGATGTGCACCATGGAAACAAGCACCATTCCTCTAACCAATAACACCATCAGCCACTGTTAAAAAGTCAGTTTTATGATGACAGTAAATTCAGGCCTGTTCCAAATGTAAAGCTGTAAATAAATTACTTAAGTATTATAGCTGACATTTTTAAACATTTGACTGCAAAATAAAAAGTAACTTGGTAATTCTTTAGGATGATGCCAACCTGCCATTTTTAGAAAAAGATACAGGTTTTCTTCAGTATTGCAAAGGCTAAATGCTTTGTTTTACAAGTGGGTTTTGTTTTTATTATTAATTTTTGTCAGATGCCCCAATCCTGAAAAGTGCTCTGGCTTTAGAGGAGAACAAGGTCTTGCTTGCAGCTCATTCTAACCCAAACCAGAACAGTGCACCAATGCCTGAGAGGAGGCCAACAACTGGGGAATTAGAGATCAGCCATCAAGTACCACATCCTCTGAGGAGAGGAGGGAGTCGTGGAGGTAGACGAAGGGGAAGGCGACATAATGAACCTAGGACTGGACCACAGAAATGTCGTCCTACTTTACTAGAGATGGTGAGAAATGTTATAATATAGCATACACATTACTTTCAGTCGATCTATTGGGCTTATTCTGATTTATTTTTAATTCTTCACACATGTCCTTACTGGTAAAAAGATGTGTACTCATGAAATATGTTATATAATGCATGATGATTCATTAATTTATTGTAAACAGTGTTGTATTTTATATCTTACAGTTGTTGGCCCAAGATATTCGCCATGAAAGGAATGTGGTGCTTCAGTGCATTCGCTATATAATCCATAAGGAATTCTTTGGTCTAGCTTGTAAAGACTCCAACCTGGTGATGTTTGATGTTGCTTCAGTAGCTATGAATGGTTCTGTGTCAGGAAATGATGTTAGTGAAAGTGACATAACAACATAATTATCTGTGGAATGGAGCATTCAGTTATGATGAAGAGTTGCCTGGTCATCCAGTCTCAGAAAGAGAATACTTCCTTTGTGTCACAGGATATACTGTTCAGTAAAGGACATAACAAAGGAAATGGATTTATTCTGCTGGTCTCTGTCAAGACATAGCTGACCCCCAAGGTGTGTTTAAACAAAAGCTCACTGCACTAATAAGCTTTTTTTCAGTGTGGAACACAAACATTCAGCCAAGGTCACTTCTGCTGATATTTGCTTAGTTTAGTAGCTGGTGATTGTTCTATTGGGGTACCACAGGATGGAGATGTGCCCAGGCAACATTTATCATTATCACTCAGAATGCACCTCAGCTACTTTTTACTAGAGGCCATCAGGCTTTATCTGATTTTGTCACTTGATAACAAAGATCAAATTATTGTTAGGAGTCACTATGAGTCCCATGAATCTTTTTAAGTGAATGGTCACACCAAGAATGTTGACTACAACAGAATGGAGAACTTGGCTTACAATGCTTACAAATGAGGAGTATGACGATGTTATCTCGGAGATTTCTGTGGTTACCAGTGCCATACTGTTTAATTTTAAGTGACAAATCAAACATCTCAGAATGAAGACCAAGACAGTTTGTATATATTAGTGTTTTGTTTAACCTACATTTAACAGTGATTAATGATTTCTGTGTTTGATTAAAACATGTTTATCCATGTGAATATGAATTATTATAATTTTCTAACAGTTTATTTAATGGACATAAGAAGGAACAAATATAAACCCCCCTGTTCCTACAGGGTTAGAACAGCATGTTGAAGGATTTGACAGAATTTTGTATCACTACTTATACACACATACTCCACACAGTTGACTACTTTAATGAGTCTAATTTTACATCTGGTTAACATGTCTATCAAGTTTTGTGTAACTGTAATGTGTTTATTCAGGTAAATATTATTGCTTCGTTGTTGCAGTAAAATTTTTCTCAGCAATGAACCAGCATTTGAATCTTATGTTGATTTGATTCTTAGCAACAAATTAAATCTAAAATTAATTTTTAAGACTTGACAAAAGAACTTGCTTAATATTGCTGAGATTAGTAATTTTGACAACTGTGCGCATAGCCTTGGGACAAAAGGCTATAAATGGAGGACTGCTATAAACTGCTCTAATGCTCTAAACTGCAATTTATGGCTAGAATATTTAGTGTGTTATGCATTGCAGATCTTCGTTCATTAATAAAAGTAAAAGAAATGCACAAATTTGAAATATTAATAGTGGAAGAAACTGAATTTTATTCTTCCTTGCATGTTTCAGCAAGAATGATTGGCTATTCTTGATGACTTGAACTTGAGTCACTCAGGTTCCAACATATTCAGAATGTGTCTGTTTCCTCAGTGAAACAACAATATAAAAATATTCAGTGTGTATTATTAACCATAATTAATGTAAAATTAGAAACTATCACTGATCAGGGATTCAGTGTACTGTGTTTAACAGAAACATGGATTAGACCTAATATGTACACTATATTACCAAAAGTATTCGGTCACCTGCCTTGACTCACATATGAACTTAAGTGCCATCCCATTC
>CM075004.1:4856434-4871723 GCA_037576675.1 Pangasius sanitwongsei | reverse complement strand
AGGAATGGGATGGCACTTAAGTTCATATGTGAGTCAAGGCAGGTGACCGAATACTTTTGGTAATATAGTGTACCATGTCTAATAGGATAGAAGGTACAAGGATCCTTGTTAAAGATAAAGTGGAGGTTTTGAGGCTGAACCCAGTTGATGCAAGACCATTCAACTCGACTTAGTGCTTCTACTGTTGAAATTGCCACAGACAAAAGAGTTTGCAGGAATGCAGGCGAGAGACGACATTTACATTTCAACAGGATGGGTAATGTAGACACTCGGCCATTGAATGCTGGAGATCTCTGAAGAATGATTGTGAGCTTTAGCCTTACTTGGTATATGTGCCAATGCCATGTTTCTTGTGGGTGATGAAACTGACAAGATCGAAGCCTTCCAGCTAGAGCTTGTCTTCAGACTCAGAATGGGATTCCAGGAATAAGATGATGTTTGTGTAGTGTTGATCAGCAGTGTGTTGGATGACATTTCTTTTGGCTCTCTTCAGACATTCCACACTGAGTTGCAGGATTGGTACCATGATGCTTGTCCTGATGAGGGTGCGTACTCCCTAATGCATAGCAGCAAAAAAGTAGAAAACTGGGATGCAGGCAATGATTCACAGTTCTCTTAGTTGGATTTTGATCTGATGTTGACTGCCTTAGAAACTCCTTCCTTAAAAGGGCTACAACTGGGAATGTAGCAATCCTGGCCCCATAATCAATTATAACTGATAATCAACTTATAATAAATTAGAATCGATAATAATCAATTTATGATTGTTGATGATACATTTCAATCATTGCCTTTGAAATCAATGCATTGATCCAAATTACACCCCTAGTTTGGTGCACAAAATATTCTGTAATCTTGTGAAATAACACGCATGGTACGCATGGGGCAGAGTAAAGCATAGAAAAACTTTGTGCATGCGCAACAGTGGCATGCACACCAATAATATATTCCACTTACTTAAAGAGCATTTTCTGTGGTAACTGATGCTGTTCGTAACAGAGTTAATATATTTTTACATACGGTGTGAGATAACTCAACATGTCACAAAATGTGCTGTAATGTCATGACACACATGCGAGGTACAGATCGGGTAGGGCCGTAAAGCATAAAAAAATGTGTGCGCAAATCGGGCAGATACAGATTGGATAACCACAACCGCTATACATTATTGAAAGTGTATCTTGAAAACTGATCCCCTGTGTTTTTTTTTTTAATTAATTAATTAATTAATTAAATTTTTTTTATAAACATTTTATTTTATTTATCCTTTGATGAGTCGCCTTGTGCCCCGAGTTCCATGGGATAGGCTTCCTGTGTAGGATAAGCGGTGTAAATTGGATGCATAGATGAATGGATGTTATTTATCTAGGTTATCTATTATCTAGGTGTTTCTTCTCTAAATAACAATTTGCTGATTTATTGTGTTCATTTTGTTACTAGTATTATTATTTTCCATAACATATAATTTTGTTGCTGCTAAATTGTCTTGTGGTCATAAGAAAAAAAAAATTAATTATAAAGCTTATTATGTTCTTGTTTAATAATAATGAAAAAATTAATGTATCGGAGCTGAAGTTGACCAATCAAATCACAGCTCGTGTCTACGTCAGTACTGGATCAGCTGAGCCATACAACTCACTGATATACACCATGTCAGTGATACAATTTTTACGTGAAAACATATGCTGTTAATATTAAAGGCTGAAATAAAATGTACAATAAACAAACAAACAAACAAAAAACACTACCGCGATACAAGAGTCTCAGACTGATGACGTAATTTGAACGCGACACTACTTGCTACGTAGAGACGTAACTGAAGCGCAAATTAAAGAGAAACCAAAAGAAAAAAAAAGCGCAAAAAGTAAAATGTCACAAGCCACAGTTTTTAACTTGGCCTTATATTTGTGATATTTTCATTTTTGTCATTAATAACCTTCAGCTCACTATATAACTAGTGAATCCTTGTCCACTGTGCCTGGTGCGCGGTCTCCTCCCACTTCTGTCGTCAAAGGAGGAATTGTTAGCTTGTCTGTTAGCATGCTAGCTAACTGCATTCAACTATGCCAATGGGCGGCTGAAGATCATAGGAAAGAGGATGATACAGCAAACCTTCACTTGAAACAGTTGCGAAATGGATTTACCAAATTGACAACCATTCGAAGAGGACTAAAACCAGAACAAGGATTTTGTTGTAGAAGATGCTCTAGTTGCGTTTTCTTTATTAGTCAATCAAGCAGACTAATAAGCGCTCCCGTTTGTCAACGTTTGTCCCAGTTTGATGGAGGTGATGTCGTATGACAGCAGTTTGTATGATATTATCTAGCCAACTGCTATCGTCGTATGATAACGTCAGTATCAGACCTGAATTTGGAATATAGAAATATGTGTTTTGATAACGTATGCGTTGAATCGTGCTTAACACGCACATGCACTTCTGCATGTATTTCAGACATGTCAGTTCGCAGGCAACCTAGCAATCGCTGACCTGGGAAAGTATTTTAGCATTGTAGCTAGCTTGTAAGCACCTGCCTGTCTAGTTAGCGTTAGAGTATTTTTGTTAAGCTCTGCACACAAAACCAGTTCGATTTCATTGTAGCTGATCATTGTCATCACACTAGCTGGCATATTTTATTTTGATCTGTGATTACTAAAACGGGCTGTACTGTTTGTTATCTAGCGATCTGCTAATTACGTTAGTCCTTAAACCGGAGCTCGTGCGCTAGCCGACACTTTTCACTAAAGCACAGTTATATTTGCCTCTCTCTACCTAGTGAAGACACAGTTTTATGAAATGCATCACTCTGAATCAACCGGGGATTCTCCCGGGGCCAAGAAGATGGCGCACGCATCTGTTTTTCCCAGTCGTAGGGGCAGTAACACGGGAAGTGGTGGTCCGTCTGCCTCGTTGAACGCAGTCAGCATGAACTGTAATGCCATCCCGACTGATGACCACCAATCATCACTATTAATCCACCATACACCCCCTGCTGGATCATCCTCACCAAGCCCTCATCATCCTTCCACCAGCCTGAATGTACACACACAGTCTCTATCTCACCAAAGTGCTGGGGTCCAAGTAAAAAAGAAGAGTGGCTTCCAGATTACAAGTGTTTTGCCGGCACAGGTTAATGCTAGCACTAACAACAGTATAGCAGATGATACAGAGAGCTATGATGATATGGATGAGTCACATACTGAGGATCTGTCTTCTTCTGACATTCTTGATGTGTCTGTGTCACGGGCCACTGACACAGGTATTCCTGAGAGAAGTTCTTCAGAAGAAACACTAAATAGTCTACATGGAGGAGAGACTCCTGGAGTTATATCACCCAATGAAACAGTGAATCCTCACCTGCACTCTGTTCAGCCAGGATATATGGTGAATGGGAATGTTCATCACCACAGCCATCATCCTCCTGGACACTACAAGGACCAGGGGGTGACCTCAATGGCTTCACCACAACAACCATTTCAAGGGGTACCTGTGTGCTCTGCATTACTAAACAGCAGTGCTCCATCTGCAGGCACCACTGTGCAATCTGTTGCTACTGTCCAGAATAGAACCCAAAGATCCGCTTCAGTCCAAGCTGCTGCTGTTGATGTTAGTGCCACTGGAAGAGTGAACCAGACCATGTTTTCAGCATCAGGCTCTACATGTGGTGCCAGTGGAGCTGGGATGCCAGGGTGTGGGATTGGGTCAAATGCTAATGGAGGAGGCCTCCTTGGTGCAACAGTGCCTGCAGGAAACAGTAAAACAGGAATTACAGCAACAGCTGTGCAGCCTCCTCCAGCCTCCAGCACCACTCAAAATCAGGCTTCCACAGCCATTGCATCCCGTTTCAGGGTGGTGAAGCTGGACTCCAGCTCCGAGCCCTTCCGAAAGGGACGGTGGATGTGCACAGAGTATTATGAGAAAGAAGCTCCTGCTGCAGCTCCATCTGCAGATGCAGCACCTACCTATCGAGCTGTGGAGAGCTTAATCCATTCCGAGAGTGAAAGCACAAGTGGAGGTTCATCTTGTAGCACAATGAGTGGTGCAGGAGATCAAGGAATACAGCCTATCCAGCAGACATTTGTACAGCCTGCTGTCCCTGTTCACCCAAGTCTTCCTCAAACCACTCCCCAACTTCATGCACATTTGCAAGATACTGGAATGCACACTCTTGCTTCACCACCTGTAGCCTCCCCTAACAACCCACAGGTTGCTTCAGTCTCAAGTCTATTAGGAACTGAGGGTCAGCCTCCCCCTCCCAGGAGCCAACAGCAGATCTCCTACATCATAGAGGGCCACACAGGCCAGTTGCAGAGTGGCTACCCTGTAAATCAACAGCCCTCCATGCTCATGAACCAGGGTTTGCAGTCAGTAGATTATGCCCCGATTTCACAGGGCATCCAAGCCCCAGCTCAGTCTCATCAGATGCTGCCAGTTCAGAGCAGTATAACCCCAGGACCTAGCCTTCCAGTTGGGACTACCACAATGGCTGTCCCACCGTCTGTATCTCCAAGGCCCCAAGTTCCAGTTCCACAAATGGTGTTGGCCCAAGGAAGCACAATAAATCAGGTCCAGCAACATCAAAAACAAATGCCCCCAGAGCAGCAACAGCAGGCCACTGCTAATCAGCCACCCCAACCAACATCCTCAACTACAGGCAAGACTGCATCTAGTATACCTTCGTCTTCTCTTCAGAGCAATATTCAACCAGGCATTCCTCCATCCCTCCCGCATGGAGGTCCTGCTGGAGGTCACTCTGGTGGACTAGGTCTGACCTTGAATCACCAGGGAGGCCAGTCCTCCCAGCTTCCCCTAGCAAGAGGCCCTTACAGTGGTGTAACTCCTCTGACTGCCTCCCAGCTCGAAGATGCTGGGCGTCTACTTTTCCAACACCAGTCCCTACTTTCTCTGCCCCGGCTAGCAACAGGCGGTGTGTTGGGGCTTGCTGGACAGTGTGGCTCTGAAGCAAGTGCCAGTTTTGGACAAGAGGGCAGTGCCAGTGGAGATGCCGGTGCTTTAGCCACATCTGCAGGCACAGATGAGGACAGGTAAGAGTTGTAACCTCACATATAAATTACTGAGACTGAAACGTGAACATATTTATGAGCATTGCTCATACAGAGACAAACACCTTGTGGTCTTACAGAAGCACTAAATGTATTAGGATTGTCAGATGTAGGATTATTTTGCCAAAAATAAGTCTCCCATTTTTGGTCTGTATAGCACAATGATCTTTACTGAAACATTCTCTGCTTTGTGTATGTGCCTGGGCTAGTTTTCTGCTTCTAAATATAGCACCACCTCTTTTTCACTCTAGGAATTCATTTGCATCATGTAACTCTCTTCAAATGTACACTGAATATTATCTGCTAATCACATGTCAAATTCTGGTGCTACATCTCCACAGTTATATGTACAATCAGCAGGGCAGACATAAAAATGCTCTGTGAGTGTCCTTCAGCCTTTGCCTGCTCATTCTCTCTCTTAGCCCTCGCCTTGTCAGCTAGAACTTAGTCACCTTGGAAACGCTGAATCACTCCAAGCATGGCATCTAAACAATGCTAGCACTCTACATGAGACAGCCAGGGGTGGTGATGCAGACATCAGTGGCTTTTTTCTTCTGCTTTAAGTCTCATGTAGTAGATATGATGTTTGTGTTATAAATATGTACATATTAGGTTCATATTAGGAAATACTTGATTCTTCACAATTACATAAGAGTTTTTAATTGTTTATATTAATGATGTTTTCATGTAACTGCCCACTCATTTAATAACATCGGCCTCAATTGCACTTTGGCTATAGAATCAAGTAAGAACAGTTCTGCAGGCAATCCTAAAAATATCATCACTGTTGTCATTCAGCAGCTCTTTTTGCCTCTTGTAACTGGTTTTAGCTGGACTATACTAAGGTGGCTGGTGTGTTTGGCCCTGTTGTAGCTTTGGGCTCTGTGGAAACACCCCAATCCTATCATGTGATGTGCATGAATAAGAGAATGAGTGATGGTCTTTGAGAAAGACATGCTGAGTGTGTGCACTAATAACAGGTTTTTACGGGAGGTTCTGTTTTTGTTTGCTGCCAGTATCACTCATCCACTCTATTGTACCATTTTGACATTACCCTGTGGCTATTCAGGAAATTTAGTTTTAGTTTTATCCCAATCCTAAACCATTCTAGTCTAAGCCCTTACGTAATTGTGAAAGGTTATACACTCACTGTTCACTTTATTAGGAACACCTGTACATCTGCACATTCATGCATTTATCCAATCAACCAATCATGTGCCAGCAGCACAATGCAAAACATCATGCAGATACAGGTCAAGAACTTCAGTTATTGTTCACATCAAACATCAAAATGAAGAAAAAGTGCGATCTCTGTGACTTTGATCGTGGCATCCTTGTTGGTGCCAGATGGGATGATTTCAGATCTCTTGGAAATTTGACACACAACAGTCTCTAGAGTTTACACAGAATAATTGTACATGATTGGCTGGTTAGATCACTGCATGAATATGGAGGTGTACAGGTGCTCCGAATAAAGCGGACGCTGAGTGTATTTAAATTTCCTAAAGACAGAAATAAGACCTTATTGTAGAGATAATTGAATCATAGTTTCCTAATCAGTTTTACATTAGGTTAAGGCCCACAAAGCCTTGTAAAATCATTATCTATTATATTGACATTCCACATGTGACTGCAGTGAAGGTTTTGACGTTCTAAATCAACTATGGAATGTATAGTCATAGGTTTTTTTGTTTTGAATCAATTTATGCCTGCCATATTTGACTCAGTTCTAGCTCAGGACTTTGTTAGACATATGTTAACATGCTAGTTTGGTAAGCATGTTTAGTCTTTATGTGGTAGTTTATGTGATTGCAGTGTTTGAATTAATCCCAAGAGTGTTTATCTCATACTACAGTATAAGGGCAAAACAGGGTAGGTACATCCCACAAGTACTGGAAGCAGGGCAGTGTGTTCATATTGGGAACTTGGCAAATGCCTAAATCGGCACTAAAGTAAGGATAGTCGCGTATTGTAAAACTGTTTTCACCTATTAGAAACCTATTAGTCATTTTGCCTAATTTGCTAGTGCACTGCGTAAACACATCTGACGTTGCCCCGTTTCAGTCCCTTCCTTCACAAGCTCATGGTAGCCTACTGGTGCCAATTCTGAGTAAGGATTTTTACCCTGACACAGCAAAATGCGACAGTATTATGCTCTAGTTGTTTAAACGTGCTGACTATAGTTTGTGTGCAAATATTTTTTGCATTGTATTTGTGTGTATGTTGAGTCAGAAACAGGTGGTGCATATGGAGAATTTCCAATGATGTATGTCCATTGATGTTTTTACCTGACCAGCAGCTATGTACAATAGTGGCTTTGGTTTAAAGTTTTTAGAATCAGGTAATTGTGATTGTGCATTGTTTATTAGGGCTGTAACGTCACGAAGTATTGTTTAATTTCATTAGATAGGAGGCTCTCGATTCCATCAGTATATCCAACAATACATTCGCCACAGCATAATAAAGTAGGCTATTCGTCATGAAATAGTGCTTATATTATGAGGTGTAATAAACATTTAACTTTAAGCCCACACTCCCAGCTCTGAAAAAGTAACTTTCTCTTAACCCTTAAACAGGCAGAAGTGGAAAATAGAAAATAATTTCATGTTACTTCCTTACCACTTACTGTACCAAGTAATTATACATTTCATCCTATTCATTTTCAGTAAAGCAGTAATATAAAATTCATACTATCAGTGATGAACGTTGGTAAGAGAAGTAGTTCAATTGTTGTTCATTATGTTATTTAGCAAATTTTGAAGTGTATGTATCCCCTTACATGCATACTAAGAATGTAATCTTCAAAATATATACACTTCAAATTTGCTAAATAACATTAGGAACATCATGTGAACTACTTCTCTTCATCAGCATGTACAGACAATGTTCATAATTGATATAAGTATATAGTATTGTTTTACGGAAAATAAATATGGTGGTAAGTAATTATACAATATGCTCAGCATTTTCTGCTCCTTGGGTGGCCAGGATGGTTTCTAGTCAGGCTGACTAAATGATCTCAGATATGTTAAACCAATTCATGTGACCCAGATACTCAAAAGACCAAACTTTTATAAATGATAACAATATTGTGTGAAAGCGTTTACTCATGTCCCCTACAGAATGTGCATTGTGCTTGGAGAGGCTATAGTGATTTTAAAAAGTATGATTTTGGTCCAAGGGTAAATAAATAACTAGTGTACTACCTTCTATGTTCAGCAGGAACTGGAAGTTCCCCCAAAATCTTTAAGGGTTGGTGTACAATTGGAGCATTTCGGCTTCCTGGTAAGTTACGACGTAGATAGCCAGTGAGTGCTGGACAGAAACATTGCTGACTCTGCCAAATATATGTACAATACACCAGCTCTAATACCTCAATCTGATTCTGCTTACACAGAATCAAAACTGTCCAGTATAGCCTCAGATTCTTGTTCTTGGCTATCAGGAGTGGAACCTGATGTGGTCTTTTGCGGTTGTAGCCCATCCACCTCAACGTTTGATGTGCATATGGAGATGGTTTTCTGCTCACCATGATTGTAAAAAGTGCTTATTTGAGTTACTATAGACTTCCTGTCAGCTCAGACCAGTCTGGTCATTCCCCTCTGATCTCTCTCATCAGCAAGGTGTTTAAAACTGCAGGTGTTTATGCCCTCAGCATACAGAATGTTTTTTGTTTTTCGCACCATTCTGTGAAAACTCTAGACTGTTGTGTGTGAAATTTCCAGGAGATAAGCATTTTCTGAAATACTCAAACCCAGCCCATCTGGCATCAACAACCATTTCTTCATTCTAATGTTTGATTTGAACATTAACTGAAGCTCTTGACTTGTAACTGCTAATGATTTTATTCATTGTGATGCTGCCACATTATTGGTTGATTGGATAACTGCAAAAATGAGCAGGTGTACAGGTGTTCCAAATAAAGTGGACAGAGAGTGTGTATGTATACATATACTGATCAGCCATAACATTAAAAACCACCTGCCTAATATTGTGTAGGTCCCCCTTCTGCTGCCAAAACAGCTCTAACCTGTTGAGGCATGGACTCCATACGACCTATGAAGCTGTGCTGTGGTATCTGGCACCAAGACGTTAGCAGCAGATCCTTTAAGTCCAGTAAGTTGTGAGGTGGGGCCTCTATTGGATCCTACTTGTTTGTCCAGCACACCCCACAGATGCTCGATCGGATTGAGATTTGAGGAATTTGGAGGCCAAGTCAACACCTTCAACTCTTTGTCATGTTCCCCAAACCATTCCTGAACAATTTTTGCAGTATGGCAGGGTGCATTATCTGAAAGACGCCACTGCCATTAGGGAATAACGTTGCCAAGAAGGGGTGTACTTGGTCTGCAGCAATGTTAAGGTAGGTGATATGTGTCAAAGTGACATCCACATGAATGCCAGGACCCAAGGTTTCCCAGCAGAACATTGCCCACAGCTTCACACTGCCTCTGCCTGCTTGCCTTCTTCCAACAGAGCATCCTTTATCTCATATTGACACGTGTATCTCATAATGGCACTTTTATTTCATTCTGTTGTAATGTGGCAGTCAACACAAATGGGGCTGAACCTATTCATTGATTGGCTAATATTTTTGCTGTTGTTTATTATACAGAGCGGGCAGTAAGTTTCTAGTACAAGACTACCTACTAGAGAAGTGTGTAGCAAAGTTATGCTAGCTTTCAGGCAGGTGGAACTTCTTGGAAGACATCAGTGAAATCAGAAATGTGATACTTTCTTTAGCTTATCAAATCAATACACATGATGTAATAACTGATGCTATTGTGAACCGCATTTGTCATAAACATTTGTTAGAAATGCTCATGGCCAGGGGCAGCTGGTATAAATGTGCTAGCTGGGCTAAGCCTGCCATCTTTCAAAGATTAAAAAAAAAAAATCAATATAAGGTTTCATTTTTGGCATCCACATCAAATTATTAGTTGTAATAAAAATACACAGAGTAGCATGAAGTGTCACTATCATCACCAGTTGTGTTACAGACTCAGTCGTGGTTGTAATGAACATGAACAATGTGGATTATTTACTTTATCATAATTTTTCCACTTTTTTCTGTTTATTTTGTTTGGCATTTGGAGGAAAAAAACATGAAGCCACGACAGCATTACAGAATTTAAACAGTATAAATATATATAAAAAAATAATGCAGCTCCCTATCTGAACTTTGTGTGTGTGTGTGAGCGAGAGAGAGAGAGAGATAGTATAATACTTTGCCCCATTATTATTATTATTATTATTATTATTATTATTATTATTATTATTATTATGCCATTAAAGTGACTTTGTGACATAATGTATTACTCAACTAATCTTCATTGTCAAGATATTAATAGACATTTCATTTTAGCACCTCATCTATAAACCCCACCGGCTGCCACTGCTCAGGCTGATGTTTGTATTGAAGTTATGAAAGACCTCTGCAGTGACAGGCTGCTTTTAAGACAGTCTTTGAGGCTGAGGCAAAGGAAAGCCAAACCGTTGGCAGCCTCACTGAGAAGTTCAGAAATGGTCTTCTCAGCCATGTACTCAAGCAGCATTCGATTCCCATGCAATTCCATTCAAAACAAATGAAGGCTGTGTAATGATTGTATTTGGTGTTCTGTTGGCCACTGGCATTGCCTGGCAGATTACATCAGAATAAAAATAAACATTTCATTACGAAATTAAAAATGGCATCATGAAGTTGAAGCAGTCTTTTGGAAAAAAAAAACATTTTGAAATAAAACCTGTTATGAAATGTGACTGAAATGCAAGCAAACTGAAATGTATTAGTCATACTGATGAAATAATATTTTTTAATAATGAGTTCAGTATTATTTATTTATTGATTAATTTGTAGATTTATTGCTGCACTTACTCATTTTTATTATTTATATCATGGGGCTATTTACAGACATGCTACTTGCTACTCTTACAGTTATGTGAAACTGTTAAACATGGAGGGGGCAATAAAATATTAAAATAAGGGTACCATCTTTGCAGTGTCCATCTTTCCATGAAAAAGAAGAACCCACAATTATCGCTGAAATGATTTGAAACTGAGAAATGTTAATGGCATCAATCACTGTTAATTTCATGTTTAACACAAATCAGACATTACTTTTGATTTTCGATTAACCTGAATATTTTACATAATGAACCCAATGACAATGACATGGACAAAAAAGATGGTACCCTTAACCTAATATTTTGTTGTACCACCTTTAGCAGCAATCACTGCCAGCAAGCGATTGTGGTAGTTTACAGGAAGAATCCTGCATTGGATAACAGGTATTTTGGCCCACTCTTCCTGAGCAAACTGCTCTAATTGTCTGAGGTTTGAAGGGTGCCTTCTGCACACTGCATTTTTCAGATTTTTCCACAGATGTTCAATAGGATTAAGATCAGGGCTTATAGAGGGTCATTTAAGAATAGTCCAATGTTGTTTTTCCGAGCCATTCTTGAGTGCTTTTAGCTGTGTGTTTTGGGTCATTGTCCTTTTTGAGGGAGAGCTTTCTGACACTGGGCAGTATGTTTCTCTCCAGGATGCCTTGACAGTCTTGAGCCTTCATTGTGCCCTGCACAGATTCAAGGCCCCCTTGTGCCAGACGCAGCAAAGCAGCCCCAAAACATGACTGAGCCCCCTCCATGTTTCACAGTAGGTGTTCTCCTGGGTCTTCTTCCATGGAGCCCATTGTTGTTTAAAATGTGACAGATGGTGCAATCAGATAATGACGTACTTTGACCTTGGAGTTCAGCTTGAATGACTTTGGATGTTTTCGTTGGTCCTTTGTCTACCATGCGCACAATCCTTCTGATCAACCTGTGGTTGCATTTCTTCTTGCGGCCATGTCCTGGGAGGTTGGCTACAATCCCATGGACCTTATACTTTTTAATAATATTTGCAGCTGTAGTCACAGGAACATCAAACTGCTTGGAGATGGTTTTATAGCCTTTACCTTTAAGACGGCTATCTACAGTTTTCTTTCTGAGCTCCTCAGACAACTCTCTCCCTTGCTTTCTCTGGTCCATATTCAGTGTCGTGCACACAATGATACCAACGTACACAGTGGCACATTTTCTCTTTTTTAGGGGCACCAAGAAATCTGTCCAGGCTGTTTTAGATTATCTTGGTAAAATAAACAATAAGTCATTTCTCTTCACAATTTTATTGGTTTAATGTATCAGATACTATAGCAGGCAGGTATATATGAGACTATTGCTTTTGGTTTAATCACTTTTCAGGAGCAATGAATCATTGTCTCAAAGAACTGTAAGGGTACCAACAAATTTGTCCACGTCTGTAAATGTAGAAACACTATATGAAAGTGGTTATAGTCTCTGTCAAAGTTTAGATTTTTTTTTTTGTTCTTGTTGACTTATTTATATATTTATTTTAACATGTGATTTAACATATAATTAATCAAGGCAGCAGTAAAACATCAGCCAAGTTAATCGAGCAGTATACAGTCCCCTCCAAAAATATTGGCACAGCAAAGCCAGTTCTTTTCTTTTTGCTATACACAGAAGGCATTTGGGTTTGAGATCAAAAGATGAATATGAGACAATAGATCAGAATTTCAGCTTTCACTTCCTCCTATTTACATCTGGATGTGTTAAACAACTTGGAACATGACACCTTTTGTTTGAACTCACCCTTTTTTCAAGTGATGAAAAAATATTGGATCATGTGATTGACAGATGTTTCTTATTGCCCAAGTGTGCCCTGTTAGAGTGATTGTTTAGACAATTAATGGCTCTGAATGTCTACTCTTGGTATGTGAGACCTGTGTTTCACCTGTAAAAGACTGCAATTGTTGTTGAAAAAGCTAAACCAATATGTTGACCAGGAAGCTAGTCTATGGGAGAAAAGCAAGCCCTTCTGAAACTGAGAAAAGAGGGAAAATTGATCAGTCATTGCACAAGCATTGGGCATAGCCATAACTACAATTTGGAATGTGCTGAATAAGAAACTTCTGGTGTTCTAACAACCAGACACTGAACAAGTCGGCTAAGGAAAACAACAGTAACTGATGACAGAGACATTGTGATAGCGGTGAAGAAAATCCCTAAAACAACAGTCAGTGACATCACTAACAACCTCCACAGGTGTCACAATCCACCGTTTAAAGAAGACTTTGAGAGCCGAAATATAGATGCCATACCACAAGATGCAAACCACTCATCAACAGTAAGAATTAGAAAGCCAGATTGGAATTTGCAGAGAAATACAGAGATGAGCCACAAATGTTCTGGAACCAAGATTAAAAAGAAAGGATCTACTCATAATCCAAAACATGGTCAAAATCCGTCAAGCACATTGGAGGTAGTGTTATGGCTTGGGCTTGCATGGCTACTTCTGGTACAGGCCCACTAATCTTTATTGACAGTGACTCAAAACATACTGCCAACGCAACAGAGGACTTCAGCAGAGGAAACAAGTGGAAGGTTTTAGACTGGTCATGTCAATCACCAGACCTTAACCCAGTTGGGCATGCATTGCATCTCCTGAAGAGGAGACTGAAGGGAGAACCTTGGTGCTTTCTTTTGATCGAATTGAAGGTTGCCATCTTGGGAAAGAGTCTGTGTAGTAGAGACATTTTTTTTTTGGTTATGGACTACTTGTTGAGGCCGGGAGTGCAAACATTGTGAGATATTACCTGAGGTGCACCTTTAAAAGGCACATTGTCTAACTCAAAGTGGCAAGTATAGTGGGAATTATTAATCATTTTAATCTAAGTATAAGTAGTGTACTGTGAGGTACCAACTGAAAATGTACTGGTATACAGCAGTCAACATTTACATTCAACACTTTTTTTTTTTTTTTAATTTGCTGCTCTCCATGATTTTCATTTAGCTCTAGTTACCCATCTGTGCTCTTTATGCTCTTTAAGTTCTGTTCATCCTTTTGGTGGTTTAAAAAAAAGAGTGACTGGTTAACCTCACCAAGCTACTTCAAGTGTTGGCTTAGAAAATACTCAATAAATATTTATAAAATGTACCTGCCTTGGTTTATGCCATCACTTCACTGACTCACATTGGTTTACTTGTTATAACATCAGTACAAGAAGTTAGGTCAGCGATCAAAATGAGCAACATACAGGAAAAACTACAAAGAATTCTCTGCTGAGGGTCTGTTAGAATAGTTTACAGCATAATAAGTCATGGCTTTGCTACAGAACTTCCAGGTTGAGGCTCGACTGTAATGTCCAAAATTGTCAATCATGCCTTTATTTATCATCAAATAACTCCTATAAATGCATTTATCACGTGGAAAAATATTGGGGGAGATATCAAGGTCACTTGACCTTGTAAACATGATGTAATACTATTCCTGAAAAAGAAATTTGTGGAGCTGTAACTTAAAATGTATATTTGGCTAGGTTTCCATTCACTAACTTGGGAATGGACAGGGTTAAAAATGGTACTGCAGTCAGCCACTACAGGGCCTCAGAGACATTTTGGCTTCACTTTCAAACCTTACAAAAAAAAAACACTTACAATGTCCACCCGTATATATATTGTCACTGATAACAATATTACCCATGATCCCCTGCTCTGTCGTGATGAAAAGAAGAAATTACGCATTAACACAGAAGTATGAACTAGGCTTAAGCTTAAGAAGTCAACTGACCGAGTGTAGTGTTTTAAGACTTAAAACTCTGTATTGTTTTAAGTTTATAAAAATTAACCCACTGACTTACCTGTTAGAACTATGCCCAAGTATGTGTGTGCACATCAATTTTTGGCACTTTCAGTTTCATTGATCAGTCACTTGAATAGAATAATAATGGACTGATTTGCTTTTATTTTGTACCTTATTCAGTATAATCAAAACACTCTTAATCACTGGTTGTCTGTCTTCCCTGTAGTCCTACAGACCTTGATCCAAGATGGCAGCATGTTAGTGTTTGTGTGTAACTTAGTCTAATTAAGTTTCTGTTTTTGTGTTAAATTGCGTTTTATTAATATTTATGCAATTACGGGGATACAGTATACATTTTTTAGCATTCTTAACTTTTGCAAGTTTTTTTAATGAGCGTTATTTTGCTCTGTAGTCATGCTTTTTTTTTTTTTTTTTTTTTTTTTTTTTTTTTTTTTTTTTTTTTTGGAAAAAAAAAAAAAAAAAAAAAAAAAAAAAAAAAAAAAAAATTAAAAGAAAAAAAAAAAAAAAAAAAAAAAAAAAAAAAAAAAAAAAAAAAAAAAAAAAAAAAAAAAAAAAAAAAAAAAA
>CM075004.1:4813400-4831373 GCA_037576675.1 Pangasius sanitwongsei | reverse complement strand
GCTTTTTTAGATGTCGTTTGGCAAACTCTAATCTGGCCTTCCTGTTTTTGGTGGTAATGTCATGGCGTGGGCATGTACATAATTTTGGATAGCTTTACATACAAATAACACAGATTTTTAGAGAGAATGTCTAGATTAGTAGCTATATAAACCAGGGGTGTTAAATTCTGTCCTACTAAGAACAAGCATTTCCGTAGACTCCCATCTCTCTCTTGTCCTGGTGATGTACACACACCAGGGTACAAAGGTCTGCCAATTTCTTAGTATGCATATTTGGTAGGCTATATTTCTTCCCCAAATATATTACATGGAAAAATAGCTTGACATCAAGTTTCAAATTTTGACCAATAAAAAGCAGAGCAAATTTCATCTTCGTATGCCTTTGGTTGAGGAGATACATGCATTCTTTTTAGTTATAGCGCCCCTATGGGCCAATTGTTATGGAATTTGAGGGGTGACCAGAGAGTGTTGTACTAATTATGTATTGTAAAGTTTGTAGAAAGTTGTTGCGTTCAGAAGATATGGCTCTTTTAGTACATACATGCAATGGCTTAAAATTTCATTGACCTGTAGTGGCCAAATGGTTTGGCCAATTGAAATTGTTTTAGTATTTTTCTCTCTGCTTGCTACATTTAATATTTTATGCTGATCAGATGAATGGCCTAGGACTAGGTTGAAAAAGAAGTTTTTCAGAAAATTAAAAGTAGCACAAAGGATGTCAGCCAAAGGCAATTAAACCATATGGAAAAAAAGATGCAGGAGGACTCAGGAATTTTGGTGATATAACAAGTTTTACTCTATTCCTGACAGCTATGAAGATAGAAACCAAGGTTAATTTACCTGGTGGGTATGGGTCATTTCATTTGCCTGAGTAGGGGGTGGGATACGGACCTAACTACCAAATTTGGTGGCAATATTTCAATGATAAGCTTGTCTTATAGCTGCTTAAGTAAATTAGGCCCAGCCTCATTAGAACTGATTGATGTGGTGGCCATATTGTTTACAAATGTCAACACAGATTTAAGTAGGTGGAGCTAAATATTCCAAAAAACAATTTTTAGAGTGTGAGGAAACAGATTACCCTAATAAAGAATTTTGTGTGTACAAACATGAATAGCACCCCCAGTGGCCAGTTTGAATGAGATCACATCAGACAGTAGAAGGTCCCTACCTGAAACTACTGTGAAGTGAAGTCAAACTTATTATAATTTGGTAAAATGAAAATAAAATGCATTTAAATGACTTTAAGCTGTGAAACCTGATTTTGCATTTTTTTTTTTATCATCAATGCTTGGAGAATGAATAGGAAAAAAATTTTCTTGAACTTGTGACCTACCTGGAGAACGTCACCTTGACCTATTGCGAGACCAGTGGGAAGAAAAGTGTTCCAGGTTAGACAAGCGTGGGGAAAAAAGTGAAGCATGTGGGAAAATGAGAGTTTTCTTCTCTTCATGAGTGCATCTGCAACTTATGAGGGTGACTACACTTTATGATTTTGCAATAAATCAAAGACTCCATGCTTAAACACGAGAGGAAGCATAGTGGATGCATAAGCTCTTTTTTTGATTGCAAACGCTACCGGTAGGAGAATAATTTCTCCACATTTTGCGATTTGGATGATTTGTGGATATGGTAATATTAAAAGGATTCGTTATTTGTTAATTTGTGGTCCTAAAATGTAAGAAACTAATAGCCTTGATGTTTTACTTTTGGTTAATTCAAGCTGATATAGGACTATTAACATATCATCACACACTGTGTATGAGTAATGGTGTTTATTTGAACATTTATACTAGTTTATATACATTTATATTATAATTATACACGCTCAGATATTTCATATAAGGTTATTAACCTAAACTAACTGAAAATAAAAACTCCTATTGAAGAAAAAGCCTTCATTATTCAGGAGGAAATAGGACAAGCAACAGGAGTTGATAAATGCACCCACTGTGATCAGACAAGGATGGTTTTCAAGTTTGAGCAAAAGCTGATGCTAAACCTTAGATAACATGACACCTTCCATTCAAGTTTCATGATGATAGTTCCTGAGAAACAGCTATCTGACCTTAGCCCAGCCTACTTTGTATCACCACACCCCAAACTTTGCACATGAACTTAGAATCTTGTCCTGTACATGGCTTTCAATTTTCATGTAAATCCACATAAGCAGTCATGAGCTGAGCTTGAAAAGTGTTGGTTAACTTAACCGATGCAAAAAAGCCCTGAAATATTGGGACTGTGTATTTTTTTTTCTTTCCATTTAAGTTGTTGAGACAGAGCTGAAAAGCACCTGTTGGAACAATAAAGTGAGCTCTGAAGCTCCATCAAAGTCCGCCTGTCTCCTGAGTCCGTCCCACCCACCTTCACACATACTGGGTTCTACAGTGGTGTCGAAACCCAGGAGGAGGTACCAGATGCTGTCACTGAAAATTCTCTGCTTAAGTTCCTCATCAGATGCAACATCTGGCTCTCATGGACAACAGCAGCGATTTGAGGGTATCC
Source organism: Pangasius sanitwongsei (assembly GCA_037576675.1). NCBI lineage: Eukaryota > Metazoa > Chordata > Actinopteri > Siluriformes > Pangasiidae > Pangasius > Pangasius sanitwongsei. Next base: position 4,828,868 of record CM075004.1, on the reverse strand, counting down.
ATCAGGAGCAAGCCGAGAACAGATAGGTGCTCCAGATGCTGCTGCAAACAGCCACACTTCCAGCTCCAGGAAGGCCAGACCCTGGAGGAACATCGATAATGTTTCCGGTTCCTGAAATTCATGGGGGTCAGACGCCTATTCGTTTTTGCGCAGCAGCTCAAAGACTCCTGTCAGCAGTGGGTGCTGGCTGAGGAGACGAACATCGAGGCTGGCTGCCCATTTGTTTTTTGTTTGGTGGTGTTGGAGCAATTTATAACGTGGCTTTCTTTATTTCTGCATAAAGAAATATTGAATATTATTTTATTTCTCCTGACCATGCTTATGCATGAACCCCCAGTGGAAGAAAAGTGTATTAGCAGGTAAACTGACTATGCGGAGCTTCTACTGTATATCATGTACAGTCTTTCATATCAGCATAATTGAGAGAATAATTACTGATTTCAGTGTTCACAAGAAGCAGACAGATGACAGATGGAATCTAAAGAAAAAAAAACGCATAAAAGGAACGTTTAAAGATCGATTGCAATTTTGCCTTGTTTGAAAATTTGGCTCATGCAGCTTTGCAGAGAGAATATATTTTTAGCACCACTGGAAACTCTATGATGAGAGTGAGAAGTAGATCATCAGTTGATTCCCTTTGCCCAGTGTTTGCCCTTTGTTTAAGTTTTAGTTTATCTTTATTCTAGGGTTTTTAGCTATGAGTACATTTTGAAGAGAAACTAGAGATGGTCCTGGCATTTCCCAACAACTATGAGTTGAATTAATAACACATCTTACCTTCATTAATATTGCTCAAACTGCAGTACATTACATTTCCAAAACCAGGAGCAGAAAAATCAAACAATTTGAAATTCACCATTCTGCAGTGAGAAGGACAGTCTTCAAGACAGTTGCCAATCTTCCCAGAAGTGAGCGTCCCAGCAAATTCAGTCCAAGGTCAGACCATTTAATGTTCACAGATATAAAGAAAAACCCAAGAACTACATCATGTGAACTTCATGTGTTTCCTCTGTAAACACATTAAATGTTTATGTTCATGACAGCACAATCAGGAACAGACTGAACAAGTATGGCTTTCATGGGAGGTTGGCTAGGAAAAAGCTCTTTCTTTCCAAAAAGTATATGGCAGCATGACTTAGCCTTGCAAAATTGCAACTAAACAAACCACAAACGTTCTGGAACTATATCCTTTGGACTGATGAAACCAAGGTGGAGATGTTTGGTCATCATGCACAATGCCATGTTTGGTGAAAACCAAACAGCATACCATCACAAACACCTCATACCAACTGTCAAGTATGGTGGTGGAGGGGTGATGATTTGGGCTTGTTTTGCAGCCACAGGACCTGGAAATCTTGCAGTCATAGAGACAACAATAAATTCCACTTTATACCAGAATATTCTTGAAACAAATTGGAGGCCATCTGTTCAGAAATTGGGTCATGCAACAGGACAATGATCCCAAGTACACTGCCCGAAAAAAAAAAAAAAAGTCACCACCTGGATTTAACTAAGCAAATAGGTAAGAGCCTCCCATTGGATACTTACTGCATGGATGATTATGTTTCAGCTGGCAGCAAGTTATTTAACCCTAACTGATGCAGTGAGTAGCTTCTCATTTCTTAAACAACCATTTCGGAAGACACATCCTGTGGTCATGGAAAAGATGTTAATCTGTTTCAGAAGGGTCAAATTGTGAAAGAGTGGTTCAGGGAGCATGAGACATCATTTTCACACATGGATTGGGCACCACAGTGTCCAGAACTTAACCCCATTGAGAATCTTTGGGATGTGCTGGAGAAGACTTTGCGCAGCGGTCCGACTCTCCCATCATCAATACAAGATCTTGGCGAAAAATTAATGCAACTCTGGATGGGAATAAATGTTGTAACATTGCAGAGGCTTAGCGAAACGATGCCATGGCGAATGTGTGCCATAATCAAAGCTAAAGGCGGTCCAATGAAATATTAGTGTGTGTGACTTTTTTTGGACGGGCAGTGTATATCAGCCAATCAACATCTGACTGGCTAAAGAAGAAAAAAAATCAAGGTGTTGGAACAGCCAAGACAAAGTCCTCAACTCACTGAGATGCTGTGGCAGATTCTTAAGAAAGCTGTGCATAAACAAATGCCCTCAAACATCAATGAACTGAAGCAATATTGTAAAGAAGAGTGGAACATACAGTGCACACCCTTTTATTGTATAGGATCCCACTGTAGAAATGTATCGATCAGGAGAGAAGTACAAAGGTACAAAAAATTTCCAGAACATTAGCTGTACCATAGAACACCATGAAGGCCATCATCAAGGCCAAAGAAGGCGGCACAGCGATAGCATGCAGCGGATGCTCCAGATCCAGAAGGGTGATATTTAGGTAAGCTAGACGGGCTTGCTTCCTTTCGTGCTGACAGAATGCTGCCCTGTCTGGTAAGGCTTGCGGGGGTGGCTTGTGTGTTTACATCAGCATGGTATGGTGCAAGAACTCAGTGCTAGTTTCTAGTTACTGCTCATTGCTGGTGGAGCTTGTGACTGTTAGATGCAGACCATTTTATTTACCACAGGAATTCACCACTGTCCTTATAGTTGGAGTGTATATTTCCCCCAGTGCTAATGCTAAGGAGGCGCTCTGTGAACTGTATGGGGCTATTAGCGAACTGCAGAATGCACACCCTGATGGACTGTTATTATTGCCAGAGGTTTCAACCATGCAGATCTCAAGTCTGTGCTCCCTACATTCCATCAGCATATGGACTTTGCAATGAGAGGAGAGAATGCGCTGGATCTTTTTTACACAAATATCCCCAGTGCGTACCAGGCAGAGCCCCACCCCCACCTCGGCTATTCAGACCACATCTCTGTTATGCTAATCCTGCATATAGACCACTCGTCAGACACTCCAAACCGGTTCTGAAGCAGGTGAAAACCTGGCCACCAGGAGTATCTCTGCTCTTCGGGACTGTGTTGAGCATACTGAACTGCAACCGATAGCAACTGCACCAACTTGGAAGAATACATGGCATCAGCAAATGCTTTAATGATATCATTGTCTCCAAGACCATTACCACACACTCCAACCAGAAGCCGTGGATGACAGCAGAGGTGCATGTGCTGCTAAGGACCCGAGACTTCAGAGCAGGCCACAAGGTGACCCTAAGAACAGAGAGGGCCATACTGTCCCGGGCCATCAGAGAGGCAAAGTGTGCAAAGACCAGAGAATCCACAGCCACTTCAAGTACAGTAGCAACACAGAATGCATGTGGCAGGGCATCCAGGCCATCACCAACATCACCTGCCTGTGACAATGATGCCTCCCTCCAAGATGCGCTGAACAACTTCTATGCTTGGTTTGAGGCACAGAATGATGTAATGGAGAGAAAGACCACCCCCCCAACAACCAGGTGCTGTGTCTAACCACTGTGAAGAAAACTCCACACAGAGTAAACCCATGGTAGGCTGCTGGACCATACAATGTACTGCTTCGAGAAGCTTGTCATGAGGCACATCAAAACCCTGATGCCCCTCTCACTTGACCCCCTGCAATTCGCGTATCATCCCAACCACTCAACAGGTGACACCGTCACCACCACTCCCCTCCATCTGGCCCTCACCCACCTGAACAAAAAGCACACATATGCTCGATTGCTGTTCATAGAATTCAGTTCAGCAATCAACACAGTCATTCCACAGCACCTGATTAGAAAGCTGAACACCTTCCTCTGCAACTGGATAATGGACTTCCTATCTGGGAAACCCCAGTCAGGCCGGATCAGGAACAGCATCTCCAACACTACCACACTGAGCACTGGAGCCCCCCAGGGCTGTGTTCACTGCTGTTCACTCTGCTGACTCACGACTGTGTAGCAATGCACATCTCAAATCATCAAGTCCTCCGATGGCATGACCGTATTGGGTCTCATCAGCAAGAACAATGAGTTAGCATACAGAGAGGAGGTGCAGTGGCTAACAGACTGGTGAAGAGCCAACAACCTGTCTCTGAATGTGGACAAAATTAGAGATGGTTGTTGACTTCAGGAAAGCACGGAGTGACCACTCTCTGCTGAACATCAACGGCTCCTCTGTGGAGATTGTCAAGAGCACCAAATTCCTTGGTTTTCACCTGGCAGAGAACCTTACCTGGTCCCTCAACACCAGCTCCATAACCAAGAAAGCCCAACAGTGTCTCTACTTTCTATGAAGGCTGAGGAAAGCCCATCTCCCACCCCCCATCCTCACCATATTCTACAGAGGGACTATCGAGAGCATCTTGAGCAGCTGCATCACTGCCTGGTTTGGAAATTGCACTGGCTCGGATCGCAAGACCCTGCACCGATAGTGAGGACAGCTGAGATCATCATCAGGGTCTCTCTTCCCTCCATCATAGACATTTACACCACACGCTGCATCCGTAAAGCCACCAGCATTGTGGATGACCTCACACACCCCTCACACAAACTCTTTACCCTCCTGCCCTCTGGCAAAAGGTACCGGAGCATTCAGGCCCTCACAACCAGAATGTGTAATAGTTTCTTCCCCAAGCCATCAGACTCCTCAATACTCAGAGACTGGACTGACAACACACACACATACTCAACTGAACACCATCCCACTCCCTTTGCCATTTTTCGCACATTTCTGTATTTACTACCTGCATTTTTGCTGCTACTCTATTTATAAAAATACTGTATATAATTCTTGTCATTACTATACTCTCTACCTGGCTGCTACCCCAATCACTGCTATGTCGACATATGGTATAAGCTTATCTGCTGAATACGATGTCATAGTTGTTACGTATACATTCACAGCAATCTATTATATTGTTATTCTTTTGCACTACATGTTATATCTGACACTTTCATACTAGAACTTTGTACTGGTCGGTGCTGTCTCTTACTCTGTCTATTATCCTGTTTTAGTAGATAGTGTACTGTCTTGTGCTGTTTGTACATGTTTTCACAGGCACTTTATGTAGTAACATGTAATCTCTTGTATTTCTGTGTTGTTTTATGTAGCACCATGGTCCTGGAGGAACGTTGTTTCGTTTCACTCTGCACTGTATTAGCTGTATATGGTTGAAATGACAATAAAGCAACTTGACTTGATCAACAAGTGGAGAAAATGGAGCAGCACAGTGACATCACCAAGAACAGGACATCTCTCCACAATTTATAAAAGGACAAGACAAAAACTTTGTATTGAGGCTGCCAGGAGATCTACGGCAACATTAAAGGAGCTGCAGCAATATCTGACAAATACTGATTACTCTCTGCATGTGACAACAATCTCTCATATTCTTCACATGTCTAGGCTATGGGGTAGGGTGGCTAGATGGAAGCCCTTTCTCACACGCACAAAAAAAAATGACCCAAGGCATACATCCAAATCAACAAAGGAATGGCTTAACCAAAAGAAGATCAGTGTTTTTTAATGGCCTAGGCAGAGTCCAGACCTGAATCCAACTAAAAATCTGTGGGGTGACCTGTAGCTGGCTGTGCATAGGAGGTGCCCGTACAATTTGATGGATCTAGAATGTTTTTGCAAGAAAGAGTGAGAAAACATTGCCAAATTTCAAGTCAAGATGTGCCACGTTGATAGACTCTTAGCCAAAAAGAATGAGTGGTGTAATGTAATCAAATGGTGCTTCAACAATGTATTAGTTTAGGAAAAATTAAAATGAAAACAATCAGAAACATTTTAGGGAAAAATTAAATGAAAACAATCAGAAACATTTTAGGGAAAAATAGGAAAAATAAAAAACTTAAATTAACCTGGCTGCATAAGTGTGCACACCCTTAGGGTGTGCACTTATGCAGTGTGCACTTATGCTTATTATGATTGTTTTCATTTAATTTTTATATGTTGTAATTTCACATTGAAGACACTGAGGGTGGAAAACGTTCTGATATGATTTATCTTGGTTTCATTTTTTTATATCACAGAAACCTGCCATTTTAACAGGGGTGTGTAGACATTTTATATCCACTGTATGTGTGATTTGTATGTCCTTTCAGGGACAACTTTGTGAACCTGAGAGAGAGGGACAGACCAGTTGGAGCTTGCACATAATACACACATGCCCAGTGTGTGAGCTTGGAATGTGTTGGTGAGCTGGACCGAGGTGAAAGCCCCAAAATATTAAGACTGTGTCTTATTTTGTTTTTTCCAGTTGAGTTGTTGAGAGAGTGCTGAAAAGTGCCTTGTGGAACAATAAAATGAGCCCTGAACTCAAATCCACCTGTCTCTTTCCCACCTCTTTCACACCCAACTTCACACATACCAAGTACTACAATGAGTTTGCAATAAAAATACTGATAGGAAGACTATTTGTATTTATCATTTGTTATTCAGATTGTAATAAAACAAAATAACAATCATGAATGAAAATCTGTCACAGAACACAAATCATATTGTCATATTGTACCATGCACTGTATGGACAAATTGGATTAATACCAGAGAGTGCATTTGCACATTGATTCATTCTACATTGTATGAGGTACCTAGTTGCTTCTTGAGACGTTCCACCTCTTTCTCCATATGGAAGATGTCACTGCTCAGCTCTCCGTGATTGGACTGAGCTTTGTCCAGCTGGCAGCAAAGCCGTTTCACAATGGCCTCACATCTTCTGTTGTGAATCTAGACAGAAAAAAGGGTGTTTTATCCATACATTACAAGTCATTTTCATCCCTATCAAGATTGCTAAAATTTTCCTCAAGAAAAAATGTGACCAGTGCTGGATGAATTCTTCAAATCTACAATAATGTCTAGAACATCTTGTTTTTTTTTTTGTTTGTTTGTTTTTTTGCATCACCACTTATTTGGAGAGCCGCACCACAGAGACCTTATGTTAATAAGATTCCAAATCCAGTCAATGTTCTAGCCAGCTCCAGTAGCTTACAATTTTGGTTTGATTATAACATTAGAAATTTACAAGCCTTGCACATGTTTTATCACCTTTTACCAGACTAGGTGGCAATTATGTAATTTTTCACATGATCCTGGTGTATTTTATTATGAAAGCAAATTAAGTATTTATCCTTCAGGCAGGATATCTCCAGAAAATATTTCTTTAATTTTAATTTAAAGATAATAGCATTGATTTCAGCTTACTGCTATATCCTTTCTCAGTTGTGAATGGTTCTTTTTCTCTTTCTCCAATAGTATCCCTTTTCTTCTTACAAGCTCTTTTGTGTTATGTATCTGGGCCTTAAAGTTGTCAGTTTCTTTCTAAAAACAACATAACACATACCATTGTTATATTTAACACAGCGGCCAAACATATGTAAACATATACTGTATAAAGTATTGTAAAAAATAAATAAAATGCAAAAAAGACATAATACCTATAAGGTACTTATACGGACTCACTTTCATTTTTCAAGTTTTTTTATGTATTGTTCATTTTTCATTAATTACGAGAGTCAAAATATCATGTGGCGCAACCATGCAAAATTTATTTTAAATTGATCAAAAATCCTTTTTTTATTAGTGTTTTGCATTACTGTGCATGTACATACCTTTCATAATACACTAACAAAGTTGAAGCTGTTCATTTTACAAAATATCATCTGGTACAATCATCAAGAAAAGACCATTTTGAGAGTTTTATATTGAAAACAATTCGGTGATAAAAAGCAACAATCATACAGCAACATCATACAGCAAGGTTACTTGGAACCATCTAGGAGCTTTCCAAGTCAAACTTGGAAAAATTTCACCTTTTCACTACATGTAGTTTTCCCATAGAGCTCAAGAAAGCAATTAAAATTAAATTCTATCTACTAGAAAAACATTGCCTGGTCTTTTTCCAAACTGTCAAGTGTTGATGACCCTGTGTCCACTGTCCTTCTTGGCTGACAAGAGTGGAACCCGATGTTGTCTTCTGCTGCTGTAACCGATCCACCTCAAGGTTCTGTGTGTTGTGAGATGCTTTTCTGCTCACCAACATTGTAAATAGCGGTTGTTTGAGTTACTGTAGCCTTCCTGTCAGCTTGAATCAGTCTGGCCATTCTCCTCTGACCTCTCTCATCAACAAGGCATTTCCACCTGCAGAAACACCCCTCACTGGATGTTTTTCACTGAATTCACCATTTTGAAGTTTAAGGTGACAATAACATGAAGGTATTGACTTGTATCTGCATGGAGTTACGCGTTGCATTGCTGCTACGTGATTGGGTAATTGTATGAATCTTTGTGCTTCTAAATCAACATATTTCTCCACCTTAATAGAAGATAGCAAACCCTACATTCACTAGGACTTCACCAGCCTTTGTCTGGTCTCAGGCAACAGGCAACCGGATGGACAATAAAAGCGCTCTCTCTTAGACTGAGCAACATGTGCGATCTAGCTGCAAAGAGGAGGCCTAATTTTCTTTCATCTGAGATCATAAGATCATTCTGAGAGAAATGCTTACCTCTTCCCAAGGCATAAGAACAAGCAATGCTACCCAGTAGCATCATGCATGTTTTTGTCTTTCTTTTTCGTGCATGTTTTCTCTTGCTTTTAACAGTAAGTGAAACAGCTGCTTTCAACTTCATAGGATGGCCATATTGGCATGAGTTATTAAGCCAACTGAACTTCATCAGGAAATGTATCCACGGACAGATCGATCTGCAAATTTCACGCATACACAAAGACAAACTAAAACATGCTGCATTGCCATTCATCAACAGTGAACACTACACGAGGACAACACCTTCAAAAGCCATACCAGCGCTCATTCAAAGGCATGAACCGCATTTTCAAGTGCTCATGAAGAATGAAAAACAACTACAAGTAAGACTGCACATCTGGGCAAGAAAGATATGTGTTCACTATTACTTCTTTCAATGTTTTACTGAGTTGAGTAATTTGAAGCTGCAATCTGTTCATTAAAATCAGCATTCTTTTCAACAAAGGGAATCACATGCACCACTGCAAATCTCCATTCTTCTCTCTTTGGCCTCTCTCTTATCTTTGCATGTGATCTCACTCTGTGCTTACTAATACATTCACTCAGTCAGTGATCTCCATTAATTACATACACACATTCCTTTCCCGCATACAACTCTTCCTTGTCTGTCCCTATTTAGTATTAGGTTCATCGTTAATAGTTAATTAGTGTTTATTCTTTTCTATTTTAATAAATGCTATATTATTGAACATCTTATTGCCTTGGTGTGGGTATTACGTTGATAACGCAAGAAGTCAAACTATTTAGTAAGCCTTCAGAAAGTCAATGATTATTATTGTTTCAATTAAAATTGAGGTTTTAATAGTTTTTACTTATTAAAAGTTTGCTAATTTTAATTTCTAATAAAATTCTAAACTTAAAAAGTGGATATTCTCTGAGACTGATTAACTAATGAGATTGATTTAATGAGACTGATTAATTAAATTTACTGTGAAACACCTATATTGCTGGTATGTACCTTGCATTTCCAGTGCTTCCTGTATAAACAGTACGATTTCCCCTATACAGTGGCATATAAACTAGATGTCCTACCTCAGTTTGGCTCCTTTTGTCAGGTTGAGCGTGCACACAACTCTCTCTGCTCTGTCGTACTAAATACAGACAGGATCTCTGTTTAGCATCTTCTTCAGTGGAATACCCAATAACTTCGCTTTCAAATGTCTTTTATATTCCTCAAGTTTGAAGTGCTTGCTGTACGTTTGTAAAAAATATATATACATTGATCAGCCATAACAATAAAACCACTTGCCTAATATTGGTTGGTCCCCTTTTTGCTGTCAGAACAGCTCTGACCTGTCGAGGCATGGACTCCACAAGACCTCTGAACATGTGCTGTTGTATCTGGCACAAGATGTTAGCAGCAGATCCTTTAAGTCCTGTAAGGTGTGAGGTGGGGCCTTGATGGATCCAACTTGTTTGTCCAGCATATCCCACAGATGCTTGATCGGATTGAGATCTGGGGAATTTGGAGGCCAAGTCAACACCTTGAACTCTTTGTCATGTTCCTCAAACCATTCCTAAATAATTTTTGCTGTGTAGCAGGGTGCATTAACCTGCTGAAAAAGGCCACTGCCATTAGGGAAGGGGTGTATTTGGTCTGCAACAATGTTTAGGTAGGTGGTACGTGTAAAAGTAACATCCACGTGAATGCCAGGACCCAAGGTTTCCCAGCAGAACATTGCCCAGAGCATCACACTGCCTCCGCCAGCTAGCCTTCTTCCCATAGTGCATCCTGGTGACATCTCTTCCCCAGGTAAGCGACACACACGCACCCGGGCCTCCACATGATGTAAAAGAAAATGTGATTAATCAGACCAGGCCACTTTCTTTCATTGCTCCATGGTCCAGTTCTGATGTTTACGCGCCCATTGTAGGCACTTTTGGCGGTGGACAGGGGTCAGCATGGGCACTCTGACCGGTCTGCGGCTACGCAACCCCATACGCAGCAAGCTGCGATGCAATGAGTTCTGACACTTTTCTATCATAGCTAGCATTAACTTTTTCAGCAATTTGTGCTCCAGTACCTCTTACGTGGGATCGGACCAGACGGGCTAGCCTTCACTCCCCATGCGCATCAGTGAGCCTCGGGCGCCTATTATCCTGTTGCTGGTTCACTGGTTGTCCTTTTTTGGACCACTTTTGGTAGATACTAACCACCGCATACCCCACAAGACCTGTCGTTTTGGAGATGCTTTGACCCAGTCATCTAGCCATCACAATTTGGCAGGCTCTTCCTGTTTTAAGAGTGTCAGAGTGAAATGCCAGAGTGACATGTCTCACTCAGAGGTCTGAATTGGTTGCTGAAGTAGGGATTACCAATGGTGAATTATGTATTTGCACAATGCATGCTGGGTATTCTACTGTAGTTTCACTACTCCTCAGTGGCACTATTAGTTCCTAACTCCTCTGTGCATACCAAAGTTTGTTGTTCCACAAAGTTCTGTTCTAGGCCTATTGCACTTTGCTCTACATGGTACAATTATTCTGGGTACAATTATTCATTATTCATAGCAATGCCAGACAGCAGACACCAGCTTAATAATGTAGAGGAATGTTTAAAGGACACTGGATGCTGAGTAACTTCCTTCTACTCACTTCTACCAAGACAGAAGTACGTCTACTAGGACCATTGGTAGCTAGATATAAGCCTTCTTATTATGATTATGTAGTAACCATGGATGGCCTTTCAGCTACACCATGTGCAGCAGTGAAAGACTTTGGTTTTGGATTTGGCTACAATCTATGATTTGAAGCTCATGTAGACAATATTACTAGAATATCTTATTTTCATTCAGAAATATTGCTAAGACAGGAAATTTAACCTTTGCTAAGACCTTTATTTAACCTTTTTTGTTACGTTTAGGTTAGACTATTGTAATGCACTGCTGTCAGGATGTTCCATTAGTTGAATAAACCTATAAATAAGGATGTTCCATTAGGTGAACAAACTTTGGTCTTTTTTTATCTGCCACACCTGCTTCGAACAAAAGGTGCAGGCTTTTTTTTTAGTACTTAGAATAATGAATACCTGTGGTTTCTCTGAACAACATGAGGAGGTCTTTCAAGAGAATCAACATATGGGAAGCTGCTGGGCCAGACAGAATTTCAGGATGCGTATTGAAAATCTGTACTGACCAACTAGCGGTTGTTTTCACAGACATTTTTAATCTGTCTCTAAGCAGTTTATAGTACCAAAGTAGTAATAGTACCTAATAGCACCACTATAATCCCTGTGCCAAAAAAGTTAGCTGTCTTAATGACTACCACTCAATAGCTCTAGCTCCCTTAGCAATAAAATGCTTTGAGGGGCTGGTGCTGAGACACAACTACATCCCAGGGACCCTGAGCCCATTGCAGTTTGCCTACTGCCAAAATACTGTAGGTCTACTGCGAGTGCCATATCTTTTACACTAAACACCACACTGGCTCACCTGGAAAACAGAAACTGCTATGCCAGACTGCTATTTGTGGACTATAGCTCAGCGTTTAACATGGTCATGGTCTAACCATACCATTCCAAAGTGATACAGAAGCTACTGGATTTAGGACTCATTCCCACTCAATGCAACTGTATTCTAGACTTCCTCAGTGACAGACAACCAATGTGCAGATAGATTGTCTGTCACTGCTCTCTGACCCTCCACACGGATACCCCGCAGGGCAGTGTGCTGAGCCCCTTGCTGTACCCCCTTTCACAAATGACTCTGAAAATTTACTGACGACACTACTGTAGTGGGCCTGATTACAAATAATGATGAGGCAACCTATAGGGAGGAGGTGATACTCCTGGCAGAGAGAACAACCTCTCTCTCAATGTCAACAAATCTTAGGGTGTGATCACTGACTACAGAAAACAGTGAGCAGCGCACACACCCATCTACTTCAGGAGAGCTGCTGTGAAGAGGGTCAGCTACTTTAAATTTCTTGGGGTCACCCTCAGCTCTACTCTCAAGCAGACAGAGCACACTACAGCTGCCATTAAAAAGGCCCACCAATGACTACACTTTCTGAGGTGCCTGAGGAAAGCCCAGCTGTCCACTTCTTGTCAATTTCTACAGGTGTGCTGTAGAATCCATCCTCACCAGGGGCCACACATCCTGGTACGGCAGCTGCTCGGTACAGTATGAGAGAGCTCTGTAATGGGTGGTGACACAATTCTCAACCATACAAGACATTTACTCCACACACTGTGTCAGAAAGGCAGGTCGCATCATGAAAGGCAATTCCTGCCATCCTGCATATCCACCTTTCTCCTTTCTGCCCTCAGGTAAAAGACTCAGATCCATCAGCACATGCACCTCAATACTCAGGGACAACTCCTACCCCAATGCCATAAGACTCTCTCCCATAACACAAATAGGGCCTGCTGACACTTACATTTATGGCATTTGGCAGACGCACTTATCCAGAGCGACTAACAATTATCTCATTTATACAACTGAGCAGCTGAGGGTTAAGGGCCTTGCTCAAGGGCCCAGCAGTGGCAGCCTGGCGGGGCTGGGATTTGAACTCTCAACCTGAGCAGGAGTCCAACATCTTAACCACTGAGCTACCACTTCCCTTCACTTCATTGGCCAGGACATTCTGCATGGTCACTTTAACAATCATTGCTGCTACATATATATTTTTTATATCCATTTGTACATATTTGGAATTCTTTTATACTTGTGGATTCTCATCTCTTATTTTTATTTTCAAATCATTTTTTTTTATTTTGCACTAATGTATATTTTTGTAAATGTTAACATCATATGTCTTTATATGTTTATTGTTTTTGTATTGTAAGTTTCTTGTCCCGTCGTGGCTGTGGAGAGGCATCCAATTAAGAATTTCATTGTGCTCAGTACTCTGTACTTGCACATATGACAATAATGCTTGAATCACTGAATCCTTGACAACAGCAGGGGGAAGAGCTTTTTCCTACAAAGCCCCCAAATTTTGGAATAGCCTTCCAATTAGCATTCAGGACTAAGTCTAGATTGAAAACCTATTTGTTTAGTCAAGCTTTTTGTTAATAGCTTTTCTTTTAGGTACTTCCTCTTAAACCACTACAGGACAAGAGCATACATAATAATCTGTGTTCTAGCTCTCTCTCTCTCCCTACACATATTACTCCTGCTGCCTGATGAGATGCTGATGATCCTGACTCTATCCGAAATCCAGTCCTGCCTGATCCATCCTGATGCTCTACTTCTGCTTGGAGCCTCCTTCACCAGAGGAGCACTTTTAGTACATGCTGATTGCACTTACTAAGAAAACAGTTTACGCTCAAGTCTCATTCATTATTCAGTGGATAATTTCACTTGCTCATAACTGGTTTGCTCATTAGGGATAAATCTAAATTCATGTTTGGATTTCTGTAAAGCTGCTTTTGACAATGCCCAATATTATAAGCGCTACATAAATAAAATTGAATTGAATTCAATGAGCAGGTTCCTAATAAAGTGGTCGGTGAGTGTATTATTTGGGTAAATCATGGTTGCACCACATGATGATTTTAAACACCATGGCTGATTCATTTTGATGAAAAAAAGTGCTAAATTCACATAATTGCATGTTTCTATATTAATAATTGTGTACAGAGTATGGGTGTAACAATTGGATGATTTGGATCAATGCATCAGTTTAAAAGATATTGATATTTAAAAGAAATTAATTGAGACAACAATCATAAGTCAATTAGTACTGATTATAACTAATTATAAATCAATTATGATTGATTATAAATTGATTATCAAAAAAAGCACAGACTGGGGTGTAAAAATTGACGTTTAAATAATTTAATAGGCTAGCAAGATTATTTGCCTGTAACTTTAATACTTAACATAGTCTTTCTCTATTTCATCATTCATAGATTAACAGTAGGCCTATCCCAGATTCTGAACAAAGTTGTTTACATATCAATCAGAGCCTACAAAATCAATTTTTATTGTATTGGACAGTAGATTTGGTAGTAATGTCAAATATCAAATTCATATCATATTGTGTGGAAGCCTGAGGTTTACAACCCTAGTACACAGTATTCCAAATGTCTCAACAATTGCAAGATATATGCTTGATTTTTAATTTTTTTTTCATTTTCCCTTCCTTATACGTTAATGACCCATGAAAAATAAGTTTTATGTTACCGTACCTGAGACTGTCGTATAGCATTCCCCTCTGGATTCTGTAAGTCCACCTTCAGTTCCTCTCTGTACTCCTTGAGTCTCTTCACCTCTTCCCTTTTTTCAGTAAACTCCTTATGAATAGTTGCATGGCTCTCCATTGCAGAGATAGACATTTTGTAGCTCTCCATTTTATTATGGTAAGTGTTGTACCAAGCCAGCAAGAAATGTGAGCTCTCCAACTGCTCTTCTATGCTGTAGCTGAGTTTCATGTTTTCCAACTGGATCACCTGCATCTCTGTTTGCTGTCTCTCATTTTGCCTGTGTACCTGTTCAATCTCATTAGTGATGCCACTGATTTGTTGCTCCTTCAGTTTAATGTTACTGGAAACAGTGTCATAGCTCTTTACTATCTTTGATAGTGTATCCTGCAGAGTTGTGAAAAACCTATGTAAGATAAACCAACCATGACAGGGTTGCACTGGCCACAAAATTTCACACACAGGGCTCAAGGTATATAATAAAAGTTTTTTTTTCCAGTTTAAGAAAGGCAGGGAGGGATGAAAATATCTGTAATTGTGCATTTGGGAAGAGTGATAAGTTTTATTAGGCAAGAAGGCTTGCATGATGTTTCTTTTATCTACAATAACTGTCACTCGGCAATAGAAATCATTCACATACAGGGCATTCCTGAAGGTACTTAAATTTATTCCATTTTTATTCTTAAAATTAATCAATCTGTAAAAATACTCCACAATGAAAAAGCATAATCAGAGTTTTACAAAGTTGTGTATGTGTGTGTATGTATATATATATATATATATATATATATATATATATATATATATATATATAAAAACACACACACTCTGTGAGGTACGATAGTATTTAGACAGTCAGAGAGTTTTTGTG